>CM053785.1:944876314-945553814 GCA_028749045.1 Cupressus sempervirens
AATTTATCTTATTGACTTTTGTGCAGAACTTTCCTCCTAAAGTAGGGGGAAATGGTTAACACTTTACATTTAGATTATTTGTGCTCAGCGTGACTTGTTAATATTAAGTGTAGTTTTAAGTGCAAGATCAATTAACCACTCTTATTTAGGACTCGAGTATTTTCTTTCTGCAATATTTGGTGTTAATGTATGGCAGCAACTGATATATGGATTTATCCTCTATTTAGAGGCCTTTGGTGTTTGTGTAACAGATATATCGATTTATCCTCTATTTAGAGGCCTTTGGTGTGTGTGTAACACTGATTGAGTTATAGACTTTTAGTTGTCATCAGATCTATCTGAATTGAGAAAATTTTGTGTATCTTCTATCTGCAGTTCATTTATTGTTCTCATGTGTCCCCATTTTGGATCAGTTCACTGTTATGATTTGTTGGCTGATGTGAAACGACAAACAGCCTTGCGTGGATGTTGAACCCATTTTTTTCTCTTCTATATCATATGGTTTGAGCTTGGATTTTGACATTTATGCTCTTTCATGTTGTTATTAAGCACACATTTCAGCTCGTGGGGTTTGTAACTTTTTTCTGTTTATATTTTAAATACTTTATCATGATTGCAGGTTTTGTTAAATTCTGTCTCACTATAAAGCTACATCAGTTTTGATTTTAGCATGGAGGAGGATAAAGCAGTTGCTTATTATGATGAACTGGCACGCAAAGGTGGGGGTGCAGCCAGATTTAAACAAGGTCTTGGGTTTTCAAGCCAGTCTTCTCAGGGACCCCCTAGTAAAGGCAACACTCCATCTTCTTTGAGTAATTTCGTGAAGGCAGCAAGCCCTGGCAAGGCAGATTCAATGGGCAAAGAAATCAAGATCGAAAATATTAGAGAAAAGCTCAACAGAAGAGGTCAAAATGTCCTGGACAAACACAAGGGAAGGGATGTTGCCAAGAGTCAGCATTCAAGGCACGAAGGCAGATCATCTGAAAATGGTGAAAGAGATAGATCAAGGAGTTTGTCACCACAAAGGATAAATGAAAAATCACATGAAAGAGATGCAAAATATTCAAGACACAGAGATTGTCATTCACGGAGCCCATATGACAAGCATAGAAGACACAGGTCAAGGTCTGCAGGGAGGTCTTCCAAACACAGCGGTAAAAGAAGTCATCAAAGAAGCTATTCACGCAGCAATAGAAACAGAAGTACCTCCTCTGATAGAAGTAGGAATCATCAACGTCATAGAAGAGTTAGGCATCGATCATCTAGTACGAGTAGTAGCAGTCAGACACATAATAACAACTACCGAAGAAAAAAGAGAAGAGAGCGAAGTATCTCCTTCAGTGGGTCCGAGGATGAGGGTAAGAGTCCACTATACAACTCACGGAGGAGGGGGAGAGGCAGGAGTAGGTCACCTGCTTCTCGAAGGGATCACTCTAAGGAGAGAACGAGGAAACGAAATAAAAGCTTATCTCCTAGGCAACAAAGAACAAGAGAGGAATGCCTTCCTCAGAGAAACAGAAAGATAGAAGATGCAAAGTTTTTGGGCAGGCAGAATGGGAAGGAAACAACATTGAAGAGCAATGCTAGTTGTCTTAAAGAAAAAGCTCAGACTGTTGATTATTCAAAGCTAATAAATGGTTTTGATTCCATGGTAAATGTCCTTCTGATTACAATGTTTTTTACTATTTGTATTATTTTCTTTATTATCAAGTGTTGAATATTTTAATCAGTCATAGAAAATGTTACCTTTTTATAGTGTCTAACATGTGAAAGCATTTAGTTGCATACAATTTCTTGTTACAGGTGGGCCAGAAGAGTGACAATTATCATGTGCAGTTGTACATGATGACTATATATATATTTGTATTGACTTTCTTATGTTAAATAGATGTGGTATGGCTGTGTTGAGTATGCACCAGTTGCTGGCTATATCTGATCCTGACGAGCAGCTTTTGCAATTAAAATACTTACAATTTTGATTCCAGATTGTGTATCTAATACAGTAAGGAATTCTAAGTACTGGTTTGATGATGTTGATGCTCATTTGGTAAAGTTTAAATGATGGAGGAAGATGATCTTGTAGCTTAGAGTAACTGGTTACTGTACATACACAGGGTTCTTAAAAATTCTCGTATCCTAAAATATTAGTCCTGCATATCTCTGCCTTGGGTGTTACCGATTGTTCATTTTATCATTCTAAATTGCATTTCATCTCTACCTGTAGTCTTTAAGCTCTTACAAATATCTACAAATTATGATTGTCTGTTGTAATGTCCCCTCCTATTGATAAGGGAATTAAGTTATTTTATTAATAGGGGGCCTAGCAAATTTAAACGTATAACATTAATTAGGACCAGTTTAATGTTTTTCCTGACTAAGGGCCCAATTGAAAATTAAATATTCTGGAGGGAAAGGTTCTATCAAAGTAGTAAAAAAGGAAAGCTTGAGGAAGCAAATGAGCAGGGAAGTTTTGAGGAATTCTTCTTTCTACCAGAAGCTTGGAGTTGAAGGATGTAAGCAATTTTGGTGTGGATTATCACCCATCCTAGTGTGCTATAGATTTTGGCAAATTCATGAAGTCTCCAGTTGGAGACAAATTTGTGAATCCAAAGAGCATCAAAGATCTGACATAGAAGGGTCAAGTATCTAAGATGATTGCAGTTGGGTATCCATTGCATATTTGTTATCAATATTGGTTGTAGGTCAATCAAGGAAGAACAAATCACATAAAAGTGCCACTACCTCATTCCTGTGGACCTAAGCTTTTTATTGACACAGGGTTGTATTGTTTGAATTGGACCAAGATTGTCCATTATGCCATCTTTGAGCTGCTGCAGACTAACTCAGTAAAGGCAATTTGAATCTGTCAGTTGTTGCCAATCATTATGGAGCACCTCTAGGTGGTGAAGTCTCAAACTATTCATAATCATACGGGTTCTGTGATAATTTTTCAGTGAGAAACTATATCTCTATCGAACACTATAGGGTGCCCATCCCTTGATGCATGCAAACTTGATCAGAACCGAGCAAACTAGCTGAGGGATCTCAATCAACCTCTGCAAATACAAAGCTCAATGGTTTCGAGCTAGGGTAAAGGTGAATAGGAATTGTTGATTTCTCAAATCATCTGTATCGGTTTGAGATTATCGCTGCCTCATAAGATCCTAGGCAGCACACAATGATACAATGGCATGTTTGAGCAACATACGACAGCATCCAAAGATTCAATGACCTAGTGATTGTATTCCTTTGACAGTTATTACATAGAGGGTGATAATTAATCACATTCAGTTTTTCTGATTTGATATCCATTAGGTTGTCGCAATAAGTGCCTGCTGTAGGGGAAGTTTCCAAATTTATGGTTGGAGCAGAGTGATTGATCCCTGCAGTAATTCATTACACAAGACTAACTCAGTAAAGGCGATTTGAATCTGTCAGTTGTTGCCAATCATTATGGAGCATCTCTAGGTGGTGAAGTCTCAAACTATTCATAATCATATGGGTTCTGTGATAATTTTTCAGTGAGAAACTATATCTCTATCGAACACTATAGGGTGCCCATCCCTTGATGCATGCAAACTTGATCAGAACCGAGCAAACTAGCTGAGGGATCTCAATCAACCTCTGCAAATACAAAGCTCAATGGTTTCGAGCTAGGGTAAAGGTGAATAGGAATTGTTGATTTCTCAAATCATCTGTATTGGTTTGAGATTATCTCTGCCTCATAAGATCCTAGGCAGTACACAATGATACAATGGCATGTTCTCTAAACTTGTGGGCAACATACGACAGCATCCAAAGATTCAATGACCTAGTGATTGACAGTTATTACATAGAGGGTGATAATTAATCACATTCAGTTTTTCTGATTTGATATCCATTAAGTTGTTGCGATAAGTGCCTGCTGTAAGGGAAGTTTCCAAATTTATGGTTGGAGCAGAGTGATTGATCCCTGCAGTAATTCATTACACAAGATAAACCAAGGGAGATTGAAATGTCGGGAATAAGATGTTAAGTTTTGAGCCCAGAAATAAAAGAAGATAAACAACAATGAGCAAGAGTCAAAACTGAAACAATAAACAGCAGAAGTATCCTGGGAAAACCCTTCTAGAATGAAGGGAAAAACCCAGCCATACAACAAAAATATCATTTTATTGATCATAAAAGTTCAGTGTACAATATCCTTTACTTGATGCGAATATATAACAATAGGAGAGACTCTTCACATTATAACCGAAGGTCTCTTGAGATTCTCAAAACTTCTATAATTAATTATGACTCTTCGAATATTCACACCTCAATGCATGTGAATGACACGTCATTTACATCTAATATTACAAATTAAACTTAAGTGTCTTTTTCAGCTGAAGATGACAATAACGGTAATAATGTCCAAATGTCGAGATATAAAGATCTCTATCACAGCTACAAACTTTAACACTCCCTCTTAGCAAGAGAGAGATCTTTAGCTGAACAGTCACACAAAGCTGCAACCAAAAAATATTAGTGATAAATTCTGATTGCACGAATTCAAAAAATAATAACTCAACATCAAAACCTGTAACAATGAGTCATATTCATGGAATCACTCAACATGAAAACCTATAACAATTACTCATATTCATGGAATCACTCAACATGAAAACCTATAACAATTACTCATATTCATGGAATCACTCAATATGAACAGATTTGTAAGACTCACATCTACGCCTTTATTCATAGATTCTCTCAATGTGAATTGTCATGGAATCTCTCAATATGACATCCAACTCCCATCACGGAATCTCTCAATGTGATGACATCATGAACTCTCTCAACATGATGTTCACTATCGCATAGTGAAAGAGTTATCATAGCTGATCTTACAATCTCATTTATTCACACAAGAATAAACTAGGCAATAACAAACTACGACTTGATTCCATTTAAGTCTCAAATTTTATAAATATCACAAGCATCACAAGCACCTACGAGAGTGATGGGGATTCTATAAGTACTCCCTCTTAATTATTAAGCATCCTTTTGAAGTTAAAATCTCCCTCTCAAGCTCAACGTCTCCCTCTAGAGCTATAATCCTCATCTTGTTGCATTCTGCAACCAAGAGAGATTATTAAAATCAACTATCAATGCTAGGCATAATCTCTTTTCAAGTAATATAATCATAAATAGTCATCTCTTTGTGGTCTAATCTCAATAAACACAAATACACAAAGAGGTTCATAATGATGCCTCAATAGCTATTGTAAATTTCATAGCATCAATACAATTATAAGAATATAATATAAACATCATAGTACTACTTATCTCTTCAACTCCATGCAATACTATTTAACAACAAAGTCCCACTTTGTAGTTGAAGAATGCAATCAAAGTGTCGACTTGACACAATCTTGCATGAGACAATGATCAATGTGCACCCATGGTGGCCATGTATAAGGTCAAGCTTTCCTAAACCATCCAACAAATTGTTGATCCTCCTCCAAAAACCAGAGTGAAATTTACCTACTGAAATCTTTAGAATACAATCTTTTTTATTAATCTTTTAACAAAATTAAATCCTACTAAGAGGTCGAGAAATCACTTCTGTTCAGTTCTAAATTTCTTGACCAGAAGAAGTCTTTAAAACCAACAATTTAAACTTTTAATTCTTCAAATCAAAGGGGGGAATAAAAATTGTTACCAAGACCCGATGAAGCCAAAAGAATTATAATGAATTGTTGCCACGGTAACGATTGAGATGACCATATGCGATTTCCAAGTAGTGATGATAGCATATTGACTCTCCATCAAATTCACATACATGAAAAATGCCTTTGCCTGAATATAGTCATGTACAAACTTCATACCCAATGGGTGGAAAGTAGCAATACTACCAATTTATGATGCTCGCCAAATTTCCATCAGATTGAAGCACCCAACACACACCATGCTTGGATCATATTTGACGAAAGAGCCTCTTTTCAATGGATTGAAGTATAGATTTGAAAGATCGATCACTTTCTCATCCTATTCTCAAATGTCAACAACTAGAGATTCTCAATTTAAGCCTTGCAACATTGGTGCTCTGGCCATATAGCATTAGAAAACAATGGAAGATAAACTCCTGACATTCTTATAGAATGGACAACACCTCCAACATATATAACCCAAGAGAATGAAATTTAATACATACGTCTAGAGCCAAGACTAAGAGCCATGACATCAAAACAACTAAATGGCCAAAATACATAAGAAAAAATCGCATATGCAAACACAATAAGAGAGAAGAGAAAGCTCTTCCTTTGACAAAAATTCCAAATATAGAAAGAATGACAGCATCCAAGTTTCCGTGAATCCCTTCAATGGGACGATTGCCCTGTGAACCTTGCGCTTACTGAATTCTGTTTTTTGCCTCCTTGGATTTCTCCACCATGACACTTCGCCTTGTGAACAAAAGCAATCGTTGTAGAATGTCCATCTTTGAATGGTTGGGTTACGCTTATTCACCCATAATAGCTTCTGGCTTGCGGCTCATTCCACGGTATAAATTGACCATATCTCGAAATGCTACCTAAGAAAACATTTCATGCTTCTTGGACCCTGAATACTGCATCCAAGTGCAGCCCTTCCCCTTATATGGATCAACAACCTGTTGTGAGGTTTTCATACCATCACCCAAATTTTGGGACCCCCCCTTTTTTTTAATCGCCTCAGCAATAGTTTTTTTGAAGTTGTCCAAAAGTTTTTTTTGAGTTTTGAAAATTTTGAGCCTTGGACACCTTTAGGCCAGTGGGAGAGGTTAGATTTATTTTCACCTGGTTTTTTAACTTGATTTTCCAGAGCCGCCAATTTCATCCTTAGGCCGGACAAAATTCAATAGGCAACATTTGGTAGGATAAAATTGTAATTTTGTAGTTAGACGTTTTGTTTGAAAATTTGGATATAATTGTAAAAACTTGAGTAATTTTCAAGAAATGAAAATTTTGTTAAATTTGGTCTTTTGGAAAATCTTAATTATTTTTGGTGAAAAAGATTAATTTTTGTGATGATGAAATCAAATTGCAAAATCAATTTTAGACTTTAGAGAAAAATTTATGTGTTAAAATGCTAAAATTGCTTAGCAAAATCGATTTGAATTAAAATTGCAAAATTTGGCTTTAAATGGATTAAATTGCCTTGAAAACTTTTGCCTTTAGTGAAATTGGTAATTTAATATTGAAAAAATGGCTTTTGGTTAGCCAAAATCCAATTTTAATGACATATTAATTACTAAATTCTCATTAAATGGAAATATTTAACACCCCCAAGGCACCATTTAATTTCTTTTTGCAATTTAGAACAAATTGGCAATTTTAAAAGGCAATTTTCATTTTGGCAAAATTAAATTTTAGCCAAGTATGTAATTGTGGGCCATAATTTTGAATTAATTTTTGTTTTTTCTCCCCTCCAAGTCCAAGTCGGCCAGCTAGGGAAAGTTTGTGGAGTTTGCTATAAGAGGAAGCCCCTTCCTCTTCATTCCTCACTTCTCATCTTCTCCTCCTTGCTTGTGGGTGATTTTTTGGCAAAGGCAGATTTGGTGTTTGGCAGATTTTCTTCTTTCTTGGGCAAATTTCCTTCTTGAAGCAGCTTTTGGTGTTGGGCGATTTTCCTTGCAAGGCAGTTTTTTTTCTCCATTTTTGGCGATTTTGGTTTTGAGGGCAGATTTCCCTTCCATTGGCGATTTTTCTTGAGGGCAGATTTGGCCCTTGTCTTGGGCGATTTTTGGTTGAAAGATAGATTTTTCATGGTGTTGGCAATTTTTTTTGCAAATTCTGATTTTTTGCAAGGAGCTGTGATTTTTGCCCTAGGTTGGGCGATTTTATTTGAAGGTGAATTACATGATAAATTTCTGGTTTGCAAATGGATTTGAAATTCTCAAGGTCTGATCCTAAATCCGAAAAGTCATTGTCCGGCTATTGGTTAAGGTGAATTTTAATCATTTAGAGTTGAAAGGGTTCCTTAAGTTGACATCCTTCTTTTGTTCTAGTCTAAGGATTGCTTCCCTTGGTTCTGCTAGCCTTCTGGTCCACCACTTTATCATCCCGTAATAGGGCGACGAGTTGGAGGATGTTACTGCAAGTAAGAATCTCAAGCAGACAAACACTAAGAAAAACAAAGAGGATATGATGCCCAAAACAACTTCCTTCTCGAAAATGAAGCGAATAACCGACACCAATATCGGTACAATAGACATGATACGGATGGAGGACAGACTAAAGGAAGGACAATTCCCCTTGGCAAAGAAGATACAGAAGGCGGTTGTACATCATAGTCCAAGCGTTGACACTTCCATTTCAACCATGATGAGCGATGTTGGGATGGCACTTGATTTTGAGGATACTGGAGAAGAGAATATCAATGAGACAGATTTTGGATTGAGGTTGGGTGAGTTAGAAAAGGTTGTTGTCAAGAAGAAGCATTTGGACACCCTTTCCTCTCTCAATGCTTTTATTGGATTTGCAAAAATGCATGAGAAGGATCATGAAAAGATACTACAAGCAACAAATAGTATGTTGAAGTTAGCGAAACTTAGGGCGAAGCACACTTTGTCCTCCTATGGAAGAAGTTAACAAAAGGCTAGCTAAGTTCATTGTCTTAGCTCAGAAAATGAAAGAAAAGGGAAGATTTATGTTATAAGATCATTTGATGTAAGCCCAAGTGGCAATTTCTCTTTCTTTTAGAATAGGACAAGTTTCTATTTCTGATTGGCCACCATTTTGGTGCCTTCTCATTGGTTGCCACTTTTAGACTTTTTTCATTGGTCCATTGATGAGGTGGTGGCTTCTCATTGGTCGATGGGGTGGCAACCCTAATTAGGGTTTTGAGGATCCAATTTGGATCGTTGATCTTGTTTTGATCTCCACCATCCATTGTATTTTTGGCCCCTATATAAAGCCATTTGCTCTCATTTGTAAGGTGTTGGAGAAATTGTTGCTAAGATAATACCAAAATCGCTCTCTTTTTCATTGTTGTGACTTGCATGGTGATTAAGAACATTGGGTGTTATTGCATGTTTTCTACTTCCACATAGTTAGATTTCTTGTCAAGTTGTTGAAGCAAATTTCATTTCAAGTTGTTTAAGCAAGAGTAAAGTAGATGGATAGTTGCATGGTAGCATTAGTAGATGTTTGATAGGGATCAATACTATACCACTAGCATCCTAGCGGCTGGTTGGGAAGCTTTGTGTGGTAAACTAGTTTATTATTCTTTTGAATCATTGCACCTATGGAAGTGAGGCTGCTGGTCAGCTTTCATTAGGTTCGATCCCCGTCCATTTGCTAACCTTCCATTAATAAGAGGAGTAGAAAAGTGAGTAGTTGAGTAGTCGAAGTTTAGAAAGAAAGCTAGAGAAGTAAGTCAAGTATCAGAACACACCCATTCACCCTCCACCACCATCACTTTTCCATCAACATCATCATTGGCAGACATATCCTCCATCATCACCACCATCAACATTATCTGCCACCCGCATATTCCACAAATCTATCATCATCTCCATCATTCCACCAAAGTCCAAGTCATCCTTGAATGAACAACATAAGGCCGCCTACGTGATTACTAGCAAATCACATCGATAAACTGAGCATCCACAAGAGTAAGGAACATTGGAGTTATTCTCATATCCCATGAGCAATAACTTTTCAAGAGAGGAATTGTATGTTTGATACTTCGTATCGAATATCCAATTACTAATATGTTATGTAAGTGATACAAAACTCGCATCAACACAGCCCCTTACAAGAACAACAACAAGACAATGTTGGGGGTCAATTTGGATATAGCGTAATCATTGGAAGTTTGAACTGCGAAGCGTAAGTGGAAGAGCCTTATGTAGTCCATGTATCTAGGCAACAACTGTTACATTCACCAGTTTGTTGAGCCCTCAACAAGATCGCAGCAGGCCTGATGTGTGCTTAGTGAGTACAATTTATAGTGCCTATTTGGCAACAGAGAACTGCATTATTTATCCAAACCGATGAGTTTATCCCCCAGGAGTGTCAGGGTAGCTACCATGGCAAGCAAGGAATCAGCAATATTGAACTTCAATATAACAGGTCTCAAAAACTTTTGGGCTTGCTTCATCCAAACATATCAAGATTCAAGACTCTCCTCTGCAACTCCCAATGCAGACATATTGTTAGATGACCAGGTGCAAACATCAGTAAACTTACCTTGTTTAACTATTTGGGAAAAACATGTTTTCATTCTCCTATATAGTTGTGATGCATTCAAATTTCCAATTGATTTAAATTACATTAGTTTATTGTCAAATTTCAGGTTAAACGTTCTTGCAATTTGCTGTAAATTGCTTAGGGATATTTCAATGGTATTAGAGCTGGTGATTTTGCCAGCCTGTTCAGAAGGTTCAGGGTTGGAACTGAAGCATGACATCATAGTATGGATAGCGGTTGGTAAAAGCACTACATGAAGCAAGTAACAAGCCTAGGCTTCAACATCAACCAATGGATGTTGTTATCAATACCCTACATGAATTAGAAGGATACTTGAACACAGTGAAGCTGTCACCTTTGAATTCATTGCAGCTAGTTCTTGCTCCTATTGAGACTTCTTGAAAGCAACACAAGTTATTGAGGCTATCAGATAATGAGATTAGACTAATGTTTATTTCATGCCTAAGTTTGATTATGTGAATTTCGACACTTCAAGTTCCTCATGACATCAATGGAGGAGATATTGCACTTGATTATAATTGGTTTTTAAGACTTGATGACATCGATAATGTTCATTGTTCAAGCAGGGTTGCAATATTAAAAAGCTTTGAAAAAATCAGAGTGGGTAACCAATTGTCAGACTTGGGGGTTTGCAAGATTTGATCTACGATAGTTTTCATCATTTCTTGGTAATGATGAAGGGATTACCATTATATAGAGGTCATTTCAACGATGAATAGTATTTTGGTTTTGACTCTCAATGAGAGTGATAGTATATCTCCCAATCTATTTTATCTATGCTTCTGGCTATTTGGAGACAAGAATGGGTTCCTTCTACTGTTGCATATGGATTGGTCAACAATGTGAGGAAAAGCTGAAGCCCTTCCTGTATTAATACGAGAAACTAGAAGACAATGAATTCATTTTAGAAAAAAATACTTTGCTTCATGTTGAAGATGCAACAGATTTCTAGGATGTCCCCTTAGATGTGCATGGATCTCTCTCTCTCTCTTTATATATATATATAAGATGTGCATGGATTTTTATCTCTCTCTCTCTCTCTCTCTCTATATATATATATATATATATATATATATATATAAGATGTGCATGGATTTATACATATATATATGTATATATATATATATATATATATATATATATATATGTATGTATATATATATATATATATATATATATAAGAGATTACAAGACAATGTTTCTAAATGAAACAATTGTATACTGAAGCCATAAACTTTTAGTTTAAAATAATAAAATCCACAACATCAGTCATGATATGAAAATCTTGATGTTAAGAAAACTTCAAAAATCATGACACCATAGGTAAAAACATGCTGAGCAGTTTGTAAGAGAAAGCGATGTAGTTGTGCAGACTTGAATAGAGAAATGCTAGAGAAATAGAAAAACACAGCTTCCTTCCCAATGCAGGGCACTATGGCATGTGGATGGGTTTGGCCCGGGAGGGAATAGTTGTTGAATATAGGGGTGTTTTACAGAAAAAGTGCAGCTTTTCAAAATAAAAAACCGATTCTCCGAAAATCTTCATGAGCTTCCTTGTGTCCAACAGGAAAACATGACACATCAGCAGGAGGAGAAGACTGGACTCGGGCATGTGCGTGCAAAAATACACAGGTCGCATTTGAAAAATATAAATATCTGAGCTCGTGTGAAAAGAAACTGGAAATCAATGGCATCAGTTTGTAGACATAGGTGCATGGGCTATAAAAATGTAGGAACAAATAATCCTTGAATTTGCAGAGGTCAAAAACCCCAGGGCTGAGGTTGCATGGGCTGAAAAATTGCAAATGACTCACCAAAAAGAACCTGTGCATAGCTACAAAAAACCCTTGCCGAAAAATGCACAAAAGCTTTCATAAAAAATTAAAAAAAAATCTGGAAAAATTTCCAGGTAGAGCCTCAAATTTTTATTAATTTTTTTTTTGTCAAAACATAACTCCATTGACTTACTCTGATGCCATGTTATTATAAATTGATATATATATAATAGAGATGAAGGCTCTATTTATGAGAGATTACAAGATGATGTTTTTAAATGAAGCAATTGTGAACCGAAGCCAGAATTATAAACACTCTAAAACTCAGGTGAGCATTATAGAAACATTACTATATTTTAATAATACATGCCCAAGGGCCAAAATGACTCAGGAAATTGTCAAAACAACTTCAAATGCAGTTATACAAATGTGGGATTGGCAATGAACCTTTCTAATTTTGGCCATGGAGATAATAAAGATGATAAGGAAGGGTGGACTAGCAATGAGGACGATAGGCTACAACAAAATGATACATTGAGCTCTAAGGAGGAATGATCAATTGTAAAATTAATTGAAGGTGAATGAAGATAAGATTTTTTCAGCATTAACAACTTTTGATAATACTCATAAGATGGCTGATGATAACCTTTGGAAGGTTCAAATTGAGAGAAGACAAAAGGGATTTGACAAAGAATCTTCTCATTTATAGGTGATCAAGGAAGCTATGAAGACAATGAAATCAGTTTATTTACATCTAATCTTGGATCAAGACCATTGTCACAATCTTGCAGAAATTTATTCAGAAGCATTGCATGGGAAAGAAGTTAACCTTACCTTCAAGTATATGATTATTATGGATATATTTTAGGCTACTCAAGTGGCCCTTCGAGAAGCCGGAAATCAGATTTCTGTCATTAATCATTTTAGGGAGTGGGGGAACAAAACAAGGGTCAAGAAGTCATTAAAAAACTTGAAAATGCAGAAGAGACTTCTAATTTGAATTAATGTTTAAAAAGATTAGATGAAGGTTCTTGCATAAGATAGGGAGATGGAATGGAGGGAAGAGCCTCTTATGATAGTCAAGCATGAAGATCACTCAAATTCAGGAAACTTTTGTTTGTACACTTAGTTTACATCACGAGTCCCTTAATTTGGAGAGCTCATTGAAGGCTCAAGTCATGGTTATGGATGAAATGGTTGAGCACACACGTGGTGGACCAGCTTAAAATGATATTCATGCAAAGATGGAGATATATGTGACTCAAATTTGGTTGGGTATTTAGCAATCCTTGAAGAGTTCGAGGAGTCTACTTGGGTTGAGCCACAACCTCTTTTTTTTTTCCTCGTCATAATGCAGATTCCTTGGAGTACGAGGGTGTCTCAATATCAAAATTTGTGTCACATGTCAGAGAAACCTTTTATGGTGATTGGTATGTATGATGAGTTGTGAAGTTGTGGCTGATCCATGATCTAAGGTATGAAGTTGATGTCAGGATGGTACTTGCTTTTGAGTGTCATATGTTGGATTTTTAGATAAAATATGTTTTATGGTACAGAGATGAGAATGAAGGCAGTAATATTTCAGCCCTAATCGATAGGTTACCACTTCATATGATAGTATTGATAGGTGGTTGTCCTACCTTGTTGATCATGGTGTTTGTGAGAACAACAGTTGTTTGGATGGATTGGAGAGGTTTGTACCATCCCTTTCTCATTGGGGAATGGCCTAATGATGAGCTTACATTATCTCTCCTCATTGGAGGTACTTGTTGCTTCATCAGGGGCAAAGTGTTAATTGGCTAGATGATGTTTGGAAGTATAACATCAGCTTGTGGTGGACTGTCATGACTGGTCAATGCATTCAAGAGTTCATTCAGATTCAGATGGACATTTAACATTGATTGTAGGATGATTTGGGCTCTAGGTATTGGCATGTTTGGTGTATTACTTTAGAGTTCAGTAGTAGGACCTGATTGGGAGTTGTGCTTGTCCTAGATTATTATGGGACCCAAGTATCGTGATTGGTTTAGAATAAGGAAACTACATGACGAAGGACAAGCAATGGCTTCACATCACACAAAAACACCTTGATAACTTGTCTTTCAAATCCTAGTGTACTACTTGGTAGTGTGATCCTCAACGTACAACAAAACTCACACATCATACAACTTTTGCTTCTGTAGGTTCATATACGATCTCTCATTTCTATGTTCTATCTTATATGACTTCCAAGTAGTAATATAAACACTCCTATGGTATTGTGATTGATTTTTGTTGTACGTTGGTTTGGGCAAATAGGTATTGTACGACCGAAATATTGTAGCATCCCACCTCTAAACTGTTGCATATTGCCTCAGTCATTTGGTTATTATACTATTGTGTAACCATTAGCTCCCTTCATATGGCTTCTATGTAATGAGCATGGCATATGATTGACATCATACAACATAGTACAGTTAGGTCATTCTTCTCTGTAATGTCCCTTCTTTGGGGACATTAGAATTAATAAGAAGGAACAAATTCTCAATATTAAATTTGACCATGTTACTTGGAGATTTATTATTTAAGGTCAAATTAATATCTAATGTGGTCAGAAGAGGACGAGGAGGAATAAGATGATTTATTAGGGAGAAGTTGAAGAGTCACCGTTGTGAAGATAAAAGGAGATGAGACTCATTCTTTTGGGTATGCTTGATTTACTATTTAGATTTCTAGTTCTCTCTTGTAAGAGTTTTTAGAAAGCTTCAGCTTTCAGCCAGTGTGAGAACGTAGCTCCTCGTGTAGGCAGGCAGTGGACGAAAACCATTGTCAGGGGAGATATCATTTCAGGTGTCTCGGTTGCGCTTACAGGTTCTTCTTTTTAGTTTTCCAATTTGACTGTAGAATTGTGTTTAAGATTGGATTTATAGTTGTTGGTTATTGTATTGCTGTTGTATAATACAATAATGTCTTATGAGTTATCTAGAAGTCGCTGGTTATTGTATTGTTGTTATTTAATGCAATAATGTACTTCATAATTATGGAAAAGTTACTGGTCTAGTACTTGGTTTGTAATGTATGTTCCTACTTTTGAATCCTTAAAATCATTCTGAAAATCAGCTCCAATAAGGAGTTAGACGGATTCTATTTGGGTGATTGTTATGAGATTCACATTTACTGGTTATTTATAAGCAACTGGGTATATTTATGATTCTGAGAGTTAACAAGGAGGGAAAAGGACAGTTCGGGATAGTAAAATACTGGTCCATCTTAATATCGTACTGGTAAATTTTATAGCCCTGTTGGTATGGGTCATTACAATGGTATCAGAGCTGGTTTCCTGCCAGCCTGTGAGCTTAGTCAAAATCTTTAATTAGAGTTGCTAGCCTGCGGAATTTTAATCAAGAATTCATTAATAGAGAATCTATCATAGACAAGTTTTAGACTTATTGCTGTGGAATCCGACCCAATGTTTACGGATTTTCCAGTGATTATTCATTATCACTGTGGCTTTTGGTTCAATCACTAACAAGAATTTCGTGCTATTTGAAGAAGAAGGATAGGTTGGGAGTATGCATTAGACTCCGTTCGTGGTGATGGTAATGTTTTGGTAGTATTGGATTTGCGCCCTGATGAGAAATTGTTTGATACAGGCTTTGAAAGAAAGCTGGTTTAGAACCAACTGATACTATGGGAGCTTACGTTAAGCCATCTGAAGAGAACGAGACTGTATTGAGGCAAGTAGTTGAATCACAGTCTGACTACTTGCGGGATGATGTTGGTTCACCATTGTTTCCAACTTATCTTTGCCCAACATATGCGGAAATCCTAGCATTAGAGAAATTTGCTGGTATTAATGGGATGTCATTTACTATCTCAAGGCCAACTTGAGATTCACAAACGAAGCATTTGATGCACGAATGAGAAGCATGCAATTACTCAGAATTAAAGGCCCAGTTTCACTTAGCAAGTGGAAATATCCGAGTAGTGTGCATTGAAGGTGAACCACCTGTTGAGGTTGTCCTTTGTGAACATTTGTATTTTCTGTTGGAGATTATTTTCTAAGTATCAGAGTACTACAGCCGTAATACAGTAAGTTCATGGCAAACGTCTGAACGTGAACCAGGAAGACCATTCCGTCATTTCTAGCTACCCCAAAAGGGCCACACAATGTTAATGGTTCTGTATTGGGCAGATACAAGTGACGTATAACATTATGAATCGAAAAGACATTCATGAAAATCAAAAGAAATAAATTCTAGCCATCGCATGGATATATGGGAAAAATGTGTGTTTTCGTCAAAGGGAGCCAGAAGATAATTACAGGTATGGTACGTTAACTTGGAAGAAATGAAGTTCCAGTGTATGAGTTAAGGTCTGCAAGGTGGATTTGGAAAAATGCTGCATGCTTTTCAACCAATACTGCTTTGTGGTGGGGAGCTATTGAAATGTTACCACACCTGCCGTGAGATTCTTGGGCGACAGAAAGAGATAACAGTTGGACGGGATGTGGCGACGTCGAATTTCCTATTCTACAGGCGGATGTTAGTATCTTTAGTGTTGGAAGTACCTCAACGTGGAGATTTGGAAAGATGTGCTAGTGTATATTCCACATAAGCATTGTAATGACAGTATGCACAATAAAAGCGCTAAACAGTAACGTTTCCTTGCCAAACGAAAGGAACTCTTTTTGCATGTTACGTGGAAGAGTAACCATCACGTGGTATTATCGTGACTGTTGGAGACTATTGCGAATGGCAGCCGTTTCTCTTTGCAGGAATGTTACAATGGACAAACACTCAGCTAGCATGACACTTGTTTGAGGTAGTCGATTTGTTCAAAGGGGAGTTATTATGTGTTGACATCTGTGATAAACTCGGCACCTTGACTGGAGGTATTATTGGTGCATTTCACGTCCTTACACTTGGCCATCCGCATGTATTGCCCCTCCTGATAGCATTCTACAGTTTTCGCTGACAAAACGGTGAACAAATTCCTTTAAATTCATGAATCGACGTAAGTACATAAGAACACCCTCTGCTAATGCCAACACCAGCGGCTACAATGAAAACTCATCATTCCAAAAATAAAAATGATTTTAATACACATAGAATGAAAGGCAGCAATAGAAGGCAAAGGGATTTTGACTATGGAGGAATGAAGAACCAGAGGACCAATTACCCGAAACAACAACCTAGAGGAGAAGAGAGTTTTCCAGCTTCTGAAAAATCTTTTCTCAAGAAAAATCTTGATCCTGAAACAGTTCAGTACTATACAAAAATATCCTCTCTTCTTGAAAAGAATACGACTGACATAGAGGAGAGGGCTATCCTTTGTTCAAATGCTCTTGAAGAAAGTCGGGGCAAAGAGTTCCAACTTGTGTGAGATAAAGTTTTCAGTAGACTATTTGAAAATCTCATCTCAAGCTGTGAAAGGGACCAGCTTTGCCAGTTTTTATTAAGATGCGTCAAAGTTTTTCCTTCTATTTCAATGGATCAATTAGGATCACATGTTGCTGAAGCTGCATTGAAATCACTAGCTTTAGCTCTACAAGATTGTGATGCAAGGACAGAGAGTCACACAGTCATAGAGGAGGCATTAACTAATATATGCAAGGAAGTTGCTGAAAATGTTTTAGATCTCATGTGTAACCAATATGGATCACATGTTTTGCGTAGTCTTCTATGTCTCTGCAATGGTACATTGCTTGAGTCTCTAGACAAATTTCATGTGAGAAATAGTGCCTCAACTCTAGCAAGCAGGTTGAGTGGTTACCTAAGTAATAATCGCTCTTGTGTTCCAACAACAAAAGAACTCTAGTCAGGTAGTAAAAGCCATCACGAGGAAAGATATAGGACTCCTACACCTTCAAGTTCTTGGAACAACACCCAGAGATTGACTTATAGTCCTTATTCCAGAGCTGGTCTAACACGAACCCCATATTATTAGGGTGCTTATTCACAACATTCTATTCAGAGGACGGATAATGCAGCAAAGGGTGATATGACATCTTCTAGGCTCACACAACATCAATACCTTGGTACATGTGGATATGAAACATTAAAGAGGAGTTTTGTGAGGGATGATGCTAACATTGAACCAGTTCGAAGAACTAGTCAAAAGTCATTTGGAAATGTATTGTCATTATCAACACCATATAAAGAGTATAGCAAAATTTTTTGGTGTACTTGCACAATCAAGTCTGACAGCACAAAAAATCCTTGAAAATAGTAATGTGAAGTATGTTTGAAGCCTTCTGAACAACAGTTGATCTCAGTGAAAGATAAAATTGCAAATCAAGTGACTGAGAGTGTTGCCAATGCGAATACTATGAAGATACAAGTACAGATGGCTCAGCAGTCCAAATCTGTTATAAGAGCAGAGGTGCTCGACATTTACAGGGAATATAAAATTCTTCCTATCTGAATTCAAAATAATCTATCATTCAATGATTATATGGATTTTTATCTCGACCAACAAAATAAGACTGAGATGACAAAAAGAAAGTATTTGGATTTGGTTCAAGATCTTCTTGCAAGGGGCCAGGACAAAAATGTGTATGAAGAATTTCCAACAGATCACAAGCTTTGAGTAGAGGTACTTGGAGAAGAGGAGCTGCCAACTACTATTGATGGACAACTTTCTAGCGACCACGTGGAAGGAGTTACCCAGGGTACAAGTTTTTATGTTGGTGAAATGGAGGTTAGGGTTGACAAATAAGCGGATGAGGGTGGTTGCACTTGAGATTATTGCAGGTTGGAACCTTTGTACGGCGAATCTTTTAATTCTAATGCCCATGACATAAGATTAGAAAAACCTATCGAGATGGCCCTACAAAACGATGAACCGCTTCGAAATAACGATCATGAAATACACACCTTAAGGAGTTAGTTGAAGGTTAATGAAAATAGTATCGTGATTTCTTTGGTACGTTATGACAACACTCATAAGTTGGTGGAATATCTATACAGAAGGGTTCAAAGGGGAGTGGAAGGAGATTGGCTTGTTGCTAATTTGCAAGTGATCATAACAGCTCTTGAGACTATGAAATCAGATTATTTGCATTTGCTTTCCGACAGGGATAACATTCTTAAGATTGCTGAAATTCTTTTTGATCAGCTGGGTAAAGAAAGGAATGAGATTATGGATCTCAAAAGGGAGTTTAAGGATACTCATGAGGCATTAGATGATACTCGATTTTCTGTTCAAGAGGCAGAAAATCAGATTAAGATCATGAATTGCTCTCAAGAGCAAGAGAATAGAGAGAGGCAGGAGTTTTTCCTAGAGGTAATTGATGAATTTGAGAGCATTCAACAGATGTATGACTTGGATAGCTATCCCAAACGGTTAAGTAGCAAAACTCCAGAACACTTTTAGCTTGTTGACAACCCTTTGTTTGAAATTGCTGCTGATTGGTCGTTCAACAATCCTCTTTTTGTGATAAATAAGGAATCTTCTCTTGTTTGCCACGAAGAGGAAGAGTTTGATTTTAGAGTTTGGGAGCCTAGTGCAGATCCCGGCAGTGAATCCGGATCTCAGCAGGAGGAAGATGAACCAATTTCTGTTGTTTATCATTTGATCAGCCCCAACATATTTCCTGATTTCACCCCATTCAAGAGTTGGGTGAATTTTCTTCATTAACCTCTGACCAATTTTCAGTGGAGTATTTATGTGAGGTTTGTGGGTAGTTTCTTAGCATTCTTTATATTCATAACTCCTATGCACTAGGAGATCCTCCAACTTTATTTCGACAGTATGAATTTTGTTGTCCATGGAATGATGGTTTGAGCTTTTGAGCAATTCATCTCTTATACCATCCACTTAGGCCAGGTTTTTACATTCTATTGGCTCATGCATGGACCATGGATATATTTCTATCTCATCATAGCAGCAATGCAGCATAACAGAGTTTGGGATCCAGGTGTTGGTAGATTACATCTATGGTTGGATGAGGATTTTGTTGTGGTCCTATTTAGTTTGAGGTTGATTATGCTGTTGATTAGTTTACAGGTGCAACATTTTTTCGAAGATTAATATGGGATCCAGGAATTCGGTTGATAGATATTTTGCAGAGTGGTACTGTGCTTAACAGTTTGATCGGGTTTGTTGTCAGTTTGGGCTACTGGATTAGCTACAGATTTATATGGGATCTTGGTACATATTGCTTGAGGGCAATCAATCTCAAGGAGGGGAGATTTGTAATGTCCCTTCTTTGGGGAGACTTGTAATGTGAATTAATAAGAAGGAACGAATTCTCAATATTAAATTTGACTATGTTACTTGGAGATTTATTATTTAAGGTCAAATGAATATCTCATGTGGTCACAAGAGGACGAGGAGGAATAGGACGATTTATTAGGGAGAAGTTGAAAAGTCATCGTTGTGAAGATAAAAGGAGATGAGACTCATTCTTTTGGGTATGCTTGATTTACTATTGAGATTTCCAATTCTCTCTAGTGAGAGTTTTCAGAAAGCCTCAACTTTCAGTCAGTGTGAGGACATAGCCCCTCGTGTAGGTAGGCAGTGGATGAAAACCCATTGTCAGGGGAGATATCATTTCAGGTGTCTTGGTTGTGCTTACAGGTTCTTCTCTTTAGTTTTCCAATCTGACTGTAGAACTATGTTTAAGATTGGATTTATAGTTGCTGGTTATGTTGAGATAATGGGTGTTGCACACATTGCATAATATTGTTATATTTTATTTTATTATGTAATGTTGTGCCTAGATGGACGTGCAACATGTAAAAATTCCAATGGAATATTTTTTGATGAGTTGTATTGTAACATTGTGAAAATATTTCATGTAATTATTTAATATTGAGAAAAAAAAAAGAATTAAATGCCCAATATTAAATGTGGGGTTAGTGGGTTAGGTAGCACATGGTTTTAGCACATGGTTTATGTAATACCACTTGGCGGTTTTGTGGGACTTGCTACTATATAAGCAGCCACAAGGGTAGTTGTTGTAGAGAGAGAGAGAGAGTGACAAGGAGAAGACAAAAGGCAAGAGTCGAGCGGGACAAGGCTTGACAGGTTAGCCAAAGGAGCATTTGTGAAGGTTGAAAGCATGGCATGAGATGTGTGGATTCATGCTTGTTCACATAGTTTGCTCGGTTGTGGCTATGGCCATGAAGGCTTCCATGGTTGTATGACAATGGTATTTTTTGCTGAATAATACATGATGATGGATGCTTTTGGAGGCTGGGTTTTTCCCTTAATGAGGGTTTCCCAGGGTATATCTTGTGTCACAATTTTGTGGGTATGTTGTCTATTCTCTTGCATGTGGATTTTAATTCCATGTTTATTTTAGATCTATTATGGGTTATGTGGAAACGGTTATATTCTTTATTGCCAAGTTTCCTTACAAGTGGTATCAGAGCTATGGTTTTATTATTGTAACCCTAGATTGAATCCATGGGAATACATGAGAGGATAAAAGAAAAGGGCAAGATATATGATTGATTTATTGCAGATCTAAGGGTTTTGGATTTGTTGTTATGATGGGATGTTAAAATATTTGGGCATGTGAAATTGTTGGACAAAAGAGTTTTTCGGATGTTTCATTTAAATGAGGGTTTTGAGGGGTAGCTTGCAGAAATGACCTCCTGGGTAAAAACAGACCTCACCATTGGATCCGGGTCGACATTTCCATAAGTTTTTGATATATAATATGCCCTAGTTTGGCCATGTTTAGAGGAAATGAAAGAGTTTTTTAGTTTCAGCCCATGATGGCCGTCAAATTTAATCCTGTCGAAATTTTCGTCACTGAAAAAATAAAAAATGAAAAATCGTACTAAAAATGGTAAAAAGACTGTCTTAGTAAAACGGCCATAACTTTCTCTCAGAATATCAGATTTCAGAGTTCTTATAGGCGTTGGAAAGCTAATTCAGAGCACTACAACATAGTGTAGGTTTGGTTCTATGATTTTAAAATTTTGTCAAGTTTTCAGAGCCCTAAAGTCAGATGTTATTTGTTTTGAGCACGGATTAGGGCATAACTTGGGCATACGGAGTCAGATTTTGGACTTCGAGTAGTCAACGGAAAGCTCTTGGAGAGCTCTACACATTGGTTCAGATTTGGTGCAGGTTTGGCATGATTTATTTGTTGATATATTGATCTGAACAGTTTATAGGTATATTTTGACTATGGTAACATTGTGAGTTTATGGCATTGGAGATTTAAGTTTTGATGTCATTATATACTCAGTTCATATTTCAAATTGGTCTCATGATAATATGGTTATCAGTGTTTGGTTTGGATATGCATGATGACTTGTTGGGTCTACAAGTTGTGCAGTGTTGTAAGCGGTCTATACTTACAGGTTGCATTTATAGCTTGGTTATGGGTTGTCTTTGCCCATTGATCTTTCATTATTGATGCATATTTAGATTGGTGGCTTGGATTTGGGTTGTCTATGCCCTAAGTCACATGATTTTATCTCCATGTAGAAGGGATGAGATGTTACCAGGTACAGTCATGGTGGAGGATTGTGGTTGACTATGTTGACAGGTTGGACATATTGAGAGCCAGATGCTCGGTTCATGGATGTGATCATGGTGTCATGGATTTTGGCATGGCATGATTGGTTATACAGGTACATCCTTGATGTTCATTAGCTTGGATTTTCTAATTCAGTTATGGTGGTATATCTTCTTGGTTGAGGATCATGGTTATTTGGATTCTTTTGCGGAGCTCATGATGTGCACTTTGAGTTCTTTGATGGTTTGATGCCTTGGTTGATTTTCATGGTTAGAGGATGGGTTTTCATCATGATGTCATGAATAGCTTGGATACACGGTTTAGTGAGAGCTTGTGACAGTGATGGGGTGACAGTGTAGGATTAGTTCGTAGTTTGGTTTATATCTTCTTGGTTTGGAGAGGATGGATTTTCTGATGCCATAGGTGACTTGGTACCACAGTTGAGTGGGAGTTGTTGGCAGTGATATATTTATTGAGTGTTTGCAGATGTTGGAGGTTTGTCTTAGATCCTGTTGCTGTAGAAGCGTCTTTGACATTTGCATGGTGCACTTGTTATCTTCATGGTGTGTGAAGATGGTTAGATCTTGAGGACTCATGGAGCTCTTGGTTATCTTCATGGTATGTGGAGATGGTTTTCTTCATGGTGTGTGGAGATGGTTGCATCTTGAGGACTCACAGGGTTCTTGGCAAAGGTGTGGTTTATATTTTTTATTTGGCATGTTATCCTTGGTATGAGGATGGTTTCATTATTATGTCATGGTATACTCTTGATACGCGTTTAGAGTTGTGACATGTTATAGTATGTTCATATGGAGCATGTTATCTCTTTAGTTGAGATGGTAAGATCATGTTGTCATGTTTATGTTCCTGAGGCCATGGTTGGAACTTTGACATTGATCTTGGTTTAGTTTCTTGGTATTGAGTACATTGATCATAAGCTGGATACTTCATGATATTGCTATGTTTCATTTGGAGTTGGCATGGATTGATTGGTTACAGGTGCTCATGGATACTTAGAGACGGTGGTGATGCTGATTTCTCTTGGATTAGAGAAGTATTTGTTGGGACGGTTGATGGTTTCAACAGGAAGTCCGAGGGGCAGTCACCTGATATGGATTTGAGAGGAGATTGTTCTTAGATGAGTCTTGGTTGGAGACTTGGGTATCTTGATGATCATTCTCATTCCCCACTCTTGGTCTACTCGGCAGTTTGCTACTTGAGAGGTATAGCCCATTGTTTTCTCTTAGTTGCATTATATTTATGCTTATCTTTCATGGATATGGATCTTGAGCTATGGTACATGAGTTAGTTCTGGAGGGTTCATTTGAGAGATGGTTTAACATTGGTTATCTCCATGCGCATATGTTGTTATGCTGGTTGAGTTTGGGAGATGGTTTTATATTGGGCATATTCCTTGGATTAGGAATGGTTATTCCTTGGTTTAGGAATGGTTTAATGAGTTTGATCTTCTTGTGAGAGGCTTACATCCATGATTAGTTATATGGTATGGTTTGGGTGTTGTTGAGGCTTCTTGTTGGGGTTTTATGAAGGAGATCATACTTGCAAGGTTTACATCTAGAGGTGTGTGTAGAAGGACATGATACAGGTTATGATTTGCATGGTTTCTCTAGTCTTGGTTATCTTCCTGGATGTTCAGCTTTGCTTACATTGGATTTGATATTGGTTAGAGATTGTGATCACTATTTTGTGTTCATGTATGTCACGTGAGAGATGACATGGTTATTCCTTTATCTCTTTCCTTTGTTGGTTGTGGAGAATTTGGAAGACTATTGGAGACTTGTTATGAGAGTTGTTCTTGCAAGATATTAGTTTATGTATTGTGGATGTCCTTGATACTACATGGATTCACTTCTTTGAGATGTGTTTAGTGGATTGGTTATAGATTTGACATTATCTTTTGCAGTGGGAGCTTCTTGGTATATATGTGGCAGGTATTGCTCTTGAGGCTTGTGATTGCAGTTTATAGATTGGATATGTCGGTGATATGAGATTCACTTGTTATACCTTTGAGGTATGGATAGTTGGATGGGTTTGGCACTTTATTGTGGGTGCTATTTCAGCTATGGATATTTTGACAACTATGGATACATGTGATTACCTTTGGATCAAGTTATTTGTGCTTGGAATTTCAGTTGGTATAGGATTTTATGATCTTCTAATGCGACAGGTTGGGTGGCTTTCTCTTTGGATGGCTTCTATGTATGTCTAGTGGGACTGGCATAATAGGAGGTGAGATCATTCATGTTTGAGATGCTGGATACTTTGATTTTGTTGCGGGTACCAGGATGGAGCACTTGGTGTATTTTGATCCATGATGGTGGATGTGCTAGGAGGGATTGTTCCCTTGTTCATTTATGTGGCTACGGATTGACCCTATGCAATGTATACAACAAGTGGGAGATTGTTGAGATAATGGGTGTTGCACACATTGCATAATATTGTTATATTTTATTTTATTATGTAATGTTGTGCCTAGATGGACGTGCAACATGTAAAAATTCCCATGGAATATTTTTTGATGAGTTGTATTGTAACATTGTGAAAATATTTCATGTAATTATTTAATATTGAGAAAAAAAAAAGAATTAAATGCCCAATATTAAATGTGGGGTCAGTGGGTTAGGTAGCACATGGTTTTAGCACATGGTTTATGTAATACCACTTGGTGGTTTTGTGGGACTTGCTACTATATAAGCAGCCACAAGGGTAGTTGTTGTAGAGAGAGAGAGAGAGTGACAAGGAGAAGACAAAAGGCAAGAGTCGAGCGGGACAAGGCTTGACAGGTTAGCCAAAGGAGCATTTGTGAAGGTTGAAAGCATGACATGAGATGTGTGGATTCATGCTTGTTCACATAGTTTGCTCGGTTGTGGCTATGGCCATGAAGGCTTCCATGGTTGTATGGCAATAGTATTTTTTGCTGAATAATACATGATGATGGATGCTTTTGGAGGCTGGGTTTTTCCCTTAATGAGGGTTTCCCAGGGTATATCTTGTGTCACAATTTTGTGGGTATGTTGTTTATTCTCTTGCATGTGGATTTTAATTCCGTGTTTATTTTAGATCTATTATGGGTTATGTGGAAACAGTTATATTCTTTATTGCCAAGTTTCCTTACAGGTTATTGTATTACTGTTGTATAATACAATAACATCTTATGAGTTATCTAGAAGTAGTTGGTTATTGTATTGTTGTTATTTAATGCAATAACGTACTTCAGAATTATGGAAAGGTTACTGGTCTAGTACTTGGTTTGTAATGTATGTTCCTACTTTTGAATCCTTAATATCATTTTGAAAATCAGCTCCAATAAGGAGTTAGACAGATTCTATTTGGGTGATTGTTATGAGATTCACATTTACTGGTTATTTATAAGCAACTGGCTATATTTATGATTCTGAGAGTTAACAAGGAGGGAAAAGGATAGTTCGGGATAGTAAAATACTGGTCCATCTTAATACCATGCTAGTAAATTTTATAGCCCTGCTGGTACGGGTCATTACATTCTCGCATTTTTCTTTGTCAAATAGCATGTACTGTATGACATATTGTTCCATTCATAGTATGACAACATTTCTCTAGTACATTGCCTTAACGAAATAGTTATTTTAAGTCTTCAATAAAAGGACTATAAATTTAAAATTAGGTGGACGAAATTATCAATTTTGGTTGGTAGTATGGATGAGAGTAACTTTAAGGACAAGAACCCTTGTAAGCCTTGAAACACAATAGGAACATGGAAGGGAGAGTGCAATTATATTGCTATGACGGGATTCAATTGCCTGGGAGAACCTCATCGAAAGTGAGTTGCAGAGTTGGTGCCAAAGTACACTGGATGATCATGTCTAGAAGGTTTTACTTCTCCATTCTTAGGTTGATAAAGCAACACAACTCCCAAAGTTTAATTTGAGGGACTTCTAGTAGTACTTGCATGCAATGGTTTTGCAATATAATAGGGTGATTCACAATTCCATTGATTACAGTGGATATCATGTTACCATTTCTTACCAACTCTCATGTGTCACGAGAGTAGTCAGCATAACCTCCAAAGGGAGCTCAGTAGGGAACCTACAAAAATTACCCATCACCATAAGGAGGCATTTATCAAGCAAGTATGCAAAGATGATTTGACAAAGGAGGAGCTTAATAGTATTTAGGGTATAGGGAATAGAGGGCTTAAGAAGAATTTCCTTGCCACAATTGAGTGGAGATGCATGCTTGACCTTGTGTCATCTAGATTGACTGGAGCCAACCTATTGTTATATTTTTCATTTTTCAGTGATAGATTTTATGATAGACTTGAGCATAGGCAAGGTCTACAATTGGGTGAGAGGGTTGTCAGAGAGTCTGCACGAGTTCATGGGTTGGTACAAGGATGTATCTTGTAAACTACGACATGTGATAGCTTCTTTGGAGGAAGCTAATAAGGCTAGGGAGAGTACTTCAACAGTGAGAGGGTGGTTGGAACACTTCAAAATATTCTAGGAACAATTGACCAACAAACCCAAGTCACCACTTTAGATCACAAAGAAGTTGTGGAGGCCACTTTGGTCAAACAAGAGGCTCTACTAGTTGAGCATGAGAGTATATTGGAGAAGCAAAAGACATAGTTGATCGAATGAGATGTACAATTGGCAAAGCAAAGCAAGCAAGTGGCTAAGAATTAGTAGTTTCAAGCCAAGGTGCAGGAATTGGAGTGGATGCAAACTCATGTAATAGAGGTGATCTTGATCATCAAGGGTTCCAAAGAACAAGAGTTGGTGAGAGAGTGTGATTGAGGATTCCCACAAAGGAGGTGCAATGCCTTTGCCAACTACTCTTTGCTGCATCAACTACGTCTATATCAATGTACTTTGCTTGTTTAGGGATATCTTCTCTCACCCCTCAGTTGATTTTTGTTTGTAGTTAGCCCTAGTTTTCCGTTTCTGTCGTGTGGAAGACGATTTTTTTTTAGGGGAGGGGGGAGAACTGATGTAGTCAGTCAAGTAATAAAAGCAAATAAAATTATTTTGGTTGAGAGTTTGTTTCCTTATGTTTTGTTAGTTATTTTTTATGCATTGTAATTAGTAGTTCCCAATTGGTTGTTGGTTACTAATTACTGATGGTTGTTGGTTTTCCCAGTTGTAATAAAGAACAAGAATGACATATCTTGTGTATATTGTTGTTGGAAACTCATTTTTGTTGTTTACTTGCAATTTTGTTTACTTTTGTAGCTGGTAGAGTTAGGCAGCAAGCAACTTTCAGATTAGGAACTTCAAGCATCATATTAGAATCATGAGAAGCAAGTGACTTATCTATAAGGATACTTCTATCTTGCATTTCAGCTTTAGTTATCACCTAGAACTCATCCATGTTTCTTGAATTATGTGTTGAAGTCAACACATCATATGGTTTATTTTCAGCATTGGCCTGCAATGTCAATACTTTTAACTAGAAATAAGAGGCCTCTGATTGCACTCTTTCTGCTGGATGTTGAAATATATAACTTGGTACAAGATAAGACAATGCCAAGATTGGTAGTGTGCATTCCAATTTTTCAATTGCTCCATATATTTCATTAATTAATCATTTGTCTTGCAATGTTCGAAGTGAACTTTTCTTCTTGGTCCTAGCAAGAGTCTTGAAAAACTCAAAGATATACTTCCATTGTTCCTATTTTGTTAAATACATCAGCAAAGTCGCTCACGACCCTTGCTTCATCCGCGGATACAAATTTATGAGTTTTGGCATGACTTCAATTGTGTTGTGATTAAGCAACATAAAAGATAATTACAGGAATGCAACTGTAAAATGTATATAGTAAGCTGCTTCAAATTTATTAGAAACTCAACAATTTAAATTTATTAGAAGACACAACAAGTGATAAACATAAGTGTCTTGTGTATTTAATTCATAACCATCATTGAGACATCGATGCATTCTTGTAGCAACAATAATACTAATTTGCAAGTTTTCCAAAGATGAGTTTGTGTTGTCTAGTTTGCAGAGAGTTTGTCTTTTCACAAGGTCTTCAATTATGCCTTCAATACAGTTTTATTTTTGTTTGGTATAGGAATCCCACAAAAGAAGAAATTCCTAAATTTTCTGGAAATGTTGAAATACATTTAACAATTTGACCACTCCAAATATGGACAATTCCATCACTAGAACTTATTCTTTCACAACTTGATAGAAGATGTTACACTTATCATCTTCAACAACCACAACCATCAAAACTCCAGGTGTGTATTAAAAGAATTAAGAAGTGATATTTTCTGGTTTCCACTAATGCTTATCCTTAATCGCACTGAATCTATCTAGAGACTCTGGTCCGTTTCCTATGGCCTTAACAGGAGGTAACCAAAACTAGGGTTCATATTTGCCACAAGACATCGCACTTCTTTATGGACGCTTTCTTGGTCTGGTTGTTGCTAGGTTTTTGCAGACTTGCTTGTTTTATTTTGGTTGGATTTGAAGGACTTTGTGAGCTCTTGTTGATACTTAACTTGTGAATGGTATCTCCAACCTGAGTCATCTCACCTGTACATTTCCAATTTCATTTGTATTGCCAAAATAACTTTCTCTAGAAGCAACCATGGAGGAATATTGACAAAGCCTCTTGCTTGCAAGAAGTAATATGTTGCGATTATGTGTATTGCACACATTGCATAATTGTTTATATTATATTATATTATTTATTATGTAATGTTGCACCTAGGAGCACCTAGATGGACGTGCAACATGTAGAGATTCCCGTAGAATATTCTTGATGAGTTGTATTGACACATTGCGATACTATTTGATGTAATTATTTAATATTACGAAAAAATAAATTAAATTCCCAATATTAAATGTGGGTCAATGGGGGTTTGGTAGCACATAGTTTTAACACATGGTTTATGTAATAGGACTTAGTGGTTTTGTGAGAGCTTGCTACAGTAAAAGCAAGCAAAAGGGTAGTTGTTGATGTGAGAAAGAGCAAGATAAGGCGAGAGATAGGCTAGCCAAGGGAGCATTTATGAAGGTTGGAAGCATGGCTTGGGGTGTGTGGATTCATGCTTGTTCACATGGATTGCTTGGTCGTGGCTATGGCTTTGAAGACTTCCATGGTTGTATTGCAATGCTATTTTGTTGAATAATACATGGTAATGGATGCTTTTGAAGGTTGGGTTTTTCCTCATTGAGGGTTTCCTAGGGTATATCTTGTGTCACAATTGTTGAGGGTATGTTGTCTATTCTCTTGCATGTGGATTTAAGTGCTTATTTATTTGAGATCTATTATGAGTTATGTGGAAAATGTGACATTTATAGTTGCAAATTTCCTTACAAGTGGTATCGAAGCTATGGTTTTGTTGGTGTAACCCTAGTTTGAATTCATTGAAATGTATGAAAGAATAAAATAAATGACAAGATATATGGTTTTTTTAGGCCGTTTATTGTATATCTGGGGGTTTTGGATTTGCTATGATGATGGGTTGTTGACAGAGTTTTGGCATGTGAAATTGTTTGTCAAATGGATTTTTTTGGATGTTTCATTTAACTGAGGATTTTATGGGGGAGCTTGTAGTACAAATGAAGAGGGGCAAGGTTGGTTTGGTTGACCCCTTGACATCAGCAGAGGTGAAATATTCTCTCCTCGTCAAGAACCACAAAATACTCTTTTTTTCGTTGTACTCCTTACATGACAAAATCTGTAGAGATTCTCTTGGACTATTCTCTAGCCATTTTATTTGAACAATATACGTGGAATATTTTTTATATCCAAGAATCTCAGGAAGATTTGTCAAGAATGTATCAGTGCATACTTCATGACTATCAAATTTTTTTTCTTAGTAGGGGTAATCGCTTCGGGGTTACCATGGCGAAAGGGGCATTTCCATGTGTTGTGAAGGGATTCACTTGTAATCTATTGCTCTGCATGTGCCTTGCTTGCACAATGTATAGATTGTAACAAATATATTTTTTTGAGTTTGAAAATGAGAAAATCTAAACTAAAATTGATTTTGAGAAAGTAATTATAAACCATACTAGTTTTTCTTGACATGATTGCACAAGTGCCATTAATGCAACTGTATGGTCATACAAACAACCACTGGGGTGATAATTTCTTAGAGGACTCTGTGGAAAGTGTTTGATTATGACAATTTGATAGTTTGAAATATTCACCATGAAGATTCAATAATGAATTATCTATTACTTCAAAAGAATTATGGCAACAATTTGATCAAATCTCTCCCTTAGCAAAACTACTCTAATCTAGCTAGCTAGTCTCTTTATAGTTTCCTAGTCTCTTGAATCTAACTTTTTACAAATGAGAAGGCCTTGGCCTTTTATAGATGTCCAATTACAACAAAAGGCCAAGATTGATGAAAGATCAAGGGATGAAATTAATCTCCATAAACCTTAATTAGGGTTGTGAATTTACAACCAATTACATGGGGGCACTAAATCATGGGCCAATAAGAAAATTACAATGTTTCGATAGCCAATGGGAAGATTGGAAACTTGGCATGATTTGATTGTTTGTGCATGGATCTGAAATTTCTTGATTGGAGGAGACAACACAGTGCCACCTCATCATCCTTATCCTATAGATATATTTAATCTTATGAAGTGAAAATATCTCTTGATACTCAACATTTTGACTTTGATAAACTCTTTGAAAATCTTTTATAAGGTGCCCATCAGGGTTTGACTCCCCTATCTCCCGCTTCATCTTTGGGTGGTTTCGGTTCTAGATGAAGTTGGTGATGCCCTTGGTGACTTTTTGATGGTTGGTGAGGACTCCTCTAATATTCTTCACTCTACCTATGCTCACATTCTTGTAGATATTGATGCTTCTAAAGGCTTACCTGCAAAGATTATGTTGAGGTTGCCCAAGGGCTCTTGGATTCAGCCTCGGGACTATGAGGGCTTCCCTTTTAGATGTATAAAGTACTCCAAGACTGGGCATATTGTAGCTAACTGTGGAATGGTGAAAGCTAAACTAAAAAAGTCTTCCTTATGGTGGAATGGTGTTTTAAATACTCATGACACAGTCTTTAAGGATCCTCCTCAGTCAGATGAGAATGCCCAAGTGTTGGCCCATGATGGTGTGGCTCTTTTTGATTCCACAAAGAATAATACCTCTTTGGTTGTTGTTGCCGCTCTGTCAAATGATGGTGTGACTGATGCTCCTACTTTAAGCAACTCAACTGATTCTTTTGTTGTTGCTGTCTCTTGATTTCTTCCTACTCCTATGGTGCTTGCTGCTCTTGCTATAGTGGGAAATGTTGAGCCCTTTGGGTGCTGGTTCTTCTTTTGCTGAGCCTGTCACCCTAATCATGGTTGCTGCTCCTCTTGTTCCTATTGTGCTTGCTGCCTCTGCTATGGTGAAAATTGTCTCCTAGGGAGCTTGTTGTCTCAGCTGGTGTTGGCTCTGCTTCCTAGGATGAGCCTATCCTTGTTGATTCTAATAGGTCAATGGATTTGGTGGCTTGGCATGTTGTGACGACCAATGACGACCAAGGTGGAAGATGGATGGATTACTGTAAATGGTAAACATCCAAAGAAGCCCTCCCCCTCTTTCTACACGATTCTTAGATGACACTTGATTGGATCTAAGGGAAAATCTTAATTTTGTTGCTAGACTTTCTTCCTAGGGCTTGGTGTATGAGTACCTTTTTTCTTGACCGCAAGGTTGTGTTTGTGGGGGTTATGTGTTGCTTGGCTCCCCGTTCATCTTTGTCTTGTTTTGTCTTTGTTGTGTTTCACTGTGTGGAGGTTGTTGTATATCTTTCAATGTGGGTTGCAGATCCGTTTGTTTTAAATCTGCTTTCTGTTGAGTTTCAGGGTCCCTTCAAAAGCTGTTGTCTCTTAATCAAAAACTTTGATAAACTCTTCCCAAACTATTATTTCCTTGAGGATGATTGTGATGGCTTACATTCCTAAATTGCTTCATCTTTTGAATTTTCACCACCTCCATTTGAAAATCTTCCTCATGGCTTGACTTGAATTTGTACTTGCATCTCAAACTTGATTGTACTTGATTGCATTTGTGAACTTGATTATATCTTCAGGTGGTGGGATCTTCCAAAATAAACTAGAAATCCAAGTTGATTTTTTATCCATCGCTGAATCTTGATTTTTCTTGAACTATCTTGATTTCAATGTGGATTTTCCTTTTGGTGCCTTGAACATGAATCTTTTTTCCTCACTTTGAAACCTCGAGCTTGACATTGAAGATGGCTTTCCTCCTCTAGGTTGCACTTGAGGTCCTTGAGGTCGTGATTAGGACCTTGCTATCATCCTCCTTTCGTCAAGCCCCTTCTTATCGAAAATGACCTTGCAAAACAAGAAGAGAAATGCATTTTGGGGACTGATGAGAAGAGACAAATGAAAAATCTTAGTATTTTCATGAAATAAAGATTCTTCTAGATCCCACCTTCCTCCCGTTATTACAAATCATCCATTAGACTTTGATATTTAAAGCCAAGGAGAATAGTCGAATTTGAAATTGATGAACTAAGTCTTGTTTTGCCTTGATGAAAATCTTATTATTTAAAGCTTTAAACTCAAAAAGAACTTAAAATTTTCTCCAATTAAAGAAAATATAAAAAAGTTCTAATAATTAATCTCAACCATAATAACGAGAATCACGACTATTTACACGATTCACACGATTCAGCGATTCGATTCTAGCCAAACGATTTTTTGTGAATTAGGGAATCAAATCAGCGATAAAGGGTTTATGAAATAAGTTACTAAATTTCAACGGTTTTTAAAATTTACTGATTCATGACCGATTCGATTCCAATTTATGGCCGATTCCCGATTTGATTCAGCCTTGACAATTCCGATTCTCATTACCGTGATTTTAACTTTAAGATTAATCTATATTATCAATAGAGAAGCTTCTAAATTATATTTTCAATTTGTTTCAATAAATCTCCTAATGAATCAAAATTAAGTTCACTCTAACTGCTCCTTGGTCATTATCATCTAATTTTGACTTTATTCATTTTAATTCACTTTGCTTAAATAAGAAATTTTAAATTTAATTGCACATTTAACTTTGACTCCTCTCGTATACTATTGATATTTGGTGATTGATCAGGAAAGTACTGTACACTTTTCATAACCCATGGGTTTCAGGGTTTGGTAAACTCGTCAATGATTTTTGAGTTGATTCATCAACGATTTCCCAAGGTTGACTTGTCAAGTATGTTTATGGTTCAATTGTTAAGCCAACATAAGTTATGGAATATTGGCTTAGGGTTAGGGTATTGAGCTGTAAGGGAGATTGAAGATTTTAATAGGTTGAAGTTACTGGAAATAATATTGGACTCGCTGTTTGGTAGATATAGCCCAAGGATAGGGTGAATCACATTTAAATTGTGTCATCTGTTCATTTATTTGTGCTTGTTCCTTTGTGATATTGGTTATATTTCTATGTAACCTGAAGACTCGCACCCCCCTCGCAAACCTTGAAGTACCCATCCCCGAGACATCCTCGCACCAGGGGCTTGAATACCCAAGAACCCCGACTTCCGCCATTTCGCAACCATGCCACTGTTGGGATGTGTACTTGAATTTCTATTTGAATTTTGATTTTTGAATGTTACTATTGGGTATGTAATACATTACTATGTTGAATGTCAATGATTCTAATTCATGTTGCAATTTTTCTATGTTCAAGTATTTTAATTTGGTATGTTCTAGTGAACTACTGAAACATCATTTCATAATTAGCATTTCAAGTTCTATATGTATACTATACAACACCCCTCTCTAGTCCATCCTCCTCTTGCCGCCATCCCCTAGTCGTCTCCCTGTCGTCCTGAAAATGAGGCCCATTTCCCTTGTGTCCTGGAAACTTGCCTCGTGCGTCCCGCCATTCCGAAGTACCCCCGTACTGGTGTAACAATGTTATATTTGCATGTAATTGTTATTTTTGTCTATCTAAACCATAAGGGCTAAGACAAACTTCAAAGGAGACCCAAACCTTTAAAGCCAAATGAGGAGTCTCGAGAAAACTGTCAATATCAGCCGCTACAGTAGCACAAGTTGCAACAAGACCGAGGAAGAACTATGCACAAGGTCCTATGGCAAACTCCACACTAGTAGTAGGAAACAAGGTTTGAAATGGGCGAGCAACATTCTTACTCCATTAGTTTTACAAAAATGTTTCCATCATGGGATTCATAGAAAATGAATATAATCCAAACATTAGAGAACACATTAGTATAATTAGAACCTAAAGAGAATATGAGTATAATCTTGACTATTCCTATATGACATGTCAAACAATAAAATGTTAAAATCCGACCTGTCGAAATCAAACTAAGGACCTGAGTTTTTCTAAGGCATTTGATATCCCACTACATGTGGTATCAAAGCTTAGTTGTTCAATTATTCTCTGTAGTAAAGTCTCACGGTTAAGTGAGAGTCTCACAATTGAGTGGGAGCAATGGCAGACAAGGGTAAGCTGAAGGTTGATAAGTTTAATGGGTAGAATTTTCAGTTATGGAAAATGCAAATAGAGGACTTTCTTTATCAGAAGGATTTATGGCGACCATTGGGAGGAGAGTCCAAGAAAGACAAATATGACAGATGAAGACTGAGATATTTTGGATAGAAAGGAACTTGGAAATATTCGTTTATGCCTAGCACAATCGATGACATTTAACATTGCAAAAGAAAGACAATCGGAGAGATGATGGAAACCCTAGTAAAGCTGTATGAAAAACCTTTTGCTTAAAACAAGGTATTTGTTATGAAGTGTTTATTTAATATGAAATGGTAGAAGGTGGGTCTGATGCTGATCATTTGAATAAGTTTAATACGGTTACAGTCAGTTATCTACTATAAATGTCAATTTTGATGAAGAAATTAGGGCTCTCTTGAGTTTGTGTTCATTTGCATGGAAGCTACAATGACTTGGTAATGACTTTGAGTAACTCTGTCTTTGGTTCTAATACCCTAAAGTTTGATGATGTTATTATTGATATTTTGAGTGAGGAAACTCATAGGCAAAGCTTAGGTGGATCTACATTAGGAAGTGTCTTGAGCACAAAGTAGAGGCATAATGAATGAGAGAGGGAACAATAATGGAATTGTGGGAAATCAAGAGGAAAATCAAAGGAAAAGAGGTCTCAATCTAGAGTACCAAGAGATTGTTAGTACTGAGGAAAACCAAGTCATAAGAAGAAAGATTGCTGGTTTGGAAAGAGCAATTAAGGAGACAAACAAGAAGGAAATAAGGAGGCAAATGTGGTAAGTCATAAATTTGAAGAGGATGCTTTGTTTCTTTCGTTAAAAAATGTTGACGATTCATGGGTTCTAGATTCGTGGGCTTCATTTCATGCCATACCCCATAGAAGTTATTTCCATGATTATGTCCAAGGAGATTTTGGGCTAAGTTTATCTAGGAGATAATGAACCCGTCAGATTGTTGGAAAGGGAAGAATGAGAATCATTGGCTACTACAAAAGGTAAGACACGTTCCAAGGCTAAATAGAAATGTAATTTCAATAGGGCAACTGGGTTGTAAGGGTTGCACAATTATTTTTAATGATAAAAATTGGAAGGTTTCAAAAAGTTTCATAGTAGTAGAAAATGTGTGAAAGTAAGCACCTTATATCTTTGTATAGGACATATTGTTCCTTCCACTTAATTGTTTTAGAGAAAAATCAATGTTTAGGAATAGTTGCTATTGACTAGGAAGAAAATCAAACAATTTTTATAGATTCTGAAACAACACTATGACACAACATGTAATGTCCCTGCTTTGGGGACATTAGATTTAGTAAGAAGAAACAAATTTACAATATTAAATTTGACTATGTAAGCTAGAGTTTTATTATTAAAGGTCAAATTAATATTCCATGCGGTCACAAGAGGACAAGGAGGAGTAAGATGATTTATTAGAGAGAAGTTGAAGAGTCACAAGGAATAGGACGAAGGCCAGAGGGGAGCCGAAAAGTCTCAGGATTGTGTATTAAAAGAGGAAAGAAGTTCAATGTTGATATGCTTGATTCATTATTCAGATTTTCAGTTCTCTCTTGTGAGGGTCATTCAGAAAGCTTCAGCTTTTAGCCCGTGTGAGGATGTAGCCCCTCGTGCAGGCAAGCAGTGGACGCAAACCCATTGCTAGCGGAGATATCAATTTAGGTGTCTCGTTTGTGCTTACAGGTTCTTCTCTTAAGTTTTTCAATCTGACTGTAGAACTGTGTTTAAGATTGGATTTATAGTTTGCTGGTTATTGTATTGCTATTGTATAACACAATAACGTTTTAGGAGTTATCTAAAAGTTGCTGGTTATGGTATTGCCGATATCTAATGCAACAATGCCCCTCCAAATTGTGGGAAAGTTACTGGTTTAGTACTTTGAATTGTACTGCATTTTCATATGCTTGCACCTTTAATGCCATTTTGAAGAAGACAGAGTGATTGGAGTGAGTTTTGACCCTTATTTGTTGTTCTTGTTTCTTCTTCATATGTATGTATTTCTGAAATATCTTTTCGGGTTATCATCTGTTGTTCACCTTTGCTGGTTATTTGATTAGAAGGTTTATATTTTGGGGTTAGCATTAAGGGGAAAACAGAAAAATCTGGTTCAAACATTATAGTGCTGGTTTGGGTCACTACAATGGTATCAGAGCTGTGTATCTTGCTAGCCTGTGAAGCTATAACAGAGCCTAGTCATTTTGCCAATCTGAGGGGTTACATTGAAAGAGTGATATTCTATTTTGAAGTCTAAAGAAGATTATTTTGATGAGGTTGTCATCTTTTTCAAAAACTAAATATTGTGAAGTTTATATGCCTGTGCATATACACAATAAATTTATGAACTTCAAATATTCAGAAGTCTGGTTGCTTAAATGTGATTGGTGAAACTCTGAGGATGAAAACCCTCGAGTTTAGTTTCCTAGGAAGTTGGACGTCACCCCAACCCCTCATATCAGGATTACTCAATACTACCAAATATGATTTTTAGTGGTTAACATGAGCATTCATATGAAGATGGAAACCAAGTTAGTGGTTTATGAATCAGTATTATGAAGTTTTTACAACGTATGCAAGAAGATTGTAGATTAAGCAAGACATGCACTCATGTCTGGAAAATATAGTAGTTTTCATTTTTATATATATTCATGGTAATACGTCTGGGAGTAAGGCACGAGCTGAAGGAAGTAAAATCGAATGTTATAAGGAAGCCGTGTGCAAGGAAGTTACAGGGTATAGTTGTAGAGTTCATTATCGGGTTTTAATAGTTGAGTCAGAGACGTCTAGGAGGTGGAAGAGTCTAATGAGGCTGGGTCCATAAACTTGTATCTGTAGTAAAGATGTTGAGGAAGGCTTTCCAAATATCATTATCCGTATATGGCTTTCATTAGCATTGGGTGTTGAACGACAGTAATTAGGAACTGTGGAAGCCTAATTTTCGAGTTTGAGGCAGGTGACAAGTCTAAATGTCACAGGTAGCAGAGATTTGTGGGAAGTTATTATCACCGGTCGGCATTTGATACATTCACTAGTAGGAAGGCACGCCATGGTAATCCGCCGGTGTGGAGGGCATTAAACGTGCATGTTATACGCAGTTGGAAACTATCCACACCACTAACGGGTGTTCGCAGACTCTTTAGACAAGCGGCAGGTAAATTATCTTAGGAGCATGTTGTGGGGAGCTCCAACATTGGTATCAGGTTAACTTTCCAGTCAACATCTCCCTTCATTTACCAACAAACACGAGTTTGTAGACTACTTCCCACTGATTTATGTGGTAGATACCAATTTTTCTCTCTCAAATTCCGCAGGGTCGCACAACAACACACATAGATAGTAGTGAATCTAGAGAGAAGTAGTGAATAAGCTCACAGTCAGATTTAGCAAGAACAGGTGACGTCGGTACATAAGGCCAACAATCTTGAGTGGACGACATGAATATCTGACTCAAGAACAACAGTAGCAAATGAGGTCGTGATTTGTGAAGTGAGTCATTAATAAACTCTATTGTAAGGTGATATATTCAGAGATATCATGGGAAGTGCTAGAAACGGAAAGGACAATCTCTGCTTATTCACATTGGTGGTGAAAAGAAGGGTTGAATTAAACTTTCTGATACTACCGTATAATGGAGAGCCCATATATGCGGGTTGTTAGATTTAATCGAGATGACGCTTGGCAAAGACATTATTAAAGATGTGGTTTTAGACGTGGTGAATTTTGGAAGTTGAAGTCGAGTCATCCTCATTATTCAGTGGAAAGCATCTCGTGAATATTGCCGATAACATGGGAGGATACAAATAGAGCGTTGCAGGATTTAAGCGTTAGTCTCCATTTCAAGTTAGGCGACTGTTACAGAATCATATGAAATAAAACTGTCAGGTGACCTCAGTAAATTCTGCTGTGCAGTTTTAAAAGAGCCGTTACTTACAGTTGACCCTTGGAATGCCACAAAACTGTAGTAAATTTAGCTGACATCTAAGGGATGTTGTGACAGAGTTTCGGGTAATGCAAGCACTTCTATCGCAACATAATGTAGTGTGGAAACTGGAGTAAGGTGAAGGTGTTATCAAAGAGGCTTATAGGTAGCAAAAATTTGTTGTGTTCTGAGACCTGGTGGTGTGTTCATGGCAACGACTTTTGTGTTACCTAAGATTGCGGATTGGGAAATCGTGAGGCCATTAAGACGAGCCGTGAAGCAAGCAATAAACACGCCTTCGGAGATTCCGGACTGGGAAATCGTGAGGCCATTAAGACGAGCCGTGAAGCAAGCAGTAAACATGTCTTCGGGTTATTTGACTGAAAGAGAGATACACGAACTCATCAAGATTTGTGCTTTTGTTGATTATTCGGTCATTAGGTGACAAGAATTAAAAACTCTTTTTTGATTATCATGAATGGGTTAACAATTTTGGTTGCTGATTCGAACTGGCCTGCAAATTAGCTCTTGGGGCTTGGCTATAGTGGCATCTTTCTGAATATTACTCTACTTGACTGTAAAGATATAAGAACTATTATTAATTTGGAGTGAGTGATAAGGGTAGGTGTTTTATTTATAGAGCTTGAACTTTGAGGGCAAATACTCTAATGATCTCGGTGTTGACTATAGTGATGAAGAGTCTCAGGCAATGACTCCTTTGTAAGTAAAGAGGAGTGAAAAGAATTCACAAAATTGCAAGATTGTTGTTTCAAGCCATATCAAGTGGAGCGTTCCACCTTTCAAGGATCTTAGTTGTCTTGTTGCGCAAGTGCAACACCACACTCTCTAAGGTCAATTTTAAAGAGGAGGGATTGACATAGTTCCATAAAGAATAGCACAGGATGGAAGAAATGTACAGGATTTTCCAATCAGTCAAATAATTTGGATCAAGTTGATTTGCTGTTAGGAAAGTGGTAAAGGAGGTGTTGCAGAGCGCATGCTTATTCAAGCAAAATATATAGCACCTCAAAGTGTTGTCTTCTATTGTAGCACTTGGTACTAAACGAATTGTGATGAATTCCCTTTAGTCATCATTTGATACCCAATCAATGAACCCTTATCCTCAATTCCAAGATGATTGTATTGGGCAAACTCATAAGAAGAATGCGCATCATTGTGTTGATGATCAATTTGAATTAAAAGTAGGAATACTTGATGTCTATAGAGAGTATAAAACGTTTCCTGACCGGATTCAGAATGACTTATCATTCAATGACTACTTGTATTTTTACCTAGGATAGCTAAATATGACTGATATGGCAAAACGGAAGTATCTAGAGTTAGCCTAGGATCTTTTTAGAAACACACAACACATAGGGGTGTACGAAAAAATTCCAATAGACTAGAATTATCTTTTGGATGATCTTGAAAAAGAAGAACATACTACTACCAGAGATGAGCAGCCTACTTGCAATCACTTAGAAGATGTTACACGAGGTGCAAGTTTCTTCTTTAGTGACTTGGAGTTAAGCTTTGTCGGGCAGAACAATGAAATAGATTACACACAAGGTAGTAGCAGTTTGGGACCTTGGTATCATAAACCATATACTCATGATACTCAGAACATGAATTTAGAGAAACAACCTAAGATGACATTGCAAAACAATGAACAACTTCAGTAAGGAGATAATGAAATACATGTCATACAGAATCAACTGAAGGTTAGTGAAGACAGGGTTGTGGCATCCTTGGTGCAGTTTGATAATACCCATGAGTTGGTTGAGGAGCTATACAGGAAGGTCCCAAGGGAAGGGGAAAGTGACTGGTATGTGGCCGAGTTACAAAAAGTCAAAACTACCCTAGAGACTATGAAATCATATTACTTATATTTGCTGTTTGACAAGGATTATATTCTTAAGGTTGCTGAGATTTATGTAGCACAGTCAAATCGGGAAAAGGATGAGATTGAGGATTTCAACAGGACACTTAAGTATGTTCGGGAGGCACTGAGTGAAATTCAATTTTCTCTTCAAGGAGCAAAAAATAAAATCAAGCTCATGGAACACTCTCGGGAACATGAGAATAGAGTGAGGCAAGAATTCTTTCAGGAAGTCATTGACGAACTTGAGGATATTCAACAGACGTATGACTTGGATAGCTGCCCGAAACGGTTAAGTAGCAAAACTCTAGAACACTTTCAGCTTGTTGACAACCCTTTGTTTGAAATTGTTGCTGATAGGTCGTTCGACAATCCTCTTTTTGTGTTAAATGAGAAATCTTGTCTTGTTTGCCACAAAGAGGAAGAGTTTGATTTTAGACTTTGGGATCTTGACTCAGATTCTAGCAGTGAGTCCAGGTCTCCGCAGAGGAATGATGAATCAACTTCTGTTGTTTATCATTTGATCAATCTCAACATATTTCCCAGTTTCATTCCATTCAAGAGTTGGGTGAATTTTCTTCATCAGCCTTTGAACAGGTCTCGGTGGAGTATTTATTTGAGGTTTGTGGGTAGATTCTCAGCATCTTTCATACTCATAGCACCTTTGCATTTGGGAATTCCCCTAGATTATGCCGATAGTATGAACTTTGATGTTCATGGGATGGTGGTTTCAACTTTTGAGTAGTTCATTTCTTACATCGTCCACTTAAGTCAGGTCTTCACGTTCTACTGGATTATACATGGTCCTTGGATATATTTCTATATCATCATAGCAGCAAGGCAACATAACAGAGTTTGGGAATCAGGTGTTGGTAGATTGTATCTATGGCTAGACGAGGATTTCATTGTGGTTCTATTCAGTTTGAGGCTAGTTATAGTGATGATCAGTGTTGATTAGTTTACAGGCGCAACGTTTCTTCAAAGAGTAATATAGGATCTAGGAATTCGGTTGACAGGTGTTTTGCAAAGTGATACCGTGCTTCACAGTTTGGCCAAGTTTGTTGTCAGTTTGGGCTACTAGATTAACCACAGAACTATATAGGATCCTGATACTTATTTGCTTGAGGGCAAGCGATCTCAAGGAGGGGAGATTTGTAATGTCCCTTCTTTGGGGACATTTGATTTATTAAGAAGAAACAAATTTACAATATTAAATTTGACAATGTAAGCTAGAGTTTTATTATTAAAGGTCAAATTAATATTCCATGTGGTCACAAGAGGACAAGGAGGAATAAGATGATTTATCAAAGAGAAGTTGAAGAGTCACAAGGAATAGGACGAAGGCCAGAGGGGAGCCGAAAAGTCTCAAGATTGTGTATTAAAAGAGGAAAGAAGTTCATTGTTGATATGCTTGATTCAATTTTCAGATTTTCAGTTCTCTCTTGTGAGAGTCATTTAGAAAGCTTAAGCTTTCAGCCCGTGTGAGGACGTGGCCCCTCGTGCAGGCAAGCAATGGACACAAACCCATTGCCAGCGGAGATATCAATTCAGGTGTCTCGTTTGTGCTTACAGGTTCTTCTCTTAAGTTTTCCAATTTGACTATAGAATTGTGTTTAAGATTGGATTTATGGTTTGTTGGTTATTGTATTGCTGTTGTATAATATAATAACGTTTTAGGAGTTACCTAGAAGTTGCTGGTCATGGTATTGCTGATATCTAATGCAACGTCCTTCCGAATTGTGGGAAAGTTACTGGTTTAGTACTTTGGTTTGTACGGCATTTCATATGCTTGCACCTTTAATGCCATTTTGAAGAAGACAGAGTGATTGGAGTGAGTTCTGGCCCTTATTTGTTGTTTGTGTTTCTTCTTCATGTGTATGTATTTTTGAAATATCTTTCCGGGTTATCATTTGTTTTTCACCTTTGCTGGTTATTTGATTAGAAGGTTTATATTCTGGGGTTAGCATTAAGGGGAAAATGGAAAAATTTGGTTCAAACATTATAGTGCTAGTTCGGGTCACTAACAACAAACTTGGGCACATGAGTGAAAAAGGTATGGAATTATTTCATTCAAATAAAGTTTTATTAGATTTATGTGTGAATATGGATTTCTGTGAAAGTTGTGTGTATGGAAATCAAAAGAGAGTTAGTATTGTGAAGAGTGGAAACGAAGAAAGAAGAAAAGAAATTAGAGCTTGTGCATATAGATGTATGGGGACTTGAAAGAAATTAGAGCTTGTGCATACAAATGTATGGGGACCTGAAAGAAATTAGAGCTTGTGCATATAGATGTATAGGGACCAATTTAAGTATCCTCCCTTGGTGGCTCTTTGTATAATGTTAAAATAAATTGATGATGCAACTATAAAAGTATGGATTTATTTCCTTAGACATAAATCTGTTGTATTAAAAACTTTTAAGAAATGAGAAAACTTGGTTGAGAATGAGACTGTTAAAAGACTAAAATGTCTCAGATTTGATAATGATGGTGAGTATTACAGTAGAGAGTTTGAAGATTATTGTTCCTCAAATGGTATTCGTAGGTAAAAGATTGTTCCAAGTACGCCACAAGAAATTGAGTGGCTGAATGCATGAATAGGACAATAATGGAGTGTACAAGGAGTATGAGGTTGCATGCTAGGCCACCCTTAAACATGTGGGTTCAGAGTGTTAATATTGTTGTATATTTAACCAATAGAGGTCCCTCTATTCCTTTGGGTTGTGGTATCCCCGAGGAAGCATGGATAGGTAAGAAGGTGAGTTATTCTTTTCTTAGAACCTTCGGTTGTGAAGCATTTGCGCATATAGATCCTGAAAATAGAACCATGCTAGAGCCAAAATCAAAGAAATGTATATTTGTTGGATATGACTTTGATGAATTTAGTTATAGACTTTGGAATTTCAAAAATCATAAACTTACAAGAAGTAGGGATGTTATATTCAATGAGAAAGTATTGTAGAAAGATCTGTTGCAGCATCATGAGAAGAAGAAAAATGATTATGCAATATTGGATGATACTCCAAAATATGATGTTCTAATAATTCCTCATGCTCTAAACAACAACAAGAACAGTACTGCAAACCCTAGTGAATGTTAGATGGTCAACAAGGTAGATTTTCTCCCTTTTTGTATTCCATTTAATTAATAGATGCAGGTGAACCAAACTGTTATGATGAAGGTATGCAATTAAACTCTAAGACTCAATGGGAGCATGGAATGAAAGAAGATTTGGGATTTATGTAGGTTGCCTGCAAGTAAAAGGGCTTTACGAAATAAATGGGTTTACAGGTTAATAGAACAGGATGGAGGTAAGAAAAGATTTAAAGCCAGGTTAGTCGTGAAAGGATTTGTAGAGGAAAATGACATTAATTTTGATGAGATCTTTTCTCTAGTTGTTAAAATGACTTCTATTAGCACTGTTCTAAGTATTGTGGCTATTGAAGATTTGCATATGTAACAATTTGATGTTAAAACAACTTTTCTTCGCAGTGATTTGGATGAAAATATATTTATGGAACAACCACAAGGATATGAGGTCAAAGGAAAGGAAAATTTAGTGTGTTGATTGAAGAAAAGTTTATATGGCTTGAAGCAAACACCTCGGCAATGGTATATTAAATTTGACAGTTTTATAAATGAGCATGCATACACTTGTTATCATTCAAACTATTGTGTTTATTTTAAGAGGTAAGATGATGACACCTACATTATGTTATGTTTATATGTTGATGATATGCTTGTAGATGAGTCTAACATGGATCACATCAAGGGATTGAAACAATAGTTAGCACATTCATTTGCTATGAAGGATTTGGGGGCAGCAAAATAGATACTTGGTATGAAGATTTGTAGGGACAGGGAAATAAAAAATTGACATTATCTTAGGTTGATTATATTGAGAAGGTGCTGCAATGTTTCTATATAGAGAATGCCAAAGCTATCAGCACAATTTTGCCTAGTCATTTGAAATTGACCAAGGAGATTTGTCCAAAGACATAGGAAGAGGAGGATAAAATGTTCAAGGTACCTTATGCTTTAGTTGTATGAAGTTTAATGTATGCCATGGTATGTACTAGACCAGATATTGCACATGCTGTGGTAGTGGTTATGTTGACTTAGATTTGGCAAGGGATCTAGATACCAGGAGGAGTACTACATGATATGTATTACTATTGGTGGGACAATAGTGAGTTGAATTTCTCGGTTACAGAAGGTGGATGCTTTAGCCACTACAGAGGTAGAGTATGTTGTTACTACAAAGGAAATCAAGGAGATGATTCAACTTTAGTTTTTCATGGAAGAATTGGGACAACCACATATAGAAAATTGTTTGTATATAGATAGCCAGAGTGCCATTCATCTTGCCAAGAATTCTGCTTTACATTCCAAGACAAAACACATACAGTTGCAATACCATTTCCTTCGGCCAGTTTTGGGTGATGGATAGTTAAAGTTGGAATAGATACATATAGATGAAAATCCAACAGGTATGTTTACAAAGATGGTTCCAAGGGAGAAGTTGAACTCATCTTCAACTTCGGTTGGTCTTCTAGACTGAACATAATAAAAGAACAATAGAGTCTAAGGTGCATTAGTCCAATGGGAGCTTCAAGGGTAGCGGTGTGGCTACCATTTCCTTCGGCCAGTTTTGGGTGATGGATAGTTAAAGTTGGAATAGATACATATAGATGAAAATCCAACAGGTATGTTTACAAAGATGGTTCCAAGGGAGAAGTTGAACTCATCTTCAGCTTCGGTTGGTCTTCTAGACTGAACATAATAAAAGAACAATAGAGTCTAAGGTGCATTAGTCCAATGGGAGCTTCAAGGGTAGCGGCGTGGCTACAGGGTTAGTCTCCAAATGGGAGGTAGTTTAGTGAGGAGCTTGATCAATCCCTAAGTGGGAGATTATTGATATTTGGTGACTAATTAGGAAAGTATTGTACACTTTTCATAACCCACAGGGTTCGGGTTTGGTTAACTCGTCAAGGATTTTTGAATTGGCTCAACCATTTCCCAAGGTTGACTCAGTAAGTATGTTTAGGGTTAAATTGTTAAGCCGACATAAGGTATGTAATATTGGCTTAGGGTTAGGGTTTTATAAGGTGAATATATAACCTCTTGCAGTAGTATTGTGTTGTAAGGGAGATTGGAGATTAAAATAGGTTGAAGTTACTGGATAATAATATTGGACTCGCTGTTTGGTGGAGGTAGCGTAGGGATAGGGTGAACCGCATTTAATATTTGTGTCTTTTGCTCGTGATATTGGTTATATTTGCATGTAATTGTTATTTCTAGCTATCTAGCCCTAACATATACTATAATATTTACTTTAATCACAAGGGAAAGCAATTAAGATCTAGAAGAAAACAAAAACAAGCAGTTTTGGCATTATAACGCTTCTATATTTACATTCTCACCATCCTCTGGGACATAGCGAGCTAAAATATTGAAGTTTGCTCTTAGTCTTAGGATTATTTCGTTGCGAAATGGTTTGCAGAGTTAGTCATTTTTATTTGGCTATCAAATGTTTTTGTTTTGCCTCCTTAGGAAAACATGCAACTTCTACATGGGCTGACTAGGCAATATTTAATCAAATTACATTTCATTTATTTATTTATTTGTTTTCGGGCCCTCTAGGCCAACTTAGCATTCAACTTTTGAACATTTAAATCTCCTTCCAAATAGGTCTCTCAAGAGCGGCGGAAATAAAACAAATGAGAGGATAATTATCCTCATGGGAGGGCGGAATCTGCCCTATTGTGAGGAGTTCCTCTTATCTACCTTCTAATCATGCTATCCCTTATATCATCTCTGACTTAGATCTCTGTTTAAATCACTAATATTTCAGCAAATATTGCCTTCACCAAATCTAATAAAGGGGGCAAAAAATCAATATCTAAGAGGATAAAATCCTCAAGGGAGGACAGGACCTGCCCTCCATCGTAGATTACACTTGCACGTTTGCTGCTAGGATTACTTATCTCAGCCCTTGATTCCACCATCCATCTCATTGCTTACCAACAATCTCATGCTCAAACTTTTGGATTATTCATTCAATAAGACCATCACCATAGTGCAATCTATAATAGTGGGAGGATTATCTTCTATGGTACATTCGTATCCCCTTTTCGTTTAATCCTCTCATCGATTTGTTTTTTGTCCACAAATGCTTAACCTCTATCAAACTCTCTACTCTCCAAGGCAAGAATTCATGTTGGGTAAGTATTCTAATTGGAGGATGGGTGGAAATATAACATATCAAAGGGTAAAATCCTCATCATTTTTTGATCTCTACAAAAGCATATTACTTTCAAAATTTGACCTATCACCTCAAATTTTGTTCAAACATTGTAGTTAATCAATTCACTCAATTTTTTGTTGTTGTTTAGGATGACAAACATCATTTTAGACCCCGCATATAGAACGGAATTTGGGATTTGAAGAGGATAAAATCCTTTGGGGAGGGTGGAATTTGCCCTCTACAGAACATAGATATTTTTTATTTTCTCTTACATCATCATATTGACTTGATTTGCTTTTGTTTGCCTCTAGCATCCAATCACAATTAGGGCGGAAATTGAAGTGTATTGAGGATTTCCTTTATTGCTGGGTGGAATCTTCAAGTTGGAGAGGATAAGAGGAATCCTTTGAGGGTGTTGCCAAGACTAGAATGTCTCATCAAAATATGATCAAACTCTGCCAATCATTTCTCAATCCGATCGTTTTGGCTGTTTTGGAAGAAGACAAACTGATCCTTGAGTTGGTAAGCCTTCTCACATGTGCACTTCAACAAAATTAATTCAATCCTCCAACTCAAATTCACTTTCTCTAAGGCTAAGGAACTTGAAATTGCTAGACCCCAAAGATCGCCTACTTTGACAACTTGAGCGAAAAAGGGGGCCCCTATTTGCAATGGGAAGATGGTGTGAAAACTTCAACTTTTAGGTAAAACACCCTTACACATGAACCAATTCCTTGTTTGTTAGGCTTTCAACCAAATTTTCTTAAAATTGTATGGCCACTAGGAAATGCATTCTTTCTACATTGGTATGTGTTTTGTATATGTTGGCTCTACTTATTCTTTGCGTATACTTCTAGTTTTCCTCTTCAATTCTATGCCAATAGAAGTGTTAGCATCAGGGTTCTTCATCAAGATGATTGTTGCAAGTTTGGAAAGCCTTCCTTATTGTTTTTTGATGCTTCCTTTCTTTGTTGTACTGGGTGATAGTATATTAATGGCATATGAGGGCATTGAATAAAATTTTCTTGATGAGTTAATATTCCGGTTTATAGTCCCATCGAGATTCATTGATGAATTGGGTGAAGTATTTTCAGATTCCATTCGCTAGTTGAATTAGGTTTTTTGTTTCCTTGGCCCTCAACCAAACTTCTTTCAGTTGTATTGCTATTGGTGAATGCATTCTTCCATTATTGGCATGCATTTTATGCTCAATGTGTACTTAGTTTTCCTCAATTATTTGCTAGTGGGATGCATTAGCATTAAGACTCTCACTCCATCTACAAGACTGACCCACGTTTGGAAAATCATTGTAATTTTGGAAATTTTTCCATAATGTTAGGTGATGCTTGTTTTCTTTGTCATGCAGAAGACAAATTTTCCTTTTTTTTTTTCGGGGAGGTGGGTTAATCTTGTTAGCATCCAATGGTGTCTTCAGAAAGAATGAGCAAGAAAGCAAAAAAATAGAGCTAGAGAAGACTAGATGCTCCTCACGAGCAAGAAGTAGACTTGAGTCAATGGATATGGCTCAGGGTGGGGCTGTTTCCAAAATGTCTAGAGGAGCCGTTGGAAGAAGGGTGAATCTGTTAAGTGCGACCTTTGTGATGCCTCACATATTTGGTGTGATCCAAAGAAACAAGGTCGAGCGACCACTTCTTCCCCAAGCAGGGGGACCTAGGCATGAAGAAAGAGGTGATGAGCTGGTCTAAGTTTGCCTCGACAGAAATAGGGTCCCCAAGGTAAGGTTACAAAGCCACATGGTCTCTTGGACATAGAGGGCAAGGCAACACTGGTTAGTGTAATTGACGAAAGAGGAGAGGGACCTACATTCCCTGAATAAGCAGTGAAATCTCCCCCTGATCTCATAGTAGACGAGGCATAACAAAAATGGATCTTAGATTTTGCCTCCCCAAGAGAGCAGAGGTGACAAATCCTGTCATCCTTGTCAATCTGGTCGTAAGTTTGGATATGTAGTTGGTGAGAGCCCACCCTTAAAGTACCTAGAGAGATGCAAAGGGCATGAGTCATGTGGTGAGTGAGGTGCCAAGGGTGCAATATAACCCCATCCAGAATAACCATGTGATGCTCAACATAAACGGCCATCCTTGGGAGGAGTCCCCTCAGAGCGTTACAAGGGGGGGGAGGCGGTCCATTGCAAACCAATTGAACCAAGAAGAGCAGAGGCTTGAGCGAATGAAAGACTGGCTTTGCTAGTAGGATCAGACTTGACAACCACTTGGAAGAGCAATAAGCGAAGTAAGAATACTTGTGATGACTCTCAGCTGAGTCTGCGAAGCCCTGAAGCCGATGGAGAAGCCAAACCAAATCAAACATAGTCTCAAGCGTAAAAGATGAGCCCCAAACTTGGTCAATATAATATTGTGTGGAGTAGACCAATGACATTTGTAAATGTCGAAGGAGGGTTTGGACTCTCTCAATCGAAGCCCAAGAGCCATAGAGGATGGTGGGCTTGACCAAGTAGTCCAAGACGGACACCTTGCTCGTGGTATCTTGAAAGTGATGTCTTAGGCATTGTATCTCAAGTATAGCCGGGAACTAAGTCCCTTATTCACCCGGGGCCGCATGATAAGTCTCATACTAAAACGAGCTCTAAAGTAAATATAGGTAGGTGTGATCTCGATCTCCTCGCCCTGAAAGTAGAAGTGGTGATGCAAGGTCTTTAAACAGATGAAGACCATCACCAAGATCTTGCCCAGCTTCACAACTAATCTCCACGAGTCACAAAAGGAGGCTAAACCAACAAGAAGTTGTTGGAGTCCTTTCAGGTAAGAAGCCAAAAGAACCACATCGTCGAGAAAAAGGAAAAAGGAGATCAAAACCCAATGCAAGTAGCAGCCATTGTCAAGGAGTGAGAAATGCCAGAGGAAATCCTTGAGCTCGTCAATGTAAATACCAGAAAGAGTAGGGGAGAGGGCAGCCTTGCTTCATCCCAATGGTGCTCTGAATAGGATCTGAGAACCTCTACAGAGTCTTAAATCTGCTCACAACACTCTCATAAAGCTTCATGATATTTGGGAAAAGTCTCAGAAATCCCAATGTCCCTAATCCATTGGAAGAGAGCCGTTCGAGGAATAGACTCAAAAGCTTTGTGAAAGTCTACAAAGCAGTAGTAGACTTTTACAGAGCGTTGTCGAGCCTCCTCAATGAGAGTCTAAAGAGTCAGAATGTGATCCATGATTTGAAAATCAGTACAGAAACCAACCAAGCTCCGAGCTTGACAGTGTTGTCGATTAAGCTCCTTGGATAAGATAGTGTTCAACACAGTGGCACAGAGTTTGGCAAACATATGCCCAATCATGATCATTCAGTAGTTACTGGGGTTCGAGGCCAACCCGGTCTCATGAATTAGATAGATAATATACCACAACCAAGAGTCGGGAAAGCCAGTAACAATTACCTTGTTAAAGAGCACTATGAGAAAGGAACCCAAAGTCGAAATACCAAGCTTGAAGAGCTCCGCTTGGAACACTTCCTCATTTGCTTTCTTGTTACTGCTCATGCATCAAATAGCCTCATTGATGTTGGAGGAAGTGAAGAGGTGGCAATGTAGTGCAGGGGTGAGGTTGAGAGAGGACTAGTTGAGGATCTCATAGAGAGTGGAGGTGTGGAGATGAGGGAGTGGTGATCCATGGTGTAGGTTGGAGGAGGGTGGCAAGGGAACATGATGCGCTAGAAGAGCTCTAGAAAATGCAAAAGAGAGGCACAAAGTGATCCATACTACAACAAGGAACAACCACTTCTTGTGGCAAAGAAAGCGGCAATAGGCAAGCCTTAGTTGGACAAACGGGGGGGGGGGGGGGAGGGGAGCATGCAAAGAGCCGATTGAATCAAGTAGTGAAAGGGCTTGGAGTCCTTGTCAAACCACTAATTCATGGGGTAAGTGTTCCTATGCTTGGGGCTATGGATTTTCCTAAGCAAGCTTGACAAGTATGGATGGAGCGTCTCCAAATTTGGTGAAAGAATCTCAGTGGAGGATCCACCTATGGTGGTGGACAAAGAGGTCATAAACACTATCAATGAAGCAAAAGAAGGTGTGAGTGGAGGGAGTGGTCGTAGGAGTAGGGGGGGGAGGAGGTGGTTGGGGAGTGAGGGAGAGGGGAGCATCTAAGTGTAATGCTAAGGAGGTGTGATTGGCTAGAGGGAGTGAGAGATGGTGAAGTAGATGATGGAGGGGACGAAGGAAGTGCAAGAGAGAGCATAGTCAACAACTGCCTTGTATCCATGGCTAACCATCTCTTGTCTACTTCTACGGTAACTTCATGTGCAAATTAAGATATATGTGTACACAATTGTCTAGTATGTATTGTTACTTATGTTATTAATCAAAGTATTAATTATTTAGATAGATGAGAAAACAAATTGAATAGATTCTCATCTTTCCTTAACTAAATAGGATTGATATATGAAAGACTCTTTTCAGCAGATTCTTAATTAAAATTAGGAAGGATAAAGAAAAATAAAGAAATCCCTAAATTCTCATTAATAAAGCCAGGCGAGTCTCTATGAAAGCAATGCATATTTATTAAATTATTAATTAATAGAAGCCACCCAAATCTACTTAAACATAAGAACTAAAGTTCTTAATACTTCTTAAAAGGCATGGAACTCTTGACATTGAACATGAAATGTTAAATGTTTTGTGAGCTGTCATTTTGGTACCTCTTATACTTTGCGTTTTACAGTTCTTGTACAGCGAACACTTTTAAGGTCACAGGATGATTTGGCTCATGCATCATTTTTCTAGTAGGAGTATTCTCTGTGATAAATAAGTCTGGTAGTTGATAACTGTCGCTTAGAAGTCTAGCAGTCACAACTAGCTTTGCTCCTTTCTTTATCTGAGAATAGCCCACAGAAGATATCCTTTGGTGTTCTAAGAGTGGTTCATGACATTTTGCAGACTCCAGCAGAGAAGGTTAAAGCAAAGATGAGGTTGCAACTATCAGAAACTGGTAAGGTTCTTGTTATGCAAATCCCTAAGTGTTGTTTAGTAGAAATCTGTTACATATTAAGATGTTTGAGAGGATTTCATGCTAAATGGATGGAAAAATATCAAATCATTGGCAATCAATCCAGCTTAATGGTACTCCAGAGAAAAGCATAAGCTAGTTATGTTCTTTTGAGGTATAGGTTATTTTTATATTGTATTTAGTCTTAATTTGTAGGTATTTTGCCGATGCCATTGAGGTTTTGTGATTGAACTCTGGAGCTAATTATAAGATATGGGTATTGTAGTATTTTAATTTTGTTTTCCTTCTCAGAGTTCCATGTCAAAAGTTCTCAATTATTTCATTTTTTGGAAGCTTCTTCTTTATTATATGTTTGTTTAACAAATTTCAGGCTCTTGTTTGCAATCTAATCTAGAAGTCAATGTACCCATATTTGGTGAATTTCAATCTACCCTTGTCTTTTCAAAGTCACTTAGCCTCTGTTCTTGGCTTTGATATTCAATTTACTACTACAAGTTATGGGTCATTACCATCATAGTTTGCTAACTCTCTAAGTGCACTCTATTTTTTTTGCTGGGAGAGTTTTCAAAGTTCAACTTTTGTTTTTATAGATGCAAAAAAACATGGATAAAAATGTCAGCACAGATAAAATACTGGCTAAAATGTGTTTTTCACATGTCTTAGCTATAAACCTTGCATTTTCTCTCTTGAGATGTCAATTATTAGTTTAATTCATTTTATAATTGAATTTTACGAAAAACAAGTATGTTTCTTTTAGGGATTTTATTTTTAGTACATTCTAAGTTGCCGAGTTTTTCCTGGGTTTTTGTTGATTTTTCCCGAGTAAAAATTATTGGGCTTGCTGATTACTCTCTGAGTTTGAGCCTGCAAACTATGATTACCATCAACAGGATATTTTTATTATCTATGTTTCCTATCAAGATATATGGAAGATTGGAGATAGAGTTTATACTTTACGTATGGATTCTATGGAATGTAGTGTTTCTCTATTTTTTTTTCTGCAGTGCCATGCATATTCTTGAAATAAGAATGCAAAGTTATATTAGCTCATAGAAGAGAAGTTGTTGCCACCTTCTGCCATCTTAAAAGGGTACTTAGTTTTATGTATATTCTATGCCTAGAGAGGAGAATGATATAAGCTGACAATATTTTGGTTCTCCCAGTTGGGAAGGATACAAAAAAAGGCATGAGCGAAGACTGGGAGCGGTTTGACTTCAACAAGGAGGCACCTCTTGATGATGATGCCAAGCTTGATTATTTTGGAGGTCAGTTCCTCATACCTTTCTTGTATATATTTTTTAGCTCGTACTGAAAGCCTTCTGCAATACATTTTATATTACATGCCGTTCGTTGAGTTTCTTCTCAGTTGATGTACTGGAACATAGACAGCAGTGCTTCCAAGTTTTTCATATTGTTGTACTATTTTTTGATCACTTTTTCATTCTCACTGGTGCCAGTAATTTTCTATTAGTGAATACCAGATATTTATGTGCTGTATACAAAAAGTTCAGAGTACGGTAGAAATGTTCAAAAGAGCCAAGAATACAAAAGTTACAATGGGAAATTTTGGGATTTTTTAAGCTGAACTTTTTAACAATATAAGATTGGCCATGACACTGATGAATGTCTCATAAAACAGAAATCTTCCACATTTAAGTAAGTGAAGGAACAGCTGAACCATTTAAAATTCTTTGTAAACATCTGTAGAATCTTTGTTGATGCTTTACTCCTTCGCAGAAAATTTATGCATTCATTGTTCCTAGTTTGCTTATTTCCGTTTTACTACTCTGACTGACTTACTCGAATCCTTCATTCATTTGAATCATTCCTTACTTTTCTGATGGATTGCAAAATTCCTGTGGGTACTTATTTTGCTTATTTCTGTTTTACTACTGTGTTTGACTTACTCTAATCCTTGGTGGATATTAGCATAATTTCATTCATTCAATTCATTCCTTACTTTTCTGATGGATTACAAAATTCCAGAGTTTGACAATAGTAACTTGGTGCTATTTTTTATATTATTGAACTAGCAAGTTTACTTCACCTAACAAATATCCTGCAGCTATCTATAATGTAATATTCTGTTGCTTCCTTTTGAAGTTGCACGATACCAATTGTGCAATGCAAAATGCAGAGTGAATGAAGTGGTTTACTTTCAATTAGCTAACCAAATTGGAAAACATTCTAATATTTAAATCTTAAGCTTTAATGCTTCTTCTGATGAACTAGAGTATGTTGCATTCCTGAACATCTTGCAATGCTTGGTAATAAATTCATGAAATTGAAGAAAAGATCAATTTTCTACTTCTAGATCTGTAGATTCATACTTCTTTACACTGGATTTTTGCATCTAAACATTGCATCGTGGAAGTGAAATGCTCTTTTCTCTATGTTATGGTTATTATGTTGGTTAACTAACGTCCATTATCTTTTCAGTAGTTCTGACGGGGCATTTATTTTTTCAATGCTTGTTATTAGCGTGATCTAGCAATATAAAATGATGCATCTACTAAATGCATTTCAATAAAAGAATATTAAAAATCAATTTCTTTGAGACTGTTGAATATCATGTTCTAAATACTCTTCCTATTTAAGTTTGGTAACTAAAATGTTAATATAATCTTTATTGCTGAATCATTGAAAATTATTTATGGTAGAAGCTTGTAAGTTCCTTAATTGTGGTTACTTTATGACTAAAGATCTCTCTCTCTCTCTCTCTAATTCTTGGAAGCATAGTCTTATTGGTTTGGATCATAGTGTTGAGACTAAGACTCAGATAAACCTCAGCAAGACTTGGTGTAAAAAAAGATCAAAACTTGGCACACTTAAAATATCATTGAAAAATGGTGAGTAGTGGTTGGTTAATGATATCTCAAATGGGCCTATGATTGTCATCTAGGTTGCCATAGAAGAGTTTAATAGATTCCTTGGCCAGGTCCATACCCTCATAAATGTAGCTTATTGTTGGCTTTTCTCCATATACTACATGATAAGATAAGATAAAATTATTAATGTCCAACAAAAGACCACTAAAAGTCTATGGGACTGAGAGTTACAAACGGACAGCTGACAGCAGCAGGAGCACCAAACGGTGTCCAAGAAAAGTGAACAATAGAAAATAACAAGAAACAAGAAGAGAGAGGACAAGAAAAAGACTATGAGTCTTTTCTTAGCAAGAAGAAATTAGCCACCAAAGGATAAGGCTGTGAGTGAACAGGAGTCCTGAACTGTCTCTGTGAACTTGTGGAAGAGTGTCGCTGACGTAAGAAACCCCTGCAAGGTCTGATAGATCTGGAATGACCACCAGAACTGGTAGAACAAGCTGGCCTTTTCACACCCCGCAAAGGAGATAAGGGTGCAAAAAAGGCAGTAATAGGCTGATCGGAGATAAGGGTCCATTACTTTTGTTGATAATTTCATCAAGTTGAAAGTAGATAGTACTGTAAAGCTTTATATTGTAAACATATGTCTAACTCAGTTATGGCCTTGAATGCAACTTCGCTATTTATTTTTTGAAACTATTTTGAAAACATATGTCTAACTTATTTGTGGTCTTGAATGCAACTTTGCTATTTATTTCATGAAACTATATTGTACTCATTTAATCCCTTTTGCACAGAATAGTTGGTTTATATTTTAGCCAGATAGAAAGTGCACTTTGAGTGTTTGTATTATTAGTTTCTTTCCTTCAATATCTTAAGAAGCTTGTTTGCAAGGCATAATTTTTGGTGGCTAGTTGCGTGTATCTAAGGCCAAAACATACGGCATGTAATGAATGATTCTTGTATAGTTTACATATCAGTATATTTTGTATATAGTTTTTTAGTCTGTAGTTAGTTTATCTTAGGTTTACATTAGTAAGATCTTTGCTTACTCTCCTATCTAATAAATCTAAGTTGCTGGTTCAGATTCCGGTTTGACATTTGTTAATTTTTTTTCGGGCCAGGTTTAGGTTTGTTCGTACAAGTTTATTTTCTCCTAAATTATATATATATATATATATATATATATATATATATATATATATATATATATATATATATATATAACAATGTGCTGCAGCAAATAAGTTCATACACCACTATACTAATATTAAATCAACTTAGCAAAATACACCACTACATATATTAATGATTTAGTTTGAATGACATAACAAAATGTCAAAATACACCACCATATCAATGTTTCAGCTCAAAAACAATAATGTAAAAATTACTAATCAGTCATATGTGAACAAACATCATAAAAAATCATTATCATTATGCAGTTAAATTAGAAGCATGAAGAGTGCCATTAGCGTAAGGACTCTCAGGCCCACCCTCAAGACCGGCTTCAACATCACTAAGTATCTTGTGATCACTGTCATCAATTGCAAGTGCATCAAAGTGGGCTTTCAACTCCATAGACTTTAGTTCAACATCCAGATGTTTTGCCTCCCCTTCTTTGTTAGCATTCTTTTTGTGAGTTGTGAGCTTCAAGTTTGAATGCACAAAGACCAAGTTATCTGCCTTCTTGGAGTTTAATTGTTTGTGTTTTATTGAGTGGATGAAGGAATATGTGCTCTAGTTCCTCTCAGATGATGATGAACTATCAACCTATCCAGATTTACAAATTTGAAATTATAGATTGAAGAGTTTTGGATATTCATCAACAAAATTTAGAAATCAAAATTTTAAGATTAAAGTACTTACCCGTGATAGAATTTTGATGGCAGTGGGTTACAAGCAAGGTTACATGGGGATGGTGGTACTTGATTGCTTAGGGTAATGGTACGGGTGCAGCTATTTTTCAAAACAGGGGATAGGGATATTTGGCATGTCAATCTTTTTTTTAATATAATTTAATATTTATATAATATCTGAAATAATGAGTCACGACAATGACTTTTCAAAACAAGAACTGATAAAGTTTGCAAATGTAATGTACTGTTTTCAGTTTCATATTTGCAGTATGTTTGTAATAAAAATATATGATAAATGGTTAGATGCATAACGTAGAAGGCAGACTTTAAACATGAATTAAGAAGATCATAAATCGCATAACAATGACAGACTGCAAATTGATAAATTTCTGACCTGAACAGTGATGAAGTTTACTGTTAATCAGTCTGATCATGTATTGAATTAAGCTTGATAAACAAGAAGCTGTTATGTAAACACAAATCTGAAACAAAATCAGAAATCTTAATCAAGGTCCTTAGCTATGATGCTCTCCATTGAGTATGCGGTACTTGGGGTATGTGTACCCCGTAATTGGGTACGTGTCCCAAGGGTGTGGGTACGCGTAACCATGCAACCTAGGTTGTGAGTGCTGGTACATTTGTCCATGGAAGTACCACCATTAATGAGCATCAACATTGTTCTTGTCTTCAAGAGCTTCAAGATGGCAATCATTGGTGCTCACAAAACTCATAAATTCAGAGCTCATTGCAAGTCGTTGTTGCTCATGAAAGAGTCTTCGAAGGGCTGGCTTGTACCCTTGAGCAACTTCAAAATCTCTATATGGGGCAACTCTAGTGGTACTCCCACTAAAGACCGAGTGGCTATAGAACCTGGGGCTTAATGCAAAGGCAAGTAGATGCAAAGGGGTAGTCATTTTGTTCCATCTCTCTACTATGATTACTTATAACTTCTTGAAGAACATTTCATTAGAATCTTCTTTTCTCTCATTTATGATATTTTGGATATCCTCAATTAGGGAGTCAATGCGATCATATACCTCACCCAAGCAATGTCTACCCATGTCAATGTATTAGATCATGCTCAATATAGGCTTGATGAACTTCAAATGGTACTCTACACAATCCCACCAAGAGTCATCTAGTATTAAAACCTTAATGGCAGCTGCCTTGGCACTATTAGCTTGCCTCCATATGCTCCAATTAACACTGATTACTATTCTAGACAACACCTCTTTAACTTTGACAAGGCGTCTCAAAACAATAGTGTTGGAGGCTAAATGGGTCATGACAACCTACTTTAAGATCAAAACAATAATAAATAAAACAATTAAAATCAAGATTAAAATTTAAATTTAAAAACATAGAAAGTTTACTAAACTAAAGTTGCTAGATTTCTAAAACATGTTTAAAATTTAAACAATTGAACTTGCCTTCAAGAGCTCTAATTTCGAGAATTGTCTAAATATGGCTTGCATCATATGGTGGTTCATGACAAACATTGGGATCTCCTGTGCCATCCACTCAACCTTATTGCCAATTTTTTGTAGCATTAGGTTGAATGAGTGCACAACGCAAGGTGTCCAAAAAATGTGTTTGAACCGCTCAACCAATAAGACGACAAGCCTACAATTCTTGGCATTGTCGGATACTATTTGAACAACATTATGTGGGCCTTGCTCAATGACTTGGATGAGAATGTTTGCAATGAAAGGACCGTCCTTCACCTCTCCTTCACAATCCACAACTTTCAGAAACATTGCACCTCTTGTGGACACTGCAATAACATTCAACAAAGGACGATACAATTGTCACACTTATTTCGATCCATGAATCCTTGATGGGCTATATGGAAGCCTCTATACTGGACACCTCTCTATCCAATAAAGTGGTGCATACCTTCTCATAATTTGGGCCCTTGAACCCCTTTGGAGCCTCATTAATTTCTCTTGCCGTTTGTTGCAAATACAGTGAGCTTACGACATTAAATGACAATCTATTTGCATTGACACATCTCACTATGGCTTGATCGCCAATGTCTCTAGCTTCACTTTGAAATGATGTTTTCAAGGGCCCAATTGCTCTCTTACAATCGGTTGTTGAGGAGACCGCAAGAATGGATGGCCCTCTGCAGGTGGTTTATTGGGATTGGTAGTTGAAGACAGAGGATGTTTTTCCTTTTTTTTGGAGGCCTACCACTTTGCACCGGATGAGAAGAATTTGCCCTACCAATAGCTTCCTCTACTTGCTTTTCCTCTACTTGCTTTTGTTCTTGAATGTATTTGTTCACAATGTGGTTTGGAACTTTGGAAGGAGGGTTTAAGGTAGCACTCTGTTTTATCTTGGTTTCCTTGTACAAAATTTAATGCTTTGTTGAGGAATAAGTGCTTTTACTCTACTATAAGAGCTACTAGATTCCTTTTTGCAATGGCTGCAAATCCACACATAACCTCTCCCACCTGACATTGGTTGAATGATTTCCATATATTTCCATAATGGGGAACATCTGTAGATTTTGAAGTGGGGTTCTTTGAGCTAGAATCACTTGCAACCACTTCTTGAAAGTTAAATCTACAAACTAACAAAGCAACAAAACAACAATGAAACGAGAAAATAAACTAAAGATATCATTTTATTTTGTAAAAAATGCAAAAAATAACTTTCAGTCACTGACAACAGATCAAAATGCATCTTCAATCATACTATTTTGATAAAATTATTAAAAAAACCGTTACAAATAATCAACAAACAATTAGAAAACAAACAAGGTACCTGTAGCTACCCAGAAAACCTTGCAATTGCTGCTTTGGATGCCCACATTTTTGAATTCTTTGTTTATTGACTGCCAAGATGCTTGCATTTTAGTGGTCCTCAGTTTTGCTAGCCTATGCTTGTGTATGCCACATTTTTGTCTGCCTATGCTGTGTATGCCCGTATAATCCTGCGTTTTTTTGCTGACCTCGTGTTTTTTCTGTAGACCTCATTTTTTCTGCTTAGCGTGTGTTTTACTGTCGATGGCATTTTTCCTTGCATGCAGGTATTTAAATGTTGTGTATTACAAAATTCCGTGGATATGTGGGTGACTTTAGGTTTTGGAAGCAAAAGACAAAAAGCAATATTAAAAAACAAAACCTACGTCACATGAAAGTCGGTCAAATATCCAAATTTGCCCAAAAGGAGACAAAATCCTCTCCAAGTTGTTTGGACATTTTTTAATTTGGTCAAAGTTGCTCATTTGACCAAGGTCCTGCCTAGTGCTTTTACAATGATTTTTTCAGTAAGATGATGAATTGGATTCGAATTCGAACCGAATTTGAATGTTGAGCAAAGCAACTTTCAAATTCGGTGCTCAAAACTGAATATGGTAACTTAGTAATAAATGAATACTTGAAATAATGAAACTTGTAAGTTTACATACCAGTTTATCTTGTTTATAATAAGTCTAGCGGCTCTTTAGCTTAGGTTTGGATTAGTAAGATCTTTATTTACTTTACTATCTAATAAATGAATACCAGATGGAGCAGAAGTATATTTTTCTGCACACATGAATTGTAGTAGACCCAAGATGGTTAGCCAAAGATCAGATTCAATCTAATTAGGCTGTACTGCTTTTGTTGATGATACAAAAACTATTTGAAGGAGTTGAAAATTTGGTAAAAGGTAAGGAATTGTCAACTAACTACTATAATCATTCAAAGCTGCCAAATGATTAGTACATGGTTGGATAACCCATATTATCATATGACTATCGGCCTTTTCTGGTGTGATCAAAGTCTCCCTATCATAGACTTTTCCTATGCTGAAGTTTAGTGTTTACAATCATATAATGTAATTTCCGTGTATATCAACTTCCTCTTAATTATTGTTTTGTGATGGTATGCTACATGATCGCCGAAAATTTTAAATAAGTCATCATCCATACATGGGTGACATTTTATTTGATATGTTATTTATTAATAACAACTTATTTTTTATATAGAATTATATGTTTATTAATAACATGATCATTTATTAGTAAAATTGATTGTTTACATAATCATGATGATATAATTAAATAAATATTATTTGCTAATATATGAATTCATATCAAGAATTAAGCAACTGTTTTTCAATTTAGTTATATATTCAAAGCAATGTATAATTTGGAACAATTCATATATGCATTAAAAATACATTTTGTATTAAATATATGTCAATCCCCGTGACACCTCTTTAGGTTTGGTTGGTGATGAAGTAGGTGAAGTGAAACTCCCCCATCTTTTCTAATATTTGCCGTTCTCAACTCTCCCTTCCTTGAGGTTGTCTATATCTTTTAAGTCTCTTTTTGTCCTCATGGAGTGGAGGCTTTCTGTTTTGTATTTGTTTAGATTGTGGCTCATGCTTTGGAGAAACATTACAAGCTTTTCAAGGCTTTACAAAAAATAATAGTAAAGGAAATCTTTTCAGGTAGTCATTGGTTTTTGCATGGTGTAGACCCTTCTTTGGGCTCTGTCCAATTTTCCTGCTTCCATAACCAAGGCTGGTGTGTAGTGGTTTTTCCTTGATGATGGGTTGAAGTATTCCTTGACCATCTTTGCTGACAACATGAAGCCTATACTTTTGAAAAGTCTTTCAAACTTGCTAGTTGGTATTGGAAGATTTAAAACTGATGAAGCCAAACCCCATTTTCTGTTTGTTCTTCTTGAGTATGACTTGGTCCACTCTTTCTTGTGGACTGCATTTTCTCAAGGATTCAAATTATTTTTGTACTTAAATTGGTACTATTCAGTTTGCAAATCTTCAGTTTTTCCTCAAATTCCGTACTTCCTCTTGAAGAGCATTGTTCTCTGCCAATGCTTGCTTATGGCTTTCTTGGAGATTTGAAGCTGCTGCTTCTAAGATATGTCAAGGCTATACCTTGCAACCATCAGTTTGCAACACCTTGAGAAGAATATGGAAAAATGGTTATACACAATCCTGTATATGGCACCTAAAAGCTATGTACAAGCCCTAGAGAACTTGTGGCTATGATATCAATTGGTTTGTAATCTCCTATAATTTCAAGTAGAAATTATGAACCATGCTACTTGGGGTTACTGAATTGACATTTTGAGTGGAGGAATTAAAAGTACTGTTGTAAATTGAAATGAAGAACACATGCAACATAAGTACAATATTTATTCTGGGAAAATCCAAAAAGTGGAAAAACCTTCATTGTAGTGGCAAATGCTTTGTTAGCAGAGTATAGCTGAAGCAAACAAGTAAAGTTACAAAAGTTGTATTGGTACTGTTATATTAATTCAGCCAACAGAAACTACTGGAAACTAATTAAACTTTGTTGGTTCAGACTTCAGTAACTTATGTTTCTCGGAAAGTAAGTGTATAAACACGATCCTTAATAATGTGACATTCATGGACGATGTCATCATTGTGGATTGGGGAATTTAACTGAGTTATCTTTTAATGGATTCCCTATAGTTGAACTATTGTCTAAGAGTGATGAGTACCTAGACAGCTTTTTCCTAAGGACATATTATGATTAGGATATGATAAGTGCCAATGACATTGTACATGATGTATAATTCAGACTTGTTTCTTATATATGTTACACATTGTGATTCGCAATTCCTTAGGTACTATTCTGTATTTAAGTCTAATGTTCAGAACATTTAATAATATTATGACTTGTTTTGGGATCATTTTATTATTGAGTCACGTATTCACTTAATAAATGCAGAGGTGGTAACTGTGCCTGGCTATATTGGTCGGAATCGGAAAAGAGCCTATTTCTAGCATAGATAGACTACTCATAGAGAAGTCAGGAGTTGCAAAAACTTGCCAAGTACTCACCAAGTTTTTTGGCAAAAACTCTGCCACAATTTAATAACAGCCTCTTTTTTTTTTTTGATTGGTAAAAGGCCGAAGCCATTTAATTATATTTTATAACAGCCTCCATTATTTACAAAGGATAATGTCAATTATTTGGAGAGGCAGGCTATGGAGGAGGAAGGGGGTGGATTTGGTTTTACATTGGATGACATTGAGGAGGATGGGTCGACTGATTGCCAGTGCTGGGAGAAGCTAGCAGCAGAGCTACATCCTGGATGGAGGAGGAGCCACAAACTAAGTTAGACATACTGACTGAGGGGACACAGTAATGCCTAGTGCAGACTTCTAGGATTAGACTCCCCAGTTCTACCTATCCCTTAGTTTTTATCAGAGCTGGAAAGGGCGAGATGAAATTGTAATGATGTAGATGAAATTGTAATGATGTATTTACTTTTAGTTTTACAGAAAATATATACTAAAACATTCCTCATGAGAATGCGATTTTGTACCCATTTTGCATTTAAATATATCTAGACTAAGTTCTTTTGTGTTCTCATTTATTGATTCATTGAATGCATCTTCTCATTGAATTTTGCAAAAGAAATGCATTACTAATTAAATTTAAACAATTTTGTAAGCTCCTGAGTTTTTGCTGAGAACTGGCCAAGTTTTACCAGAGTTCTTTTTTTCAGGCCTTGGTGAGTTTTTGGTTCTGGTGAGTTTTCCATCTATGATTTCTTGTATATAGAGTTGTAGATACATCTTGTAGCAAGCACTCGGACCTATCATGTAGCAGATATACCACAGAGAACAAGTGCATGTAGGCCATGAACCCTGAATTTGGGGTCCATTCTAGTGCATGCATCCAGTTCTAGTCTTAAAAATGCATTAAGAATAAGATTTTAAAAAACAAACAAAAAAATAATAATTTGAAGGCATGCTAAGAAATTCATTTAACTTTAAGAAGTTACTTTTACATGCTGAGAAATTCAGAGCCAGTATTTTTCACGCTTTTACAATAGATTTGCAGCAAAATGGATTGTTTTGTCTTTTCAATATTCAAATTTAAACTCTTTTCAATTGATGGTTATTATATAATGATATATTTTTGACACCAAAAGCAAGTGCCATGGACTGCTCTTAAGTCAAAAACCATATGATTGGCAAAATTTCCAGTAAATTGACGTTCAGTGTTACAAAATCTAGTTCCAGAAACTACAGCTGTGATTCTCCTCTGTCCAATCTTAAATAACTTGGTGCAAACCATAGAGCTGACTTTATCTAAAAATATTGCTGAAGCTAAATATTGGATTAGAGATTTCGAGTCTAATGTAATGCTTTGTTCTGACCTACAAAAGTTAAAATTCTCTGTTTCTCAAAATTGCACATAATATCATCTGATTTTCTTATCATATTCTTAAATTGTCTTTTGTTTCTTTTCAGATGATACAGGAGCCAAGGATGATACCGAATTCCTACGGAATACTGGAACAACTTTTCTTTCTTCTGCAGGGCAGGTAAGTTTTTGTGAATTTTACCTATATATATTTCTTACTTTATTGATTATTTTAGTAAGTTGCATAGACTGGGAATAAATCAATCAGATCTACACTCATTGATGAATTTATTCTTTCAAAATTCAGTTGAAGCTATTGTCATATCTGTTTGACATTGAGTCCTCTTGGTATTTTAGGCCAAAAGAGAGTCAGATATTCAAGCTGCACATGACACAGCAATATTTGGTACTCATATCCGTTCTTCAGCTGACATTTCCAGTCTTAATCCTATAGTTGAGAATACTTTGCAAGATGATCAAAATCAAGATGACATAATACGCATTATTGAGAGTGATATTGTAGAGGATAAAGGTTCCAAAGGTAATGTCGTTGGAAACAGTCTCATAAGTGAGCAGGTAAGCAATTGTTAGTGAACAGGTAAGACGGTTCTTGGATTGAAATATTGAACAATTTTACTTCTCTGCTTGTGCCAGCCTTGGGCAAACAGACCATACCAGGGTGCTTCATTTGAAGCTTTAGATGTTATTAAGATTCAAATGAAACTTGTTGAAAGAACATCTTTTCTTCATTGTAGGTGTACTCAATGCAGCAGGGATCGTGGAGGGAACGTGCACGCAAGCTGAGGGAGCAGAAGGAAAATTAAACAAAGATTTAAAAGAAAGATTTTCTAATAAACAAAGGTTTTGGCCGCTTGGTACCAAGTGTTTTATCATCTAAAAACCTTTTTTTAAAATTCTTTGCTTGAACTAAATAATTTTAGTTCTGGTAATTTTAATGAAGGTTTGGAGTATTCGGTGGCTGTTTCGTTGTCTGAAACTCTGCTTGTACGGGTGCCAGTTCCCCTAGTCTCCGAGCTTCCACGATGCAATGTTTTGCTTCCTGCAGGTTGCTACATTTCTCACCCTTGCTGATAGGTTTGGATCACTTATTACTTAGAAGTGAAAAGCTTTAAAAGCATCAGGCATGTAATTATAGTTCAATGCTTGACTTTTTAGAGATCTGAAGCTGATTGTTACTGTTTCTAATGGGGGTTTTTGGGGTTGTCATTAAAATGTTGTTTAAAGCCTGTAGCTTCTGGCTTATAGAGATCTGAAGCTGATCTTCCACTGTAAACTACAACAGCATACAAGGCGGTTGTCATTAAAAGTTTCCAATTTGATTTTGTTTTCCTCGTTAGCTTTTACCATATGGAAGGACATGATCATAGATGTATCCTGGGTGTAATTGTTCTAAAGTTAGAAATCTGGGGTTCTTAATTGGGCTCTCAATTACATTGTTTACTAATTTTAATTACACGGTGGTGTATGATCATATTTAAATGGTCCTTGTAGCTAGATGTATGTATTACAAACTTCATTATTCACAAAACAACCAAGTATCAATGCCTGAAAGAAATGGGATAAGATCTGACTTACCCAAAGAACTATTGGATTTATATCGGACTAAAGTATAACAAAGTAACAGAACAAGAGATGAGGATTTTATGTTTAGAAGAGCTAAATGGGATGTCAAGCTACAAATGATGATTTAGGATTTAGAAGAGTTAAACTTGATACATTGAAATTACAAATGAGGTTTTTGGTACACAAGAGCTAAACTTGATATACAATGTAGAAATGACGATTTTTAGTTAGAACTAGAACTAAACAAGACATTTTATGTTGTAACTGACCAATTGACTTTTTTTTTTTCGGCAACATAAAAGATCTTTGTGCAACATCTTCAACACTTATTGATCATCTTGATCCTAGAGCGGGTGAGAGCATAAGGTGCTTTGGACCATAAAAGTATTCTAAATGAATGCAATTACAAAATAATGTGGCGACAAACCAACTAAATGCACAAGTGGTAGAGCAGCCCTATCAATACCTATATGACAAACTCTGTAAAATGACACGCAAATGGTAGAGCCAACATTGGCAATGCCTTTTTGATGGATTGTGGGAATGCAATGCAAGTCATTGACATAATGTCTAAGCTTAATTCAAACCAAAATGGTTAAGGCTAACTCTTTTAATGCCAAATGAGCTAAATGATATGGTGTGATGTTCGATCATAGGCTTACATATCTTATTATGTGAAATGCATGAAATAATATCAAATTGGCTGTAAAAAAGTTATAAAATAGTCATGAAATGTATTATAGAAATTAATCTGCTTATAAACTATTGCAATTCAGTAATTTATTAATTCCAATATCAAAATTAGATTGTTGCAAGACATAGGATTGTTTCAATTAGCAAAGATAATTTACATATTCATGTTCCCAAATGAATTACACCTTAGTAAATGATATCTAATGTTGAGGTGGGTCTTATAACTCAATCCACTTTTGACAACACTACAGAGAATTAATTGAGAACTAAAACCAATCATATGAGCTAACTACCCCACATGCAAGAAATCAAAAGCCACATTGTGCTATGGTTGAAAACATATGCAAAAACACTAAGAAACCAATCCTAAACACCAAGTATAGAAATAGATCAGGCCAAAGAAGATTGCTTAGATTGTTGTGGGATTTAAAGAGGCTTATTTGATTTCTAGTATAAGTATGACAAACACAAGTCCAATATAAACTTCAGAATCATCATAAGCTTATCTTGCTAATGATTGACATCATCTGGATCCAATGAGTGTTAAGTGTTCCATTCAGCCTAATGAGAGATGGGTTTGTGTGAACCACTACTCATGAAAATGGGTGAAAAGAGTTTGACTTAAAAAATTACATATTTGAATCCTAATAGCAATATCACAATTTGACTTGCCGTGGAAAATGTCTTCTACTTATCAATTGATGAGCTTAGGGGGCTTTCTAATGAGAACACTTAGTGAAGGATTTGTAATGGGGTTGAAAGGAGAGCGTGTTTAATAATGGAGGAAACCCTGTAGTTAAGTGCACTTAACCTAGACTAGTACTGGGATGGGTGACCTCTTGGGAAGTCCCAATGCTTCACTTTTGTGAGTAGATTGTAGATCCATTGAATGTTGAGTGTCCCATACATTCTAATGAGAGATGGGTTCATGTGAATCACTACTCATGAAACGTGTGGGCAAAAGAGTTCGTCTAAAAGAAAACTACACAATTGAGTTTTGATAGGAATATCACAAATTGACTTGTTGTGGAAAATATCTCTTGCTTATTAATTAATGAGCTTAGGGGGCTTTGTAATGAATGGTTCATAAGGCACACTTGAAGGTTTTGCAAGTGGGGTTGTAAGCTGTGTGGATTTAACCATGGAGGAAACTCTAGAGTTAGGTGCGCTCGAGTTGGAGTAGTATTGGGATGGGTGACCTCCCAAGAAGTTGCAATGCTTCACCTCTATGAGCATCAATGTTGAGATGTCATTTTGCATGATGTTGAATGGCAAAAATCCTTTCAGATTTCTCTTGAAAAGTTGATCAATGACCAACTCTAAGGTTTTGGATGGTTGCTTTTCAACTTGTTGGGTAACTCAATTGAAGATAAATGTGTATGTTCACAAGGAGACATTTGCTAGTACCGACCAATCTACACACTTGTTGAAATGTAACCATAAAAGAAATATGTTTTTGTATTTTCTGTTTTATGATGAATGAAATTTATCAATGCAACTATATGAAATCCTATTTTAACCAAGTATTTGAAAAACAAATAACAAAGAGAGTAACAAGAGATTTTAAGCAACTAAAAAGAAATTTCTTAATGGACATAAGCCAAAGTAAAAAAATGTCTGCAAATTAAATTATCAAAAGAATCTGGGTAGGAAACCAATGAAATTAGGAGCAACGCTTCCTTAGGTCTACTGATGCAATTTTAGATGGGAACTTCAATAATAATTGAAAGATATTTGATGTTTAATCAAATCACAAGGCCACGGAAAGTGCGCTCACACGAGACAAAACACTATGCAAGAACAAAGATGATCCTTTCTCCAATTCATCACAACAACATAATTCATTAACATGAGGCAAACACTAGAACTAAAAGATCGCACAATCATAACAACACAATTAAACCATTAGCTCCATTATTATTTATGAACATGCATTCACAAAAATAACACACTTCAACAATAATAACTACACTCAAGATGAGAGCACCACTATCATATATTATTGAATCAAAATAACGGTCTAGAGTACATACTACATCCATGTATTTTTAAGAAATCCTCTCCTCCCTTTATGTTAGGAGTGAGAGCTCTTCTAATGCAAACTCATGCTAAAAAACTAATAAAATAAAGCTATTTACATACAAACTGACCCTCTAAATTGTGCTAAGTAGGTCTCCACCCTTGTTTATATCAATTAATGGGTGCATGAGACTTTACATGACTTAAAAGAATAAAAGAATGAGAAGATAAGAAGATAGAAGCAATGAGATAATCTAGGAGTCTCTAAGAGCTCTAATAATGGAAGCTCGACTTTCTCTGAGTGAATTTGGAAGTTGAATTGCTGTCAAAATGCATTTTTGATGCATGGAATGCTCTAAAATAGCAAGTAACAATTAACTGTTGGCGCACTGCTTCTCTTCAAAACCATCAGCGCACCTCTGAGAAAAGTGCACCTATGCACTGTGGTGATAGGACTTAGAAATCCAAAAAATCTTCTTAGTATCAAAACTGAATTTCCAACATCTGGGTTTTCTTCTCCTTTATACCAAAACAATGTTTGGATGCTTTCTTTTGAACTTTTTTATTATCTCCACTACTTCGCTAGCCTCTGGTAAATATAATGAATCATACTTATTCTTAACTACTTACCGATAACTACTTACTAAAATTCTTATATCCGCAAAATCCTCAAGCTTGGTGTCTAGTTCCAACAATGCTTCTTTAATTTTGAATGCTTGTTGTATATCATCTTCTGACGAAGAATTCTCAAGAGTATCTCTGAATTGTTGAACTACTGTTTACACTGAGGAAAGCTTGGTGTTCAACTCATCTTCAAAAATCTTAAGGCTAATGACATTATTGTAATTATTCGCTTCCAAAAATTGCTCGAGTTTTATTCTTTATTTGTTGGTTTCCTTCGTGCAACCCCTCCACAACCTTATTCCCTGACAATATATTTTCTATCAATTGTCTAGTTTATCTAGCTCCTCTGCTAAGTATATCTCCATAAGCATTTGGTACCTTTGCCCTTTGATAGATCTAAGTGCTTGTTGATCATTAGCCCAGGTACACACTTCATAAATTAGTCCAACATCTGGGTTTATAATGGAAACCAACTTGTTGGCATTATTTTGGACATTATGTAACAAATTTAAATTGCATTGTATTATTTGCACTTCCTTCTCCTCAAAATTGTAACAACATTGCCAACATGCATCCAAAAATGAATCCATCTATGGCCTCACTTGTTTTCTTCAAGTGCAGCTTCAAGAGCAATTTTAGGGTTATCCAAGTCTATAGGTCCCACCACCTCGTTTAGTTATCCTCTGAGTAGCTCATTCTGCTCTTGCAACATTATCAGCTCTCACTCATCATGGTCCATATGTTTGAACGCTTGAGGCCTATAGTGATCAAGACCTTGGTTGTATCCACTGCAAGCTTTTTCAATATAACCTCCTTCATCTGATAGTCTTTTGGAGTCAATTCTTGGGTGTTAGCATGAGGAGGGGGACTGACGATATGTGCTAGGTCTTGATCTTGATTCTTCATAATGAAGGTAAGTGTTCTAACATCACCCTTAGGTAGCTCAGGCTTCTTTATTACTTTAATCAATTCTATCATTCCCTCCTCTTTTGTTAGTTCCATCTGCTTCTTTTGGTGAAACACGACCTTCTTCAACCATGATGGTGTAGTCCCCATTGGTGACATGTATTTTTTTGAAGAAGTTGGTTCCAAAGCAAGCTCCTTCCCCTTATCACTCCTCTCTGGAGTCTTCTTGTGTTGAGGGAGATCTTTGAAATGAGCTTCTGTGCTTTGTTGGGATAAGGATCCAATTGTATCTAGAGGAACTTGTTGAGTTTCTTATGCCACCTGTCCTTCTTTAGATACTTCATCGGCATGCAATTGTACATATTCTCCTTCCTTTGTATCTTGACATTCTGATGCTCCTTCAATTGTCGAAGGAGGTGGAGCTACTAAACCTTTGTCCATTATTACAACCATGTCCCGTGCTGGTGGTGCAGGAATGCTGAGAGGTCCTTGATTTAGAGGAGGTAACTAGTTCCAATCCTCTCCCAATGACTCATTTCTAGGAGTATCCCTTATTTTCTCATCCACCATCTCGGTGCCTATGAGCATGAAATCAAAATTCAAGAGGTAAAAAATGTCAGCTCCTTAACCTTCTATTTCCAATACCCATTTTTGTTGTTCATCTTTAGATGTTTCAACTTGGATAAGCTCCCTAGGAACAAATGGAGGTGTTTGAGTTGAGCTTCTTCTTCTCTCCTCTTATGTTGCAGTAGCCGAGCGAGTTCTTTTATTCAAGGGGACAAATTCAATTTGTTCCCCTTCTTCCTCATCTTCTACCTCACGAATGGTCTCTGGCATCTATGGAGAGGGAGTGCTCTTCTTCTTCAATTTCCACCTTTTTACACCTACCACCATTATTTTTGTTCGGGCTCTCTTAGGCACTGATAGGGAGATTTCTTCCTCTGAGGTTCTACGTGGTGGAACCCCTTGCTCTTCCATCGGTTCCATCTATTGTTGCTCTAGCTCAACTTGCCCCGACTCTTGCTGGGCTTCTGCTTCTTGGGCCTCGACCACTTGCTTTCTTTCCCTAGAGGCTACCCTTTTCCTCTTACCCTTGCCCTTTTCAGTCTCAAAATACTCAATCTCCTGCTCATGCCGATGTACCATTTGTAGCCTCACTAGGGATTTGGCAGGGTAGGTCAGTATTGTGACTTTGGTTCCTTTCCCTTTCTTGGGCCTAGCTGTAGCCTGGAGAGGTATGGCTTGGGGAACTGGGTCCATCTGAAATGGCTTCCTGATCCATTCTCTTGTAAGTTCTACTACATGTCTTCCCCAATGATCAATATCATCATTTTCCTCACGCCCAATTTCTCATTCATGATGGGCCTATCATAGATTTGATCCCTATTGTATAAGGGATCCATTATCTCAAGGACATCCTTGTCCTAGGTCTCTAAGGGTATCTCCATGTTGAGCACTTTTCCTACTAGACGTAGAATCATCCTACAATAGTCCATAATGCGAACATCGTAGTCATCTACTGCATTCATCCAATGGTGTTTCCTCATGTATAAACTTCTTGCCGACCAAATGTTGAACCATCCCAATTTTATCAAAATATGGATGTGAAGCCTAATAATCTTCCAAGGGATATTGATCCCATTTTGAGTCGAATGTAGTAATATCTTGCTTCTGCTTTACCTTGAACGCTCCAATGGTGATTGGCCAAACCCATGTTTTCTTATTTTGTTTCCTCACTCTGTCATATGCAAAAGTAAGTTGACGGGCTATCTCTAATAGTATGAACCGGTCTGAAGGGTACCTTGGGAGCTTTTTGGGACACGAGAGTACCAACTACCCAGAGATAGGTAAAGGTCTTGAACTTGATGTAGTAGGCACCTACTTCAGTTATCCTTGCTGCTGCCTCTACTGGTATCCTTTTGGCATAATCACCTTCAATAAATCTGATGATGTTGAATATGAAACCATCATTGACCACCCTATATTCCACACTTTGTAGTGGGAGCTTCTTCTTCACTAGCTATGGATATACCATATAGGGCCAAGCATTTATGTCTTGCATGCTTCCCTTCTTGTACAACCTTGGGTATTCTATGGTTTTTGGTTGCCACTAGATACACCATATAGGAAGTCATGTAGAAGTGTGGATCATTCTTGATCGACATCAGATGCTCATCAAAATTGTCACTTAGGATGGTGGCCCAATTAATAGGCATCTTAGCTGTTCTGATGGTTTCAACAAAGTGCACCATCCATGTTTCTAGGTGACTTGCTCCAGGAAGGTCCATGACTCTACTGTGGAGAACAATTGAATATCCAATATCATCTTTTATGTAACCTTGCATCATATCCACCTTTCCTACTCTTTGACCCAAGGGTGTCCTGTCAATCAAGAATGTGGGTTGCACCAATTGCTTGGCCTCTCTCATTTGCTCTATACTATCTTTCAACACCTTCATAGAATATCTGGAGGTATTGGTCTGCCCTTGGAAGGTGGAAAACTTTCTCAATATTCTGTGGCCTGACGTCAAGGACTACCTCTCTAGTCACGTTCTTCATGACCTTCTCATCTAGTATGTAATGTTGGGCTAGTATCATAATTAGCTCATAGGATTGAACTGATGTAGGGTGTGAAGTGACATTCACTAACTCACTTCAGATTAGGGTTGACACCATTGCTGATCTTTCTTTTGGTTTGTTGCATAGGGGTAGGAAAGCATTCTAGTTAATGTGGCCAAGTCATGTGTCCCAGATCTCTGCATGTTTGTCTTGGAATTTGGACATCTTTAGAGCTCCTTGGTATTTGAACACTACTAGTTTTAGTGCCATCTTTTCTACAATAGAGGATGATGATGATGACATTATATTTGCACAAAAGAGGGAAACATTAGTATCCTAATGTCGAAAGATTATTATGATGCTCAGCTAAAACCTAGACTGATGAAAAATTGAGCAAAAAACCAAACAGGACTAACAAAATTGAACTAGACCTCTTAAATGCCTGTTTTGCACACTAGATTTAATCATTTCGACACAATGTGTGCAGATGCACACCTTTCACATGTGCATAGCTGCACACATTGCGGAGGTGTGACTTTGCTTAGGAGGGGGTGGGTTTCTCTTTGTTTGCCTTAGGTGCAGAGGCACACACCATTTGAGGGTGTGCACCTTCAAAAGGTAGTGTCTTTACCTTGTAGGTTGGAGAGCTCAGAGTTTGGTGCAATAAAGATGCATAGTTAGAGGAGGTGTGAGGGTGCACATCTGGAGAGAGAGTAGAGACAAAGTGAAGAGTGGAGGAGAGGGGCAGGGTCTATTTATAGACCCTTGCACAAGTGCACACCTCCCAGAGGGTTTACAAGTGCACTATTTTTGCACTCTTGAAGCAACAACTCTAAAAAACTAAATTTTAACCCCTCTAACCTGGTCGAGAGTGCCTAATTGAAGACCAAGGCTTGACCTAGACCAAAAGGAGAGTCCTAAATGACCGAGGCGCTAGACTAGGTGCCTCATAAAGGATTTCAAAACTAGGGGGTCCCCATTTTGTGACTCAAAATGGGGTGTGCGTTGTGGGAATACAACAATCACCTAGATCCAATGAGTGTTAAGTGTTACATTCACTCTAATGAGAGATGGGTTTGTGTGAACCACTACTCATGGTACATGGATCAAATAGTTTGACTCAGAAAAAAAACAAAATATAACATAGTTGAATCTTGATAGCTATATTGCAATCATGAAACGTATGCCAAACACATTTAAAGAAGTTAGAATAAGCTCAAAAAAGTTTCATTTTCTAGCTCCCATGCCACAATCACAATGGTACAATTGTTTCTAGCTTAAAGTATGACTTACATAAGAGCTATAAAATCTGCTCAAAACTTGGCCAGTTTGCATAACTAAGTCAAGGAGCAACATATAATATGTTAAAACTTTCAGATTAAAATAAATCTCAAGTGGTACAATTTGGAAATAGAAAAGTCACGACCAATCTCTAGTTGAATAACCTACTCTAAAATCTCTTCTAGTGATTTGAATTTCTTTCAGAGAATCATTGTAAGTTAAAATGCACAACACCAAAGTTTTAAGCATGTCAAAATAAATAAAAATAAATCCATTGTTAGAAACAAATCAATTGTTTTTCATTGCGTAGCATAATAACAATCTTTGTATGAATTTTTTTTGATGGATGTTGGTAGTCTTCAACAACAAACTCAAGAACTTCAAAATGAGTATTTTTTAGATGAATTTATTCTATTTGACTAGAAGGGTTTTATTTGACTAGAAGGGTTTTTGTCGTCAAAATTGGTTTTGTATAAGGGGTTTCAAGAAATGTGAGGATTCAAGTTCTCACTAAACCAAATAAAAAATACAAATAATAGTCCAAGCCTTCTCTACTCAACTCTTTATATATACACAAATTATGAACAATTAGATATTTTTTGTAGTTGTTAATTGTTAATCCTCCATCACTTTTAAAACAATACTTTTTGAAATTACTTGTATACCATGCTCAATACTAACACTAGTGTAGACCAACTTTCTTTTTAAAGAATAAATAAATAAAAACAAGATGTGTTTGTAATATAAAGTGGCTTTAGGACAATTTAAAAAAATAAAAATTGTTATCCATGCATCCAAAGGTCTTAGAAAAGTTGATGCTATCCAAGAAAGTGTGGAATAATATTTTGAAAGTTGGACTTGTACATGGAAAAAAATTATATTTAGGTTGATTTTTGGAATATTTTGTTAATGTTATAAAATTATTTCAATAAAACCATTGCTTTTCAAGAATCTTTGAACCTTTAGTAAAATAGTAGAATTTATCAAAAGAGAGGTATTATAAGTCCTTTGCCAATTTCATTTGTCCTCAAGCAATTCAATTTCATCTAAGTTTTCTATCCTTGTTTAATCAATGCAACTTTAGGATCCCAAATTAGTCTAGCATGTTTTTGTCTTCAAGCAATTCAATCTCATCCAACTTTTCTATTCTTGAATAATCAACTTGGCATTAGATACTCAAATCAATCTAGAAGGTTTTTGAGTCTATTTGATATAATGTGCAATATTTCACCTTCAAAATTAACCTTGTCAAAAGTATAACAATCTGAGACTCTTTAGAAAACTTGTTGGAAATGTTGGAATTGTTGTCAAGAAGATATGAACTCAATGTCATAGTCATAGATAAGTTGTGATGCAGGAGCATTGTGGGTGTAAGAGAGATCTTGTACCAACCAAAAATATTTCATTTTAGTTGTTTCAATAAGGGGTTGTCTTAATGCAGAGATGTTGTCTGTGGAGGCTTGCTACTTAGTAAGTCAGTCATACAAGCTTAGAATGTCCTAATTTTAGAGGTGAATATTCATCTTAGATTAATTAGCCTACCAGTTGAGGCTCAATGCCATATCCTACGTATTCATGGATTTATTGCAGATTTTTGCTTTACAATTTTGGTATATAAACTTTAGGCTCACCGTTGGAGGCCTAAAAGTGCTCAGATGAGGCCCAAAAACTCAATGGATGGGCGCTTACACCAATCTGAGACTATAGATCAAAAGCTGAAGTTTTCGAAAAGTGGTTATAATAGCCAATTGAAGCAACGGTTCAAGAATTATGGTCTTCTAAAGTTGGGTTGATGAAAATGTCCAAAATAAATGTCAAAAATGTATTTCGCTGACTTTATATGTATTTTTATTGTCTGTCATCCCCAGGTTTTAATTTTGAGCTTCTAGAACCTTCCCAAGTGGCATAAAATTGCCTATTTAAGAAATGCTTGAACATTGTCTAGGACAAATCTAGGTGATAGGTCGCAACTTTGTCTTGCATATTATTGTAATGAAGGCGCCTATGTGGGTAGCATATTGTAATTGTGAATTTTGTAATTCTACATTTGTGGCAATAATAAGAAGCCCATATTTTGTTCCTACAATTGTTGTTGTTTCTTTGTTTTTGTTATGTGTTTATGGTATTAAGGGGAACTCCCTTCATCAAGTTGTCTTTGATGTCAAAGATGACCAAGCATATTAATGGAGATTGATATCATTGATGTTGAAGGAAAGAATCAATTTCAAGATTGAGATTAATGTGATGAAAGGAAAGATTTTGAGGAAAATTTCAATAGACTAATCCTGTCGTAAGATATGAGAGGATGGAAATGATGTTTGAAGTTAAAATTTAAAATGTATTTGCTTCTATGAAGAGTGATCATGCATGAAGGGATGATTATATAGAGATGATGGAAGACATGAGAACATTATTAAGCCAATAGGTTGGATTGTTCAAATAATCTGACAGTCTTATGCGAGAGAAAAGTTTCAAACTATTTCAAAGGAGGTAGCTAAACGGTACCTTTTGCCACATTTGGGATTGCCCTGGGTGCTTATGTGTACTATCTTCCTCCCTCTGGCCTTCACCGCTATGTTACTATTTCAAGGATAGTTGAATGAACATTTGGGAATATAATGTGCTTGGCTGCAAAGGAAATATTGGCACTATTGAACATTGTGAGCACTTAACAAGGGTAGTTTGATTTCCTTTCCTTCATTTATACTCACTGTTAGGTTTTTTTTCCCTTGTGTAAATATGTTCTATTTTCAAAATTCTCTGGATTGATTTTTTATCTGATTCTCTATTTGTTCAATGTTTTGGGTGCTTGAAATTAAAGTATACTATTGAAATGTGAAATATCTACTTGGTGCAGAGGCACCTTAATTTCAAGAGAACAAAGATATAAAAGCTAGAGAAGCCATTTGTAATAAGTTGTCAAAGGAGGTCTTAATATGATAAATAATGTAAAAATGTTTATTTGATTGGTGAATGGATCTATTGGCATCCATCTAAAGTCATTTGAGTGATAACGTTGGTCTAGGTTGGGTTTGTATGGAAGTTGAAATGTAAAAATGCATAAGATGCATAAAATGTTGTCAAAAATGCAAAAGGGTTAAAAGAATGTAATGGGTTAGTTTAAAGGGTGGTTTGGAAGTTATAACCAACCAAAAGATCTATAAAAATAGATGTATGGTCGAACCAAACTATTAATGAAAGGAAGAGATACATTTTGAAACAAATTTGGTAATATCCTAAGTTGTTATTTTGATTGGTTTTTAGTTTTAGTGTTGGTTCCAGGTCTTGTATGACCATGTACAGCCTGAGAACCATGTAAATCTTGTATATTTGATAGAGTAGTGAATAATATTTCTTTTGACTTTGGTTTGAATTTATTTCATCTAGAAATGAAGAAGTTATGCACATTTTGGTGAAAGTTAGTATTTGCAGATTTGAGAATTTCAAGAAACAGTCATGTTGCAGTATTTGGTACGGACACATTTTGATGAATCAAGACCTCTAACAGTATTCATTGGAAATATATGTGAATTAAATTTCTTTCCCTTTTGATTTGAGTCATTTTTATGTAGATTTTTGAAAGTTATCAACATTTTAGTGGAAACTGGTTTTTAAAGATATCCATTCGTGATGAAGGCAGTGATTTGTGTGTGAAAAATTATTTATGAATGGGAAAAATAAATGGCTTACAGATTTGGAAACTAGACTCACAAATGGATACTTTGGAATTGGTTTGATGTCATTTTAATTTTCTTTGTGAAATATATTTGATGCCCTAGACATGGTTATTGGTTTTACATTTGGTTTTTGACAGAAAATATGGGTCTTGGTGCATATGGTATAACTTGTAATTGGTTTATTGGATGGGTATCATATTTGAATATGTTTTACTATTCCTAATTTTGAACAATTACTTCAAAGTTTTTGGCAAGATGTGTTAAGGATTAAAAGTTATGAATAAAGGAATCATATATGGAAATCAAATTATGTAAATGGTGGAATATTGATGAATGTTGTGTTTGCCTCATGAGATGCCTCTAACAATGGAATTTATTTAATGTGTTTTGAAGGGATTAGAATGTATCCCACTAATTGGTTGATTTTTATGATGCTCTGCATCACTGCTAGATCTGTGTTAATGCATTTATTTTATTTTTTAACTATGATTTTCTTTAATTTATACACCAAAAAGGGTGATACATTCCTTAATTTGTGTTTGAGAGAAACATCCCTTCATCAACACCAAAGAAGGATACATTTTTTTCCCTCATGATTGTCCTTCATGTTGTTTTGCTCCATTACTTTTACAAGGAATTTCCATCTGTTACGAAGTAAGTAGAAGCATCCAGATTGAACAATTTTGTTTACTTGTTTTGGGATACCATAAATTTGGGTTCAATTATTAAATTACATATTAATTTCTTAATGATATTTTGTTTTCAGTGAAGTCATGTCGTTATAACATCATTTTGATCTAAAGGATCTAAAAGTGTTAGAAAATAGGGTTATAGATATGTTAAAATTGATGATAGATAAAGTGCAATGTGAAAATCACTAAAATTTTAAAGAATTAAATGATATTCTTCATAAACTAATTAACATTTAGTTCAAAGAATGTAACCATCTAAGTAAATGAAAAGAAGCATATAGATAGATTGTTTCGTGTTTTTGTTTAGGGAGATAAGAAGTTTAATACTCTATAATAAATTGGGATTTTCTTTGACTATTTAAAAGATTGATGATTTAAGTCTTAATATAATATCCTAATTCATATGTTTTAGGATGTGCAATGGAATAAGTTAAATACTCTATTAAAAATTGGGATTTTATTTGATTATCTATAAAATTGATGATTTAAGTCCCAATATAATTTCCTAATTCATATGTTTTAGGATATCTAATGTTAAATCCATGTTGAAACTTTTGAACCACTGTGCTCATATCATCAAATATCTTTAAAGATTTTTTTATTTTTATTTAAAAAAAAAAAAAAAAAAACAAAAAAAGAAAAGAAAAGACATATATATATATATATATATATATATATATATATATATATATATATAATCATATTCAATATGGTTGTTTTATAAGGATTCACAAATATGAATTGAAAAAATGGTTTTAATGAGCAATGTCCCTCTTATACGCTAAATCAGTTCAACAAATTTAATAAGAATCAACTTTGAAAATTTTGATTTGGATTGAAAGTGGCCTGTTATATTTGGTGTCGTCATGTCTTATGAATAAATTATGGTATATTGAACACTATTATGCCATAAAATCAAGTTCCATTTGGATAAAATAATGAACAACTACGTGTAAGTTGAATAAGGGAATTTTAGTGATAGGGCATGCACTAAATATAAACATTTGGGCAAATAAATGATCTGGGCTCCATTTTGGCAGAGGATTGGAATCCCTCTCAACTTCTAAAAATTTAATATTTAAGGATTTACACAACCTATGGCCCTCCACTAGAGCATAAATCTCTACCTAGTTGTTGGTAGCTTCACCTATGTATTTGGAAAAGTTAGCTACTTCAATCCATTGATCATTGTGAATGCAACACCCTATACCTACTTGACCCAAATTTCCTCTAGAGGCTCCATTGAAATTGAGCTCGAACCAACCATCTTGCAAAGCCTACCAAATACATTATAATCTCTTTAATTTACCTAGAGTCCTTCCATCACCCAAAAAGGGAGGAATTTTTAGTCCAAGCCATCTACCTCTCATCCTTTCATCCCAATGAATCATCTTAGCATGTTTGGAGAGAGAATTAAGAAATCCATTTTTAGTTAATTCAATGATAGAAACTTCAATCTTTTGTTTGAATTGATCAACAAGTATCTTCTTATCCTAGAAAATCCTACGGTTCCTCTCCTTCCATAGTTCCCATAGAATTATGGAAGGAGATGTAATCCAAAGGCTATGATATATACTATTGGAATTCTTTAGAATAATTGAGAGGGGGGGGGGGGGGGGGGGAGGGGCGGGGGTGGGGAGGGGGTGAATCACTTATCCAAGGTCTAGATGTACAAATAAAACTTTTCACAGCTTAGTGAACCCATATCTATGAAACATTTCTTAGTACACTTTCTCCCTCTTTGACAACAATGCCAAAGACTTGTCAACTTCATATTTAAATATGAATATTTTCAATTTCTCCCTCTGTCACCTTGCTTGTGACTGATTTATAGCTCTAGCTCTTTGATTACTTTAGGGAGGTCCTAAAGTAAGATCCACTACATCAATGTGTAACATATGTCAATCAACTTGTTTGATGTAGGGCACTCCTCATGCTTCTTAGATAGCCTTTGATAGGGGTATCACCCCTAATTTACCTCTTAGATACTCATGAGAATCCTTAAGTAATGATTTTGTGAAGATATCATCTATTTACTCTTTTGCGTTAACATATTCCATCTTCACCTCTTTATCTTGAACTAATTCTCTCAAGTAATGATACTTGATTGCAATGTTTTTAGTCTTTGTATGCATCACATGATTCTGTCATATATTTATAGCACTTGTGTTATCACAATAAAATATCGCTGGTTTAGTGATTTCCTCTTTCATTCCTTTGAGTAGTTGTTTGATCCATACAATGTTTGTACAGTTTACCACAACAACAACATATTCAGCTTCAGTAGTAGATTGAGAAATGCGGTTTTGTTTCTTAATAGTCCATGTAACCAACCTTTTGCCTAAGAAAAATTCTCCTCCACTAGTGCTCTTTCTGTCATCAATATTTCTAGCCCAATCAACATCAGTGTAGGCTCTCAATTCAAATTTCTCATTTTTCTTGTAGTATAGATCATATTCTTTTGTTCCTTTCAGATATCTCATTATTCTCTTAACAACTATCAAATGATTCTCCCTAGGATTAGCAGAGAACCTTGCAACTATCCCTACAAATAATGCAATATTAAGTATGCTATGTACTACATATTAAAATTTGCCTATCATAGACTTGTATAATGTTTGATTCACCTTAGCTAAATCATTATTCTTTGACAATTTATGTCCTATCACCATAGGTGTACTTATTGGCTTGGAATGCTCCAATCCAAAAGTTTTCAGTATCTCCTTTACATGCTTTGACCGAGTGATGTAAACCCACAAAGAACTTGATCTCCCCAAACATAGACATCTCAAATTCTTTCTTCATTTCATTTGCAAAAGCATTACATAAAGTATCTTGACCTCCAAATATGATATCATCAACAAAAATTTCAGATAAAAAAATAGCTTTGCCTTTCTGTGTCTTCAATTATAGATTTCTATTATCATTAGTCCTCTTAAATCCAATCTTCACAAGATAATTATGAAGCCTCTCATACCATGCTCTTGGTGGTTGCTTCAAACCATATAAAGCTTTGTGTAGTCTACATACCATGTTTTTGTTGTTAGCATCAACAAATCCTTCTGGTTGTTCTATATAAACCTCTTCCTCTAATATAACATTAAAAAATGTAGACTTAACATCCATTTTTAAATTTTAAAAACTTTGTATGCAGAGTAAGCAAGCAGAGTTTGTATTCCTTCTAGTTTTTCAATAGGGACAAATGTTTCTCTATAGTCAATCCCTTCTTCTTGTGCATATCCTTTACAAACTAATCTTGCCTTGTTCCTTGTGACTTCACCATTTTCATCTAACTTGTTTCTGTATACCCACTTATACCAATCATATTTTTGTCTTCTGGTCTAGGAACTAGAGTCCATGTCTTGTTTTTCTCAATTTGTTCAATCTCATCTTTCATGGCTTTACTCTAGTTCATATCTTCTAAGGCATCTTTCACTGTTATGCTCAAAAAACATGTATCTTTTCTCAACTTGTTCCTTGTCATTGATCTAGCATCTTTATCTCCAATGATTTGTGTAGAAAGGTGATGTCTCTTGACATACTTAAACAATCTTGGTTCAGCTTTGGCTTCTACATTTGGTCTCTCAACTTCTGAATCACTATGTACCTCTCTATTAGGTAGTTCAAAATCTCTTTCATGTACACTAATATCAGAATTAGAATGTGCCTCAATTTCATTCTGTAACTTGGCACTTGAATGTAGCTTAGTTCCTCAATGCAAATTGACATTCATAGTATGTGACTTGATAGTCACTGAAACTCGCTCTTGGTAAGAAACTTGGCTTACAACATCTTCATCAGTAGGAATACCTTCATAAAAGTGTACAAATGATTTGTATTCTTTTGGTTCCTTCATAGGTTCAACCTCATATACTTCTGTATATTCATCAAATTTCACATTTACACTTGCCACAACTTTGTTAGTGTTAGTATTTAAACACTTATAAGCTTTACTTCTTGTGGAATAACCAAGAAATATACCTTCTTCACTTTTTATATCTAATTTATCATTTCTAAAATCTTTGAGAATATAACACTTGCTTCCAAATACCTTAAAATATTTTGCATTCAGTGAGTATCCATACCATAGTTCAAAAGGTGTTGAATGAGTACCATTCTTGACTTGTACATGGTTCAAGGTATAAACAATTGTACTTACAAGTTCTCTCTAGTATTTCAAAGCAACATTTTTATCTATCATGTTTGTCCTAGCACAATCCATTACAAATTTGTTCCTCCTTTCAACAATTCTATTTTGTGGAAGGGTTCTAGGGGCAGATATCTATCTTTTGATTCCTTTCCCATTACAAAACATCTCAAATTCATTTGATGTAAATTCTACTCCTCTATTAGATCTTAAATATTTCAAACTTTTACCTATTTCCTTCTCAACTCTTGCTAAGTACCACTTAAACATTTGAAAAATATCAGATTTTTGATTCAGAAACATAACTATCATCATTCTAGAATAATCATGAAGACGCATAATGTACTTATCTCCTTTGTAGCTTTGCACTTCAATTGGTCTACACAAGTCAGTATGAATAATCTCTAATATTCCTTTAGAGGTATGAGTCTTACTCTTAAAACTTGACTTTGTTAGTTTGCCTAATTGATATTGTTTGCAAATTATGTTCGGGCTTCTTCAACTTAGAAAAATCTCTTACTCTTCTCATGTTACTAATATGAAGTTATCAAAATTAACATGACATAACCTCTTGTGCCATAACCACACACATCAAATTCTACAATTAAACAAGTAGCATTCTCTATACCAAGGTAGAATAGATTACCTCTAGTTTGATCACCTTTTCTAATAAGCTTTCCATCAATATCATATATCTTAGCAATCTTGTTTTCATACTCAACCTTACAACCCAAATTATTTAGTTATGACACACTCAACAAGTTATAGCTAAGTCCTTCAAAATAATAAGCATTGTCACATAAAATCTTTTCTTTGAGCTTGATATAATCTTTTCCTTTTATCAAACATGGTGCATCATTAGCAAACCTTAAACTATTTCCATCATAATATTTCGAGGTAATGAATTTACTTTTATCTCTAGTCATGTGACATGAACACGCATTGTGAATGATCCATTTGTCATTCTTGTTCACACAAGACACTAGTGCAGTTGCCTTATCCTTGTCAGATTCATCCTTCATTGCAACATACACCACTTCATCATCATGATCGTCAGATCTATCTTTTGTTTCCTCTTCAACAATGTAGCAAGAATTCTCACCTTTATCTTTGTAGTCTTTGCTCTCTTCATCTCTTCTTCTTTTGTACTTGTCACTACCTCTGTAATTCTTCTTCTTTGGACATCTAGCACCAATATGACCAACCTCATTGAAATTGAAACACATGATAGGTAACTTACCTTTAAACTTGTCTTTACCTTTGTGAAATATACTTTTCAGTAGTGTTTTAAGTTGATCTACATCTTCCTCATCTGTATCACTATCATTGGATACATATTTTGTCTTTTTCTTCTTCTTCTTCTTCTTCTCATCAGGTTCCTTCAATGTCAACTTAGCTTTGAAAGAAGATTCAATATTTTCAGGTCTGTAGTTATCAAAATTAGATAGCTCAAAAGCAGTAAGCCTACCTACCAGACCTTCAAGAGTTAGACCATTCCCTGGAATAAATCTCAGTTCTTGTATTGCAGAAACTCTAATAACATAAATAGACAACAATGTTCTCAAATCTTTGCTTAGTTCAATATCATTATCTATTGTACCAGTAGCTCCTCTTATTGCATTAATAACATCTTTTATCTTAGAGAAATATTCTTACCTTCTTGCATTCTCATATCATCAAACTTACCTCTTAAGACTTTCAGCTTTGGCTCTTAGAACATTCTTATCACCTCAATAGATAGTGTGTTGAGCATCCCACATTTTTTTTGCACTGTCACAACTTTTGATATCATCAAACTTGACATAGCTTAAGGCAGAGGCAATCTCCAACATTGCATGGTTGTGTTCTTTCTTCTTTTTCAAATCTTCACAAGTTAGGGCTTAAGCAGGATCAACATGCTCAACAATAATGGTAGATTTTGCATAATCTTGAAGACTTCCTAGGTGTAGCTTCATTAGAATTTTCCACGTAGGAAAGTTATCTCTATTAAGTTTGGGTACTTCTCTTTTTGACATCTTCATCTTTTTGCTTCTAGTACCTTCAAACTAGTCCTCTTAAGTGGATGACTTTGATACCAATTGTTGGAATTCTTCAGAATAACTGAGAGAGGGGGGGGGGGGGGGGGGGGGGGGGGGTGGGGGGGTGAATCAGTTATCCAAGGTCTAGATGTACAAATAAAAATTTTCATAGCTTAGTGAACCTATATCCATAAAACATTTTCATCATGCATGCATCCATTAGATTATGAAATCACTTAAACTTGTACATTATTGTTAAATCAATTTTCATAAATGTAAACATGAAACATAACATATTCAATAACACATTTGACACAATTATTTAATGTGAAAACCCAATTTGGGAAAAATCATCGGTAACCTGCTACTCATTCTCACTCTTATGAAGTGATGCCTTGTGAAAAGCCAATCCTATTAAAGGTTACAATGCACATTGTTAAAGGTGATTTGGTTAAAGAATTCCAATCATCTTGTTAGGAGTGAGCCTTGTTAGAGGACTTTAGATCATTCACTTGGAATGTCATCTGATTAAAAGATTTACAAATGACTATTAGGTCAACCTTAATCCAAAGGATTTAACCTAGACTGATACAATTATTAGAAATTAACAGTAAGGCTTGGTCTGATAACAACTTACAACACACTTATAGATTATAGATCTCTGTTTTAGTCCTTGATTCTGCTAAGCTTTCACACTCTTCATCTCTGATAGCTTGTTCACCCTTCAAGCATCCATACTCCTAAACCTTCTTGCTTTGCTTGCTAATGTAGTCTCTTCTCTTAGGTCACTAAATGAAGCAATACCCTAGACTCCTTATCTTCCTTAGGTTCTCAAAAATGCCAACCCTTGCTTTTGACCAACCATCTCTATAAATAGAGAATTAATATATTTTTCCATTTATCCTCCACCGTCCATTTTAGGGTTAGGTCATATTAGGTAGGACTCAATGAATCTATCCTTTATTTCATTACATTCTCTTCTAGAATGTCTCTTGCAACCCTCTTTGAATTCACCTCAAAATGATTTACCATGGATTCTGTGCCACCAACTCATCAAACTTATCTTCCACACAGTTTAGAAAATTCAAGAAATAAAACTTGTTGGCTTAGATTCATCAAATTCTCAATCTTTCTTATAGTGCTAACACTCGACATTAACTAGCTTTTGATGCTTGACACATACTACATTGTATGACATCCTCTATTAAATCACTTAGCATGAACTAAAGTTATTGGTGCTTGACATCAACTAAAATTTACTTAGCTTACACTGTTTTACTTGGCTTATACTAAAACTGACTTTGCTAAGCTCCAACTAATTTTCTGCTTAGCTTGCATTATCTTTTCTCAGCACCTACCATGTAGAATGTTAAGCTTGGCAGAAAAAATTCGTTTAACTATTTCTTCTAAATGTAATCAATGTAACCAACCTTTGCAACCTTAAGTAGATTATCAATGCACTATAATATCACTATTTTAACTGATTCTTGTACTTCTTTTCATATCATAACTCAACCTTTCCTCTAGGTGCTACTGTTACCTCATTTGATGAAAATCATCTTCATCAATCAAATAAATGATAGTACTTGAATTATATAAGAAATTATCTTAGCAACAACTAGCACATTAGACATCAGTGACAACAATGATTGAAACATATTTATCATACTTGCATCAATCTGTTTTCAACAATATACTACCATTTCTCAATAGAGGCCAAGAAGTCAACATACTCCTTATTGAATTTGGAAAAGCCAACATAACTCCCACTTACGAACATAGCCAATGCCAACATGAGCTTGAGTAAGGGCAATTAAGAAAGAGAAGGTCAATAGATTCCTCATCAGATTCACATAGTAGGCATCTGCTAGGCCCCTGAATCCCAAACTTTTAAAGCTTTTTTGCTATAGAGGCCCTTTGATGAAGGACAATCGATGAGAAAAATCTTCCCTTGGGAAGGAAAAAATTAGCCCAACACAAACAGAGAGGGAAAGGAGATGGAGAGAATCCACGAAGAGATTCAAGATACAAATAACCCATTTTTGAGTTGCCCTCTCCATTTTTGCTCCCATCCCGTATGAGTTTATCATCCCCTCCCTTAAAGGATATCACTCTAGATCTAATAATTAACTAAAGAATTAATTTCTCTTCTAAGGGAATGTCTTCAACATTAAGATTTCTCCACTTCCAATGCAATCCATCTTATCCAAAAATCAAATAGTCCTTCACCTTTGTTCCTCATCTCTCTACCAAATAAAATTTGTCTTTTAGAAGGGAAGGATAACAAACAAGGGGCTTATAGCCACCCCAAGAGTCTTCCCAAAACAAAGCTTCGTTTCCATCTTCTAGATTCCATGAGAGCTTATTCTAAATAATATGTTTACATTTTAAGAAGAAATTCCAAAATCTTGAGCCTTTAGGAGGGTTGACCTCCCTAAAGATATTGATTGGACTAGGGGATGAAAAGTATTTGTGGGAAATAATCCCAACCCATTTGAGGCTAGGAAACCTAATCGTCTTTCATAATAACCTTGCTTCTAAGGCCATTCTTTGACGTATCATATTTTGATACTAGCTCCACCTAGACTTTTAGACCTACATATTTGGTCCCAAGAAAGAAGGCAAAACTTATGTTGATCTGCATTACCTTGCTAGAAAAGGTCCTAAGTAGACCTTCAATTTCTAACACTATGCTATTTAGGAAATCCAAACTTGAAAGCTGATAAATAGGTTGCACTGACAAAACAATAGAAATCATAGTCTTCCTACCTATTGAGGAAAGCCACTTACCTGTCCATCCAACCATCCATAGCCTTCCTATTTGCTGAGGAAAGCCACTTACATTTCCATCCAACTATTTTACATTTAATTTTTCTACTATGGGATCCCATAGTTTAGAAACATTGTGTCCCAAAATTAGAGGGAGACCATAATTTATAAATGAATGAAGTTAAGGGTTATTAATTTTAATGATTACTTGGAATAAGAATTGATATTTTTTCTAATTTTTAAATATGATTTTTTAGTTGTTGAAAACTGTTGAAAATTAGGGCTGTAGTTCCCACCAACAACCTATATGTAAATATAACATTTTTTTCCCTTTGATCTCATAATCATAATATGTTATAGATAACCTGTATAGCTAGTGCAATAAAAAAGAAAAAATGATTTTTGACCCATGCTTTTGCTTTTATAACAATTCAAATTCAAACTCACCTAAAATTGATAGTTTTCATCTCCCACCATATTTCTCATAAGAAATCAAAATTCGAACCAAAACAAATATTATACATTCTAGAAGATGACTCTCTCCTTTAGTGCACCATATATTTTTCATTTTTTAAAATATGGTTTACTATTTTTTCCTTTCTTAGAATCAACACCTTCTCAAGTGTTAACATATATATTTGTAGCATATTTTTATTACAATATACTATGTCTAATTAAAAAACTATAAATTCTATATGTGGATATTCTTGATTGTGAGCTCTACAAAATGATTCTTTTGTATTATTAAAAAAAACATTAAAAAGAGTAAGAGTTATTGAAATATCAAATTTTTGAAATAACTCTATTTCTTTAGTAATTGGACACAAATTGGTATAAAACATGTATTTTATAGACATTTTCAATTGGAAAACTTGGAGCACTTATATAACTTAGTTGGGATGAATATATCTAGATCTTATTTTTGACCAAAATTGATTTTTAGTTAGAAATATTCAAATGAGTCATTCTAATAAGTCATCCTAAAAGGTGATACAACTTTGTGCTTTTACCCAAGACTCTTCACTTTTTCTTGCATACTTTAACATTCCTTAAATGAAATAAACCAAGCCATCATGGTTTGGTATGAGAAGATGAACACTTTTATGCTCTCTTCCAATTTCACACATTGACATTTTGTTCCTACAGTCTACACTACATGATAAGAGGGATATCTTTCAATATTTGTTTTGTATTTGGATGATTTGATTCTTATTGGTAGATATCCTTCCATGGTTCACAATGTTTAGTGATTATTTTTGGAATAGTTTGATATGAAAAATCTTGGTCTTTAGATTATATAGTATCTAAATGCAGTTTTGTTTATTACTATAACTATGCCCTTGACATAATGAAAATGTTTGGTATGTTTTCTTACAAACCTAATACACATCTATAGTTTGGTGTTGAGTTTTGTTTTATTATTTCATTTCCTTCTATTCTTGCTACATTAGATAGACACTTTTTTAGAAATATTTTGTACCTAACACACACTCATCTTGAATTTTTCTTTATGGTTGGCCTAGTCTCTTATTTGTCTCTCACTTCACATGAGAGTCACTAAAAAGATTCCAAATGTATCTTGAGGTACATTTAAGGAACCTCTCATTTTGAAACTTAGGTTGCATCAAGAGAATCTTGATTTGTTGGTTTTATTAAATTGAAATGGATAGTGATGTTGGTGATCAAAATTCTACATATGGATTTTTTTGGCTTGGTTACGGTCCCATTGCATGGTCTTTCATGAAGAAATCTACTATTGCATTATCATATATGTAGGCTTCATACTAAGAAAAAAATATTTTTAACCCAAAGGTTTCATGATTTTGATAGTTTATGTAAAAGTATGTTTTTCCTCTGAGCGGTCTCAAAATATTTTGGTGTTACAATTTGAGTTCTATTCACATTTTTCTGAACCTAGTGGAGCATTAAAGGATAAAGAACATTAAGATCTATAAGAACTTAATTTGACAATTTATTAAGGACAATTTTTCTAATGTCATAAAAAGTTTTCATTGTTGTTTAGGTAATGGTTAATGACCTAAGAAACCTTGTGAAACATGGAATCAATCCCCAAGTATGGGACTAGACTACTAAGATCGAATCCCTAGAGAAGGAGGACTTTCTTTACAATCAAGATGGACCTAAATATTGACTTGGATGGAAAAGGTACAAGCCATGCAAAGTCAAAGGTTTTCTCACACACATGTGAGAAACCTAGGATGTGAGGGTCAAGTGTACTCCAAGTACACATGTAAGTGTGCGTAAGAGGTGTCTAAGAAAGTGTAAGAGGAAAAGGCCAATTAAACGCTTTAGAAAGTGTAAGAGATGTCATAAGGGGTGTAAGAGTCCCTTGTTTGGAGGAAATAAGATAATTTGATGGAAATGGTCATATTTAGGTTTATTTGAGTTTTTTTATCACACATTGGAGAAAATAGTTAAGACTAATAGCTATAGGAAGATCAAAATTAGTATAATAAAATTTAGTTAATTAGTGGGTAGGGTTATTAGATAGAAAGGGATATTAGTAGGGTAGGTGTTACTATTGGAAATGATTGAAAAGATCTTTGAATCAAGAATGATGGAATTGGTAAAGAATGCTTTCAATCATTGTTTTGTCACTGATGTCAAATTTGCTAACTATAGGAATGACAATTGCTTAAGTGATCCAAATACTATCACTTAGTTGATTGACAAGGAGGAGTTAATCAACAAGATGTAACTAGAACACCTAGAGAAAGGTTGAAGTTATGATGTTGTAATGAAGTATAAGGATCAACTAAGACAATGATGAAATCATGTATTAATGACATACTTTAAGACACAGGGAATGGACACTACAAAATGCAAGGATTGACTAAACCATTTGCAAAGACTGACTAAGTTCATCTGTGAGTGCTGAGCAATCCTTCAGGTGCCGAGAATCAAAAAAAGGTAGTGGACGCTGAGAAAATTTCTTTAGCTACTGAGCATTTGGAAAAGGTAGTGGATGCTGAGAAAATCAAGAATCATTCAGGTACTGAGTGATCCAGAAAATTGTATATGCTGAGTAACAGAGATGTTCATATGTCGAGCTATATAGAATTCAACATGTTCCGAGTAACTCAAGATCCAACAGGAGCCGAGCACTACAGAGTAAATAGAAGCCGAGTGATTCAAGAAAATAGTAGAAGCTGAGAAATATAGGAAAGCTTTAGGTGCCGAGTAAAGTAGAAACTACAGAGGATGTTGAGCAATCCAGACCCAGTTAATGCTGAGCATCAGTAAACCAATGATACCGAGTTGCTGCATTATTTGTTAAGTCAAAAAAATTGCCAGATTAGTAGCGATAAGTTTGTTACATTGAATTTTGTGAATCAGTTGGATGATAAGGATGATGAGTAGATGTCATAGAATTTTATGTAAACCATGCAAACCAATTCAAGGCGAATATTGATGGATTTTCTAGAAGAAACAGTTTGGAGGGAAAATAATTTCGAAAATCAATTCAAATTAATAAGCGGAAAGACTTGAGTGAAAAATTAAGAACATAACTTCTTTATAAGGAGTTACAAGTTAGAGATCAAATGAGAGAGTGAGTTGGTCATAAGTGTGGTCATGTGAAGAAGCCAAGAGAAGGCTAGTGTGAAGTGTTAAGAAGAAGACACAGTGAGGAGTAAGCACATAGCATCAAGACTCTGAGTTGATCAAGTGACCATACAGTGCATTAGCATAACGAGTGGAAGAACTCAAGGAGACAGATCTTGAAGGGTGGATAAGCTATCAACACTGTAAGGAAGAAAGGCCAACCAAAGAAAAGAACTGAAGAGTGATCTAAAATTTGCAAGGTTAGAGTTGCAATCTTTATCAGGTCAAAACCTTTCTAATACTTTCTTACCATTGTATTAGACATTGAAATCCTACATTGCTAGGTTAGCTTAACAGTTAGGTGGATAAGCCTCAAGATAAGGATAGAAGATCCTCAGGAGAAGGATAAGAGATCCTCAAGAGAAGGATAGGAGATCCTTAGAGAGGGATAAAATATTCTTTTGAGAAGGTGACTATAAATCCCATGGACTTGGGTGGGCCTAACAGCTTTATGTAAATCCTTTAATAGGGTGGCATTCTAAGTTGAATGTTCTTAAGTCCTCTAACAGGGCACACTCCTAACAGGGTGTAGAAATCTTTTAATAGGGTCACATCTGACAGTGTGTAAAGCCTTTAATAGGGCAAACCATCAGAAATGGTTGAAATCAATTGCGCAATAATTTTGTGGGTGTCATCCCCACCCCAATTTTACCTTCTTATTCCTGGAGGGTTTCTGGGTCACCAAAATCCTTTTTGTTGTGAGGCGATGCATGTTTACTTTTCACGATTGTTTAATGTTTAGTTGCATGCATGATAATTTCAATTATATGCCATTAAGGATTTGATAAGAAAGTAAAAAGGCTAGTACTTCTGATTCACCCCCATTTTATTAAAAAATTTGCATTGGACATTATTGGGCCTTGAATAACTGATTCACCCCCCCCTCTTAGTTATTCTAAAAGAATTCTAATAGTTACTCCCATATGTAATCATGTTTCCAATTAGTGCTAAAAAGAGTAAAGAAGATGTGAATATTTTAGTTGGTGAGTATAGTAATTGAGTCACTATATTTCTTGAGCAATGAAGGAGGAGATGAATAAGTTTTACAGTTATACCTAAGCTTAGTACTTACCAAGTGTTTCTATATACACCAAGCAGAAGACCTCACATATCTAGACATAGATCACCAAGTAGAGATAACAGTGAATGCCAACCGAAAGAATAGAGAATTTAGTGAGTGAAATAGAAGCTACATACAATTTTGAATTGGCACAAAATTTGATGAGACATGATCATACCAAGTGGAAAAATGGTTTACATAGTTCGAGGAAAATATTTGCAAATATTTCTTGAAGATTGCGTATTGATTTTTTTATGATTCCAAGATAGAACATACCAATGAAAATAATAAAAGAAAAAGTATGGAACAATGGATTATTCTAGATAGTTTATTTTGATTAAAGATGCATTTTAGAGAGTTCTTGAACCCTAATTAGGCGAGAGGCCAAAGAGTAAAAAGAATACTATTAAAGGATCTATGATGAACCATTTTAAAGTTGTTGTTGAAGTGAGAAAAGGGGTACTATTGTTATTGCTATTAAAGAAAGTTTGTGACAGAGGTAAGTGTTGAGTATATTAGAGGTCAAGATTCAAAAAATGTAATGAAGAATTGAAGATCATTCAGATGAGGTGATAAAAAAATGAGTAGAAGTGAGATCCGATCAAGCAAAGTAAGTTGCTGTCATATAGATCATTTGTTGCTACTTTCTAATCACTGTAGTAGTTCTAAAGCCTTGGAAAAGAAAGACCTAATAGTCATTTATTGAAATCTCTTAACCAAGTACACTTAGCATAGTGTTGTAAAATCCTTGAAAAGGTAAATCCTAATAAGTCTAATTGTGTACTACTAACATAGTAAGTTACCCGAAGTAACAAAATCATTGTAGCCATAACAAGGCACCCTCTTATTGCAATAGTGATGGATTTGTGGGTATCATCCCCACCACAGTTTTTCCTCTAACCATGGGTTTTTGTGTAACCAAATATGTGTGGTATGTGTTATGACTTCATGTTTATGAGTTTAAGGTTGATGCATCTTGAATTAGTTAAGTTACTATCATGCAAAAGTAATGTGGTAAATGTTATATGATTACCAAGTCACAAAGGAATCAAGGAGAATATTGAATTTATTTCGAGTTGAAATTTTTAGAGGATACTACTTCACCCCCGCCCTCCTCTTAGCATCCTACCTTTCATAATATTCCAACAATAGGATCTAGAGATTGATTAGGATTAAATTAAATAGGATATAGTTCAATGATGGGTTAGGAAAAATTATGTCATATTTAAAAGGGGATTAATGCAATAAACACACATTAAATTAAATTGAATATATTAGGGGATATAATTTGAATAATTTAGGAAAATGAACATAATTAATTAAATAAATTCAATTAAATAGGTAGATAAATATAACATATATAATTAATTATTAAATAATTAACTATAGTGTTAGAGGAGACATTAAATACATTAATATAGTCTTAGTTATTACCTTAAATGTCTACAAGAGATACTCTATTTCTTTGTCTAGAACTTTAAATTAGGAGTTGAGTAAACTGAAAATTTCCTCTAGAAAATGCCCTTGTTTGAATTTTGAGAACAAATTTAGAAAATCTTGTTTGAGAAACAATATGTAGAGATAGAGTTGCCAAGTGCTGAGATGTGAGCCTCTTAAAGGTTAGGATGCTAAGAGAAGCATTGATTTCCTATCATGAATGTTGAATTGCTTTATTTGACATCATCTAACCAATAGGTCATGTTGAATAAACTTGGAATTTAATCCCATTAGTCATTTTCTACAAATATATTTCCACAATCCATATATGCTGTCATATAATTCTTGTGATTTGATTGTGTTTGTATTTTGAACATTGATGTTTTGAATTACACTATGTGATCCATCATTAGGATGAGAAAAGTTGAAAGGAGAATGATGATGGATTACAAAGTGCGATTTGAAACATTGATGATACAAATACACACACAACCAAATCCCAGAAATTATATGACAACCCATTAGTCATGCCAAAAAATATTGCCACAAAAATTTGTACCCTTGTCTAAGTGATGGTTAGTGACTTTAAAAACATTGTGAAACATGGAATCCATCTCCAAGTGTGGGACTTGACTAGTGAGATTGAATCTCTAGAGAAGGTTGAATTCCTTTACAATAAGGATGCAAATAACTATTGAATTGAATGAAAAAGGGAGAAGGTTTGCATAAAAGGGAAAATATGATGCACCAAATTGATATTTTTGATCTTCCTTTGACCTAAAACTACACTTGAATTCGATATTTTAATCTAACTACACTACCCAAATACTTATTAACACTAGGCCAATATGAAGGTAAAAAATTAAAACCATTCCTGCAAGAAATACATTCATTCACTAAATAGGGTGGATAAATCAAAGGAACACACACTCATAGGAGAATTTAGATGGTGAAATAAATGAAACCTATATAGATAAAAGATAATATTTGCACAATATATTTGAACTTTAGGATTGGGTAAACCAACAATCTCATTGAATTTCGGCAAGTCTAAATTTGGAGGCTAATCACCTCTTCCACTTATTGATTGTGAAGGGCCCATGGATGCAGAGGTAGTCACTGTAGTGGTGGAAGTGGGTGTAGACATTTTTTGAGCTCCTCTAGATACACCTACAGATGAACTAGTAACACCTACTCTCTTTCTCCTAGCTCTCATCCATTCTACCCACTTAGCAGCTCTTTTGAATAGACAAAATTGTGTGATAGAATAGGAGAGACCCTAAAAATATGTACATCACCTTTGGAGATTAGAGATAACTTTGATTTTACACTAAAGTTCCAACTCTAACTAGGATTAGGTCACAAGAGAAGGAAGAACTAATCACAAGATATGATTAGTGCAAGTTGACATCAAACTTAAAGATAAATGACAATCAAAGTTAATTTTCACACAATAAAAGGAATGTCTTCTACCGTTGTAAGCAATATAGCAATACCTTTGAATTAATATGTTTGCATTCTTGTTGTTGAAGTGAGAAGAAGGCTACTATTGTTACTACTATTAAAGAAAGTTTTTCATAGAGGGAAGTGTTGAGTAAATAAGAGGTCAAAGAATTGCAATGTAAAGAAGAATTGAAGATCAGCCGCAGGAGGTGATAAACAAATGAGCAAAAGTGAGATCTAATTAAACAAAGTAAGTTGCTATCATACATATCATTTGCTACTACTTTCTAATCACTATATTAGTTCCAAATCCTTGGAAAAGAAGGACTTAATAGTCTTTTATGTAAATTTTTTAACCAAGTACACACTAAACATAGTGTTGTAAAATCCTTGAGAAAGGTAAATCCTAACAGATCGAATTGTATACTGCTAAGAGAGTAAGTCACAAGAAGTAACAAAAACATTGTAGCCCTAAAAAGGTACCCTCTTACTATAGTAGTGATAGATGTTTGAGTATCATTCCCACTGTAGTTTTTCCTCTGACCAAGGGTTTCTTGGTAACCAAATATGTGTAGTATGTGTTATGACTTTATGGTTGATGCATGTTGAATTAGTTAAGTTACTTTCATGCACAAGTAATGTGGTAAATGTTATATGAATATTGAGTGACAAATGAATCAAGGAAAATATTGAATTTGTTACAAGTAGAAAGCTTCAGAGGATACTGCTTCACCTCCCCCTCTTAGCATCCTACCTTTCCTAATATTCCAACAATAGGATCTAGGGATTAAATAAGATTAAATTAAATAGGATATAGTTCAATTGTGGGTTAGGAAGAATTAAGTCATATTTAAAAGAGGATTTACACAATAAACATGCATTAAATAAAATAAAATACATTAAAGGATATTAGTTGAATTTAATTTGAATAATTTAGGAAAATGAACATAATTAATTGAATAAATTCAATTAAATAAATTTAACTAAATAGGTAGATAAACATAACATATATAATTAATTATTAAATAATTAACTATAGTGTTAGAGGATATATTAAATACATTTATATAGTCTTAATTATGATCTTAAGTGTCTACAAAAGATACTCTACTTCTTCTTCTAGAACTTTAAATTGGGAGTTGGGTAAATTGAAAATTACATCTAAAAAATGCCCTTGTTTGAATTTTGAGAACAAATGTAGAAAATCTTGTTTGAGAACCAATATGTAGAGATATAATTTCCAAGTGTTGAGATGTGAGCCTCTTGAAGGTTGAGATGCTAAGAGAAACATTGATTTCCTATCATGAATATTGAATTGCTTTATTTGACACCATCTAACTAGTAAGTCCTCTTGAATAAACTTGGAATTTAATCCCATTAGTCATTTTCTACAAATAAATTTACACAATCCATAGATGCTATCATATACTTTTTGGGATTTGATTGCGTCTATTTTTATCATCAACATTTCAAATCACACTTTGTGATCCATCATCAAGATGAGAAAAGATGAAAGGAAAATGATGATACAAATACACACACAACCAAATCCCAAAAATTATATAACAACCCATTAGTCATGCCAAAAAAATGCTGTCACAAAAATTTGCACCCTTGTCTAGGTGATGGTTAGTGACTTAAAAACCTTGTGAAACGTGGAATCAATTTCCAAGTGTAGGACTTGACTAATGAGATTGAATCTCTAAAGAAGGTTAAATTCCTTTACAATAAGGATGCCCATAACTATTGAATTGAATGGAAAAGGAAGATAGTTTGCATAAAAGGGAAAAGATGATGCACCAAATTGGTATTTATTTAATCTTCTTCCTACCTAGATCTGCACTAGAAATTTTTTTTTTTTAAAACCTAACTACACTACCCAAATACTTATCAATACTAGTCTAATATGAAGGTAAAACATTTGAAATCACTCCTACAAGAAATACATTCATTCACTAAATAGGATTGATAAATCAAAGGACCACACACTCATAAGAGACTTTAGATGATGAAATAAATGAAAACTATACAGGTAAAAGATAAGGGTTACACAAAATATCTTAACTTTAGGATTGGCTAACCAAAAATCTCTTTGTATTTAGGCAAGTCTAATTACAACTATAGAATAGACATAATTGTGTGATAGAATAGGAGAGGCCCTAAAAATATGTACATACATCACCTATATAGATTAGACATAACTTTGATTTTACACTAGAGTTCCAACCCTAACTAGGATTAGGTCATAAGAGAAGGAAGACCAAATCACAAGATATGATTAGTGCAAGTTGACATCAAACTTCAAGAAAAATGACAATCAAATTTAATGTCCATGAAATAAAAGGAATGTCTTCTACTGCTGTGAGAAACATAACAATACCTTTGAATCAATATGTTCACATTCTCTACTCCAATGGCTTTCAAAATTAACGTGAAGCTCTCTACAAATAAATAAGTGTTGGTCCTAAGTGATTGGATTACTGAGAAGGGGAGGGGGTGGGGTGTGAATTAGTAATAAAAAAATTAAACAAATTTTATGCCTTTTAAACCACCAATAGGTAATCAAACTTAAATCATCAAATGAAACATCCAACATATGAAATCATTCACATATTTTACACAGATATATTGGTTACACAAAACCCAACTTGGATCAAAACCACAATGGGGATTAGTACCCACTTTGTCCTATTAGGAGTTTACAAAGACACAATTAAGTGCCACCTTGTTAGGAGATTTAACTCTAGCCCAGTTAAAAGCTTTACGCTATTAGGGATAGCCTTGTTAGAGGACTTTTAACACTAGCTAAAGTGTCACCCTATTAAAGGATTTATAATGAGGACCTATTAGCATCTGCTTAGTTAAGGGTTTTTCCCTATTGTAATTGTTAGGGAACAACATAAATATTGATCTATAAAATAAAACTACCTCTACCTGTTCAGATCTACTTAAGCACTCTATCTCTTCTCAAATCACTTCTCTTCTCTCTGGTTGGTTCACACCTTCCACTTTTTCAAACACTACCTAGACCATGATCAACAAGATCAAACTTGTCCTTCTTTCACTCATTATACTAGTTTTTGCCACGTCTAGTATCTTAACAAACCCTAAATGTATTATAATTATAAAATTCAAATATCCCACTCATATCCAACTTCCATAAGATGTTAGATTATGTCACAAGTCACCTTTCATGATGATAATAACTAATTCATAACATTCTGTGCCAGAGGTCAAACATGTTTTGATTTGTCACAGATTTGTCAGGAACTTCCTCTAGAAACTTTACAAACTCAATCTTGATCACTATAGTGCTAGCTCATCACCTCCACATGTATATCCACATCACTAGATTACAACTAACTTACCCCAAGTCATTTCAATGTTGACAAATGTTACTGATTCCAATTATCTGATCATTACTAATGAACTCATTATTGGTTAATGTGTCTATCTCTTTTTTTATTGGTGTGTCATAACTCCATCAGTCACCTATATAACCTAAAACTATCTCACTTGTCACCTTTCCATCCTAGAAATAGTTTACCTATCATGACAATGAGTTGCTACTGTAACTCCATTAGCTTCACTAACTAGTGGACATCATCTTGTGATTGTTCCACTCCATTCACCATAGATTTGATAAACCAATAAAATCACACATCATTTGTCACTAAATGCTCATAGTAGTTGTATTGTTACCTCACCAATTATTTCATTCTTCTCTTCACCAATTGCATCATACACCTTATTTTCTTTACAACACTCAATTATATTTGACGACATTCTAAGAATACTAGGTCAATAGTTGACATTAATGAAAACACAATAACAAATTATAATGCAATCAAATCCCCACTCTTCTTGTCATCACCACATCAACACTTATGATATCAATTTCATCATTTATGCCAATAATATGGACCCGTAAAAGTTTCTACACAAAGTCCTAGCCATCATCACCCTAATCTACACTTTATTTGAACAAGGTCTATAATACTCTTGTTTAATGAGCATGGAGGAGAGGATTAATGCAAATTTAACCATGTCTTTATGGAGCCAATCTACCCCAAGGGTCACTGGAAGCATCTTGAACTAATGCATATCAACCTCTAAAATTGCAAATTGGAAAGAATCCCAGAAGCAACCCTGGATACTTAAATATCTAAATCTATCTTTTTCATTTTGTGGGTAAAACATTTTTTACGAAAGGAGCCCGCAACATGGAAAAAGAGCTCTTTCACTCAATTCTTCCTCACTGCACTTTCTTTTAACTTGTTTGTCATTTCATAGTCATCCCAAAATGACTAGAAATGCACTTTTATAGATAATGGAAACTTTATTTGAAGTGGGGTTGCAATCCACCTTTTTGCAATTTTGTAAATCTATTGTCCCAATTTTTTGTATTAGCCAAATTTTCAAAATATTTATAATATCAAACAATGTCACTTATGGAGTCTAGTCTTTGTAATTATGTATTTTCACATATTTTCCATGGTCTTGGTTAGTTAGATTTAAAAAATCTCATCATTTTGATTAAAAATAAGAAAAATCATGCCAAACTTTGAGCTTAACAATGTCAATCATTTGTGGAATTTTTAGCAATTTTATAATTCTAAGATCTTTGACTCATCCCCGACTATGTCTAACAATTTGAATTTATAATTTATCCACTATCCAAGTCAAAAGTTATTTAAGGTGAGTCTTTGAAATATAGATTTTCAATTGATTCATAGCCTAAAAAACAAAAAGAGGTTAATAAGTCCTCTCAAAACATGTATTTTTCTACAATTCATTAATCTCTCCTATACAAAAGGTTAATCAATCAACCAAAAAAAAAGTACCTCAAAACACGTATTGCATGGGAAGCAATGATTTGTTTGACAAAATGTTGAACTTAGAATCAAAGTTATTTAAAAAACTCCATCCCACGTTCATGGAGTCAAAACAAGTAGTGATTTGCTAAATGAAGAGAATGTATCTAATTTGTTTTTCCACCTTGTTTTTGATTGATACTCTGACATTGACTTGTATTGAGAGGACATAATATCGAGTTCAGTATGAGACCAGTGGGCTTAAACATTACATATGAATCATTGATTCTTAAGTTAAATGTGTTAATTAGTTAAAATTGACAAATTTTTCCTAGACTGAATTTGGTTCTTAGTGTATGATGTTTAAGGGCTTCCTTCTATGTGAAATTTAGACTTGATTTACAAAGTTGATCATTCAGTAAAAACAAACCCAATGAAATGAACCATTTGGTTTGCATATCTTAGAGATTTGATATCTTTTCATAGAACTTGCATTGCCAATTAGATCTATTGTTGGATCCACAAAATAAACCTTGTTTTATGATGTTTTTATTGCTTTAATGTAGATTTTTTTGGTCTAGGGCCTTTAAAATTTAAATAATCAGACATTGTACCTTACATTTGTCCCTGCATTATAATTTTTCATTGGCTTGTTCAGCTGATTTAACGGTTTAAGTTTCTTTGTTCATGTCTCATCAGTTGTGACTTTTACAATCCCATTTTATCAGTAAAACACGCAGACTCACACCCCCTTCCCAAATGTCAAAGTACCCGGCCTCGAGACGTTCCTGCACTAGGGACTTGAGCACTCAAGTCCTCCAAGCTATTCCACAATCATTTCACTGCTAGGATGGGTACTTGAATTTCTATTTGAATTTGACATTTGAATGTTAGTATTGGGTATGCAATATGTTACTATGTTGAATGTTTAATGGTTCTAGTTCTTGTTGCAATTTTTCTATGTTCAAGTATTTAAATCTGGTATATTATACTTAAACATCATTTTATAACTAGCATTTCAAATTCTATATGTATACTATACAACACCTCTCACTACCCCATCCTCACCTTGCCTTTGTCCCATAGCCATCATCCGCTGTTCTGAAAATGAGGCTCATTGTTCCCCGTCCTAGAAATTCGTCCCGCTGTTCCGTTGGCCCGATGTACCTCAATATTGATGTTATATTGCTTGTTATTATTGCTGGTTTGGCCAATAGGCCTTCTGGTTGCCCTCATTCAAAAAAAGAAATCTTGAAGATTTGGAAACACCTTGGTATCATGTTCTTCTAATATCCTTTCTTAATGAACAATCCCCTTCTAAATCGTTTTTTGCACATGAAATTACCAGTTCCTTAAGCGTCTCCACAAATTTACATCCATCTTGTGAGGTTAAAATTTAGTGTTGTAAAGCTGTTCATCTTGACTGCTAACAGCTGCACGAAGTGTTTTCCGCTGGTTCACAATGGTTTGTGATATAAAATGTAAAAGGTTGCGAAGCTAAAAAAGACTTGAATGTGATTATACCAAAATATCATCGCATCCTTGCAGACTCTTAACTGTTAGAGGTTGCAAAACTGCAAGTGTACATCAAACAGTTAACAGTTACAACAAATGGTCTGTGTAGCTTCACAGTGTGAGGGTGATATTTAAGTGTATAGCATATGAATAAGGATGCATTTCAGAGAGTTTGTTTGTTCACGTATCAATTCTCAGCCAGTTTTCTTAAATAATGAAGGGAATTATAGAGATGTCTCTAGATTATGTACTTAATCTTCATACCAAGTTGGAATATTAATGATATTTATAATTTGTCATTGCAAACTCTTTGGAACTATTTAATTTGTGTATGGGTTTCCTTTTAAGGAAGGAATTAAATGTTGTACACAAATTGTTGTGATATTCACTGATCGATAAGGATATGCGAGCTTAATTTTTGTTGGCTTGTTACATATACTTTCATTATGGGTTATGTAACATTATCACCGTTGACAGTTTAAACCATTTTTTTAATGCCTGTTTAAAGTTACTTTGGTTGATCGAATGAAGTATTGCAACATGCATCAAATTTATATTTAGAGCTCTCATTTGGTACAGATTTCTGCAATGTTGTGCAAGCAATGGTATGAGCTTCATTTGAATTCCACTAAGGAACAATAGGCTGCCTTCCAATAACTTCTCAAAGGTTGTCTGACGTTCCGTCCAATAATATGTGACATGACAAATGTAATGGGAAAATACTTGAGAGCACGTGAAGAGGAACTTGTTTATGGCCACCCTTACCCATTGTACATAAGGAAAAATTTGAGCTCAAAAAAATAAGTCAACTTTGTTCTTAGTGTGTGATATTTAAACGTCTACTTGCTTATCCTCATGTTAAAAAGTGGGAGTTGGCTTGCATTACAAAAGGATAGTGTGAAAAGGACGACCCTTGGACAGCAACAATCCCATAGAGATCAATAATTAGAATTGTCATGATTAAGGGATTCATCGAATAGTTTGTTGGCCTCTTCATATGAGTAAGAATTCTATGAGGCTAATTACCTACACAATTTCTTATAATGGTTCCTACAAATTTTAGGAAAATGGTGGATGTTGTGGTTCAATTTAACTTTTAGTTTATGCTATTTGGGTTTCGAGTAATATAGGGAAAATGGATAAATTAACTACGATTGTCAAATTTGAAGGGTCTAAGTTTCACATATGGCAAATTAAAAAATAATCGCCTCTTATTGAAAACAATCTATTTTGGATATTGTTAATGGAACTATTAGAAACCCCCAAGATGTAGATGAAGTAACCAAATCGATAGCTAAAGAACGTAGGGACACACCATCGATTGGACTTGGTTTATCAAATGCATATCTACATCACATTGATTTGTGAAAAACATCAAAAGAAATATGGGATGGGCTTAATACTGTGTTTGGTTTGATGACTTCCAGTGCTAAAATGTTCATAAAGCAGAAATTGCCCGGGTTAAAGATGGATGAAGGTGATAATATTGTTCAACATATATGTACTTCCCATTCACTTCTTAACCAAGTTGCAGATGTAAAGTTTAAAGTCGATGACGATGATGCCAAATCAATTTTACTCAATAGTATGCCTTCAAACTTTGATCATATTGTTTTCACTTTGAACAAAATGAATCCTACCCTAGAAATTGTAATCTCTTCTCTAATAGATGAAGGACGTAGAGCTAGTAAGGGTCATGAAATTTCAAAGGAATGTTCTTTGGTTGCTAGAAAAAAAATCTAACATTTCTAGTAGAAGAGAATTTAAATGCTATTATTGTCATTAAAATGGGCATGTGTAGATGAATTGCATTCAACGAGCCAAATACCTCATCGATGGAAAGTTGAAGAAAAGCATAACTTCTACTACAACTAAAGGCGAAACACAATTTTATGGTTAAGCAGTACATGCAAATGACTCATCTGATGATGAAAACCCACCATGCAATACTAGAATTGATGAATGATGTGTGCTTTAGAGAATACAAAAGAAATGATAGGAGGTTGGAGGCAATAGAGGTAGGAGGAAACCTATCATCTCGAGCTAGCTTCTTTCTTAGAGATGATTATTGCATGGGAAGTAATTATGTGTAATTATTCAAATATGATTTTTTGAGCACTGAAGGAGGCATTAGGCATGTACTCAATGGAAATGTTGACTTTCAAAGGAAAGAAGTCTCATGTGTAGAAATATCAGTGACAATTATTTCTACAACACTTGAGGAGACATTAAAAACACTCAAAAGAGATGTGGATGATTGGAGGAAAGGCATTTCGTGTCCAACACTAGAGGAGACATTAGACACACTCATATGAGATGTGCAATTTTGAAGGAAATGTGTCTTATTGTGTAGGGGAGGTGAGAACACTCATATTATGAAGAAAAACTCAAGATTTTTGGTAAGGAGATTCATTGATGTGATTAGTTCATTATTTCTTGAGTGAGCAAGGAGAATTGATGAAGGTTCTTCATTGAAGTCTCAAAAGGGTTGGGTCAAAATCCTTGTGTCTTCCACTCTTGTTTAGATTAATGTAATAAGGGGGAGAGGGGAGGGCATAGGGGAGAATGTTGGCATATTATATTTAGTTTTGTTGTTGGTTATGTGACTATCAATAGTAACCATTGTTGACAATTTGAATCATTTTTGTAATGCCTATTTATAGGGACTTTGGTTGATTGAATGAAGTATTGAAAAACATGCATCAAATCTATATTTAGAGATCTCAATTTTATAATTGCTCAAATGGATTCATTTGTTTAAGGCATGAATGTTGAAGTTTATCAAATTGAAGTAACATTTATCTATGAATATGCTTATGATTTAAAGTTTGACTCTGTGCACCATGGATTAGGCACTGGTCTAGTTTTCCCAAGTCCGTTATGGTACCATTCAATATAAAATCATTTTAATTTATGTATTGGGATTAACTTAAGTTAGAATCCATTCTCAGTTATTTTCAAGGTTATAATGGAATCATCCCTTAAAGTGATGAAATATAAATACTCATTATGTTGTGTTTGAGAAGTATCCACTATTAGAGTTTGGTATTTGTGATTTAAAGTGTTTTTATCTTACACACATACACAAGAATATGAATACCCTCCTAAGTTAGTAGAGATCAAAGTGAATAATACTTCAGGCATTTTTTATGTTATATTTCTTTATCTTACATTAATGAGTAGATTTGGATACATTGTCATTATTCTCAATCATAATCCAAGTCTTGTAAATTTCACTTAGATTGAAGGTAGAAAACAAATTGCTAGCAAACACTTCCACATTTTAATATGGTATTTCATGAAGCTTGTGATGCTAGTCGAAATGATACTACAATTGTTTTGAGTTAGGAAGGTAAACCAATTTATGATGCCAAAATAAAATATAATATTTATAATTAGGGGTTTTATGCTATATTTTAGGCATTGAGGAAGTGAAGAAATTATATTTTTCCAAATGAGTGTGTTTTAGTTACTAATCATCAAGCTTTAAACCATTTGAATAGTCAAGGAAATTTGAATTAAAGGAATTTAAAATGGGTTAAGTTTTTCCAAAGGCATAATTAATTTTTTTTGAAGCACAAGAGTGAAAACATAATCCTTAGTACAAGGCAAAACTTGTTGATACATATGCAAGCCAATATCTTTGGGTTCTACTTGAATTCAAGATTTTGTATCCATAAGATCCTGGTTTTGGAAATGCTTGGAGAACTTGCATGGATCCTACTACTTTTTACAAGGTAAGGTGGTTAGACTTTATAATCCAAGATGGGATGTTACTCAAGATAATCCAGTTGTCGAATGTGTTTGATGGAAAAAGGAATTGTTATCAAAACATTTTGCACCCTTTCTTGATAGTTTACCTCTAAAAAACCTTATAAAACATGGAAAGGACCTTAATGAATGTGTTTGATTCTCTAGAGAAGGACAACTTCCTTTCTAATTAGGTCACAATATTTAACTAAGCCAACAATTAAAGGCCTACATGTAAGTTAATCTAATATATTTCGAGGGAAAGGGAAAAATTAATGCAGGAAAGTAAAGGGGGTGATAGTCTAAATTAAACATTGATCTTCTTGCCTACAACTTAATAATGTATTCATGAAATTATCCAAGTTACCATTTTTTTTTGATTCACCTATCCCCCAAGATCATATGAAGGCTGGGGTTCAAAAAAAAAATGGCAATAAACTAAGTTAAAAATAATATCTATTAAGAACAATTATAAAATCATCATAGAATCTCAAACAACAAAAAAATCATTGCCCACACAACAAGGTGATTTTCACAAGGCATTCATACTCAAAATTTTATAACACATGGCAAGGAAATTTTTACATTTACATAAAACGTGATTTTTTTTAAACAGAAAAGAAAAGATCCTTAAAATATGGTACAAGATTTCCTTTATAGTTTAAGAATAACTCAATTCACACCATTGGAGTATACAAACCTAATCCAAATGGGGTTTGGTTGCATAAATGATAATCATTCAAATCAAAATGAAATACAATCTTTGGTGTGTATGTGATCTCTCAAAGTGGAAATATCTAGCAATAATAAATTCCCTTGCTATCAAGGAAGAGAAAACTGTTGACTTCATATGGCTTTGTAACAAGATACTAAGGATTGTTCTTTCTGTCAAAAAAAGAGTCATCTATAGATCATTAATTGGCGTGGAGGGTGTATTTGGGTTGTATATACAAAGCATGGAATATTTATAGCATCATCATATATTTATGTGATTTACAAAGGTAATTTAATTTTGTTAGTTCCACTGAAGGGTTTGGATCCCGATAGGAGTTTTGGGGATACTATTATAATTTGATAAATTGGTTGGAGCTACGGTACATTTATTCATTTTATTTCCTTAAGCCTTTGACATAGTTCCACTTTAGGCATCAAGTTTTGACAAGGGTTGAAATAAATTTGTCAAGCCCAAAGTGCATTTTTCGAATAACTTTCCGGGCTCTTAGTTTTTTTTTCCTTCAATTTTCCACTTTAGACTTTGAATCCTAATGCTAGTTTTGGAATTAGTTGTCAAGCCTATATTCTTTATTTTGAACACAACTTACTTCTAGTTGTACCTCTCTCAAACTACGTCTAAGTTCTATTCTTTTTATTGGTCCCTAATATCAGTTATAAAACTATTTGATAAGTACAACACATGAATTTTGAACTAAGACTCAAATATTTTGAGAATTGAATTTTTAAAAAATGACTAAGGCATGAACGATGAAAGACTTTAGGGGTTAAATCTTAGGACTATTTTGCAAGGGGATTTTATCCTCTTGAAGTTGTCTCAGATTAGATATATGAGATAAGATAAGGGTGGCATAAAATGCAAACATTTCTAATGGTTTTTGTGGGATCCTTTCTTGCTAAGCATGGTGATTAATGTCCTAAAGTATCCATTAGGCATGAAATCCAATAAAAAAATAGGCTGATTTGAAAAGAAACTTATCAATATTCTATTTTCTGCCCCTCTATCAAACTTTTACAACCCAATCAATAAAAAAAAATACTACCCTCAAGAGGGAAATAGACTATGTATGTGAACTTCTTGGAAATAAAAGAAAAAACTAATCTAATATATAAAAGGTTTTTAAACTTTTATTTCTAAGTAATTTTTGAGCCAAAATTTATTAACTAGAACTAGGAGGAGCTCAAATTTGATCTTGGATAATGTGAACACATTGCCCTCTTTAAAATTGGTGATGATGTATGGACTACTCCATATCACATCAAACTTGGAGGATCCGTCTAGTTTAGCTATGTCTATGCCCCACTTGGAAACAAGAACTCCCTCTTTAATATCTTCAATACCTTCTAAATTTTTTTATAGAACAATATATCTTTTCTTTTTAACATTCGAACTTATAACATTACTACTTAAACATGTTGATGGTAAACTTTGATATTCTACTCTATTACCCTTCTTAATACTTATGGAGAACTCGACCATTTCTTGCAAATGTTGTAACCATTTGGCTGTCTAACCTACTTACCTCCATACCCATTATCTATAGGCTATAGGAATTATTATTGATATAAACAAATAACAAATGCACAAAGATATAATGAGAACTTTTGTATTCCCACGCATGACACATGAAAAGTCTAACAGCAACGTGCGTACCATTTCAGTCTCCTCACATGTATGACAATAGCTCTTAGCTCTCCTTAATTTTAAATTGGGAATGTTTGTAAATGTTAGCATAGAGATATTAAATATAGATTGCATGTAAGTCATAACATGAATATGAGCAATGAACGTTTGACCAAGATGCTCACATTCATGGCCTGGACTAGGTTCATCCGAATTACCCACATTGATATGCATTCCATTGATTTTTTTAAATTGGACTAGGTTATCTAGGTTGCATTACATATTATTCAATCTCCTTGAGAATAAAAGTTTATATAGTTCATCCCCGTGTAAAGCACAATCTTATTAATTTTGAAGTCCCTAATAATATTTTGATTTTGAAGAAACATGTTATATATTGAATTAGGAGTTAGAGATAATCATTGATTAGCTAGCAATCGGATTTATAGTTTTTGTGGGCATTTTAATAATATTAATATGGAAAGACAATATTTTTTCTGTTGTCAAATAAACTTTTATTATATGAAAAAAATATAAAACAATGTTTTATTAAATAGATTATTTGTAGGATGGTACTTATTTAATAAATTTTGTTATGAAGTTTTAGAGAAATATTTAGAATTGAAATTCATGTCATAGTCAAAATTATATTGTTCTTTATTCACAGTGTAAATTTTTAATAATTAAAAAGAACTAACATCTTTCATGGCTAATATTCTAAATACAATATCTTCACTATTGATCTTAGCATGAAACTGTCTTAGAGAAATGTGTTTGAATCACAATTGACTTCTTAAGAGGAATTGAACTTCTATAATGAATTGGCAAGTGGCTCATTATTGAAACATCTCATTTTTCAAAAGCAAGTTCTAAGTTTGAATGCCAAACTCTTGAAAAAATATATCCCAAAATATAGTATCGTAATCACTTGGCCAAGAGAAATTGTGAAGTTTTTGGATTAGTCCAAATCTTAAAAATTACTTCACAAGGAGTTGTCTCTTATTCTCCTAATAGTTATGAAAGAAGAATTTTATTTCTTTGAGATGTTTGAACAAGATCAATTTCATCTTGAAATACCATATATACTTCTTTTTTATGTTTATAATTTTAAAAATTGAAGAAGCATTTGAAACCCTTAAGGGCCCGTTTGGTGAGCGGAATAGGAATACGTATTCTGGAATAGAACGTATTCCAGAATACATATTTTGGAATAGAACATATTCTAGAATATGTATTCTGGAATAGAACGTATTCCTGTTCTCTGTTTGGTTCAGCAAATATTTGATGGGAATTCGCAGACCCGAAAATTTATGTTTTCTAAAATAGAAAAAAATGGAATAGGAATACGTATTCCAATACCACCTATTTTGGTGGAATTGCAAAACCCCATTTTTGGGCCAAAAATGGAATACGTATTCCATTTTTGCTTCATATTCCAATCCCGTTTTGGTGCATCCAAACAAGGAATTCACAATTTTTGGAATACGTATTCCTATTCCGCTCATCAAACGGGCCCTTATTTCCTCCTTAAACCACTATAATTGGGCCCTAATATTAGCTACATGTCCTCTATAAATGTTAAGCTCAAAAAGTTGGGATTCTAAAGAGATTGTAGAAGCTTGCAAATTGATATTATTTGAATTTTATGTCAAGTGTTCTAGCTTCCCTTGAAGAGATTATTCCTTACATTGTTTTTGCTAGGCCATTCTGTTAGCAAAAGATCATAAGAACTCAAAACACCATGAAAAAGTAAGGTTCATCAACCCTTTATTAATCTATTACATTTGGTTTGGAGATATAATTCTAAAGGCCATTATAACACTAATATAGAAGGTATTTTTAAATGAAAGATATTAATCTTATATGAAAACTTAGAAAGCACTATATTATTTCCAATGCATATGATATACATTTGTTGTGAATTGTATACATACTGTCCTCATGAACCTATGACAATACATAACCATTTATAAAATCATTTGATACTCAAGTTAATATGGTTGATTTAGCTACAATCACTTGGATTTTTGACCAGCGCCATCTTAAATTAGATGCACTCCAATTTAACTATGATTTAGCACCCATTTAAGGCAAGGTCATCATTCATTTGCACCTTTCATAATTTCTTCCCTTTTATGTCCTTTCTTCTAGGTGGAATTGGGGTAAAACCTAATAGACCCTCATTAAAGCTCCTATTTTCATGACATTAATCTTGAGGTAGGATCTATCCTCCTAGGTCCTTCCTTCCCTTCATCTACCCACTTGAAATATGCTTTCCACATTATAACAAATGTATCCCATATTCTATGCTCAACTTTTGGGATCCAGGACCTATTTTTGGATCCCAAAGAGATCCTGGAGATTCATGCCCTTGGTTGTCAAGGCACCTTGACCAATCACATGTGCAATGTGCCCTTGATGTGCCAATCAGGGCCGTAGTACACTCTTGATTAGGCCCTATTTTGGGTCCTCTATTTGGGTCCCATGTTTAGATACCTTGAGGGTGTTAATGTTGTAAATAATTGATCAATTGTATATTGTCTTTAATCTTACACAAAATGTCATATATTTACTAGTCAGTGTATGTCAAGCTCACTTGGGCAATGAAGACAATTTCCTTTGTCTACTAAACATTCCAGTGTTTGTCAAGTTTAGAAGACAGTGTCTAATGAGTTAACTAAGGCGTCAAAGCAAAGTTTGCAGAAGTTAAGTATTAACTGAGCTCACACAGGTAGCAAAGAAAAGTTGGATGGAACCAATATTAGTCGAGCTCACTTAGTTACCAAGGAAAGTTTGTGAAGATTCATTGTTAATCGAGTTCACTTGGTTAACATAGGAAAATCAGTTCTGAGTTAGTGTCTACCAAGTAGGATCGGCTAACAAAGGATTTTCTTATTTTGGCATATTGAATTTAATGGATTAGTTTGTTGGTTCTAGCCAATTGAGGAGATGCATATTAATTATTCTAAGTTGTATTCAAGCCAAATTGACAATGTTTATGATATAAGTATAAGGTCAAGTGGAGGATTGAATGTGTGTGAGTACATGGAAGAATAGAAGATGCTAAGAGGAAGCAAATTAGAAGGATAAAAAGAATATCTTTAAGGACATGCAAAGATACATTCGATCAAGAAGGACCAAGTATTTGAGCCAAAATTGAGATCTAAAACCAGCTATATAGTTGCATCAAAAATCAATGTTGGCTCCTAACAGGGCTCACTTCAAAAGAGTGGAAAATAGTAACTAATTGCAATTGGTGGTTTTTCCCAAATTGGGTTTCTACATTAAATCTTGGTGTCACTTGTGTTCATGATATTTCTTTCATGTGTATGAAACTAAGCTAATTAAGGTTAATCATAAATAATATCCTAATTTTTGCATGTTAATAATTTGTTGAGTTACAATTGTTATTTCAATGGTTACTAATTTACAACATATTATCCGTATTAATCGAGTGCTTATGTGTTTACTGAGCTACAATATTTTAGAGTTTATGTTTTGTGCTAACATCTAAGGAATCTGGGATTTATTTTTGTGGTAATTGATTCACCCCTCCCCTCTTAGTTACTCCTCTTATATTTCCAACAATTGGTATCAAAGGTCTTGGTGCTTGCATAAAAGGTTTCAAGGACCTAAGCTAAAATATCAGGATGTCCTATAGAAGAGAGATTCTCGAGCTAAATAGAGACAACTTCGAGGCATGACAGGAAATTATGAAGTTGCACCTAGAAACCATTAGTGATTCAAGTTTGAAATATTTGGAAAATGCTTATAAGGCTCCTATTAGAACATTGATTGTGGAGGAGATTTTTGAAAAGAAAAATCATAACATTATGATGATTGACATTGCATCAACTCTTAACTACACTAAATTTGATGAGGTGAAAGGATGTGCTACTACTCATGACATGTGGACCAAATTGAAGGATATCTATGGAGGTGATGATAATGTGAAAAGAGCCAAAATAGAAAGCTTGAGAGGTCAGTTTGATCAGATGAAGATGAGAGAGGATGAAAACATTGCAAAATTTGTTGAGAGAATCAAAGCTAGTGATAGTGCAATCAATGCCTTTGGAGGGAAAATTGAAGATGTAACAGTGGTAAAAAAGGTACTTAGAACCCTTCTTCCTATCTATACAATTAGAGTGTCTACTATTCAAGAGATGAGATGTGATCCAAATAACAAGATAAATTTGGATGCTCTAGTTGGAAGATTGACTGCATTTGAGCTAGATAACTATGATAATTATATTCCTAGTTCTAGCAATCTTGAGTCTTCATTTGAAGCCAAGTTATCACTCAAGAAGAAAGCTAAAAAGTCTAAAAGCAAACAATTTGAAAGTGAAGAGGAAGATAGTTTTGATAGTGATCTTGAAGCCATTGAAGCATCACTTGCAAGAAGGTATCCCAAAGGCAAAGGAAAGTACAAAGGTAAAATTTCTTTAATCTATTTTTCTTGTGAAGAGGTTGGTCACATTGCTGCAAGGTGTCCAAAGATAGAAGACAAAGATGAAAAGAAGCACAACAAGTAAAAAGGCAAGAAGGATTTCAAGAACTTCAAGGACTACAAAGATAAAGGTAAGAAGTATTGTTTTACTGCTAAAGATTCAGATAGTAGTGATGATGATGAAATGGTCTATATTGATATAAAAGATGAATCTGATGATGGAGATAAAATGACACTTATTTCTAATGTTAGCAAAAATGACATATGGATTATTGATAGTGTTTGCTCACATCATATGACTAGTGATAAAATAAAGTTTTAACATTTGGAACATTATGATGGTGGAAGTGTAAGATTTGGAAATAATGACCCATGTTGCGTAAAGGGAAAAGATTGTATCTCACTAACCAATGAACTTAGATGTGATAATGCTTATTGGGTTGAAGGACTAAAGCATAATCTACTAAGTGTGGCACAGTTGAATAACATTGGATTCAAGGTAGAATTCATGAATGGGAAGGCCAAGCTACTAGATGGAAAAGGAAATCTTGTTAGGTTTGGTAACCAAACAAAAGGTAACTTATTCTATATAGATCTTAGTGAAATTTCATGTTTCATTGCTCAAGTAGAAGAAAGCTGGTTATGGCATAAAAGGTATGTCATGTGAAATTTGATAATCTGATCAAGATAAGCAAAAAAAAAAAGAGTAAGAGGTGTTCCTAGTTTGAGGAGACTTGATCTGGGCCTATGCAAAAAATGTCAAATTGGTAAGATGGGAAAAACAATTTTCAAAAGCAAGAATTATCATTCTGAAGAATTCTTGGAGCTGGTTCATATTGACTTATGTGGACATATTAGAATTGAGATCTACAATGGAGATAAGTACTTTATTCTTTTCATTGATGATTGTTCTAGAATGATGATTGTAATGTATTTGAAAGATAAGTTTGAAGCTTTTCAAAAGTTTAAATGGTATCTAGCAAGATTAGAGAAGAAAACAGGAAAGAAGTTGAAGTGTTTGAGATTAGATAGAGGTGGTGAATTAAATTCTTCATTAAAAGAGGAATCAAAAGACAAGTATCAACCCTTGGTATACCACAACATAATGGTATAGCTGAAAGAAGGAATATATCCATCATGTATTGTGCAAGAACTTTGATGATAGAAAAGAATGTTGCTATCAAATACTGGAAGGAAGTGATCAGTACTGCAGTGTATACCTTGAACAAAGTACAACTAAAGAAAGATTCAAATCAAAATCCTTATGAACTACGTATGGACACAAACCTAATGTAAGTTACTTGAGAGTATTTGGTAGAAAATGTTATATTCTGAAAGAGTCTAGGAAAGGCAAATTTGATGTCAAAGGTGATGAAGACATATTTCTAGGATACTCCCATAGAAGTAAAGCATATAAATGTTTGAATTTTTCTACTCATAAAATCATAGAAAGTGCACATGAGGAAATTGATGAGTTTGCAGAAAAGAGTGAAGAAGAGAGCAACAAAGAACCTAAGGATTACAAAAAGTTTATTTTCTTTGAACATGAAACATTTCCAAATCGAATTGGAAGTCAATAAAATTCACCTCCTAAGTCCCAAAAATCTCCAAAAGCACCCAAGTTGCATCCACTGCAACTCAAGTCACAATATGAAGGACCCGAGTCATAGTCAAAAGCTACCAAGTTGCAACCAGAGAAAACCAACTTTGAAGGACCTGAGTCACAAACAGTGGGACTCGAGCTTTATATAGAAGATCATGGTGAGGTTAGTGGAACAAGTTCTAAATCCAAAGTACCTATGTTAGCAAGATATTTCATAAGGCACCATGAACCTGATCAGATTATTGGAGACAAGTCATATGGTACAATGACAAGAAACAAATTGAAAGGTACATGTTTTCTTACTGAATTTGAACCTAAATCAATTAAAGATGCTTTGGATAATGAAAGCTAGATTTAAGCAATGAATGAAGAAATATAATAGATAGAAAGGAATAAGACTTGGAATCTTGTTCCTAGACCCAAGGATAAAAATGTAATTTGCATAAAGTGGGTTTTCAGAAATAAGCTAGATGAAGATGGAGAAATTTCCAGGAACAAAGCAATGTTAGTATGTAAGGTTACTCTCAAGAAGAAGGTATTGATTATGATGAAACTTTTTCTCCTATTGCAAGATTACAAGGTGTTAGGACTTTACTTTCTTATGATGCATTTACAGGGTTTAAGCTTTATCAAATGGATGTGAAATCTGCATTCTTGAATGAGATTCTTGAAGAGGAAGTTTCAATAGAACAACTTGAAGGTTTTGTAGATCCTAGCAAAAGGGATATGGTTTGTAAATTGCACAAAGAATTGTATGGTCTTAAGCAAGCTCCCAAAGCTTGGTATGGAAGACTTCATAACTATTTGATGAAGATTGATTTTCAAAGGGCAAATGATAATAGCAACCGATATATCAAAGAAGGACCAAACAAGAGGATTGTGTTGGTACAAATATTTGTGGATGACACATTGTTTACTGGAAATAATGACTTGTATAAAGCTTTTCTAGAGGAAATGAGTAAGGAATTTGAGATGTCCATGTTTGGAGAGATACAATTTTTTGTTGGATTGCAGATTCAATATAAGAAAGATGTATCTACATTACTCAATCCAAATATATCAAGGAGATAATAAAGAAGTTTGGAATGGAAGATTCAAGACTAGTTAGAACACCTATGTCTACTGGACATAATCTTTACAAGAATGATGATTTCAAGAAAGTAGATCAGACCATATACATATCAATGATTGGTAAACTACATTTTGTAGTGCATATAAGGCTTGGTATTGCATTAGCAATTGGTATCGTGAAAAGATTCTCAATAAATATTAAAGAAAACCATATGATGGCAATCAAGAGAATCATGAGGTATTTGAAGGGTACTGAAGATTATGGATTATGGTACAAGAAAGGAGGCACTTTAGATTTGAAAGCCTTTACTAATGTTGATTGGTTAGAAAGTGTTGATGATAGGAAGAGCACCAGTGGTGGGGCATTCTTTCTTGGTAAAAGACTAGTTTCTTGGATAAGTAAGAAAAAAAATTGCATTTCTTAGTCTACAGTAGAAGTATAGTATGTTGCGACAACAGTTAATTGTTCCAATGCTGTTTGGTTCAAGCAACTCTTGGCAAGTATGAAGTTAGAAATCAATGATCCAATGGTTATTTTTTGTGGTAACACCAATGCAATTAATATATCAAAGAATCCTATGATGCATACCAAGACCAATGATGCATACCAAGACCAAGCACATTGTAATAAAATATCATTTTTGAGAGAATTAGTGCAAGACAGAGAGGTAAGATTGGCAAATATGTGAATACTAAAGAACAAATTGTAGACATATTCACAAAGCCATTACCTAAGGATGCATTTTTGTATCTAAGAGGTAAGTTAGGTGTTATTACCCTATCTAAAGCTCACTAAATGAATTTTAGTGATGCATCAACCAATGCATGTTGAAGAGATCAGTCAAGTTGATGCATAATTGAAAAGGACAGATTGCATATGAATATGTACATGAGGTACATTGATATTGAGTAAATATTGTCTTTGGAATAAGATGTCAAAGAGGGAGAGTTTGTTGTCATATTCAGAGAAATTTTATAAAGAGGGAGAGATCTATGATGAGGAAGAGTTTGTGAAGAGTTTAGTCAGAGATGTCAAAGAGGAAGAACTTGGTCTGAAATATTGAGAAATGATATCAAAGAGGAAGTGTTTGCTATCAGAAGGAGATGTTGAAGACAAAGTTTTCTAATAGTGGGAGAAATTGAAGGCAAAGGGAGTTTAGGAGTTCTCATGGATGAGAATTATAATGAAACTAAGGATATTATCCTTACTATTATTTTTCTCTAAAATTTCATTGTATTATGACATGTTGTGTTTCCATCAATGCGAAAGAGGGAGATTGTTGAAAATAATTGATCAATTATATATTGTCTTTGATGTTACAAAAATTGTCATATCTTTACCAGTCAATGTATGCCAAGCTCACTCAGAAAATGAAGATAGTTTCCTTTGTCTACTAAGCATTCTAGTGTTTGCCAAGTAGCTCACTTGGGTGTCAAAGAGAAGTTTGTAGAAGTTGAGTGTTAATTGAGCTCACTAAAGTAACAAAGAAAAGTTGGATGGAACTAGTGTTAACCGAGCTCACTTAGTTACCAAGTAAAGTTTGTGAAGATGTAGTGTTAATTGAGCTCACTTGGTTAACACAGGAAAACCACTTCTAAGTTAGTGTCTACTGATCAAGGTCAGCTAATGAAGGATTTTCTTATTTTGGCATATTGAGTTTAATGGATTATCTTGTTGGCTCTAGCCAATTGAGGAGATGAATATTAATTATTCTTATGTTTATGATATAAGTATAATGTCAAGTGGAGGAATGAATGTGTGTGAGTAGATGGAAGAATAGAAGATGCTAAGAGGAAGCAAATTAGAAGGATAAGTAGAATATCCTTGAGGAGATGCAAAGATACATTCAATCAAGAAGGATAAAGTATTAGAGCCATAACTGAGATATGAAACCAACAATACAATTTCATCAGAAATTAGGGTTGGCTCCTAACAAGGCTCACTTCAAAAGAGTGCAAAATAGTAATTAGTTGTAATTGGTGATTTTTCCTAAATTGGGTTTCCACATTAAATCTTGGTGTCACTTGTGTTCATGCTATTTCTCTCATGTGTATACAAATAAGTTTATTAAGGTTAATTACAGATAGTATTCTAAGTTTTTCTTTTTAAGCATTTATCGAGTCACAATTGTTATTTCAGTGGTTACTGAGTTACAACATATTATCAGTATTAACCAAGTGCCTATGTGTTTAAAGAGCTACAATATTTTAGAGTTCATGTTCTATGCTAACATCTAAAGGATCTAAGATTTATTTTAGTGGTAATTGATTCACCCCTCCCTTCACATTAACTCCTCTTATGTTTCCAACAGCTAATTCCTAGGCAGGTTAGCCTGCGAGAGTTAGTCAATTCTGAGCTCCAAAAAAACCCTTCCATTTGCTCCATTTTTCTTATCTTATCATCAAGTCTCCAAGCACTCAAGCACTCAATTTCTCAAGTTCTCAAGCATTCTTCAAGCATTCAAGGCATTCAAGATATTTCTCCATTAAAGATCAAGGATTCATTCATTCAAGCTATTGAAGGAATTTAGGCTACATCTTCTATTGCATTTTGAACATTCAAGATCTCCATTTGAAGATCCTTTTTTTCATCTTCTACATCCATCCTTTTCAGATCTACATTAATTTACAAGGCAATTTTTGAAGCCCATAAATTCATGAAGGTTTATTATTTTACTTTGATGTCCTTTCTAGGGTTTTGAGATTGAGTCAAAGCTATTGCATCTACATACTTGATTACATTCCAAATTCAAGAGCATATTCATAGAGTTACATCACTTCATGTTAGATCTATCATTACTACTCGCTAGAATTCTATCTTTATTTCAATTTAAGGTTAATTCCTAAAATGGTGTTTGACCAAGGAAAGCCCCCCCCAAACAACAACAAATAAACAAATCCTTTGTTTTTTAGGTTTTGGATCTCAGATTTGTGAATGAGATATATATCTAGATACCCTTTTCACATCTCTTTGGAACTACAAAATTAGAATGGGATGTGTCGATATATGCTTGGACACGTGGGAATGCATTGGAGGGATTAACATTTTGAGAGTATTTATTGCAACTTTGTAAGTGACTTGTATTAATTTATGGATAATTTTAAAAATGAAGTTTGGATGCTTTTGAAGGTTGTGTTTACCTCTTATGAGGGTTTTCCCAAGTTTTATCTTGTGCTATCTTGCAACTTATCTATTTGATATTTGTATAATGAATTTTTTTAATGATTGTATGTATTCTTTTCTCTCATGGGTTATGCAGGAAACATATAAAATATGATTGTCTATGAGCTTGATTTCTTAACACAGGATAAGTAATGTATATTACAAGATTCCTATTTTCTAGGAGATGAGTTATAAAGAAATCTATAATTTTAGCAAATGGAATCCCACTTTGGAGGTCCTATGATTTTGGAGGTTAAATTCAACAATTTTTATATTGATATAAAATGGACTTGTTAATATTCTATGTTGAGCACAAAGTCATGACTAATAATTTCTAGAAGTGATCAAGAAAGGGAACAAATAAATTTTATGTAAATGATATTTCTTAGGCATCCAAATATGGATAAGATGTGATAAAATATGGATGAGATTTTTATTCTCTTATTTGGATGCCTAAGATGAGGATTTGGGTTATTTAGATTAGTATGTTGAAGCTGGAGCCTATTGGCATTGACCTTTTTCAACTTATTACTTCACTTTAGACCAAGAATGCTTTTTTTGGCACCTAGATTGTATATCATTAGATACTTGTTGTATTGTTAACTATTTAAGGACAAGTTGATTATTTTCAATTTAACATACCATTCTCTTATTTTCACCAAAGAAGATCAAGACATAAGTCTCAATATTAAGGCAAAGAACTTGCAAGTGTATTGTGACTTTTTGTTTTAAATTAATGCATTGGCTTGATGCTTTTAGAGTATGGCTTTTCTACTTGAATTTTTTTTCTCCATATAAATTGGTATTTCATCATTTCTATCTAATTTTTCATTTCACATTATTAACGTGTAAATTTGTATTTCATTATGATGTTGAAATTTATATAAATATGCATTCTAAGGGTTAATGTAGTACAAAAGTATGTAGGCCCCCTCTTTAAAGTCATAGTACAAAAGTATGTAGGCCTACTCTTTAAAGTCATAGTACTATGTTCTTTAATCAAGTATTTGAAAGATCATTTTAAAAAGGAACAAAGGATATTGAAGGTTCATACTGATTCTTAAAGGTTTTTATGGTATAATTATTTCTTATCGATTTGTACATAGCTCAATTATATGATTTCCAAGTGCTTACATGTGCATAAATGTGAGTTTCATATTTCTTTCTAATAGCACAAGTGAAGAATTCATGGTGTTTACAATTTGAGGTATTTATTTTATTAAGGTTTTTTAGTGAGGGAAGCTTGAGGGAATACATTTTGATTGATTTGGCTAATTAGTAATCCTTGTTTAAGTGAACATCTTGCTGCACATATTAATCCTTTCTTAATTTAATGCCTTTAGTTGAATGGAAAGATCATGAATTTAATCTTGTTGGTGTTCACTTGAATCCAAGCCTCTTGAAGAAAGATTTTTAAAAGCCTTAAAATTTCTTATCAATTAATGGGTTATTTTTCTATTAGGATAAGATCATCTACATACAAAAGTATCTTCATCATTTAGTCATCTCAAAACCCTCTCTAATGTTGTTTTACAACCATTCTTAAAGTTTATCAATATAAATAAAACATGGGGAAAAATGACATCTGTGTGTGACTCCTACATTGTGTAGTGCCCTAGATTGCAAGTAGTACTATTTTAGTCCTTTCCTAGTCCCATTTCAGTGTTTGAAGCTTCAATGCATTAAATGGTATTTTTACTTATGCATTTACTTATTTAATATTTAAATATTTATCTTTAATGACTTAATTTTCATTGTGTATGCCCCTTTAAATTTTTATTTTTAAAAGCAAAGGTGATAGAGGCACCATATATATATATATATATATATATATATACTAGATTTGAAGGCTCATTAGGGAAAGAATCTAGAAAGAAAACCCCAATTCATTGCTAGTACAAAAGAGCATATCAATATCTATTACATTTACATTGACAAAAAGATTCCTAGGCAGCAACATAAAGCTCTTTATCTGTATCAATTATGGGTGCTAAATCTAGAAAATCTTTCACATGAATACTTAGTGTTGTGGAATCAAGATCAATGTCATCAGACCCCCATTTTGCTAAAAGATCAACAGCCGAATTTCCTTCTCTGTAAATATGTGAAATGAAGCAAGAATCAAATGAGTCAATCAAATACCAGATTTTAGACATGATATATTTGATTCTTCAGTTAAGGATTTGTCTCTTGATGCAAGCATTCATGATGAGAGTGGAATCACCTTCAATATGAATCACTTTTAATTCCAAGTTCTTGGCCAAAACCAAACCATAAAGTAATCCAAGTGCCTCTGCTGTATTGTTCATCCTTGAGGGTAAAGCGAGACATTTGAATGCAAGAACTTCACCAAAATGGTTTCATAAACACATGCCACAACTAGCTTTTCCAGGATTGCCTTTTGAAGATCCATTGAAGTTCATTTTGATAAATGGAGGGATAGAAATGTGGTTCCATCTTTTAAGGATGAAGTTATCCCATTGGGTGAAGCTATAATTGTTGATCTTATCTTTGACACAAGCATTGACCACTTTCAAAATTGACTTCTCTAATCCCTTAAGGACCAAATATAAGGAATTAGTCACATTTCTAAATATTTGTTTGTTACGTTCCCACTAGATTTTCCAAATGACAAGTGTAGGAAAACATTTCCAAATGCAAGAAAAGAAGGATTTAGAAAAGGGGATCGACCAAGATTGAAACAATTCCCACAATGTGTATGGTAGGGGCATCGAAAGGTTAAGTTTTTGCATGACAAAGTTCCATCATTGTTGGGCAAAAGAACATTGAATAAATAAATGGTCCACAATTTCTACATCTTCACTGCATAAGACACATTGAAAAGGCTGCGATATGTTAAGTTTTTGGAGCCCGTCACTAGTTAAAATTCTTTTTTGAAGTGCAAGCCAAGCAAAGAAACCTACCTTGGGAAAAATTGTATTATTCTAGTAGAAAGAGAAAGAACGTTGTTTTATTTCATGCTGCTCCACCAATTTCAAAGCTCGGTAGCCAGCTTTAATGGAGTATTCACCGTTTGGAGAAGGGGCCCAAATCAAAACATCATTTTCACTATTCAAGAATATCTTTCTTGATGTCATGGTTTTAAATAAATGTTGTTTGTGACCATAAGAAATTGGTAAAATAAAGGGATCTTTCCAAAAAACTTTACCAGAAAATCTTTCAATAGCTAGGACATAGTCTATCAAAAATTCACCCCAATTGTCTTTGATTATGTGAATAACATCTCTCAAATCATTATCAAAAGAATATGGAGGCAAACCATGCCAGGAATCCTCCCAAGATTTCACTAATTCACCATTATGCACCTCCCAGGAGACAAAGTTTGTAATGTTATCCCTAGAAAATATCAAAAAGTTCCACATGGCTGAACCATTTGGGGGATCAGCAACAGTTATAATTCGATTAGAATCCAAAGAGTCTAAATATTTTCCTTGCATAATCTTACACCATTTACTTTCAGGATTCCTAAGCATCTTCCATACGAGCTTGACACCAAAAGCAATGTTTCTCTTGCTCATGTCGTGTAATCCAATTCCACCACTGTCTTTGTCATAAATAATTTCCTTTAATGAGATCAAAGGGACTTTCTTCTCATCAGACATATTGCTATTCTAAATAAAATTCCTTATAATTTTTTCAATCTGTCTGATAATACTAGCTGGGACCTTTAGGATAGACATAGAATAGTTTGGAATAGAAGCTAAGACAAATTTGATTGCATAATTTTCCTGGATAGAGAAAGCCATTGATATTTCCAATTAGAGATCTTACTCCTAATTATGTTTACAATTGATTTCCAGAAAATAGCTTTATTATTACCAGGAAAATAAAGGGATATTGAGATATAATGATGGTAGTTGTTCTTGAGAGAACCCAAGAATATTGATCAATTTTCTCAAGATCACTAGATTGGTAAAGAAAATATATTCTTTAGATTTTTGAACATTTACCCTTTGTCCCAAGACTTCAAGATATAAGTCTAAAGTTCTTTTAATTACCTTAGCTTCTTGAACATTGGCTTTCCCAAATAGCAATGTATCATCAACAAAAAATGAGTGAGTGATTACAAAAGGAGTACCTTCAATCTGAATACCAACCCATCTTTGTTGAGCTTGTTTAGCTTTAATAATTCTATTGAATGTCTCAACCATAATGATAAATAGTGTTGGAGATAATGGATCACCTTTTCGTCCACCTTGGTTGGATTTGAAAAAATTGATTGACTCACCATTTATAATGATTGAAAAGAAGGCACCAGAGATACATGATTTGATCCATTTACACCATTTTGTGTTAAAACCAAACTTCTGGAGAACGTTAAACAAAAAGGGCCATTGCACTTGATCATATACCCCTTTAATTATTAATCTAATACTTGTGTATTTTATTTATTATTTCAATAACTCAACTTCTTTTTCACTTAAAGGTTCTATTTAACTATGGGTCCTTTTATACTTGTCTCGATCTCAACCTTGATTTTAAATGAATTATAAGAATTCTTGTAACACATTTGGATCTCAATTTGAATTTTAGTATAAATCATCAATAGAAGATGTAATTTTATGGGTATACAGTGAGTCTAACTCACCTCATGCATAAACAATTGCCCCTTACTTCATAGTTTGTGAACAAGTTTGAATTCTAGTTTTCATATGGGTTTTTATTGGGATATTTAATCCTACTCAACTCTCTTCAATTTTTGGACTCTAAAAAAGATAGGTAAGGTATAAGCACGAAGTGATGTAACACCCCAACCTTGCTTCCAAACCCCAAGCTCTCTCTCAGGGCTACCTTAGGTCATTCACTAGACCCACTAGGGCTTCTTCACACCCTATAATTACTAGGACCTTGCTCAAGAGATCCTAATCCTTCAGTTGGGGGTACACCAACAAAGTAACATTAAATTTCTTACTAGCCAGCTCCAGTCCGCTATTAACCCTCAAGTCCATCTATAGCTCCAAGGGTACCAGTTCTTCATCTAGGTATTTTTTTAGACTCCTTCTAACATCCATGACCCTAAAAATTTCTGATTTCATAGGCGCATTCAATCTACTAGGGAAGATACACCAAATTGCTCCAAAAAGGCTACTAGGAATTAGCCCTCCTAAATAGCTGGAAACAAGATTTCTTGAAAAAATTCTTAACAACCCTACAAAAAAATTATATTTTTGGATACCCTTTTTAGATTACTTCAAGATTCTGTAATTTTCTAGCCTCCAAACTTTTCGTACAATGAAAGTACAGTTTTAGGCCAAAAATGAGGATTTCAAGTGCTTTATCGCTGTTGTGATGGAAAACCACCTTAGACACCTTTCCAAGACCTCTCCTTTGGACTGGAGCAAGGGTAGACCTTCTCATTACTCGCTGTGCAGCCGGATTAAGGTATTTGTACACTCAATCCTCTCCATAACTCATTTTCCAACTGTGATTCCTAGCCAAGTTGCATTTGGCTTGCCTAGGGCATCACCTTAAAAATGCTTGCTGATGCTTTCAAGGGCCCTCCTTCTTGATACATAATGTACATGGATCCTAGTTCCAAATCCCAAAATACCAGAGGTTTCCAATGGTGGGAAGTGGCCCTAAGATCCCATTTTCTAAGTGCAGCCCTGTTTAGATCAGCAACTTGCCAAGAACAAAAAGATTTTTCTACACTAATGCAAACGAATTAAAATGATCAAACCAACACTACAAAAAGATTAAAAACAATATTTCAGAACTTTTCCAACACAAAAATCAGGCCATTCAATCCTCCTCTATTAAAAATGCCTTCAAATGCATAAAATCGGCAACAAAATACTTGCTCAATTCGTACAAAATGCAAAACCAACTTGTCCAACCCCCTAAAAATGGCTGTACTCACATTTTTAAAGGCTCCTCCATCAGTTCCATAACTTTTCTAAATAGTTAGGACATTCTAAACACACAAATGCCAAAAAGTTGCTTTTTGCAAGAAAATGTTGTCATGACAACATGACAACATTTCAGCAACTTTTGTTCTACATGGAGTTAGACCTCCAAATTTGGCACAAAAACAAAGTATACATATAATATGCATAAAATGACTTCAAATAAACAATTCAAATCCATTTGAACCTTTCTAGACCATTTTAGCCTTTTTCGGACCTAAGTCACCTAGTTGACAATAGTCGGCAACTTCTAGCAACTTGGTCACTTTGGGTCTTGCCAAGTCTCCTAAACACACCTAAGGACCACATAGGACCTATTATTATAATAGTGATGTGGCTAGCATCACTACAAGCCAAAAATAAAGAAATACCTAGGTTTCACACTTAGCCTACCTAGGTGCTCCTGCACCACGAAGTTACCTCCCTCAATTCGACAAGATATCTATAAGAAATCAAGGAACAATCCATCTATCAATTCAATACTTGAAGAAAGCATTTAAGTATTCAAATCAAAGAGTTAATTCACATTGATATTCATTGTTGAAAATATAAGAGAAGTAAATGAGAGGAGAGGGGTGAATCAATTACTACTCAAATAAATCCCAGATCCCTTAGATGTCAGTACAAAATGCAAACTGAAAACTAAATATTGTTGAAGCTTAATAAACACATGCAAAATGTTGTAACTCAATAAATGCTTGACATATAATCTTTAGATGTTATCTGTGATTACCATTACTTTAAATTAGTTGCAAACACATAAAAGAAAATAGCTTGAACACATTTGACACCAAGATTTAATGTGGAAACCCAATTTGGGAAAAAACCACCAATTGCAACTAGTTACTATTTTCACTCTTTTGAAGTGTGCCTTATTAGGAGCCAACCCTGTTAAAGGTTAAAAACACACTATTAGGTGTGAACTTGTTAAAGGATTTAATCACCCTATTAGGAGTGGCCTTGTTAGAGGTCTTTAGACAATTCAATAGAACTGCCACCTTGTTAGAGGATTTGCAAATAGTTGTTAAGCCAACTTTGTTAGGAGATTTAAATCACTGCTACAATGGTTAGAGAGTAACAATGAGATAACCTGATTTGAATGCAATTGATTTGCTAATTACAAATCTCTATTCTAGCTTGTACTTGATCCTTCCTCATCAAATATAGCTTTTCTGCTTCACAAGGATATTATGCTTATCCTTCAAATTCGCTTCCTCTTCTCATCATTAAATCTTCAATAACATCTCCATTCATTACATCTACCTCATACCTTGAAATCACAAACTTGACCTTATACTTATATCTTTCATTTTGTTAAGTTGGCTCAAATATAGCTTAGAATAGTTAATATTCATCACCTTAGTCGGCTCGAATGAATAGATAAATCAATTAAGCTTACTATGCCAAAATAAGCATAATAAATACTTACAATAGGGTTGGCTCCTAATAGGGCACACTTTCCATCCATACAACTAAGATAAATCAATAGGGCACAAGATTAAGATAAATCAATCCTAATAAATCAATTAAGATAAATCAATTGAGCTTAATTAAGCTTACTATGCCAACACAATCTTCTTTTTTGGTCCTTCCTTGTTATACAGACTATTGTTATCATTTATCCTTTGAAAGCCAATCTATACCAAGTAATTATAAAGTCTTTCATACCAAGCTTTGGGAGCTTTCTTGAGACCATATAATGCTTTGTGTAACTTGCAAACCATGTCTCTTTTGCTAGGATCTACAAAACTTTCTGGTTGTTCAATGTAGACTTCTTCATCAAGAATTCCATTCAATAATCTAGATTTGAAATCCATTATACTTTAAATCCTCTATGTGTTACATATGCTAGTAAGGTTCTACCACCTTCTAGTTTAGCTACAAGAGCAAAAGTCTCACCATAATAAATACCTTCTTCTTGAGAATAACCTTTGCACACCAATCTTGCTTTGTTTCTTGAAACTTTTCCATCTTCATTTAGCTTATTTTTGAATACCCACTTTGTACCAATTACATTTTTATCCTTGGGGTCTAGGAACAAGAGTACAAGTTTTGTTCTTTTCTATCTATTTTCTCTATTCATTCATTGCTTCAATCTAGCTTTCATTTTTTAGAGCATCTTTAACACTTCTAGGTTCAAATTCAGCAAGTAAACATGTACCTTTTAACTTGCTTCTTGTCGTTCCATCATATTTGTCTCCAATGATTTGATCAGATGCATGATGCCTTCTAACATATCTTGCTAACACAAACTCTTTGGGCTTTGAATGAGTTCCACCATATTCATCTTGAACTTTAGTTTCAAGCTTGGGTCCTTCTATTTATGGCTCGAGTCCATCAGGCTTAGTTTGAACTAGCTCAGTATCTCTGATTGTGACTTGGGTCCTTCTGACTGCAACTCAAGTTGCAATGTTTACAACTTGGTAACTGTTGGAGATTTTTGGGACTCGGGAGATGAAGCTTCCTTTCTTTCAAATAGATTTGGTAGGGTATCAAGTTCATAGTAAACAAATCTTCTATAATTTTTTGGCTCCTTATTGCTTTCTTCTTCACTCTTTTCTACAAACTCATCAATTCTAACACGTGCACTTTCTATAATTTTATGAGTAGACAAGTTCAAACATTTGTATGCTTTACTTCTACAAGAATATACTAGAAATATTCCTTCATCACCTTTTACATCAAATTTTCCTTTTCTAGATTCTTTTAAGATATAACATTTTCTACCAAATACTTTCAAGTAACTTACACTAGGTTTGCAGTCATACCATAGTTGATAAGGAGTTTTATTTGAGTCTTTCTTCAATTGTACTCTATTCAAGGTATGAGCTATAGTGCTGATAGCTTCCTTCCAGTATTTGAGAGCAACCTTCTTCTCAATCATCAGGGTTCTTGCACAATCCATGATAGATTTGTTTCTTCTTTCAACTATACCATTCTACTGTGGTGTACCAGGAGCTGATACTTGTCTTTTGACTCCTCTTTCAATGTAGAAATTATTGAATTCATTGGAGATGAATTCACCACCTCTATTTGATCTTAAGAATTTCAACCTCTTTCCAGTTTCCTTTTCTACTCTTGCCAGATACTACTTGAATTTTTGAAAGGCTTCTAATTTTTCTCTTAGATACATTACTGTCATCATTCTAGAATAGTCATAAAAAAAAAGAATGAAAAAATTTTCTCCACCATATCTTTCTATTCCAATAGGTCCACATAAGTCTGTATGAACAATTTTTAAGACTTCTTCCGACTGATAGTTTTTTCTTTTGAAACTAGTCTTTCTTATCTTACCAATTTAGCAATTCTCGCATAGACCCATATCAGGTTTCTTCAAACTAAGAATACCTCTTACCCTTTTATGTTTTCTTATCTTAATCAAATTATCAAAGTTTACATGAAATAGCCTTTTGTTCCATAACCAACTTTCCTCTACTTGGGCAATGAAACATGAACAATCATTGAGATCAAGATAAAATAGATTGCCTTTTGTTTGCTTGCCAGATCCAACAAGATTTTCTTTTCCATCTAGTAGTTTGGCCTATCCATTCATGAATTCTACCTTGAATCCAATGCTATTCAATTGTGCCACACTCAATAGATTATGATTTAGTCCTTCAACCCAATAAGCATTGCAACATACAAGTTCTTTAGTCAATGAGATACATCCTTTTCCTTTTATGTTACAAGGTTCATTGTTTCCAAATCTCACACTAGCTCCATCATAATATTTCATGTGCTCAAATTTTGTTTTGTCTTTAGTCATATGATGTGAACAACCACTATCAATAATCCATATATCATTTTTTCTAACATGAGAGATAAGTAACATATTATCTCCATCATCAGATTCATCTTTCACAGCAATATATACCATTTCATCTTCACTGTTATCAGAATCTTTAGCTATAAAACAAGATTTATTACTTTTGTCCTTGTAGTTCTTGTAATTTTTGGAATCCTTCTTGCCTTTCTACTTATTTCTTTTCTTCTCATTCTTGATTTCCTTATTTGGACACCTAGCAGCAATGTGACCAACTTCTTCATAGGAAAACTAGATCAAAGGAACTTTACCTTTGTACTTTCCTCTACCTTTGGAATACTTCCTTGCAAGTAGGGCTTCAAAAAATTCAAGGTCACTATGTAAAATTTCTTTTGATGTTCCTTCTTCTTCACTTCATGATTTACTAGATTTTGATTTCTTACCCTTTTCTTTGAGTGAGAGTTTAGCTTTAAAAGAAAATTCAATAACCTTTGAACTAGGAACATAGTTATCAAAATTATCTAACTCAAAATTTGTCAATATTCCAACTAGAGCATCCAAAGATATTTGATTATTTGGATCACATTTCATTTCTTGAATAATAGATACTCTAATTGCATAAATAGGAAGAAGAGTTCTAAGTACCTTGCTTACAACTATTTTCTCTACAATGTCTCCTCTAGATGCTTTGATTTCACTTACACATGCTTTGATCCTTTTCAAATATTTAGCAATGTTCTCATCTTCTCTCATTCTTATCTGATGAAAGTGCCTTCTAAGACTTTCAACCTTAGCTCTTCTTGCATTTTCATCTCCTCCATATATATCTTTTAGTTTGATCCACATCTCATAAGCTATCTTACAATCTTTGACTTCATCAAATTCAGCATAGCTAAGAGCAGATGCAATATCAATCATCATGATGTTATGATTCTACTTTTTAGAAATATCTTCAATAAATAATGTTCTAGTGGGAGTCTTATATTTAGTATCAATAAAATTGCATCCTAAGTCATTGATGGTAGCCAAGTGTAACCTCATAAGTCCTTGACATGCTGCAAAAATTGTCTCCATTTAGCTTGGGGATTTCTCTTTTGTAAGACATCCTAATCTTTAGCTTAGGTCCTTGAAACCTTCTCTACAAGCATTGAAAGCTCTAATACCAATTGTTGAAAATATAAGATGAGTAACTGAGAAGGGAGGGGTGAATCAATTACGACTCAAATAAATCCCAGATCCCGTAGATGTCAGTACAAAATGCAAATTGAAAACTAAATATTACTGAAACTTAGTAAACACATACAGAATGCTGTAACTTGGTAAATGCTTGACATATAATATTTAGATGTTATTTGTGATTACCATTAGTTGAAAATAGATAAAATAAAATAGCTTGAACACATTTGACACCAAGATTTAATGTGGAAACCCAATTTGAGAAAAACCACAAATTGCAACTAGTTATTGTTTTCACTCTTCTAAAGTGTGCCTTGTTAGGAGCCAACCCTATTAAAGGTTACAAAACACACTGTTAGTTGTGACCTTGTTAAAGGATTTAATCACCCTATTTTTGGTCTTAGATGGTTTTGACATTTGAGTGTCAACACACTTAACCACTTTCTACATTGAAGCCGAGTACACTATGTATGCCGAGCCATAGTGTGTGCCGAGTTAGATTTCCAATAGGTGCTAAGTAACTTCAAGTGTCGAGTAGTAGATAAGTGTTGAGTTATATATAGGTACTGAGTCACAGTTGGTGGCAATCAAGTCAGAATGCTTCATATGCCAAGTGAACCAAAATCATATATGTGCCGAGAAAGATAGAGTGTAATAGGTGCCAAGCAAGCTAGGATAGTATATGTGCCAAGCACCAGTAGTCCAGTATGTGTTGAGTAACATAGAATCAACATATGAGTTTGTGCCCTCACAAAATCAGATGTAAACCATTTTTGGAGCTGACATAGAAGGTTTTTGAAGGAGAATAAGGATAAGGATGAATCTTTTACATTCCCTATACTATCAACATGCAACCAATCAGAAAAGTGGAGAAGGCATGTAACCAATGAGGGAAGTACAAGGAATGAGTGGGAACTTGAAGATTCAATATGGATCATAGATCCATACCTAACTCTAAGTCTTCACAATGTTTAAAAGGAGATCAAAAATCCCATTGCATGTGAATGAGAACAATGTATGGGTTGACTATAGCAAAATTTAGTGTGAAGTGTGAAAGACTTAGAGGAATGGAGTAACAATTATATATCCAGTTGATTAGAATAGAATAAGGGACATGATTAGATATTAGATCTTAGAGGATCAAGATTAGAAGGAGTAGATCAAGTGCCTAAAATCAGCAATTGAAGATTGTAAGCAATCAGGTCAAAGATTCCTAATACTTTCTAGCCATTGTATTAGATAAGTGAAAATCCTATGTTGATAGGTTAGCTTAACAGCTACATTGTAGATCCTTTGAAGAGGTGACTAAATCCTTTAACAAGGTGAAACTTCATGTAAAGTGTTTGTAAATCTTATAACTAGGTCACTATTGACACAGTGTAAAGCCTTTAATAGGGCAGACTATCAAAAGTGGTCAAACATTTATTATTGCAATAATTTTTGTGGGTATCACCCCCACCCTAGCTTTACCTTCTTATTCCTAGAGGGTTTCTAGGTTACCAAATCTAGTGTCATGTGTTATTGCATGTGTTCACTTTATGTTCATTTATATGTTTACATGCATGTACTTTATTTTTTAGTTATTTGATTTAAAGGATTAGAAAAGGTTAAAAGTGTGATACTTCTGATTCACCCCCCCTCTCAGAAGTACTCTTCCCATTTTGAACATTCCAACAATTGGTGTCATAGCTAAGGTTCTCACAAGGAGAAGCCTAACAAATTAGAAAAAAAGGTATGAAGATGGAAGTCTTCAAACTTGGGAAGATCATAGACAATTAGGTGATTGATGTGCACCTTGCTCTACACAAATTAGAAGAAGCCAGAGAAGAATTGAGAAGATTCTTAAAAAGAAGGAAGGATATAGCCATAGATGAGAATGACATACACTACAAGGAGATTGATACGACACAAGTGTTCTCAAATGGAGATTCTAAGGAATTGGATGTAGCAATAGCAAAATTGATGGAGAAAAATAGAGCACAAGCTGAAGAAATTAGATTACTTAAGCTTGAACAAGAATCACAAGTTATAATGCTTTGTGAAGTGATTGAACAAAAGAAGAGAGCCATTGAAGACAATGCCATGATAGAAGATGAAAAGAGAAATCTTACCAATAGACTAGAAGAGAAGATGATTGAGTTTGAAAAGATCTCAAATATGTAGTTAGATACCTTAAGTCAAATGATGAATGCTCATCATGAATTGAATTTGAAGGACATTGAGATTTCCACCTTGAAAATACAAAATGAGCAACTGCAAAAAGAATTGAAAAGAGAGAAGGAGATAGCAAAAAGTTTCAACAAACCTAATGAGGCTATCAAGTACTTTGAGCAACTACTGATATCACCAAGTGCTAGTAATGACACTTCAGGACTTGGTTACACTAGCATTGAACAAGGAGAATCATCCAAGAATATAGAAGAAAGGAGTAATAAAGGTAAGAGCACTAAACCTACTTGCCATTTCTGTGGTAAAAAGGGACATACCTCTAATGTGTGTAGGAGCAAGAATGGTCATCAACATGATAAGCCTATAAATGCAAGCTTTTGTCACAAGTGCAAAAAGAAAGGACATTAAGCACATGAATGTAGAACCAAGACCATGAGGACACCAAGATTTGAAGGTCACGTCTACAACTGCAAAAAATATGGACATAGAGCATTTGAATGCAGATCAAAGCCTATGTGGACACCTAATCAGCTTATAAGAGGAAACAACCATGGTCATCACTACAATTGGGATTACAATACCAGGTATAGCTAACACTATTGTCAGGAGTATGGACACATTCATGAAAATTGCATAACACATTTTAGAGGGAATTACAACAGATGGTTAAACCAAACCACATGTTTCAATTTCTTGAAAACTGGTCATATCAGCAAGAATTTCCCAACAAAGTCAAAAGCACCCAAGACAAAAGCCAACAAAGGAAAAGGGAAGATTGATGTTGAACAAATAAGGGGGCAAATGAATAAAACTTGGAAAAAGAAAGATGAGTGCAACACATCAAATGGAGGGATCACTTCACCTAAATGGTCAAGTGATCACACTTCATCCAACTAAGCAAAAGAAAGGTGTATGGGACTGATATACAAAGTTATATCATACATCATTACCAAAGAACAAAGGAGTACTGCAAGGAAGAAATCAACATGAGCAAAGATGCCAAGTCAAAATTTTGAAGAAGCTGCTGAGTTACCCTTGGATGCTGAGTAAAGCTCCAATGGATGCCGAGTTTCTAATAGTGACCAAGTTGATAGTTGAAGCCAAGTGAAGAAGTGAACTAGTGGAAGCTGAGTAAATGAAATACAATAGGAGCCGAGTCATGTTGAATCCTTCAAGTGCTGAGTTTATAGCTGTATGCACTAAGCATTTAATGCTAGGTTTTAACAGGTATAAGGTTGAATTTTTCTCATTTTCACGCCATTCAAACACAGAGCAAAGTCAAGAACAATGAAGAAGTGATCAAGCAACAACCTAACAACCATTTGCATAGATTTCAATAGCAATTCAACGCAAATTCATCGATTTAAAGGTATTTATAAAGTGCTGAGCTACACAAAAGTTAAATTTTTAATATGTTTAAACCCTAGTTTGGTAAAATGGCCTCTAGTTCAAGAAATCCCAAAGGAAAAGAGATTCATGAGATTCAATTAGTTAGCAACGAGGTCAAGAAACCAAAATTTAGGCCAATCCCTGAAGTTGCCTATAGAAACGACCCAGCTAGCACATTATCCATTATTCCACCTAAAGTAGTCATGGTACAAGATGTGAGAAAATGTTACAATTGAAAAATTGGTGCCATAGGTGATTTTGAAATATTCCAAGCTTATGACAAACTATGTGAGAAGAAGATTCTAAAAAAGGAATTTGAGATAGTTGAGAAAAAGGGTTTGACCAATGCCCTAGTCTACCCTATAGGATTCAAAACTAAATGGATACAATTTTTTTTGAGTAGAATTCACGATGACTATATATGGTTGGAGACAAGACCTATTACGATTACAAAGAGGATTGTGCATAGGGTTACAGATTCCCAACCCTAGATTGGCTAAAGACCTTGAGAAGCGATAGAAAGGAGGTCATTGAGAAAAATACAGGAGTCAAATGGAATAATAGGGTAATGACCATTGACACCATAACTGATCCTCTTCTAGATTATTCTATGAGAATAATATCTCACAAATTCTATCAATCTAGTAGATTAAATAGTGTTCCATGTTTAGCAGTTGATGTAGCCTACAAACTATTGGAAATGATTGAAAAGATCATGAATGAAGGATAATGGAACTGGTAAAGAATGGTTTCAATCATTGTTTTGTCATTGATGTCAAACTTGCTACTTGCAGGAATGAAAATTGCTTTAGTGATCCAAGTACTATTAATTGGAATTGATTGACAAGGAGGTGGCAATCAATAAGATGTAACTAGAGTACCTAGAGAAAAGGTTGAAGTTATGATGATGTAATGAAGTATAAGGATCAACTAAGCCATTGATGAAATAGTGTATTGATGACACAGAGGATGAAAACACTAAAATACATCGAAGATGTAAGGATTAACTAAGAAAGAGCTGAGCAAGCTAGTTAGATCCGAACAGATTCTTAGTTGAAGCCGAGCAACTTCAACTTTAGTATAAGTCGAGTGATTACTCAGATGCCGAGTAACACCAAATCCTTTAGGTGCCGAGTAGTAGCAAAAGGTAATGAATGCCGAGTAAGTCTTCAAGTGCCAAGTGCCAATAAAGATAACATTAAGAAGTCGAGTAACACAGAAGGTGTCGAGCATCAGTAAACCAATAATGCCGAGTTGCTGTATTATTTTGAAAATCAAAGATTCACTAGATCTAAGCCAACATGGTAGTTATCTAGAATTTTGTGAACCAAAAAGAAGACAAGAATAATGAGCTGGTGGCACAAAAAACTATGTAAAACATTTTTGGCAAATGCAAATGGATTTATCATGAAGTTTCTAGAAGAAACAATTTGGAGGGAAAATAATACCATTTTCTCAAGAGAAAATTGAGATTTGAGAAGGAAATCGAGTACAAAACTTCTATATAAGGAGTTACAGGTTAGAGATCAAGTGCGCATGCAAGAGAGGGAATTGGTCATAAATGAGATCATGCGAAGAAGCCTAGAAGAGTAAGAATAGAGCATAAAGACTTTGAGTTGATCAAGTGACCAGAAAGATTGCATTGGCATAACGAGTGGAAGAACTCAAGGAGATAGATCTTGAAGGGTGAACAAGCTGTTTGCATTGCAAAGGAGGAAAGCCAAGCAAAGAAGAGAACTGAAGAAGTGATCTGAAATATGCACAGTAAGGGTTGCAACTCTGTATCAGGTCAAAACCCTTCTAATACTTTTTTACCATTGTATTAGATGTTAAAATCCTACATTGCTAGGTTAGCTTAACAGCTAGGTGGATAAGCCTCAGGAAAAGAATAGACGATCCCCAGGAGAAGGACAAAGAGATCCTTAGGAGGAGGATAAAAGATCTTTAGAGAGGGATGAAAGATTCTTTTGAGAAGGTGACTAAAGATCCCATGGACTTGGGTGAGCCTAATAGCTCTATGTAAATCCTTTGACAGGGTGACATTCCAAGTTGAATGTTCTTAAAATCTTTAACAAGGTCACATTTAACAATGTGTTGTAGCCTTTAATAGGGCAGACCATCAAAAGTGGTTGAAATCAATTGCGCAGTTATTTTATGGGTATCATCCCCACTCCAATTTTACTTTCTTATTCTTGGAGGGTTTCTAGGTTATAAAATCCTTAGTGTTATGGTGTGATGCATGTTTACTTTTCATGGTTGTTTAATGTTCAATTGCATACATGATAATTTCAGTTATGTGCCATTATGGATTTGTAGAAAAAGTTTTATTGGACATCATTAGACCTTGGATAACTGATGTACCCCCCCCTCCCCCCCACTCAGTTATTCTAAATAATTCTAACAATTGGTATCAGAGCAGACTGCTGATTTGTTTCAAGGTACTAGTAGCAGAAAGATCAAGATGTCCAAAAGAGAAGTTCCCAAGCTAAACAAAGACAACTTTGTTGCATGGAAAATTTTGATGAAGCTACACCTCAAATCAATAGGCGACTATGCATAGACCTCAATCACAGTTGACCATGTAGACCCTGCAGGACCCCTCACTGCAGATGACATGAGCAAGAAGAAGGAGCACAATCAAGCAATCTTGGATATTGCTTCAACACTAAGCTATGCTGAGTATGATGACATCAAAGGGTGTGATACTTCACATTAGATGTGGAATACATTATCAAGAATCTATGGAGGAGATGAGAATGTCAAAAGAGCCAAAAGAAAAAGTCTAAGAGGAAAATTTGATCATATGAAAATAGAAGGAGAGAATGTTGCTCAATATGGAGCAAGGATGAAGTAGTCAGTGCCATAAGAATCCTAGGAGGACAGTTAGCAGAAGAAATGGTATGCAACAAATACTTGAGAACTTTGCTTCCCATCTATGCTATAAGAGTATCATTCATCCAAGAGCTAAGGTGCATACTAGGCAACACAATGACATTTGAAGGAATAATTGGAAGACTTACTGCCTTTGATTTATCCAACTTTGACAACTACAAGCCAGAAAAATTTGAATCTGCATTCAAAGCTAAGATGATGATAAAAGACAATGATGAGGTACAAACAAAGAGAAAGAATGGAAAAGAAAAGTATGTATCTAATGACAACAACACTGATGAAGATGATGTAGACCAATTGGAGGCATTAATAGCAAGAAGATTTCATAGAAGAAGAGGCAAATTCAAAGGTAAGCTACCAATCATTTATTTCAATTGTAATGAAGTTGGTCACATTGCAGCCATACGCACTCAAAAGAAAAATTACAAAGATGGAGGCAACCTCAAGAACAAGAAAGAGGAAACCAAGGACTACAAAGGTAAAAGAAAAATATGCTACATTGTTGAAGAAGATTCTAATCAAAATGATGATGAAGTAGTGTATGTGGCTATGAAGGATGAATCTAATGAAGAAGAAGCAAATTCCCTAGTAACCCGCATGAACAAGAATGATAGATGGATCATAGACAGCGGATGCTCTCATCACATGATTGGAGATAAAAGTAAGTTCATTTCCTTTACTCAATATGAAGGAAATAGTGTTAGATTTGGTAACAATGCACCATATCAGATCAAAGGGAAAGGTAGTATCAAGATTACTAAAAAGATATCATGTGATAATGCGTACTATGTTGAAGGACTGAATTATAACTAGTTAAGTGTCTCACAGTTAGGCAATATAGGATGTAAGGTTGAATTTGAAAAAGGTATTGCTAAGATTTATAATTCTCAAGGAAGTCAAATAGGAAAAGGTGATTAGACTAGGAGTAATTTGTTTTACCTTGACATAGAAGATGCTTCTTGTCTTATTGTTCAAACTGATGATGTATGGTTATGGCATAAGAGGCTATGTCATGTAAATTTTTACAATCTGATAAGCATCAGCAAGATGAAGAAAGTTAGAGGACTACCAAAGTTGAAGAAGCTTGATAACATCATGTGCAAAAAATGCCAATTAGGGAAGATGACCAAGTCGACCTTCAAGAGCAAGACTTATACTTCTAATGAAGTATTAGAGCTAGTTCATACTGACTTGTGTGGTCCTATAGAAGTAAAAAGCTACAAAAGTGATAGATATATAATGCTATTTGTAGATGAATATTCAAGAATGATGATAGTCATGTTCTTGAAACAAAAATTGGATGAATTCCAAATGTTCAAATGGTACTTGGCTAGAGTTGAGAAAGAAACTGGAAAGAGCCTAAAATGTCTCAGATCTGATAGAGGAGGTGAATTCACATCAAGAGAATTTGAAGAGTTTTGCAATGAAAGAGGAATCAAAAGGAAGACATTAGCACCTAGGACTCCACCTCAGCATGGTATAGCAAAAAGAAGGAATAGATCAGTTATTGACTATGCCCAAACCTTAATGATGGAGAAAAATGTTGCACTCAAGTACTGGAGAGAAGTTGTAAGTACTGCAATCTACACACTCAATAGAGTTCAATTCAAGAAAGGTACAAATGCAACACCTTTTGAATTTTGGTATGGGCATTCTCCTAATGTAAAAAATTTCAAAATATTTGGATGCAAATGCTATATATATAAAGAGTCTAGAAATGGAAAGTTTGATGCAAAGAGTGAGGAAGGCACATTTCTTGGTTATTCTACTAGAAGCAAAGCTTATAAGTGCTTGAATGTTAACATTAACAAAGTAGTAGAAAGCACAAATGTAAAATTTGATGAGCTTACAGAAGTTTGAAGTATTGAAAACACCAAGAAAGAAGAGGAATACAAGACCTTTGTATACTTTTATGAAGGTATACCTAATAATGGCAAAGTTGCAACTCAGAATGACCATCAACAACAAAATATGGTATCTACCGAGTCACAGACAGTGAATGCCAAAAAAAAGACACATTCAGAAGCCGAGCTATAGAATACAGAAAATGTTCATTCAAACTTTGAGAACAACCAACAAGAAGAAAATGAACAAATACCTGATGAAAATATGCATGAGGATACAGATTCTGAAAGAGATAACATGCAAACAAGGAATGAACCTGTATTGGCAAAGTATGTGAAAAGACATCAGCAAAATGGAACAAAAAATAGTAAGTGAAGCCATAACAGATGATGACTGGTATAATGCTATGAAAGAAGAGATAGAAAAAATTGAGAAGAACAAGACATGGACCTTAGTCTCAAGACCAGCTGACAAGAATGTGATTGGAACCAAGTGGGTGTTTAGAAATATGTTAGATGAAAATGGTGAAATCACAAGGAACAAGGCAAGACTAGTTTGCAAAGGATATGCACAAGAAGAAGGATTAGATTATGGAGAAACTTTTGCTCCAGTTGCCAAAATGGAAGGAGTAAGGACCTTACTGACATATGTAGGCTTCAAAGGATTTAAAATCTATCAAATGGATGTCAAATCGGCAAACAAGTGAAGATGGAGTACATTCACACAAAGGAACAAACTGCAGATATCTTCACCAAACCATTGCCCAAGGATGCATATGAATATCTTAGAGGCAAGTTGGGGGTAATGCCCCTAACTCAAGCAGTCTAAAGGAACATAGAAGCTCCCCTACATCAATAGGAGAAGATCATTGAAATATCAACAGAGTGATGCAGAGGATGACAACAAGAGAAGGAACTCTAAATCAGTCACAAGCATGGTGACAAAAGGAGAAAAAAATGAAAATGCAAAGCTTATATTTAGCATGTTGACAAGGTGACATTCCAATTGAGTGTGCTTAAAACCTTTAACAAGGTTACATTTAACAATGTGTTGTATCCTTTAATAGGGCAGACCATCAGAAGTGGTTGAAATCAATTGCACAATTATTTTGTGGGTGTCATCCCCACTCTAGTTTTACCTTCTTATTCTTGAAGGGTTTTTGGGTTATGAAATCCTTAGTGTTATGGTGTGATCCATGTTTACTTTTCATGGTTGTTTAATGTTCAATTGCATACATGCTAATTTTAGTTATGTGCCATTATGGATTTGTAGAAAAAGTTTTATTGGACATCATTAGACCTTGGATAACTGATTCACTCCCCCTCTCAGTTATTATAAATAATTCTAACACAAACTGGTGAAGAAAGATCAAACATATGATCTATCAGAACTTATGTTACAAAAAATTAATGAAAATCTAGGGGCAATAAGGAGATCAAAGGGTGCACAATGCAAATTTGGTTCAGTTCTTATGTGTATATTCTTTTATGTTATGGAATAATTTTCTTCTATAGGAAAGGTGAATTGGAACCCCAAAAAAACTACAATTACACAAATCAATGAGTTCATTGATCAAATGGGTGACAATTTTGAGGCAAAAATGACAAGTTATTTTGAAGATTTTAAGAAATCTATGAAGCAGAGAATGAGAATACCAGTTTCCCTAATGGAAAAACACATTAATGATATACGCTTCCTACTTGACATTGATTATACTTACATCTAGGTAGCAAGACCAAGAGTAAGATGGCTAAGGCCATTAGGATATGAACTTGACATAGATGAAGCCTTAGCAACAATCACAACACTTCTTGTAGAAGAAATTGATAAGGAAACTCCTCACTTTGGAACATATGATGTTATCAAGTCCAAAGTTGAAACTGAATTGAAGATAACTTTTGTTATCAAGAAGATATAAAAAATAGTGAAAAAGACAAAGAAACAATTTGGAGCAAGCATTGAAGGTGAAATAGGTGAGGAAGAAGAAGAAGTAGAAGGAGATAGTGATGAAGAAGAGCAAGGGTAAGGCCTAGTAAAGCTGACACAAGGCTTAGGAGAAGACAAGGAGGAAGGTGCTAAGGAAGAAGAAGCTTATGAAGCACCTTCACCTACCAAGAAAAAGAAAATAAAGGCAAAAACACAACATATAGCTCAGCCCAAGCCCAAGAAGATCACTAAGCCAGATCCAGCAACAAGGGCTACTACAAGAGCATCCACTCAAAAGGCTAAAGAGGCATCAAAAGAGAAGAAGAAAGCCACTAAATAGCCTACTAAAGAGCCAAAGAAGAGAAGAAGGTATGTGGCACAACCCAATACTGATGATGAAGAAAGAATAGAATTAGAGGATATCAACCAATTTAGAGTGGTAAGTCATCCTCCAAAATCTGCAATTTACAAACTTTGTGAAAAGATTAGGAGTGTAGATTTAAATGATTTAAAGACTCTTGATTTCAATAAGCTCAGTAGGGAAGAGAAAAATAAAGTAGAGGAATTTGTGTATGCCATGATGGCAGAATTTAAAAACACACCTCTAGAACTTGACAATACCATGCCCAAGGAACTATATGAAATAATTGAGAATAAATGGCATTATTGTCTAAAAATGGAAAGGGAGATCAAAGAATCTACCTTGGCTCAAGTAAAGCCTGACATGACAAATGTTCAAATAACAAAAGCTAACAAGAAACATGGTGGCAAATTTGCGCCAAAGTATAGAGCCTTCAACATCCTTCAAAACAAGATTGAGGACGTAGTGAATAAATCCACACAATTGTGGAAAATAATTTATAAGATAATTGATGATAAGAAAGAAGAAACAAATAAGATAGAAACTAGTGCCATGGAAAAGGAAGAGGTAAAGGAAATAGAGAAGTGGGAAGAAGAAAAGATAGAGGAAAAGAAAATAGAGAAGAAGAAAGGAGAGGAAGAAAAGAAAGAGGAAGAGAAGGAAGCAACAACAAGAGTTGAAGAAGAAAAGAAGAAAGAAGAGGAAGATAAGAAAGTTGAGGAGGATAAAGAAAAAGGTGAGGAGGAAGAAACATAGAAGGAAGAGACTATGGCAATAGCTGAACAATGGTAAGAAGAAGAACAGAGTGTGAAAGACACACAAATGCCACCTCTTAGTCCACCTCATGTAATCATTACACTTGCAGAGACAATAATTATCAAGGATTTTCCTGACAACTCAGCTCAGAATATCAATCCCCTTACTATAGAGGATCTCTCCAAGATACTTCACCAATCTACTTTACAGGCATAGTTATGCATAAGCCCTATATTGGTGAGTGTAGATGAACTAAAAAAGGCAATAGTAGCACCACAAAAAGAAAAAGGTGGAACCAAAGGAACCACCTTTCACATATATAGCTATTTGCACTAAGATTTTAATGCTTCCACCACAACCTCCACCAAGTGCAACAAGTGATACTATTCAGATACCGAGTGCAGTAGAAGGAAAAATAGATAAGAAGGAAGATACCTCAAAAGAAAAGGAGTAGGTCGCCATAAAAACATTGGTAGAGCTACCAAAGACTGACACTCCTACAAAGACCATTTAGAGGCCGAGCACTAAAGCCATTCCTTTGCAATTCTCTACTCCAGGCTTGAGCTCAACTAGAGCAGCTAGGGTACTTACTATGGAGACCCTAAATTACATGAAGATATTGTAATACCCTCCTATGATTCCAAGACAATCATAATGGTACAAATAAATGAAATTCAAATTGCATTAGATAGAAGGATGAGGTAGGAAATAATTAGGAAGGAGTTCAAACACAAGCAAGCACTACATGCCATTAAGGACATCTTTATGGATGCCTTCATCTTGCAGTCACCACATGAAGCAAAGCCAATAATAGAGAAACTATAAGATATAGTTGACCAGGTGACCAATGAAGACTATGATACTAATGTTAAACTCGTGGAATGGTCAGAGAGAAAATTTCAAGGAAAAGTAAATGAGAAGATATCAAGTGGAATAGCACTTGAATAGGTAGAGTTGGCCAAGAAAATAGAAAAGGTCAAAGTTGTACTTGAAAACATTTTCTCATTGTACAGAAAGCTGTGTGATTTTTCCAACTTCACACAAGAAACAAGTTAGAGAATAATGAGCTTGGAAAGAAATTTGAAAATTTCTAGCATGCAATTGCCAAAGGATCTAGCTCAAAGTAGCATTTTGCACAAACGCTAAACACTCAAAGGGAGTTAGCTATACTAACAATAGAGGAAGCCAATATAAAGGCTAAATTGATGCAAATCCAATCATCCATCACTCCACACTTATAAGTCCTCGACAAGGAGCAAGTATATGCAATTTTATATATAAAGAAAGATCCAAATATTTCTACACTTGATGGACTTGCACACCTTGCTGCAGAGACTGCCATCCAACACAAGTCACTTAAAATTGCTTTGGAGGATTGGCATCCAACTCTGAAAACAATAATGGAGGTAAAAAGTAATTTTTTCGCTAAGTATGGTATTCCTCCTTAGAACCCTTTGACATAAGTGTCAAAAAGGGGGAGATAGTAAGATAGGGGGAGAATGCTATCAATTTTGTACAGTAAGGAAGATATATCTAAGGGGGAGAATGCTATAAATTTTGTTTACATTCTTTCATTCATTCTGAGATAGTTAAAAAGGGGGAGATACAAAATTTTGGCAACCATATGGAAGATAGCTCTATTCTAGATCTGATAAAAAATACAAAAATTCTATAGCTCTGATAGATCAGATACAGAACACAGGAATAGAATACTGGTATAGGACAAAAGACAAAGAATATTAGGCACATTCAACACAGAATTTTGGTTGCAAGAATGTCAAGGCACAAATCAGCTTAGGGGGAGTTATACGGTATTTTGAACAACTTTTGAATTTTTTTTGAAAATTTGTGGATAAGGTACTCATAATGAGAGATTAGTAATAATTAGTTAAGTGGTTTTAACACTCATGTGAAAGGGGGAGATTGTTGGTCTTAGATGATTTTGACATTTGAGTGTCAACACACTTAACCACTTTCTACATTGAAGCCGAGTACACTATGTATATCAAGCCAACCACTTTCTACATTGAAGCCGAGTACACTATGTATGTCAAGCCACAGTGTGTGCCAAGTCAGATTTCCAATAGGTGCTGAGTGACTTTAGGTGCCAAGCAATATATAAGTGCCAAGTGATATATAGGTGTTGAGTCATATTTGATGTTGAGTAAGTCAAAATGCTTCATATGCCAAGTGAGCCAGAATCATATATGTGCTGAGCAAGATAGAGTGTAATAGGTGTCAAGCAAGCTAGGATAGTATATGTGATGAGCACTGATAGTCCAATATGTGTTGAGTAACACAAAATCAACATATGATTTTGTGCCCTCACAAACTCATATGTAAACCATTTTTGGAGCCAACATAGAAGGTTTTTGAAGGAGAAAATGGATAAGGATGAATCTTTTACATTCCCTATACGATAGCATGTAACTAATCAAAAAAATGGAGAAGGCATGCAACCAATGAGGGAAGTGCAAGGAATGAGTAGGAACTTAAAGATTCAACATGGATTGTAGATCCATACCTAACTCTAAGTCTTCATAATCTTAAAAAGGAGATCAAAATCCCATTGCATATGTGGATGAGAACAGTGTATGGGGAGACTATAGAAAAATTCAGTGTGAAGTGTGAAAGACTTGGAGGAACATAGTAGCAATTATATATCTAATTGATCAGAATAGCATAAGGGACATGATCAAATATCAGATCTTAGAGGATCAAGATCAAAATAAGCAGATCGAGTGCCTGAAGTCAGCAATTGAAGATTGTAAGAAATTAGGTCAAAGATTCCTAATACTTTCCAGCCATTGTATTAGATAAGTGAAAATCCTATGTTGATAGGTTAGCTTAACAACTACATTGTAGATCCTTTGAAGAGGTGACTAAATCCTTTAATAGGGTGACACTTCATGTAAAGTGTTTATAAATCCTCTAACTAGGTCACTATTGACACAGTGTAAAGCCTTTAACAGGACAAACCATTAGAAGTGGTCAAACATTTATTGCTACAGTAATTTTTGTGGGTATCACCTGCACCCTAGTTTTACCTTCTTATTCCTAGAGGCTTTTTGGGTTACCAAATCTGGTGTTATGTGTTATTGCATTTGTTTACTTTATGTTCATTTATATGTTTACATGCATGTAGTTTATTTTTTAGTTATTTGATTTAAAGGATTAGAAAAGGTTAAAAGTGTGATACTTCTAATTCACCCCCCCTCTCAGAAGTACTCTTCCCATTTTGAACATTCCAACACCTATTAGGAGTGACCTTGTTAGAGGTCTTTAAATAATACAATATAATTGCCACCTTATTAGAGGATTTGAAAATAGTTGTTAAGCCAACTCTATTAGGAGATTTAGATCACTGTTATAATGGTTAGAGAGTAACAATGAGATGACCTTATTTGAATGCAACTAATTTGCCAATTATAGATCTCTGTTCTGGCTTGTACTTGATCCTTCCTGATCGAATATAGCTTTTCTACTACACAAGGATATTCTAGTTATCCTTCAAATTTACTTCCTCTTCTCATCATTTAAATCTTCAAGAACATCTCTATTCATTACATCTACATCATACCTTGAAATCACAAAATTGACCTTATACTTATGCCTTTCATTTTGTTAAGTCAGCTAAAATATATCTTAGAATAATTAACATTCATCACCTCAGTTGGCTGAAATCAATAGATAAATCAATTAAGCTTACTATGCCAAATTAATAAAATGCTTTGTTAGCCAACCCATCTCGATAGAAACTAACTTAGAAATGATTTCCTTTGCTAACCAACAGAAGCTCAGTTAACACTACAACCTTTGCAAAAATACTTTGGCAACTGAGTGAGCTCGGTTAGCACTAGTTCCATCCAAATTCCCTTTATTAATTAAGTGAGCTCAATTAACACTTACTTTTTGCATACTTTCCTTCGACGCTTGAGTGAACTCGGTAGATACTACCTTCTGAACTAGGCAATCACAGGAACACTCAGTAGATACAAAAAACTGTCTTTACTACCCAAGTGAGCTTGACATATTTTGATTGATAATGATATGACATTTGTGTAACATCAAAGACAACACACAATTCATTAATTATATCCAACAATTCATATATTCAATATTTAAGCAAGAAAGAGAAGAAGACAAGTTTAGATACTACCATTAGGGTAGACATCCATTCCCTTCTATCCTAGCTCTACTTCAAGACTACAACAAAGATCATTTTCAAGTATCTTCCTAAATAATTCAAAAAAAGGTCTCTACTACCATCAACACAGTTCCTTTGTATTGCAAGTATTTTAGTTCAAGTTTGATTACTAGAGTAGGGGTAGAAAATGTTATAAATAGAGAATACTAAGAGGGGGATAGGACAATATTGTAACACTTTTTCTCCAACCATATATATTAAAACTTATGCATACACAAATGAATAAACTAAAAAAGTAAACTACACAAAAATAAGAAACTCATAGCTCCATGATTTGTTTTCAAGGAAACCTTGGCCAATAGAAAAACCCAATGGGGATGATACCCAAAATAATGCACAAATATGGAGCTCCTATGTTAGGAGACTTGACCCAGTTAGGAATCGTTGCATACATTTAGTACATCAATCCTTGCAAGAGGACCAAACCTTGTTATAGGTCTCAACCCTGTTAGGATTTTTATTATAATGGAGCTCACTGCTCTACAAACATAGTAGATCCATACAACAAGTAATTGATAGAGTACCAAAATGACTATATTGATATATGTTATATCTAATTAGTCCTTTGTATATCTCACATTTGATTTTGACTATGAAGAAATTGACCACATATAACCATCAAAAAATCATCATATCTTCATATTTAAAGCTCCCATGTCATGTACATATTATTACCAAAATTTGCATGATCCAATTGTTCTTATTATATAGCCTTTGAATTAAACTATCTAGTCAACCTTGATGATGAAATATGTAACACCTCCAAAAATGATTATCAAAGCATGCTAATTGAGGTTAATATATAGGATTTCATCTCTAAATTTACAAGTACTATTTGAATTAACAATGTAATTCAATCCCTTAGACCAAAATATCTGATCTCTATCTCATATCCTATACTCTACGACATTAATCTTCCTTCACATTTACCAATCAAAACATATGCTAACTAGCATAGTAACTCTAGAAAATACACACACACACACACACACACACACACACACACACACACACACACACACACACACACACACACACACACACACACACACACACACACACACACACACACACACACACACACACACACACACACACACACACACACACACACACACACACACACACACGTACACACACACACATTATGGCCAAGAATAATTATCCATTGAAACTCACCAATTGAAACATTACAACTGCTGAAATTACTCCTAAGCTATACGTAGGTAATTTTTATATTAAACCAAAATCAAAATTGAGTGTAAGTGCAAACATCATTACCATCTGATAGTGTTTCCATAAATTAAAACATCCATGCCTTCATAATTAGCTACTTACCAAAAATTTCCTCCTTTAGCATTATGGAAACACTTAGTGATAAATTAACATAGTGTCAAAATATCAAAACATCAATACTTTCCTTATCAAAATAATTAACCAAATTTTGTTGAGAAGACCATCTCTATACCTGTTCATGTTGTACTTGCCTTTACCTCTATTATACTCCTCTTTTCTACTATTTATATTTTTAACTGATATATGCTCCCACTTTGACATCAATGGCAAAGGCAAGACTACCATATTCTATGCACAAGTAAAAAATGCATTCATTTTCAAAACATCTATACAAACCTCAAAATGTCTACTAAACTCCTTTTCAAGGTAGCAAATACAACATCCCATGTCTTCTTCATATTTTTTCTACTTGGATTATGCCACATATTACATAGGTTGCAATCTTTGCTCCATGAAGGTCGTTTGGTTTGAATAATTCAGAAACCTTCTTGGAAAACTCCAACAACTCCAACTACTTTTGCATTAATTCTAACTTAGGTAACAAGAAAAATTTCTTTAAAGAATTTTTTCTCAAATCCATACCCCTTTCCTTCTATAGAAAAATGATCACATCAAAAACTTTGGTGACATCTTTGTTCATGTCAATAACACTTTTATCTATATTAGCAAATTCTTCTACATGTTTTGCTAACTTTCCCTCTTCTTCATTAATTCTTTAACTCATATCTTCAACATAATTTATAGAATTTGTACAAACTATATACATGTCTTTCCCTTTTTATACATTTTCTCTAATTTCTTTAATGTATTCATTAATAACTTTGACATCATTCTCAATTATCATTGTTATTCCTCTTCATAATGATTATGTTTGTAAATTTTTGTGCTTTTGATTCTCCAACTTCACTTTGGTCCTCTATTTTCTCTTATTTCTTTCCTCTATTAGACTTCTTTTTCTATGTGACCTTAGATTTTTTAGGGCTCGGGCCTTGTTCCTTTGCTTACTACCTTTTAGCTCTTGTTGATGTAGATTTAATTAGTTTTACTAGCTTAGTAGTGGGTGGGTCCTTGTTGACCTTCTTGTAGTCTTGCAAGGTTGTGGAGTAACCTCATTTAAAAAAACTATAAAATTCAACAATAAGTGTATCTATCACCTCTCTATGGAATTTTCCTTTATTGGTTTCGAGCTAGAACTTCCCAATTATGCCTTTGTGGGATCTTCACTCCTTTTTTTGATTTTTGTCAAATCTTCTTTATTTATAACTTCCTTTTCTACAATTTTCTCTTTAAACCTTCTAGTTTCCTTTTGCTTGAACCTCTATATAAATTTTCACTAACTTGAGTGACCTTTTCCATGTATGTTCTCCATCTTTCTACTTCATTATCCCTTGGTGATGCAAGCATAGATTTTTCATATTTTTCTAAAAATTCTTGGCTAAATTCACATCCAAAAGGGTGGACAAATATTTCTCTAGGTTCAACAATCTCCATACATGTGATACCAGTTTCAACTATAAAGAAAAGTGTATCTACATACTTTTCAACTACTTGCCTTGGTATTTTGTATCTCTATTTATTTTCTCTTTGGAATCCTTTGAATAGTCCAAAAAATTATCTTTTAATATCACCTTTTTATTGCATGTTGTAGTGTTTAGTGATTAAGGCCATGGTATGAACATCATTAGTCTAAGCATGTGGGTGCATGTTTGGAAACTTGTAAATGATATTAAAAAATATGTGCAAAATTAAAAATGCAAACCTGGAAGGTTGAGTTTTTCCATGCTTAATCCTCCTTAGGCTCTCAAATAGTTGTCATCTCAATATTTCACATATGTCAAAATGATCTTTCTCAACAAGCATCTTATATGCAATTTGATCTGCATAGCATACATTGAGTTATCCTACGGTTGTAGTGCATCTTGTAACCTAGAAATTTGGAAATTATTCTTACTTGTTGCTGCCTATAATCCAATGAGTAGTGAGCATCACCTAGATCTAATGAGTGCTAAGTGTTCCATTTATTCTCATGAGAGATGGATTCATGTTGAATCACTACTCATGAAACATGGGTCAATGACTTTGACTCAAAATTACATAGTTAAATCCTGATAGAAATATTATAATGTTGTTGTCTGATATCTAAAAGTGTCATGTCTCTATTATCCCACTTTGTTCTTGTGTTAGTATCTATTTCTTCTTTACCATTTTAGTTGCAACATGGATTACACATGCATTTTCTAATCCATAAACCAAATGTATAAATTCATTATTTACTATTACTAGTTTTTGTCCAATCCAAAAGAATTAGTCATGTATTCTTCTCAAGATTATCTTGATTCATTCTATCTTATCAAATTTGGCATAATACAAATATTGTAAAACATTTGGGTTTTGAGGCAAGATCCTACAACACAATGGTAAATTATGAGCCTTTCATATGAGAGATTATGGGTTTGAGTCTACTCAAGCATAACACATGATACTAATTAATATCTATAGATGATCAAAATAAATAATAAATACTCTAGGCTTTGCGTTTTTACTAATAAAATAAAAGTAAAAATGTTTGGGTTTTGCAAATCTTGTAGTTCATTCTTAAGGGTTCTATCCCCCTTGTAAATTTCTCTTAAATCTCTTCAACTATTCTCATTTCCTAAATCTAAAAATTGTAGTGGATATAGGCTCTAATGTTTTCCACATGAATTACACCCTCTAGGGTTTTTGAGAAAGCTCCCTCAAGGTCATTTTCCATTGACTTAAAAAGATTCTTCAAAAAAAGATAATGGGTCCTATCCTTAACATCATAGATTTGGGGTTTGTCCATGATTACATAGTACTATAGCAATTGAAAATACTTCAAATAAGGACTTTTTAGTGCATAGATACCTTGAATTTGATTGTAACTAGGAATTCCACAAATGCCTTTGAAATATTTGCATTCTCCTTCCAGATCCTTTTCTATGGCTCTTTGATCTCTTTGTTAGCTTGAATGGTGAAAATAAACTTTATTTTAACCTTTTAGTTCTTAGCAATAACTTCTTCCATTAATGTGTTGGGTTATAGTACAAAAAGATGATATCCTTTAACATTTTACTCTCAAAACCATGTTGATCACCTAGATCTTTACATAAAATTTTATGAAAAGAGATATATGCTCCATAATAACTTACATACCTCATCCATACCTAAGTATTTTGATTTTAGGGTCTGGTGATTTATTGGTGAATTTGTCTCCCTATGGAAATAATAGCCATTCAAGTAAATGATGAGGATTTAGTGCTTATAACTATGTCCCCTTTGTTTTCTGCATTGACCTATCCTTTTTCTTTCCATAAATTATTCTATTGCTTTCCTTCACAAAAGTTTTATCAAGATTCTCATACAATGTTACACTAACTTTATTATTTTTTCTTCCAACATAATTTTTCCTTTTGATTTTAGGTTTTCTCACATTGCTTTCAAAATTCACTAAATCTACAATATCTAGCTATGTGACCCAAATTATTATAATTGTTACAAGTAACAAAAAAGTTTCCATACCTTGTTCCATTAAAATTAACTTGGAATCAAATATTTTCCTATGTATCTAAAGCTATTACATTTTCATCATGTAGAGCCATTGTTTATTGCAAAAGGTCTTCATGATGTCATGTTAGGTCTTTCAATTTCTCTTCCATGAGATTGCTTGTTAGGTATCTTAAATTCATGTGATTAATGTTCATAAAGTCAAAAATTGAAACAATATCCAATAAAGGGTTTCACATCTATATTACCTCTATAATATTTCTTTAGATACCTTAGCCACTTGAAGTGATGTGACTTCAAGCTCATGTTTGAGTGCCTAATTTTCCTTTCTAATTTTTGCAATCATATCTACTTTCACTATTTGATTTAGGTTCCTTTATTTTTTCTTTTAGCTTTACTTTTTCACTTGAGATATCAATCTCATCCTTAAGCTTCTTGATGTAATCTTGTGCATCTTTGAGTTTTAACTTTAGTCTTTCCTTTTCTTCATTTTTTTGATCTAGATCTTCAAGTTCCCCCTCCAAATTCCTTTTGAAATCATCAATATCCATTGGTATCTTCCTCTAGCTATTAAACTTCTTCTAAGTAACTAAGCTCTGATACAAAATTTTAGAAATAGATTATACTGAGAGTGGGGTGACTCAATATTTTAATACTTCTATTCCAACTATATATATTAAAAATTAACCATGTTCATACACAAATCAATAAATTGGAAAGTAAACTAGACAACAATTATAAACTGATACTTGACCATGATTTTTTTTGAGGAAACCTTGGCCAAGGGTAAACCCCAATGGTGATGGTGATGGTGGCCACAACAATGCAATTACATACATTTAGTACATTAATCCTTGTGAGAGAGCTAGACCTTGTTATAGGTATCGAACCTATGAGGAGTTGTATTACAATGGAGATCAATACTCTACAAAGATATTAAATCTATACAAATAGTAATAGATACAATGCCAAAATGACTACACTGATTTCTTCTATATCTGATCAGTCCTTTGTTTATCTCACATCTATTTGTAACCATGTAATAGATGACCACATTTAACCATCAAAACATCATCATAACATCATATATAAATATTTCATGTCATGCACATACTATTACCATACTTTGCATGATCCAATTGTTCTTATTATATACCCTTTCAATTAAATTGTCTAGTTAGCCTTGATGATGAAATGTGTAACTATCCTCCAAAACTGATTATAAAAATATGATAACTGAGTGTTAACATCTAGTATGTCATCCCTACATTTTTCATGAAATTGGATCGACAAGTCAATTCAATTCCTTAGGCCAAAATGCCCAATTTTTGTTTCATATCCTGTACTTTGCAATATTAACATGCCTACACATTTACCAAAAAAAACATGCTAACTAACATATTAACTATGGAAAATATATAGATATCACATTAAACCTCCATACTATTAGTACCCAAAATTGTGGCCAATAATAGTTATATAGTGAAGCTTGCTAATTAAAACATTATGATTGTCGACAATTTTCTTGATTTGTAGTTAGGCAATTTTCATATCAAACCAAAACCAAAACTGAGTGTAAGTCCTGTTGTGGTTTCAAAATGCACACCCCATTTCTCCTAGAAATGGGGACCCCCTAGTATATTTTTTAGGTTTCCATTTCCCTAGTCCAAGGTCTGAGTCCTTTTAAGGGTTTTTCTTGGTGTTTTTACCCAGTTTGGGTCTTTGCCTAAAAAGCCATTTTGCCAGGAACTAGATATTTTGAGGATGAAAAATCAAAATTATTATTATTATTTTTTATTAATGAAAAGGTTCACTAGCACAATTAGCGCACCTAGCACACCCTTCAAGGTGTGCTAATGTGTCAAATACACTAGTGGAGAGCCCTTGCCTTTGAATGTGCACACCTATGTACAAGCACATGTGTACACCTTCAAAGGTGCACTGTGTCTTGAGACTATAAAGCTTGGGAGCTTGCCCTCTTTCCTCAATTCACTTCCTTCCTTTATCTTTCGGCCATGAGTGCACCACTGCACTTTGTGAGGTGCACTAGATATTCTTTTCTTGCAACCAACACACACAAAAAAGTTAAAAATAATAACCAAGGCAAAGATATAAACCTTCCAAGTACGCAAGGTGTGCACCTTTTTTTGCATTAAAAAACAAAAAAAATAAAATTAAAATCATAAGCTTTCACCTAAGTGAAAGGTGTGCATGAGCGCACCTATCTAAGGTGTGCACATGTGCACCTTTCAAGAGGAAAAACTTCCCCTAAGTGTTATAAGGGTGCACACATAACACACCCCACAAGGTGCACTATGTGTGCACCCCTTTCTTTCACAATTATCAAGTCTTTTCACTATAAGGGTGTGCACTTTGTGCACCCCATAATGTGCCCTAGGTGCACACCCTCAACATTGAAGGTACACCAAATACTTGTCTTCTAGAGGTGTTAAGGTTTCTAGTTATGCCTTTGTCATAATTAGGGTTTGGTTATATATATTTTTTTAACCTTCCATACTAATGGATGTTTGTTTTGGGTAGATAAAATGGATTTACCCTTGTCTTCCCTTATTGTAAAGATGGCTCTGAAACTAGTGATCTTCAAATTCCAAGGTGTTCCATCAAAGTCTCAATTTCAGGATGCATATTTAGAGATTCAAGATACTGAGCTAGGCCATATTGACTAGAATGAATTCATGGAGCTATGCAATAAACTAAATGAAAGGCCCCCTATGGTATCTACACCTATCAGATTGAGACTAGTAAATGCAACATCAAACTTAGTTTCAGTACAGTCTTCAAAGTTGATTATGGCATTAGTAGAAAATTATGTTTTAGAGGAAAGGTTTGTGAAAAGAATAATTGGAGAGATCATCTTGGATCTAAGACCTAATAAAATCGAGAAGGTATACCATCTTTTGAGTGTTGATTAGCACATTAGGTTAACATATCATCAAGCAAAAAGGTGGTATAGAGAGTATGGAGAGGAAGCATTAGAAATTATCCAATCTTCATATCTCATTGATAAGACTCCTCTTAGGAAAGAAAAAGGCAAACTAGATATGACAAGGGGCTATATGAAAGATGATATTGGATATTATGTAGTGCTCTTGAGTAGAGTCATGGGATTACCAGTAGTTGGACACTTGAATATATGGATGGTACACTTTATTGAGACCATCAAAACAATGAAGATGCCAATTGATTGGGCTTCAATTCTCAGTGAGACTTTAGATGAACAACTGGTGGTGGTCAAGAACAACCAAAGGTTCTATATGACATACTATTTGGTGTACTTGCTAGCTATAGGAGCAACATATTATCCAAGATTGTTCAAAAGGGGCAACTTGCAAGATGCAAATGCATGGCCTTATGTAGTATACCCCCAGTTCGTAAGGAAAAATCTTTTAGAGGATAACAAGGAATACATAATAGTGAATGATGCCTTCATTTTTGCAATCATCCAGTTCTTTGAAGGAGATTTTTTGAAAAGGATGTCAGAAGAGGTAGGAACAAAGATTATAGAAATCAATGCTTATTACATCCAATTTAAAACATTCACTTATTTAGGGGTAGCCAGTATGACTATTAATCCAAAGAAGCTCCTTAGGTATCCATGTGACAAACTCATATTGCTGGAGATTGCAAAACAACTCTTGTCTACATATGAGAGAGTAAGGAAGCAACATAAGAATACCTGGGTGTGGCCCACCACTATAGGTTCATTCAATATTAATCAGAAGTAGGATATTGTGACTTTTGAGTCTGAGTGGGATCAATATACCTTGGAGGATTATAACTCTCCTCGTCCCTATTTGATAAAATTGGCAAAGTTCAATACTTGGTAGGAAAACAATTCCAAAATGAAAATGCCATATAGGATCATTGGATGAATGCAGTGGATGACTATGAAATCTGCATAAGGGATTATTATAGGATGACTCTCTATTTGGTAGGCAGTGCCTTGGAAATGAAGGTCCCATTAAAGATCATACAATAGGACACTGAAGATGTTTTAGATCCCTTGTATAATAGAGATAAGACATTTGATTGACCTATCATGAACATAGAAATTGATAGAGAAGAAAACATAGATATTAATCATAGGGTGAGGCATGCCATCTAATTAACCAAGGATTGGATCAAGAGACAATTCAAGGTAGATCTGATTTCAAATTTATTTTTCTAAGCTACAACCCACCCAGTGAAAGGTAGAGGAGTGAAGGCGACAATGCAACATTTATAGCCCAGTCTCTAGTAAGGCCAGAAATAGTGCATCATCTTGATAGAGAGGTTGGATATTTTAGGGTTTAGAAGGGTAGAAACAAAAGGAAAATAACTTCCCCTCAACAAGTTGAGTTTGAAGAAGAGGCAACTCAAGAACTAGAGAATGTACAAGGGGTAGAAAATGTAGAAATCATCCAGAATCATGATAGTCTACCAATGCCACCACCAGAACAAGGGCAAGAAGTTGAAGTAGAAGCATAGGAAGTGTCTTCACCAATGAAAGAGGAAGAAGCCTCTCCATTAGCTCCCAAAAATAGAAAGATGAAAACTCCAATTAAAAGTAGACAAAAGGTGATAAGAAAGGTTATCCCTTTTCCATTAGTCCTAAAAGTTATTCTAGAGGAAGAAAAGGATGACAAAGACGAAGAAGATAACCTTCCCTTGAGTCAAAGGACTCATCTTACTAGGGCTATAGAGGTAGAATGGAGAAGAAGCTCTATTATTGCACCACCATCCATTCCTACACAACCTATTTAGGCTACAACTTCATAGGATGAATTATAGTAATGGATTGATGAACAAGAGGATGTAGGACCTGATATCCTTAAGATGCCAAATTTTGATTTCATGCCGATTACTCTGAGTTGGTAGGCAAAAAGATAAGGGATACCATAAAAAATTAAATTCCTCAAGAGGATTGGAGTCAATTTCCACCTCAATCACTAGGACCTTCAATTGCTCTAGCATCATCAAGTCAAGATTTATCTTGCTTGGATAAAGGTTTAGTTACTCCTCTCCCCCTAGGTAATGAAGAACAGGTGCAAGATGAATAGGAAGAAGAGCCACAAAAAATACCTGCTAATGAAGTATCAAAGGAGGGACAAATATATGAGGAACCTCAAAAGACTTCCCAAGATACAGAGGTAAGGACTATGGAATCAACACACATAGATATGCTTGAGGTGGATCTCTCGCCAAAGGAGAATATTATGGAGAGGAGTGATAAAGGAAAAATCCTAGTGGTACAAGCTCCTTCATCTAAGGGAAAATCTCTGATGGAAGATAGTCTAATATGGTTGAGAAAAGAGGTGATGGTTAGACACAAAAGGAAACTATATTATACCAAGGAAGAGGGAATGGGATAATTAGTTGAAGCTCTCAAGAAACCTGAGCCGCCTATAGGTGATGCATGAACATTGGTCTTTGTTAATTTGTTAGTATCCATAGTGGGTTGAAGCTCTCAAGTAACACTTCTTTGATTCTTGTAGTATCCATCAATTTGGTAGTATCCACAGTGTGTTGAAGCTCTCAAGAAACCTGAGCCACTTGTAGGTGATGAACAAACATTGGCTAAATTGTTAAACCTCTGGAAGCAAAATACAATCCTAAGAGGTTATTTGAACAAAGTAGTTGGTCTATTGGATCTTGAAAATCCTAAGGAGACTCTAAATGTGGCACTTGATAAGAGGGATAAGGAGACTACAATTAGATCCATTTTTGAAGGCTTGTTAGAAATGACAAGAAATTTTTAAAGAGAAAGGTGTGCAGATCATACAAGGAAATCTTAAATTGCTACACCACATGCATAATAATGTAGATAAGTTGGTTGCTATATTGAACCAAGATTTTGGTTTAATGCACAAATTACATACCTAGGGTAAAGACCTATAAGTGTTATAGTCAATAAAGGGTTAGAGGTATCAAATGTTGATGGATGTATATACTATAGATGAGTTAGATAAGATTTATGATTGGATAGTGAAGATTGCAGATGGTAATAAAGTAATGGAAATATTACACATGGATATTCATAAGCTCAAGTATCAAACCCAAGAGAAAATTTTGGAAGCAAAGAGACATTACAATGATGTTTGCTTAGACATTTTTGAAGATGATTCAAGGGATAAATTAATAACTATACAAGAAGTTTTTGAACAAATTTGGAAGACTTTTGAAGAAGCTTCCTCTAATTAGGATATTAGATAGGAATTTAAGACTGAAGAAGCATCTAGAATTGGATGTGAAATTGGGAGATTTTGCAAAAACTCACATAGAGGTGGGAAACTATAGGCAAAAGGTATAGGATAAATGTGATGCTTTAGATTTTCTAGATGCAACCCAAGTGACAGAGATTATAGAGAAATTCAAGAGAAAATACCCAGACATAGCTCTAGTATGAAGGGCAACAAAACCTAGAAAATAGAATTTAAGTTTTGACACTTGGTAAAATTTTGCATTTTTTGCACTTTTCTTCCGAGATCCACAAGCTTCCAAGGTGCACTAGGTGCTCTTCTCCAAAGGTGCACCAAATTTTTTTGAGGAATTCAAAGGTGCATTGACAATTAACTGCTAGTTCCAAATTTAGAGCTTTCCATGCATCAGAAATGCATTATGATGATAGTTTAGCTCCTACAAACATCCAAAGAAGGTTGAGCTTCCATTTTTGGCATCTCTAGAAATTCTTACATCATCTAATGGCTTTTTTCTTCTTATTTTCTCATGTTTTATTTGTTTTAAGACATGTAAAGGCTCATGCACCCATTAAATGGTATAAATAAGGGTGGAGTCCTACTTAGCACTAGTTAGAGAGTCACTTTGTACATAAATGGATTTGTTTTATTAGTTTAGAATCATATGTTTGCATAAAGAGATCCCTCACTCTCAACACAAATAATGGAGATGATTTCTTATAAATTTAGGAATGTAATATGTATTCCAGGCTATTATTTTGATGTAATAATATATGCTATGGGTGCTCTCATTTGGACTGTAGTTATTCTTGCCTAAGTGAGTTATATTTTGTGAATGTATGTTCATGGAGTGTAATGGATCCAATATTTTTATTGTGTTATTTTAATTGAGCAATCTTTTAATTCTAGTGTTTGCTACATGTTTACAAATTTTGTTGATGTACTTAGTTGGAGAAGAGATCACCTTATTGTTCTTCCATAGCTTTTTGTCTCACATGAGTGCACTTTTTGTGGCCTTGTGATATGATGAAAATTGAAATATCTTACTGTTATTGAATTTCCATTGATGATTGTGTCTTTCTCTTATTTTCATTGGTTACCTACCAATATTTTCAAAGGCTTAACTCACACATGTGTTGTTTCCATGGCTTATGTCCATTAGGGATATATTTTTCAAGTCATTGGCTTAAACTTATTTTTACCCTATCTTTTTTATTTTCTTTTACAAGCACTTGGTTAATTTAGGAATTCATAAATTTGCATAGTTAAAACTTAATTCATCTAAAAAATAGAAAAATAGGAAAATATATTTCTTTTTGTGTGGTTACATTTTTGAGATAGCTAGAAGTTTCAACATTTTATCCAAAATCAGTCAGAACCAACAAAGGCCTCCTTGTGAACACTCACATTTATCTTCTACTAAGTAGATTCTAGTAGGTCTCAAGATCACTTGGAACCTTGGAATTGATGCTAGATCAACCTTTCAAGAGAGGAGATCAAAAGGATTCCTATTGTTAAGCATCATGCAAAACAATAGCTCAACAAGTCCAAGATACCTTACCATCTAATAGTGTTTCCATAAATAGAAAAATCCATGCCTTCATAACTTACTACTTATCAATAAGAAATCCTTTTGCACAAATATTTTTTGCCATATTTTTTTGTGTAGGTGAAGTTGATAGAATGGCATAAGTGTGAGGAAAATGGTAGAATAGTTAGAATAAGAATATTGGTACACATAAGTTACATTTGACCTTGACTAGTATAGGACAAGTTAGAATTTTGAATTTTCCTAGACCTCCAACTTTCCCTTGAAGATCAAAGGCACCTTGTATCATGCATTTGATACTAAAATCCCAATAAAAAACCAATTAAAATACTATTTTTCAAATAAATTTGCTAATCTAGATTTATCTGAATGATTACTTTTATCATTTCTTCTCAATAATTTTATTTCCTATTCTTAGTTTAGACTATGATCCACTCAATATCATAGTAAATGAAGTCCACTTGCATCCTTTCAATGCTTGAATTTTTTGAAGAGTGGGGGATTATAGATTCCATAATAACATACCCCCAATGCAAAATTTCCTACACTTTTGTAACCACTTTAGTGTCCTTTACCTTAGCATTTGTGTAGGTCCATTTCAACCATTGCATTAGTATTTTCCCTCTTGTGATGTTGAAGGATATTTCTAGAAGTCATCTCTTAGCATTTTCTTTCCATTAATCATGTGTTGCCTTTACCAACTATCATTTTTAAGTATGATTTTCTTGGACAACAACAATTTTTGCAAATTTCCACACATCATTCCCATGAAATCTTAAGGTTGGAGTACTTGTAACCCATCTAAGTCAGTGCAAATGAATTAAAATTTGAACATCCCAAAAACCTATATTCCCTCTATTCATTTTCTCTTGGTGTCTCTCTTAATTCTTTTCACAAAATACTATGCATGGTCTCTCTCTCTCTCTCTCTCTCTCTACACACACACACACACACACACACACACACACACACACACACACACACACACACACACACACACACACACACACACACACACACACACACACACACACACACACACACACACACACACACACACACACACACACTTGATATAATAGATTTTGAGTTTTCATATCAATCTCTCACAACAATATATCCACAACTCTTTGTATTTCTCAAGTATATATAGTAATACCTTTCCATTTGTGTCTTATGCATTTGAGAATATTGCTATTTATCACATACCATATTGATAAAATAATTCATTTCTTATTTATCATTATGAACTATACATCTATTTGGCTACTATGGAGGTGGAAACTCCAAAATAGGGACCTGACTAAGGAAAATCTCTAGACAACCCTAATTTGTTTTCCTCTCGTATGTATGTTCAAAATTATTTGAAGCATTAAAACCCATATAGGATTTATTGTGTTTGTTTGTCTCACTTATTATTACTTTATTATCTATTACTTGCTTCTATATTTCTAATTGAGTTTTATAGGTTATTTGGAGTAAAAACCTAATTTTTTTCTCATTTCAATTCATAAATGACTACAACACACTACATCTACATTTGTCTGTCACATTAGAATCCTTGGCCAAGATGCTCAATTTGGACTAAAGAGTCTTTGTTGTTTGATATTTAACATCTCAGGTATGGACATCTTGGCTTTGATGGTTTAAATTTATTGTCCAAAAAAAGAATGGTAGATAGTTTTCCAAGCATCATAGATTCATATGACAAGTGTGAGGGTTGCATTTTGGGTGAACAACATAGGATTCCCTTTAATTCTAGTAATTATAGAAGGGCAAGGGCACCATAAGAATTGGTGCATTCTTATTTAATAGGCCCTATGAAAACTACTTATATTAGGGGGAGTACTTATTTAATGACATTTATAGATGATTTCAATCATAGGAGATGGGTGTATTTCTTTAAGAACAAATCTAAAGCATTTGATAAATTTGTCGTATTTTAAATAGGTTGATTAAATAAAGTATTGAAACATGCATCAAATTTATATTTAGAGCTCTCATTATAGATTTCTACAATGTTGAGCCAACAATGGTATGAGCTTCATTTGAATTGCACCAAGGATCAATAGGTTTCCTTCCAATCAATTCTCAAAGGTTGTCCGATGTTCGATCCAATAATATATGACTTGACAAATGTAATGGAAAATACTTAGAGCACGTGAAGATTAACTTTCTTATGACCATTCTTAACCATCACACATTATGGAAAAAATTAAACTTGAAAAAAAAAACAACTTTGATTATTTAACACTTTTAGTCTTGGAATGAAGCTTAGCGCATGATGTTTAAATCATCTACTTGCTTATCCCCATGTTAAAAAGTGGGAAATAGATTGCATGACAAAGGATCATGTGAAAAGGAGGGCCCTTAGACATTAACAATCTCATATAAATCAATAATTAGATTAAGGGATTTGTTAAGTAGTTTGTTTGCCTCTTCACATGAGTAAGAATTCTATGGGGCTAATTACCTACAAAATTTCTTATAATGGTTTGTGTAAAGTTTAGTAAAATGGTGGATGTTTTGGTTCAATTGAACTTTTAGTTTATGGTATATGGGTTTTTGTTAGGATTTAACCATGGATAGAGATAAAAATTACATGTAAATATAAACAATATCACAAAATAATAGATCGCATAAAAGAAAACACAAGAAACCAAGATTTAACCTGGTTCACCCAATTCCTAGGCCACATCCACCAATGATAAGTCCAATATTATTATGATCTAGTGATTACAACTTGATTATAGTTTGTAATCCCTTACAACTCAATACCACCGCAAGAACCAATTTTTGCATCACACCTCATAAAAAATCCCTAACGCTAAGCCTTTTTATACAAGCTTTTTTTGCTTACAAAATTAGGGCTATAATAATAGAAAAATAGTAGAAGACACCTTTTACAATACAAGGCCATTTTTGGCTTCAAGGATGCTGCCCCCGAAAAACCCCATGGGGGCGTTGCCCCTCAATGTCCCTAGGGAACGCATTTGTGGCATTGTCCCTTGACCTTGTCTTGGGGGCACTACCCCCAAACCCTTATAGAAATAATTTGGAGGGAAACCATGTCAAATAAACCTTTGAGTCTGATTAGGCTCCACATCACAACAATCTTCCACTTGGAGACTAATTAGACTCCACAATAATAACCTCTCACTTGGAGACTAATTATAGCACTGCTAAACCTGTAGACCACCTTGGATTCTACTATTCTTTATTTCTATTCAGTCTAGAAGACCAATTAAAGTTGAATAGGAGTTCAACTTCTCCCTTATCACTACCTTTGTAAACATATTCCATGGATTTTCAACTGTATTTATCTTGTCCAAATTTAATTGTCCATCATCCAAAACTGATTGAATGAAATGGTACCACAACTATATGTGCTTAGTCTTTGAATGCAGAGATAAACTCTTTACAAGATGAATGACACTCTATCTATCTATAAACAAATAATTATTCTTTTGAAGATGTCCTAACTCTTCCATAAATAACTAAAGCCATATCATCTCCTTGGATGCCTTTATAATAACAACATACTCTACCTCTATAGTGGATAAAGCATTAACCTTTTGTAACTGAGAAACCCAACTCACTACTGCCCCACCAATAGTAAGTACATAACCTATAGTACTTCACCTGGTATCAATACCCCCTGCCAAATATGAGTCAACATATCATTGTAAATCAGTAGTAGAGCGCCCAAAATGTAAACACTTACTAGATGTTCCTCTCAAATATCTAAGAATCCATTTAATTGCATTCCAATGCTCAATTCCTAGATGACTCATATACCTACTAACAACTCTGACTGCATGTGCAATAACTAGCCTTGTACATATGATAGCATACATCAAGCTTCCTACAACTGAAGCATAAGGTACCTTAGAAATCTTTTCCTCCTCTTCTTGTATCTTACGACACATCTCCTTATTCAACTTCAAATGACTTGGTAAACGCGTGTTGACAACTTTAGCATTCTCCATAGAGAAACATTGCAACACCTTTACAATATAATCAACTTGAGATAATGTCAATTTCTTGTTCATCCTATCTCTACAAATCTTCATACCAAGGATTTTTTTATTGCCCCCAAATCCTTCATAGAAAATGCATGTGCTAACTAGTGTTTTAGCCTCTTAACATGATCCATGTTAAACCTAGCTACAAGCATATCATCAACATATAAACATAAAATAATATAGTTTTCATCATTCAACCTCTTAAAGTAAACACAATGATCTGAATGACACCTACTATATACATGCTCATGCATATACCTATCAAATTTCAGATACCATTGTCGAGGTGCTTACTTCAAGCCACATAAACTTTTCTTTAATTTGCACACTAAGTTCTCCTTACCTTTGACATCAAATCCCTATGGTTGTGTCATATATATCTCTTCATCCAAATCACCATGAAGGAGGGTTGTTATAAGATCAAGCTACTACAAATACAAATCTTCACTAGCCACAATACTTAAAATAGTACGAATATAAGTCATTTTAACAAAAGGAGAGAATATCTCATCAAAATCAATACCATTTTTTTGTGCAAATCCTTTTACCACTAACCTGGCTTTAAATCTTTTCTTACCTCCATCCTCTTCTTTCAACCTATAAAATCACTTATTCTCTAGAGCCTTTTTACTTGTAGACAGCTTGCGTAAATCCCATGTCTTATTTTTCAACAAAGAGTCCTTTTCTTCTTTCATTGTAGACTCACACTGAATCTTTGTATTCACCTACATAGCTTCATCATAACATTTAGGTTCACCGCCATCTATTAGTAAAATAGAGTACAAAGGAGAAAATATTTTTTGAGGTCTACTTAGCCTTGTTGACTATCTAACATTCACCAGGGTGTGTGGTATTTATTATTTTGGTTGTTTCACATCATGAGAAATTGTTGGAACATCATCTTTTGGAGTATCATCCAGCACTACATAATCATCTTCTTTCTTCTCATGTTGCTACAACAGATCTTTGTACAACACTTTCTCATTGAACATGACATCCTTCTTAAAATTTTATTATTTTCAATATCCTGAAGCCTATAACCAAATTCATTAATTCCATATCCAAAAATAACACATTTCTTTGACTTAGCTTCTAGCTTGGTTCTATATTCAAACTCTATATGAGAAAATGCTTCACAACCAAAGGTTTTGAGAAAAGAATAATTCACCTTCTTATTAGTCCATGCTTCATTTGGAATACCACAACCCAAAGGAATAGAGGGACCTCTATTAATCAAATATACAATTGTATTCACAACCCCCACCCACATGTTTAAGGGAAACCCTACATGAAACCTCATGCTTCTTGCACACTCCATTATAGTCTTGTTCACATGTTCAACAACTCCATTTTCTTGTGGGTTCCTTGGAACAATTTTCTATCTATGAAGACCATTAATGGAGAAATAATCTTCAAATTCATGATTGCAATACTCACCACCATTATTAAATCTAAGACATTTTAATTTCTTTCTAGTCTCATTTTCAACCAAGCATTTCCAATTCTTAAAAGTTTGAAATACATCGGATTTCTATCTAAAGAAATAAACCCATACTTTTCTAGTTGCATCATCAATAAATGTAACACAATAATGAGAGCCACCAAGGGAAGATACCTGAGTTGGTCCCCATACATCTGTATGCATGAGCTATAATCTCTCACTTATCTTTTAATTCCCAGTCTTCACCAAATTCACTCTCTTTTGGTTTCCATACACACAACTTTCATAAAAATCCATATTGACACATTTCAAACCTGGAAAAACTTACTTTGAATGAAGTACTTTCATACCTTTCTCACTCACATGCCCAAGTTTGAGGTGCCACAATGTTGTATCAGAATCTACAACAATTATTTGTTCTCCCTACTCAACTACAACAACTGTTCCTAAACATTCATTTTTCTCTAAAATAATCAAAGTAGAAGGAACAATATAACTTGTACAAAGATATAAGGTGCCTACTTTCACACCTTTTGCTACTACAAGGGAATCTTTTGAAACCTTCCAATCTTCATCATTAAAAGTAACTACACAATCCTCATCACTGAGTTGTCTTGCTAAAATTACATTCCTACTCAGGCTTGGAACATGTCTTACCTCATGTAGTAGCCAATGATTCTCATTCTACAATTTAATCTTAACTTTTTCCTTTCTAACAATCTGATAGGGTTTAGTATTCCCCTTGGACATAATCAATGAAATAAACTCTATGAGGTGTAGCATGAAATAAAGCACCATAATCTAAACTCATGAATCGTCAACACTTTCTAAAGACAAAAGCAAAGCATCCTCTTTGGATTTGTTACTTACCACATTTTCCTCCTTGTTCCCTTCTAGTTTATCTCCTTCATTCATGGTAAACTTTAAGAAACCCCCCTCTAGAAGACAATATAAATTATTGGCAAATCTTTCATTATTTTGAAAAAAACAAATTATTTTTATCGCCAAATCTCTCAATTTTTTAATTTTAAATATTATTTACATTGTTGATTATTTTGGAATCATAATTTTTGATTAGAAAATATTGGCAAATCTCAATAATAATAGGAAGTTCGCTAATTGTCATGGAATATTACAAATCAAAATTGAACATGTTTTATCTTTTGGAAATTATGAGGATAATTACATTATATTTTAAATCAATAGTGAAAACTAAATATTGGTAATATATCCCTAAAGTAACTAATAATTATGATAATTATTGGTGAATTAATTTTAACTTCTTCAATAATATAAAATATGTAGGTGAACCAAATCTAATCATATATCAAATATTGTGGTGAATCTTTAGGTTTAAATTTTTTAATAAAATAAATTATTGAGTGATTTAAAATATTTTAGAACTAAATTTAATAAAAATGTAGTGATTTAGGTTTCTTTAAATCTTAAATTATTAGCCAAATTACTAGCAAAAAATTTCTAAAATTCACAAAATTATAAATATTCACCACTAAAAAATACCCTACCTTCATTGTTCTTTGGAGTCTACCAATCTTTCTTCTTTGCCATATTTTACCACAGTACCAACAATCTCTCAGTCCTCTGGATTGAGACCTCTTCCCCTTTGACTTTCCTCTTGATTTCTCATTTTTTCTTGAATTATTTCCTCTTTTAGTCATTCTGCCTCTGCTTTGTGTGTTCAAATCACTTCCTAATGTAGATCCACCTAAGGTTTTCCTATGAGTTTCCTCACTCAAAATGACACCGATCACATCATCATATTTTAGGGTATTAGATCTAGAAACAAAATTACTCACAACCATTACCAAGCCATTCTAGCTTTGAGGCAAAGAACACAAAATCAAGAGAGCCTTAATTTCTTCATCAAAACTAATACCCACAGAAGATAACTGACTAGAAACAATATTAAACTCATTTAAATGATCAGCAATAGATCCACCTTCTACCATTTTCATATTAAATAAACGCTTCATGAGAAATACCTTATTTGAAGCAGAGGCCTTTTCATACAATTTTTCTAGGATTTCCATCAACTCTTCATTTGTCTTCATTTTTTTAATGTTAAATGTCATTGATGATGCCAAGCATAATCAAATTCTTTCAAGTGTCTTTCTATCTAAAATCTCTCATTCCTCATTTGTCATAGTTCCCTAGTTTTTAGTTTTTCCTTCCAACAGATTCCATAAATCCTTTTGATAGAGATAGTCCTCCATTTGCATCTTCCATAACTGAAAGTTCTACCTATTAAACTTGTCAACCCTTAGCTTACACTCATCTTCCATCACGCCCACTCAACTATGAGAGTCCCACTATCCAGTGAGACCTTTCTACAGAGGATCACTAAAAAAAATGATGGTCTAGCTAAAAAAAATGATGACTGTTTGGCTTTGATACCACTTGTTAGGATTAAACCATAGATAGAAATAATAATTATATGCAAATGTAAACACTATAAGAAAAAATAGATCGCATAAAAGAGAACATAAGACACCAAGATTCAACATGGTTCACCCAATCCTTGGGCTATGTTCACCAACAACAAGTCCAACAATATTATGATCTAGTGATGACAACCTAATTACATTATGTAATCGCTTATATCTCAATACCACCGCAAGAACCAATTTTCACAACACATCTTATAAAAAATTCCTAACCCTAAGCCTTTTTTACAATTTTTTTTTGCTTACAAAATTAGGGCTAGAATAATATAAAAATAGTAGTCTATGCCTTTTACAATATAAGGTCATTTTTGGCTTCAAAACCCCCATGGGAGCATTGCCCCTTGACCCCCTCCTAGGGAGTGCACCTGGGGTGCTACCCCAGGACCCCACAAAAGCACTATCCCTTGACCCCATCTTGGGGGCAGTGCCCTAAACCCTTGTAGAAATAATTTAGATTGAAACCATGTTGAATAAACATCTGAGTCTAATTAGGCTCCAAATCACAATAATTTTGAGTACCAAGAACAATGGATAAATTAACTACGATTGTCATATTTGAAGAGTCTAAGTTTTACATATGGAAAATCAAAATATAATTGCTTTTGATTGAAAAAGATGTATTTTGGATATTGTTAATGGAACTATTAGAAAACCTCATGATGTACATGAAGTAACAAAAAGGATAGCTAAAGATCATAGGGATACCATTGATTGGACTTGGTTTATCAAATTCATATGTACATTACATTGAAATTCTAAAAACATCAAAAGAAATATGGGATGGGCTTAATATCATGTTTGGCTTGACAACTCCCAGTGCTAAAATGTCCATAAAGTAAAAACTGTTTGGGTTAAAGATAGATGAAGGTGATAATATTGTTCAACATATAAGTACTTCTTATTCACTTCTTAACCAAGTTGCAGGTGTAAATTTTAAAGTTGATGATGATGATGCCAAATAAATTTTACTCATTAATATGCTTTCAAACTTTGATCATATTGTTTTCAATTTGAACAAAATGAATCCTACCCTAGATACTGTAATCTCTTCTCTAATATATGAAGGACATAGAGCTATAAGGGTCATCAAGTTTATAAGGAATGTGGTTTGGTTGCTAGAAAGAAATCTAACATTTCTACTAGAAGAGAATTTAAATGCTATTATTGTCAAAAATATGGGCATGTGTAGATGAATTGCATTCAATGAACCAAATACCCCATTAGTGCAAAGTTGAAGAAAATCTTAGTTTCTACTACAACTAAAGGTGAAACACAATTTTGTGGATATGTAGTACATGAGAATAACTCATCTAATGATGAAAAACCACCATGAAATACTAGGATTGATGAGTGATGTGTGCTTTAGGGAATACCAAAGAAATGATAGGAGGTTGGAGGTGGCAGAGGTAGGAGGAAATCTATCATCTTGAGCTAGCTTCTTCCTCAAAGATGATTATTGCATGAGAAGAAATTATTTTTAATTATTCAAATATGATTTATTGAGTACTTGATGAGTAATTAGCCACACTCAGCGAAGATGTCAAATTTCAAAGGAAAGAAGTCTCATGTGCAGACATATTGGTGATGAATATTTCTACAAAAATTGAGAAGGCATTAGACACACTCAAAATAAATGTGGACTATTGGAGGAAAGGCATCTCATGCCCAACGTTGGAGGGGACTTTAGACACACATAGAGGAGATATGGAATTTTGAAGGAAATGCATCTTATTGTTTAGGGAGGTGTGAATACTCATATTATGAAGACAAATTTACGGTTTGTGGTAAGGAGATCCACTAATGTGATTAGTTCATTAATTCTTGAGCGAGCAAGGAGAATCCATAAAGATTCTTCATCAAACTCTCAAAAGGGTTGGGTCAAAACCTTTGAATCTTCAAGTCTTGTTTGGACTAATTTGCAATATGTGGGAGGGAGATGGATTTTGGCATATTATATTTAGTTTCATTATTGGTTATGTGACTATCAATAGTAACCATTTTTGACCATTTGAATCACTTTTCTAATGCCTATTTATAGGCACTTTGGTTGATTGATTAAAGTATTGAAACATGCATCAAATATATATTTAGATATCTCAAACTTGTAGTTGTTCAAATTGATTCATTTGTTTAAGGCATGAATGTTGAAGTTTATCAAATTGAAGTAACATTTTTATATATGAATATGCTTATGGTTGAAGGTTTGATTCTATGCACTATGGATTAGGCAATGGTCTAGTTTTCCCAAGTCCATTATGATACCATTCAATATCAAATCATTTTAATTTATGTATAAGGATTAGAATTAAGTTAGAATCCATGCTTGGTTATTTTCAAGGTTATAATAGAATCATCCCTTGAAGTGATGAAATATAAATACTCATTATGTTGTGTTTGAGAATTATCCACTATTAGAGTTTTGTGTTTTCTTATTTAAAGTGTTTTTATGTTACACACATATGAATACGCTCCCAAGTTAGTAGAGATAAAAGTGAATAATACTTTAGGTATTTTTTATGTTACATTTCCTTATCTTACATTAGTGAGTAGATTTGGATACATTGTCATATTTTCAATCATTTAATCCAAGTCTTACAAATCTAACTTAGGATTGAAGCTAGAAAGAAAAATTGCTAACAAACACTTCCATATTTTAATAAGGTATTTCATGAAGCTTGTGATGCTAGTCAAAATGATACTACAATTGTTTTGAGTTAGGAAGGTAAACTAATTTATGATGCCAAAATAAAATATTATGTTTTTGATTAGGCATTTTATGCCATAGTTTCGACACTGAGGAAGTGAAGAAATTATGTTTTTCCAAACGAGTATGTTTTAGTTACTAATCATCAATATTTACACCATTCGAATAGTCAAGGAAATTTGAATTAAGGGAATTTTAAATGGCTTATGTTTTTCCAAAGGAAAACTTAATTTTTTTTGAAGCACAGGAGTGAAAAAATAATCCTTAGTAGGAGGCAAAGTTTGTTGATACATATACAAGCCAATACCTTTGGGTTGTGCTTGAATTCAAGATTTTGTGTCCATAGGATCCTAGTTTTGGAAATGCTTGGAAAACTTGCATGGATCCTTTTACCTTTTACAAGGCAAGGTGGTTAGACTTTTTAATCCAAGATGGGATGTTATTCAAGGGAATCCAGTTGTAGAATGTGTTTGATTGGAAAAAAAGAAACTGTTATCAAAACATTTTGCACACTTTCTTGGTAGTTTACCTCTAGAAAACCTTATAAAACATGGAAACAAACTCCAAGTATGAGACCTTAATGAATGTGTTTGATTCTCTAGAGAAGGACAACTTCCTTTCTAAACTGGTCACAATATTAAACTAACCCAACAATTAAAGGCCTACATGTGAGTTAATCTAATTTATATCAAGTGAAAGGGAAGAAGTAGTGCAAGAAAGTAAAGGGGGTGATTTGCTAAATCAAACATTGATCTTCTTGCCTACAACTAAATAATATATTCATGAAATTATCCAAGTTACAATTTTTTTTTATTCACCCATCCCTAAGATCATATCAAGGTGTTGTGATGTGGAGCCTAATTAGACTTAGAGGTTTGATCGACATGGTTTCCCTCCAAATTATTTCAGTGGGGGTTTGGTGGAAGTGCTCCCAAGACAGGGTCAAGGGGCAACATCCCAGGTGTGCTCCCTATCATAATACAGGGTGGGTTCAAGGGGCAATGCCCCTGTGGGGGTTTTTGGGGGCAGTGCTCCCAAAGCCAAAAATGACCTTATATTGTAAAAGGCATCAACTACTATTTTTCTATTATTCTAGTGCTAATTTTGTAAGTGGCAAAAAATCTTTTATAAAAAGGCTTAGGGTTAGGGATTTTCATATGGTGTGATGCAAAAATTGATTTTTGTGGTGGTATTGAGCTGTAAGTGATTACAAATTGTAATTAGGTTCTAATCATTGGATCATAATAATATTGGACTTTTTGTTGGTGGACGTAGCCCAATGATTGGGTGAATCATGTTAAATCTTGGTGTCTTTTGTTCTCTTATGTTCGATCTATTATTTTTTGGTATTGATTATATTTGCATGTAACTGTTATTTCTATCTGTGGTTAAATCCTAACATAAGGTTGGGGCTAAAAAATAAAAAGCAATGAAACCGAGTTAACAAATAGGATCTATTAAGAGTAATTATAAAATATCATAGAATCTAAAACAATGAAAAAGCATTGCCCACACAACAAGGTAATTTTCACAAGGCATTCATACTAAAAAAAGGTAAAAATAGATAATTTTATAACACATGACAAGGAAATTTTTACATTTACATAAAATGTGATTTTTATAACACAAAACAAAAAAAAAAATCCTTAAAATATGCTAGAAGATTTCATTTATAGTTTAAGAATAACTCAATTTACACCATTGGAGTATAAAAACCTAATCTAAATGGGGCTTGGTTGCATAAATGATAATCATTCAAATTAAATTGAAATATAATCTTTGGTGTATAAGTGATCTCTCAAAGTGGAAATACATAGCAATAATAAATTCCCTTGCTACCAAGGAAGATAAAACTATTGATTGACTTAAGATGGCTTTGTAACAAGATATAAAGGATTGTTCCTTTTGTCAATAAAAGAGTCATCTATAGATCATTATTTGGTGTGGAGGGTGTATTTAGGTTGTATATACAAAGCATGGAATATTTATAGCATCATTATGTATTGATGTGATTTACAAAGGTAATTTAATTTTGTTAGTTCCACTAAAAGGTTTGGATCCCATTAGGAGTTTTAGGGATACTATTATAATTTGATATATTGGCTGGAACTATGATACATTTATTCATTTTCAATGCCTTGTAAACCTCACCATTTGATTTAGGAGTATCTTGGGTTTGCTTGTAATCCTGCATGTTTGGAGGAATTTTGGTTAAGTATTGTGGAGCTTAGCAGATACTGGTGTTTGGCATACACTGGGAGCTCTCCATGGTCATTGTTTGCTTGGCATGGTTTGGGAACTCAGCATGGTCTTTGGTTGCTCAGCATGGTCTAGGGACTCAACATGTTCTTTTGTTGCTCAACATGTTCTGAAACTCGGCATGGTCTTTTGTTGCTCGACATGGTCTGGGAACTTGGCATGATCCTTGGTTTCTCAGCATGGTCTATGGAGCTCAGCCTTGCTTAGGAATTTGGTACCTATTTCTAGATGTGTAACTAATTTTCCACAATGAGTTAGTCAATAAAAGTTTCATGGATTGAAGAGAGCCTAGAGTGCTAGCTACAATTTTAAGTGTGAGTTTTAATTCAATTGGAGCTACGGGATATTGTGAGTTTACTTAGATATCGATTTTGGGCATTTAATTACTATTGTTGGCTACTTGTGGCATTTAATTTATGTATTTATACTTAGTTTTTGTTTTGGGCCAACTTATGGCTTAGATTGGTATATGTAGGGGTTGTGGGGAAGTCTTTTTTCATTATTCATCCATCTTGGAGAAGAGGAGGAGTTAGAGGAGTGAGTTTTTAGAATAACTAGTGGTTGCAGCTTGGAAAATAAGGAGATTTCTTGGTGGGCTTGTGAGCACAAGTTTAGATCTTCCTTGGAGGTTTCTACCAAAGTGTGGATCTAGACTAGCTAGTGTTTGGGTTGGATCTTGAGGGATTTTGTAGAACTATTGTTGTAATTAATTTTTATTTTGTCGTAATCGGGAAGGCCTTACAACTCGACACATTGCATGTAAAAATTATTTTATGAATAAAATATTGTAATTTGGTATAAGATCTTGCATTGTTTCTTCTTCTTGTTGTGTTTCCACTACATGGTTATTTGTTGTGGGCTAAGACATCTCCTTTGAGGATTCTCCTACCTTGTACTACGTCAGATGGTATCAGAGAAAAGTTTGTTCATGAGTGTGTTGATAGATCATTGAAGCTGAGGTAGTTTATACCAGGATTTGAAAAGAACGTTGATCTTGTGGCTGATTGGTCTCCGAGATTGGTCGATTTCTTTCTTAAGGTTTGCTAAAATTTTGAAAGATGCCTCCAAGAAGATTGGACCCTAGGGAAATTGATGATCTTAGGGATGCTGTAGAAGAAAGGATCTCAGAGAAGATAAGAGTAGAGTTCAGATCTTGGATTGCATTGATAAAGAGTGACATGATTGCTGAAATTGTAAGTGCTTTAGGTGGTGTACCTAGACATGTGGGTACTGAAGAAGGTTATGAGGAAGTTGTTGAAGACTTTGAAGCTACTAGATCTAGTGGTGAGGACAAAACTAATAATTCATAGAGACCTATTGGAACTAGGGTTGGTGTGTTTACTAGACCTAGATCTCAGTTGAACTTGAAGCATAAGATGGAGGTTTCTAATTTTTTGAGTACTTTGAATCCTAAAGACCTGATTGATTGGATTAGTGAATTGGAAGACCACTTTGAGCTTGAGGATATTAAGAATCCACTTAGAGTAAGGTTGGCACAAACTAAGCTAAAGGGACATGATACTCTTTGGTGGAAAGAACTACAAAGAGATAGAGAAGAGGAAGGTGGAATGAAGATCACGAGGTGGAGATTGATGGTGACTAAGTTGAAGGCTAAGTTCATTCCTACTGATTATGGACTTGAGTTGTTTAAGAGGGTGTAGAATCTAAAGAAAAAGGATAGAACTATGAAATATTATATAGAGGAGTTCTACAAGTTGAGTATTTAGTCTAGGCATAGAGAATTTTCAAAGGAGAAGGTAGCACGGTATATTAATGGTTTGAGATTCAATATTCAAGATGAGGTTGGTATGCTGAATATTTCTTTAGTTGAGGATGCTTATCAGTATGCTCTGAGAGTAGAAGAGAAGCTAAAGAGGAAGAATCAAGGTAGTTCCCAAGGGAAGGAGAAGTAGGATAGTTTGGCACAATCTAAACCAAAGGCAGAAGGTGAACCAAAACTTGCTGAACAGAAAATAATGATAGTGGAGGTGGGTTTAGAGGTAATTGTTTCAAGTGTGGTCAAGAAGGGTATAGATCTTTTGAATGTTTGATTGGTAGGACAATGAAATTTCCCTTTACTGATTTTGTATGATATTTCCAACCTCTAATCAGATTTTCAAGATCAAACAACTAATATCACAAAGATCCACCAAATTTCTCAAGAAACCCCAAATCGGGTATGCAAGAAATAGTGCCAAAAGCTTCACAACTTCACCTATTATTAATAGATCTGAAAGTGGAAATTTTTATAGAAATTTGAGCAGAATAATAGCCTATAAAATGACATTTCCAGATCTGTATAACATGCACACAATAGCTCCCAAATGGAGGACAAAAACAATGCTCATTGGGCTCTCGAAAATAGCACAAAATAGCCCAGAATCACCACAGAAACTTAATAATCTATCATAGAAGTATAATCATATCAAAATAAATATTTTAAGCTCTATTTTAACATTTAAAAGTCTGATATACATCAGCAACCCAAACTGATATGAAATACTCAACCGGAAACACCAAACTCTTACAAAAAAATACACCCGAAAACTCACAAATCTGCACTGTTCAGCACAAAAGCAAACTCTGCATGAGCATGCACATGGAATGGCTTCAAAATCCCATCCTTAGACTTCCTAGAAACCTAAAAAATCCCATTCTTGGGTCTCCCTAGAAACCTGCAAACTCCCATTCTTGGGTCTCCTTCTCCACAGATTTGGCAGCCTCTGAAGAATAACAAAGAAATGAGCAAAAATCAAGTTCTGGAATGAGCCCAAAATGCCTCCAAACCCCTTAAAAGAGGGCATAACCCTAACTCACGTCCAAGAGGGGTTAATAAAACATATTTTAATAATAATTTTCATTTATTAGTCCATTCACTTCCAAAGATTATCCCCTTTTGCTAAAACTTCACCTTTTTGGGCCTGCTTGCCTTAGCAAAGATTATTATTTTTAATTATTTGAAAAGGGGACATGACAAGTCCTCCCCTCCCAAATATTTCTTTTCCTCAAGCAATGTCTAAACAATAAACCAATCAATCTACCTGGATCCCAAATGTAGTCATGAACTATACTACTGCCAATTAACACAGGCTCCTGCAATATCCTCTGCAATATGACCAAGAGGAATCCATAATCAAATTGACAATTAAAGCTCAACCAAAATCCAAAATCACCACTGCCACAGTTAGAAACCCATGAGACACAAACTCTTAGAACATCAAAACCCAAGTAAAGTGGACAAATCAAATTGCCAACATAGTAAATACCATCAATGCATCCCACTGGCCTATACGTAATGTACAATCCGACTATGCAACAATGGTGAATGCTCCCGAATGAAACTGTACCAAGTATGGAGAATCCACTCACTGTACAACTCCTATAGTCAACACAACTCTACAGATTACCGACCACTATCTCATAACCATAACTCCCATGCACCCCTGATGGTGAAAAGCCATCACACGATAAACAACAAGAAATGGAACCCAAACCAAGATTGTCTGCCATCAACTCCTCAGCACAAGGATCGAATGCTAACTGATGTACATACCCTGCAATATAATGTTGATAAAAAAAACCAACCTTAGTCAATAGCTCACCATGAACAAGTGATACAACCCACTGTGACTGATCACCAAGTCAGGAGATGTCATAGCCAAAGGAGTAGAATCAATAACAACACCCGCTGAAGCATCACTCCAAAACTGTTGCTCTAAGTCATGTATTATCAAGCTGTCAACTGCAGGACCTATTTCCATGTCATGCCCATCACAACTCTCATCTCGAGGCATCAAACTATCCCATAACTATCTCTGTATCATCATCTCATCAACATGGTCATCAAAGGTGAATTGATGAGCATACCTCACAATGTAATGTTGATAGAATGCGCCAATCTCAGTCAATGGCTCAGACTGCAATCCAGATGTAGCTAACTGCAACCGATCACTAACCAGGTTGGAACTGACTACTACCTCTAAAGACATCACCAAGGGAGTAGTATTACTAGCAGGAACCATGCCAACTATCGGCTCACCAACATCACACATGGTCTTTGATACAACATCTCTAGTCTTCATGCCATTAGTGCTAGAGTCACCACCATGTTAGGCATACCACAACAATCTGCTACAGCATCCAACTCAACTGAACCTGACTCTAGTGGGGATGAACCTGATATGCCAATGTTAGTATCAAGGATGGATGCATCCCCATCTCCACTATCTTTGACAATCTCAACCATGGACATCCTCAGATCATCAGACACCACAGCTTGTGATCATACAGAATCTAGTAAAGACTATAGTTGCTCTAACTCCATGGTCACCTTAGCCAAATGAAACTGTGACTCCTTGAAAGCCAACTGTGTACTCTCAAGAATCTCAGAAGTCACCTCAAGCTGCTCAGTAAGCTCACTCACCTCATCTTCCTTAGCCAACAATGCATCATATGCTGTACTTCCCCACTCCATAAGATAATCTTTGTCGGCTACCAATTGCATATAATCCTATCTCAAAATTTGGATAGCCTCCCATAAAGAGTGGAACTCTGTCAAGGAAAGATAACTGCCTCCCTGCTCATCACTAGTAGGAGAACCCCATCCATAAACTGCTAATAATTGACGAGCAGCATCAAAATGTTGGCAAGTGATAGCAATGTCTCGTTCACTAACTCTCAACTGATTAGACACATGATGGCACTGGCTTGACTGTCTCCTACAAACCTCCTCTGATGCACTGTCTAAAGGAGTATCCTCAAAGTTACTAGTCTCTAGAGTATTACCATCCATATCCTGTGAATCAACTCTAAAGCTCATATCAACATACGGAGTATCAAAAATTGTAGCACTGTTGTCCAACTCCTTTGTACCCAAGGAAACTAAGTCTTCAAAACTGCCCACTACATCCTCCTGGATGTCATCAATGTCAATATGATCCTAGGACTCATCTGTACACATTGCCAAATATGAAAGATCATCAACACATTCCAGCAAGTATGGTCGACTGGATATATGAACAATGCCCAAAACTGGTGTATAAAAACTAATACCAACATCGGACAAGCTGCTAGCACAAGAAAAGACAACACCATGCAATCTGCTAATCAAATCCTTTATAGCACCCAAACAAACACTGCTACCAAAAATTGTTAAAGATCTCCAGTCAACCAAATCCCAAATGCCAATATAACAATCTTGAGTCCATATCCGTAAACTAGAATCAGATGGTAACTCAAGCAAACTCCTCACCTAAGTAATATGACCAATACCAACTAACTCCACATACCTGTCATGATGAGATAATGAAGTCACAATACTGTCTTTGTTCACTTTCAGCTGGCTAAAAAAAACATGTGAAGTACTACTAGCCTGAACCTCATGTGATGAAGCATCTAACTGTGCCTGGTACTCTTCTTTAGCAAATTCATGAATGCTCAATGTCTGCTCATCTCTACCAGGTATCTCACTATCATGCACAACAACATCCTCATAATCATCATCTGAACCCACTACGCTGTAGTCACTACCTGTTGTAACTATACCATCCTGAATACCTGTGACATCACCCTTTGATGACCTATATACAATTGTCTCAATTTGAGTATCAAGTTGACCATTACTATCAATCTGTGTAATATCCTTTCTCACTACCTCCTGTGGTAGAGTAGAATCTGAGACCTCTACCTGGCTATCAGCTAGTTTCTCAAACTCCTCATGCAAGTTCTTGGGAATTGTGTCATCTGTCCTATGAGAAAATCTACCAAATAGAAATCTAGTCAACTTATCCACCTTAGCTGGGTCGGACAACATGTCATTCATTATGCAGTGGTGCTCAACCAACTGTTTAGACATGTCATGGCTTATTTTCCTAAGTTTATCTCGAATGTCTAAATAACCATCCTTTCTACTATTCTGACTCTAGATATCAATTGTACAAGATCGTGTCCTTTGAGACTCTGTACTATACCTGTCCATTCTAGATAAAGTAGAGTGTAACCCCAATAGGTTATAACTTCTTCAAACACCAATAACTAACATGCAAATGATTAGAAGTAGCATGCAACCATAGATTTTGACATGCAGCTGATTAGAAGCAACATGCAACCACCAAATTCACCAAGAACTAACATGCAAATGATTATAAGTAGCATGCAACCATAGATTATAAGTAGCATGTAATCATTTCCAAATACATATTTTCAGCTCTATTTTAACATTCAAAAGTCTGATATACAGTAGCAACCCAAACTGATATGAAATACTCAACCGAAAACACCAAACTCTTATAAAAAATACACCCGAAAACTCACAAATCTGCATTGTTCAGCACAAAGGAAAACTCTGCATGAGCATGCACATGGAATGGCTTCAAACTCCCATCCTTAGCCTTCCTAGAAACCTAAAAACTCCCGTTCTTGGGTCTCCCTAGAAACATGCAAACTCCCATTCCTAGGTCTCCTTCTCCACAAGTTTGGCAGCCTCTGAAGAATAACAAAGAAATGAGCAAAAATCAAGTTCTGGAATGAGTCCAAAATGCCTCCAAACCCCTTAAAAGATGGCATAACCCTAACTCATGTCCAATAGGGGTTAATAAAACATATTTTAATAATAATTTTCATTTATTAGTCCATTCGCTTCCAAAGATTATCCCCCTTTGCTGAAACTTCACCTTTTTGGGCCTGCCTGCCTTAGCAAAGATTATTATTTTTAATTATTTGAAAAGGGGACATGACAGACAATTGATATTGTGAATGATGTTGTATTTCAAGATAGTTAGCCTAATCAAGGATAGAGTTTTTTGGCTTGGCAAGTACTAGTTGGTGAGAGGACATTGGATTCTTGTCAGAGGACTAGTTTGTTCAAAAATCATTGTAAGTCTGGTGGTAAAGTCTACAAAGTGATTATGGATGGTGGTAGTACTTATAACCTTGTTATTGAAGAGATGGTTCAGAAACTTGGTTTGAAGAGAACGAGACATCCTTATCCTTACAGAATTGGCTGGTTGCAAGGTGAGCATGCTTTGGAAGTGAGGGAGCAATACCTTGTTGATTTCCAGATTGGGAAGTATAAGGATCAAGTGTTGTGTGATATTGTGGATATGAATATTTGTCATGTGTTACTTGGAAGACCTTGGCAGTATGATTGTAGGGCTGTGCATGATTATGTTAGGAATATGTTTACTATTGAGAAAAGTGGTAGGAAGTTTTCCCTGATTCTTGTGCAAAATGAAGAGCTCGATAGGAGGAACCTGAGTATCGATAGCCAAGTTGAGTTGGCAGATTTTGAGAGGGTTGGAGATCAATTTGGAAAGTATACATGTAGCACAGCTAAGATGGATGTGAAGAAGTAGAAGAAAAACAAGGGAAAGAGTGTACAAGTTAAAGACTCAAAGAATATGTATGTGAAAAACTAGTTTGGGATTTATGTGTTGAATCGCAGAAGATGTTCTTCTAGTTACTAGAACATCTTTTCAGACCTTGGGTCTCTAACGTAGGAGAATCTTGGGTTTGCTTGCAATCTTGCACATTTGGAGGGATTTTGGTTAAGTATCATGGAGCTTGGTAGATACTGGTGTTTGATGTACACTAGGAGCTCGACATGGTCATTGTTTGCATGGCATGGTCTAGGAACTCAGCACAGTCTTTGGTTGCTCAGCATGGTTTGGGGACTTGGCATAGTCTTTGGTTGCTTGACATGGTCTAGAACTTGGCATGGTCTTTGGTTGCTCGGCATGGTCTAGGGACTCTACATGGTCCTTGGTTGCTTAGTATGGTCTATGGAGCTTGGCCTTGCTTAGGAATTTGGTGCCTGTTGTAGGATGTGTAACTAATTTTCCACAATGAGTTAGTGAATGAAAATTTTAAGAATTGAAGAGGGCCTATAGTAATAACTATGGTTTGAAGTGTGAGTTATAATTCAATTAGAGCTAGGAGATATTGTGATTTTACTTAGATATCAATTTTGGGCATTTAGTCATTGTTGTTGGCTGACTTGTGGCATTTAATTTATGTATTTGTATTTAATTTGTGTTTTGGGCTGACTTATGGCTTAGGTTGGTATAAGTAGGGGTTGTGGGGAAGTCTTTTTTCATTATTCATCCATCTTGGAGAAGAGGAGGAGTTATAGGAGCAATTTTTGAGAAGAGCTAGTGGCTATGGCTTGGAAAACAAGGAGATTGCTTGGTGGGCTTGTGAGCACAAGTTTAGATCTTCCTTGGAGGTTTCTACCAAAGTGTGGATCTAGAATAGCTAGTGTTTGGGTTGGATCTTGAGGGATCTTGTAGAATTGTTATTGTAATTTCTTTGTATTTGGCCATAACCAAAAAGGCCTTACAACCTGACACATTGCATGTAATAGTTATTTTATGAATAAATTATTGTAATTTGGTATCAGATCTTGCATTGTTTCTTCTTCTTGTTGTATTTTCACTGCGTGGTTATCTGCTAGGGGTTAGGATATCTCCTTTGGAGATTCTCTTGCCTTGCACTGCATCACCATTTTATTTCCTTAAGCCTTTAAAATAGTTCCACTTTAGGCATCAAGTTCTTACAAGGGTTGAGAAAGCCTTGTCAGACCCAAAGTGCATTTTTGGAATAACTTCCCAAGCTTTCAGTTTTTTTCCTTCAATTTTCCACTTAAGACTTTGAATCCTAATACTAGCTTTGGAATTAGTTGTCAAGCCTAAATTCTTTATTTTGAACATAGCTTACTTCTCTTTATACCTCTCTCAACCTAAGCCTAAGTTCTATTTTTTATATTGATCCCTAATACTACTTATAAACTATTTGATAAGTACAACACTTGAGTTTTGAACTAAGACAATTTTTTTTTGATAATTTAATTGTGTCAAAATGAATAAGGATGAAAGGCTTTAGGGGTTAAATATTAGGACTATTTTGTGAGGGAGTTTTATCCTCTTAAATTTGTCTTAGATTAGATATATGAGATAGGATAAGAGTGACATAAAATGCTAGCATTTGCAATAGTTTTTATGGGATCCTTTCTTGCTAAGCATGGTGATAAATGTCCTAAAGTATCCATTAGGCATGAACTCTAATAAAAAAATAGGCTCATTTGAAAATAAATTTATCAATATCCTCTTTTATGCCCCTCTATCAAACTTTTACAACCCAATCAATTAAAAAAAATAGTACCCTCAAGAGGGAAATAGACTATGTATGCAAACTTCTTGGAAAGAAAAGAAAGACTAATCTAATATATAAAAGGTTTTTAAACTTTTATTTAGAAGTAATTTTTGAGGCAAATTTTATTAACTAGAATTAAGAGGAGCACAAAATTGATCTTGGATAATGTGAACACATTTCCCTCTTTAAAACTGGCGATGATGTATGGACTACTCCATATCACATCAAACTTGGAGAATCTGTCTAGTTTTTCTATGTCTACACCCCACTTGAGAACAAGAACTCTATGTTTGAAACCTCTGTGAGTAGCCTTTTTCTCAAAACACCTCTTGACTTAATTTTGTTGATGAGTCTCAAGTGTATGCATAATTTGACTTATGTTTTCTTCCAGTTCCATTATCTCAACTAGGTTGATTTTGATGACATCATCTTCCATTAGCTTTAGTTAATGTGCTATTTCAAGAGAAATTCAATCAATTAATAGTGGAAGCTTTTCTTCTCTTCCATGTGCCAACATGAATGGTGAGTTTCTAATTTCCCTCTTAGGTGTGATTTTATCATCTCATAATGTTTACTGTTGGAGAACTCAACTAAAACGTCACCCTTAGGGTAATATTTTAATGACATCTTTAAATATATAACATTATCAACTACTCAAGAGGTGATATCATTTGCAAAAAAATATTTGGCATTTTTAGATGTTATTGTATAGAGGACACTAATTTTGGTCACAATTCCATCAAAGGAATTCTACCACTTATTTTTTTAGTGATTTGATGGATAATGGAAGAGTATGGTTACTTCTTTAGCTTTACTCAACCCTACCTATAACTTATAGGATTTTATCACAATATGATTTGATGATGATTTTTAGTCCTATAATTCAATCTCTTTATATTATTATCACACTTTATTCGATTATGTCTTAGATCATTAACTTTATATGATGCAAAATATTTTACATTATGCATACACATGTAAGGTGTAGGTTCATAGAAAAGAATTTGGGGTGCATGTTATAGAACTTGTAGTGCATAGATAATTGCATTGAGAAAGATGAGTAGTTATTGTTATACAAGCATTACACTCTTTATAACCCTTATTATCATTTTACAAAAATATAAAAGATACAGACTAATAACCATGGAAAAGAGGCTTGAGAGCACAATTTTTAACACTACTATTATTAGACTATCCATTTAATGGAAATCAAATTATTAGAATTATCAGACAATAGATTGTGTCTTTTTAACCTTCATATTTGTACAATGACGAGAATAGATAAACTTAAATATCTTCTCAACTTTTTTATAGAACAATATATCTTTTCTTTTTAACATTTGAACTTATAAGATTACTACTTAAACATGTTGATGGTAAACATTGATATCCTACTCTATTACAATTGAGAACTCAACCATTTCTTGCAAATGTTGTAACCATTTTGCCATGGCTATTTGGCTGTCTAACCTACTTACCTCCATACCCATTATCTATAAGCTATAGGAATTATTATTGATATAGACAAATAACAAATGCACAAAGATTTAATGATAACTTTAGTGTTTACATGCATCATACAAAGAAAGTCTAACCACCAATGTCTAACTGCAACGTGAGCACCATTTTAGCCTCCTCACATGTATGACAGTAGCTCTTAGCTCTCCTTAATTTTAAATTGGGAATGTTTGTAAATGTTAGCATAGAGATATTAAATATAGATTGTATGTAAGTATTCAGTACAAACATAACATGAATATGAATAATGAACGTTTGACCAAGATGCTCACATTCATGGTTTGGACTAGGTTCATCCGAATTACCCACATTGATATGCATTCCATTGATTTTTTAAAATTGGGCTAGGTTATCTAGGTTGCATTACATATTATTCAATTTCCTTGAGAATAAAAGTTTATATAGTTTATCCCCGTGTAAAGCACAATCTTATTAATTTTGAAGTCCCTAATAATATTTTGATTTTGAAGAAACATGTTATATATTGAATTAGGAGTTAGAGATAATCATTGATTAGCTAGCAATTGGATTTATAGTTTTTGTGGGCATTTTAATAATATTAATATGGAAAAACATAATTTTTTCTATTGTCAAATAAACTTTTATTATATGAAAAATAATATAAAATACTGTTTTATTAAATAGATTATTTGTAGGATGGTAATTATTTAATAAATTTTGTTATGAAGTTTTAGAGAAATATTTAGAATTGAAATTCATGTCATAGTCAAAATTATATTGTTCTTTATTCACAGTGTAAATTTTTAATAATTAAAAAGAACTAACATCTTTCATGGCTAATATTCTAAATACATTATCGTCACTACTAATCTTAACATGAAACTATCTTAGAGAAATGTGTTTGAATCAAAAAAGACTTATTAAGAGGAGTTGAACTTCTATCATGAATTGACAAGCGACTCATTATTAAAATATCTCATTTTTCAAATGCAAGTTCTAAGTTTGAATGCCAAACTCTTGAAAAATATGTCTCAAAATATAGTAGTGTAATCACTTGGCCAAGAGAAATTGTGAAGTTTTAGATTAGTTCAAATCTTAAAAATTACTTGACAAGGAGTTGTCTCTTATTCTCCTAATAGTTTTGAAGGAAGACTTTTATTTCTTTCAGATTTGTTTTAACAAGACCAATTTCATCTTGATATCCCATATATACTCCTTTTTTATGTTTATAATTTTGAAAATTGAAAAAGCATTTGAAACCTTTATTTCCCTCCTTGAACCACTATAATTGGGCCCTAATATTAGCTATGTGTCCTCTATAAATATTAAGCTCAAAAAGTTGGGATTCTAAAGAGATTATAGAAGCTTGCAAATTAATATTATTTGACTTTTCTTTCAAGTGTTCTAGCTTCCCTTGAAGAGAGTTTTTGTTTCTACGCCATTCTCTTACCAAAAGCTTATAAGAACTCAAAACACCATGAAAAAGTAAGGTGCATCAACCCTTTATTATTCTATTACATTTGATTTGGAGATAGAATTCTAAAGGCCATTATAACACTAATATAGAAGAAATTTTTCAATGAAAGATATTAATCTTATATGAAAACTTAGAAAGCACTATATTATTCCCAATGCTTACAATATACATTTGTTGTGAATTTTATCTATTGTCCCCATGAACCTATGAAAATAAATAACCATTTATAAAATTCTTTGATTCTCAACTTAATATGATTAATCTAACTATAGTCACTTAGGCTTTTGACCTGCACCATCTTAAATTGGATGCACTCCAATTTACTAATGATTTAGCACCCATTTAAGATAAGGTCATCATTCATTTGCACCTTTCATCATTTCTTCCCTTTTCCATCCTTTCATCTAGGTGGAATTGGGGTAAAACTTAATAGATACTCTTTAAAGCTCCTATTTTCATGACATTAATCTTGAGGTAGGATCTATCCTCCTAGGTCCTCCCTTCCCTTCATCTACTCACTTGAAATATGCTCTCCACATTGTAACAATTTTATCTCATACTTTGTGCTTGACTTCTGGAATCTAGGACCCATTTTGGGATCCCAAAGAGATCTTGGAAGTTCATGCCCTTGGTTGTTAGGGGCACTTTGACCAATCATATGTGCAATGTGTCCTTGATGGGCCAATCAGGGTTGTAGTACGCCCTTGATTGGGCCCTATTTTGGGTCCTCTATTTGGGTCCCATATTTAGATACCTTGAGGGTGTTAATTCTTAGGCAGGACAACTTGCGAGATTCAATCAATTTTGAGCTCCAAACAAACCCTTCCATTTGCTCCATTTTTCATATCTCATCATCAAGTGTTCAAGCACTCAAGCTCTCAACTTCTCAAGCATTCTTCAAACATTCAAGATAGTCAAGATATTTCTCCATTAAAGATAAAGTATTCATTCATTCAAGCTATTGAAGGAATTTATGCTTGATCTTCTATTGCATTTTCAATATTCAAGATCTTCATCCAAGATCCTTTGTTGCATCTTCTACATCCATCCTTTCAAGATCTACATTAATTTACAAGGTTGATTTTAAGCACATAAATTCATCAATGTTTTTTTATTTTACTTTGATATCATTTCTAGGGTTTTGAGATTGAGTCAGAGCTATTGCATCTACATACTTGATTACATTCCAAATTGAAGAGCATATTCATAGATTTACATTGCTTCATGTTAGATTTATCGTTACTACTCACTAGAATTCTATCTTTATTTCAATTCAAGGTTAATTCCTAATATTGGGTTTGACCAAGGCAACCCCCCCACAAACAATAACAAATAAACAACCTATTTGTTTTATAGGTTTTGGATCTTATATTGATGAATAAGATATAGATCTAGATACCCTTTTCGCATCTCTTTGGAACTACAAAATTAGAATGGGAGATGTTGATATATGCTTGGACACGTGGGAATGCATTTGAGGGATTAACATTTTGAGAGAACTTATTGCAAATTTGTGACTTGTATTACTTTATGGATAATTAATAAAATGAAGTTTAAATGCTTTTGAAGGTTGTGTTTACCCCTCATGAGAGCTTTCCCAAGGTTTATCTTGTGCTATCGTGCAACTTATCTATTTGATCTTTGTGTAATGGAAATTTTAAATTATTGTATGTATTCTTTTCTCTCATGGGTTATGTAGGAAACATATAAAATATAATTGTCTATGAGCTTCATTTCTTAACACATGATAGATAATGTATACTACAAGATTCTTATGTATTAGGAGATGAGTTATAAAGAAATCTATAATTTTAGCAAATGGAAACCAACTTTGGAGGTCATATTATTTTGGAGGTTAAGTTCAACAATTTCTATATTGATCATAAAATGGACTTGATAATATTCTAGATGTTGAGCACAAAGTCATGACTAATAATTTCTAGAAGAGATCGAGAAAGGGAACAAATCAATTTTATGTAAATGATATTTCTTAAGCATCCAAATATGGATAAGATGTGATAAAGTATGGATGAGATTTTTCTTCTCATATTCAGATGCCTAAGATGAGGATTTGGGTTATTTAGATTAGTATGTTGAATCTGGAGCCTATTGGTGTTAACCTTTTTTAACTTATTACTTTGTTGTAGACCAAGAATGTTATTTTTGGCATCTAGATTGTATATCATTATATACTTGTTTTACTATTAACTACTTAAGGAAACATTGATTATTTCCAATTTAACATATCTTTCTCTTATTTTCACCAAAGAAGAGTAAGATATAAGTATCAATATTAAGGCAAAGAGATTGCATGTGTATTGTGACTTTTTGTTTCAAATTAATGCATTGGCTTGATGCTTTTGGAGTGTGGCTTTTCTACTTGAATTTTTTTTCTCCACATATATTAGTGTTTCATCACTTCTATCTAATTTTTCCTTTCACATTCTTAATGTGTAAGTTTGTGTTTCATTATGATGTTGAAATCTATATAAATTTGCATTCTAAGGGTTAATGTAGTACAAAATTATGTAGGTCCCCTCTTTAAAGTCATAGTACTATGTTCTTTAATCAAGTATTTGAAACATCAAGTTAAAAAGGAACAAAGGATATTGAAGGTTCATACAGATTCTCAAAGGTTTTTATGGGATACTTATTTCTTATCAATTTGTACATAGCTCAATTATATGACTTTCAAGTGCTTACATGTGCATAAATGTGAGTTGCATATTTCTCTCTAATATCACAAGTGAAGGATTCATGGTGTTTACAGTTCGAGATATTTATTTAATAAGGCTCTTTAGTGAGGGAAGCCTCAGGGAATACATTTTGATTGATTTGGCTAATTACAAATCCTTGTTTAAGTGAACGTCTTGCAGTATATATTAATCCTTTTTTTATTTAATGCCTTTAGTTGAATGAAAAGATCGTGAATTTAATCTTTTTGGTGCTCACTTGAATCCAAGCCTCTTGAAGAAAGATTTTTAAAATCCTTAAAAATTCATATCAATTCATGCTAGGTATATTTTTCTATTAGGATAAGATCATCTACATATAAAAGTAGCTTCATCATCTAGTCATCTCAACACCCGCTCTAATGTTGTTTTCTAACCATCTTTAATGTTTATCGATATAAATAAAACAACATGGGGAAAAATGATATCTATGTGTGACTCCTACATTGTATAATATCCTAGATTTCAAGTAGTACTATTTTAGTCCTTTCCTAGTCCCATTTTAGTGTTCAAGGATTCCATTCATTAAATGGTATTTTTACTTATGCATTTAATTATTTAATATTTAAATATTTGTCTTTAATGACTTAATTTGCACTGGGTATGCCCCTTTAATTATTAATCTAAAACTTGTGTGTTTTATTTATTATTTCAATAACTCAACTTCTCTTTCACTCAAAGGCCCTATTTAACTATTGGTCCTTTTATATTTGTCTCAATGTGAACCTTGATTTTAAATAAATTATAAGAATTCTTGTAACACAATTGGATCTCACTTTGAATTTTAGTATAAATCGTCAATACAAGATGCAATTTTATGGGTAAATGGTGGGTCTAACTCACCTTGTAATACCCCACCTGGGCATATGCACCGAGTTGTGGTGCCAAAAAGATGACAAGTATTTTTTTTTCTAATTTTCAATAGCGCATACGCAATATTCTGTGACCAAAAAGTTATATGATGGGCTGTAAACCCACGGCCCATCATTTTCATTTTGTTTTTTGGCTCTCCAACATCACATACGTGGGTTTGACAGTGAAATTTCACCACCATTTTCCAAAATGCCTCCTCACCGACGAAACACAAGACAACGAGCACACCCACAACGATGAGGTAAGTGATATAAACTTAACTTTGCATTGTTTAATATGTTTTCCATATTGTTTTATTGGTTTTTGATATTCTTTTGTAGGGTTTATACAAATTTCATTTAGATTTGTTTATTTAGTTGAATTTCAATTGATTTTTTATCAGGAAATGTCCATAATCAACCGAAAAATCCACAAAACCCTCAAGAACCTCAAAATCAAAACCCTCCTCAAGAAGAAAAACAAATTCCACAACTCAAACCAATTGCAAGACCTCTACCAGGCGCACAAGAAAATATAATAAATGAAATAGAGAGAGGCAAAACTGAATTAGAAAGACTCATTGCTCGGTTGAAAGAATCCAGACAAACCAATCCAATGAGGGCCTAATTGGCATCATCCCTCGAATCCATTAACACTCAAATAGCCTCAGTTAGTGGTCAGTTAGATATTTGGCGGCCTAAGAGGGATGAACAAAAAAGATTTTATGCAAATAAATTGTCATATGAAGATGTTAAAAAAAAAAGAAATACCAAAAGGTAGTATATGTGCATTATTTAGAAAACCCAGTGAGAAAAATACTATTAGAGAGGTTACTAAATGATTCCCCATCCATTAGTGCATACACAATGCTATTAGAAATAATTTTTGGGATAGATGGTGGATGGTTTTTGATGCCCCTCCTTGCAACAATCACGTGGTCCCCATGTATTTTTTGAAGAAATTATATTGTGAGTTTGTCCTTGGGGAGATCCCCAATTATTTTGATATGTTACACTCCTAGGGTACAGGTGGGGGGTCATCATTTGAGAGGCCAGGAGCACGTCGTGACCCTAATGTAGTTAGGTCACCACTGGTCCATCCATAGCACAAGCATGTGATTATTCCTTCAGTTGTGAAGGAACATGTAGAGGCCAACACTCTAGGGACCATTAATTCTTTGACGCAGACCCTCATCCATTCCACGAGCCCATTAGTTGAGGGGGAGCCTTCTATGCGTCGTGATCACATGTGCACTTCATGTGGATCCCTATGCACATTTGGCACTCATGTCGGAGATGGTGCGGATGATGGGGTTGTCATCGATTATTTCCTGAACGAGACATTTGGCATTGACACACAAGTAAATTACTAATTTGATCAAATTTCATATGTATAGTGAATGATTAATTAATTAGCATTTATTGACATTGTTCAAAATTTAGGGTCAAAGTGTTGCTGGGCCTAGCAGCAATCCTCCAGGCCCATTTTTTGTCCCTTCGACAAGTCCTGAGATATGTATCAATTTAATCATTTTAATTAATACATATATTTATTACGTAATCATATTAAGGATTGACAAAAAAAATTATGCATGTGCATCAGTTCTCCACAGGACCCTCAACCTTTACCACAGACACAAAGCAGAGACATCATACGAGCTTCACATAGGTACAATTGTTTCATGTTAATTTAATTCATTTGATTATATTTATTCCATGTTTCATGTTAGATATAATGTGTATTGTATGACATGAAGCTCATGATGTCGGACACACCTCCTCATCTGCGACAGTCTATTGATAGTGGAGTGGCCGTAGCTGTGGCTAGCTCACAACCACTTACGGAGGTATGAAAGAATTTTCTTTGTTTTAGTTGTTGTTTATAATAGTTAATCTCAAAATTTCTAATGTTATTTATAAGTGATTATATTTATTGAATTGTTGTAGGGTCTTGTCATGCCTGATCATCCACGATCATTTGAGGTGGACTTACAGAGTGACTATTTACTGGCAGTAAGAAAATAATTGACTTTGTGTGTACACATATTTGATTTCAACGTATAATAAATATTTATTCATATCTACTTTCCTTGTATCAGTTGGACCTGGAGAAGAGCCTCAACAAGAGGTCAAGTGAGCATGTCAGGAGGGCCCCGTCATCTCCATTGTCTCCCTCCACACGATGGCAAAGGATGTTGAGAGACTTGTTTCCTTCCGCTCGTGGGAAGGAAAAGATGTAGTTGAGATATTCAATACATACATACATACATACATACATACATACATACATACATACATACATACATACATACATACATATATATATATATATATATATATATATATAGAGAGAGAGAGAGAGAGAGAGAGAGACTTGTTTCCTTCCCCATGTATATATATAGGCATCAGAGAGACATATTCGACATACATTTGATGTACATATGACATTCTATATTTGATGTATGACATTATTGGTTATCATTTTATATTATATGTTTGTTCATGTATGGCGTTAAATTAGATATGTTTGTGTATGAAATTAAATTAGATATGTGCATGTATGAAATTTAATTCAATTTCTAGAGAGTTTCCATTATGTCTACCAACTAGTAGATGTTCTTTTTTGCTTTATTAGTATTTCTCAAAAATTGCAAAGAAGTTGTTTCTGGTGAATAGTTGTAAACAATTGTGATCATTGACTTCATGTACTCATGGCTTTGGCTGCAAACACTCGTAACTTTGGCTATAAACATCCATGGCTTTGTCTATGTGCACTAGTGGCTTTGGCTGTGAGCATTTATGGCTTTGGTTGGAGGCACAATATAGCCTTGGCTGTAGGTTGTCTTTCTTGTTGCATGTTAAAGTTACCTTCAAGACTATCATTAGTCTAAGATCATTACAATTAAAATACTATGACATAATACCTTGGAAATAATAGTCTTTAACCCATTACTTTATTTGTTAAAACATCATGTACTATCTACTGTAGTGCTTCTACTCAAATATGTTTTCAAAAATACTTAGTATGGCAAAGAAATGTCTATGAAAAGCTTGTCAAATAGGATATTGAAGAACTAAATGTGGACAATCATTAGTACCCATCAATAAGAACACGGACATCTTTCTCAAGCAAGCCATATGACATTAGCTTAATTTATAAATTTCCTTTGCAAATAACTAGAAGATGCTATGAATCTTAATATAGAGTTAATCACGAACTCATTATTCCATCCAAGAAGCATATATCACCCTAAGCCAATTAACTGACAGGATAAAAATTATTTCAATTTCAACAAAATTTTGAGTATAACAAGCATCTTAGGGATTCTTACAAGAATTAACAATTGTTCACAAGAGCATTACAAGTTCTTGTAATGCTATTTCACATATTGTAATCATATTCAGTTTTGAATGGCCATTTGTGTTACAAGCATAAATGTTCTTTAAGGTCTTTTAATTCTAGACATGAATTTTATTCTGAAGCTTTTTTATGACAACCCACTCAATGCATATATTGTTGTTCCACATTATGCTGATTTGACTTTCATTGGTTGATTTGGGTCTAGACATGACGTTATTCACTACCTTTTATATATATTATTTTTTTGTAGTGAGATTCTAGCCTGAATGAATGTATTAATCATTGAAGTTGTGAACCTTGGTTGAGATCCTTACAAATATATTTTCAAATTGGATCTCAAATAGTTTTCTCAGTCACCCCCTGTACACAGATACTGAAATTGTAGTTAATTACAAATTAATATTGAATTAACACAAGTTTAATTAAGAAGTATTATGTACCTCAATAGGCTAGATTATTACTGATCGGGAAGCTTTATCTTAGAGCAGTTGGTTTCCTAAATCTTTAGCGCAATGACACTCTTATGGAATGTGGAATTAGGTATGCTAGCTAAGGAACGTTCTTTAAAAGGCAGAGGAAACTCAAGACTCACATGTTTCCAATCAATATAAATGTTTAAATCGCTTCTCTAATTTTTTCTATTTATGATCTTCTTAAAACTTAACTTTCTAAATGCATTGATGGGGAAATAAAGATATTCTAGGAACTAAAGGCTAATCATGTTTAATACTTACAATTCTTTGTTTTTATCTAATAATTTAAAAAAGATTGTACAAGTGTTTTCAAAGAGCAACACTTGTCACTAACATCATAAGAAGGAATATCCAAGGAGACTTACCACTGATCCCCCAACACCAAATTCAAGAGAAAACAAAAATCCACTACTAAAGAGATAGTAACAATGATCATCCCTAGTCTCTCCCTTATCACAAAATGATTACCATCAAAATTTTCATTTCCAATTGTGTCATGTGTGTTGAAGCGATAGTAACATTTTCACTCTCTTACCTAATGTCTCCCATTTTTGAAACTCCTAGGGAAGGGCAAGGCCATCTTCTTAGTACTTCAAAATACAATGAGTTCCATTTTTTCCCATATTGATAATTGTTGACTTAAAGTATAGTCAAAGTATTGACAACCCATAGGAACTCAACCTTTGAACATCCCATCTATAAATGACCTCATAAATAAATTTCAATAAACCCGCATGAAACAATGAAACAAAAGTTGCATACTTGTGAAGATGATCAGATTGCAGGTGATCAATATGTCTCAAATCTATATTCAATTCTTTTACTATGCATATAAATGGTTTGTTATATAAAAGACTTATATCCACCAGATAAATAATCATTTTCTTACTATGCTATCCTTATCCTTGGCTGATCTCTGGTAGACCATTTCTTAACCATCCTCCTTCGATCTATAGGTCACTGTATTAATCTGGTTCATCTTGTCTCTACTCGAATTAATAAGAATTGGCAATCTCAGGGATTGCCAAAAGAGGAATGAGTCCAAGTGGAATTAAAACATAATAATTTGTGTATTACAAAAAGGAGAATGGTATGTTCTTCGCAATCTACTCCCTTATACATTCTATCCATGTTCCACATTGAACCTGATAGAGAACATCACAACACATAATTAGCAACATAGAACATACCTCCTAGCCACCTCAAGATCATAAAATTTCAAAAACCAAAGTGCACAAGTTTAAATTCAAAGCCTCAAAGGTCAAGAGCACAACAAATAAAAATAAATAAATAAATACAAACAAAACCCACATTTGATGGAATCACAAAAAATCTGGTGGCTAGATAGTTACAATCTGATTCAAGCGAATCCTTCATCACCATTAAGGTTGAAAATAACATACCCAATTGAAAACCAATTTACATATACAAAGTGACTAACATTACTCACAAAGAGGGAGTAGAAGCTACACACTACCTTGCGTCCAACGTGCACTAAAGAACATAACCAAACTCTTGGAGATCATATAATCCTAAATTTACATAATATGGTAGTAACACATTTCATTAACTTATGAAACATTTACCAAGTTCCATGATTTGTCTTTCCAAAAATGACATGCTAGATATGCTTTCCAACAATATAATTAAGATCCTTCCATCACACACTACAAGTTTCAACATCACCCGAGATGGCGTTGTAGAATGAAAATAGAATGTGATCTAAAAAAATTGAGAGAGGTTATTGTAGGTCTCTACAACATGGTCCTGTAGGAATTGGAATCTCATCCATCTATTGCACGAGCTCTGAGATATGCCGCATCAAAGATTGCAGCTCTGTGGCATTTAGTGACCCTTAGGGACATTCTGGTTCAGCATGCCTGAGAATGTTTGAGCACTGAAGGGGACAAGATGAGGTTGGGGATAGGCTTTAACAAGCCACTCGAAGCTAATGGAGCAGACAGTTTGATCCCACGAGGAAAGATGAGAGAGATTTGGTAGGTGGCAACTTTGTACTGGCCAACACTGCAAGTTTCAGCATCACCTGAGATGGCATTGTAGAATGAAAACGGAATGTGATTTTCAAAAAGTGAGAGAGATTATTGTAGGTCTCTACAACATGGTCCTGTAGGAATAGGAATCTCATCCATATCTTGCACGAGCTTCGAGATATGCCTCGTTAAAGATTGTAGCCCTGTGGCATTTAGTTACCCTACATTTCGATTCAGCGCGCCTGAGAATGTTCGAGCACTGAAGGGGACAAGATGAGGTTGGGGATAGGGTTTACTCGGCCACTCAAAGCTAATGGAGCAAACATTTTGATCCCACGACGAAAGATGAGAGAGATTTGGCAGGTGGCAACTTTGTACTAGCCAACACTACAAGTTTTAGCATCACCCGAGATGGTGTTGTAGAATGAAAATAGAATGTGATCTTGAAAAAGTGAGAGAGGTTATTGTAGTTCTTTGCAACACAATCTTGTAGGAACTAGAATCTCATCCATATCTCACACGAACTCTGAGATATGCCCCATCAAAGATTGCAGCCCTGTGGCATTTAGTGACCCTTAGGGACATTCCGATTCAGCGCGCCTGAGAACGTTCGAGCAATGAAGGGGACAAGATGAGGTTGGGGATAGGGTTTACCCAACCACTCAGAGCTAATGGACTAGACAGTTTGATCCCACGACGAAAGATGAGAGATATTTGGCAGGTGGCAACTTTGTACTTGCTAACATTGCAAGTTTTAGCATCACCCGAGATGGCATTGTAGAATGAAAATGGAATGTGATATCCAAAAAGTGAGAGAGGTTATTGTAGGTCTCTACAACATAGTCTTGTAGGAACTAGAATCTCATCCATATCTCGTACGAGCTCCGAGATATGCCCTGTCAAAGATTGCAGCCATGTGGCATTAGTGACCCTTAGGGACATTCTGGTTCAGCGCGCCTGAGAATATTTGAGCAATGAAGGGGATGAGATGAGGTTGGGGATAGGGTTTACCAGGCCACCTAGAGCTAATGGAGCAAACAGTTTGATCCCATGATGAAAGATGAGAGAGATTTGGCAAGTGGCAACTTTGTATTGGCCAACACTGCAAGTTTCAGCATCACTCAAGATGGCATTGTAGAATGAAAATAGAATGTGATCTTCAAAAAGTGAGAGAGGTTATTGTAGGTCTCTGCAAAATGGTCCTATAGGAACTGGAATCTCATCCATATCTTGCACAAGCTCTGAGATATACCCCGTCAAAGATTGCAGCTTTGTGGCATTTAGTGACCCTTAGGGACATTCCGGTTTAGCGCGCCTGAGAACGTTCGAGCACTGAAGGTGACAAGATGAGGTTGGGGATAGGGTTTACCCGACCACTCGGAGCTAATGGAGCAGACAATTTGATCCCATGACGAAAGATGAGAGAGATTTGGCAGGTGGAAACTTTGTACTAGCCAACACTGCAAGTTTCAGCATCACCCGAGATGGCGTTGTAGAATGAAAATAGAATGTGATCTCCAAAAAGAGAGAGAGATTATTGTAGGTCTCTAAAAAAAAGTCTTGTAGGAATAGGAATCTCATCCATATCTTGCATAAGCTCTGAGATATGCCCCGTCAAAAATTGCAGCCCTGTGGCATTTAGTGACCCTTAGGGATATTCCAATTTAGCCCGCCTGAGAACGTTTGAGCATTGAAGGGGACAAGAGGAGGTTGGGGATAGGGTTTACCCAGCCACTTGGAGCTAATGGAGTAGACAGTTTGATCCCATGAGGAAAGATGAGAGAGATTTGGCAGGTGGCAACTTTGTACTGGCCAACACTGCAAGTTTCAGCATCACCCGATATGGTGTTGTAGAATGAAAATAGAATTTGATCTCCAAAAAGAGAGAGAGGTTATTGTAGGTCTCTGCAACATGGTCTTGTAGGAACTAGAATCTCATCCATATCTTACACGAGCTTCGAGATATGCCCCATCAAAGATTGCAGCCCTATGGCATTTAGTGACCCTTAGGGGCATTCTGATTCAGCGCACCTAAGAACGTTCGAGCACTGAAGGGGACAAGACGAGGTTGGGGATAGGATTTACCCAGCCACCCGAAGCTAATGGAGCAGACAGTTTGATCCCACGACGAAAGATGAGAGAGATTTGGTAGGTGGCAACTTTGTACTGGCCAACACTACAAGTTTCAACATCACCCGAGATGGCATTGTAGAATGAAAATAGAATGTGATCTCCAAAAAGTGAGAGATATTATTGTAGGTCTCTACAACATGGTCCTGTAGGAATAGGAATCTCATACATATCTCGCACGAGCTCCGAGATATGCCCTGTCAAAGATTGTAGCCCTGTGGCATTTAGTGACCCTTAGGGACATTCCGGTTCAGTGCGCCTGAGAATGTTTGAGCACTGAAGGGAGCAATACAAGGTTGGGGATAGGGTTTACCCAGCCACCCAGAGCTAATGGAGCAGATAGTTTGATCCCACGATGAAAGATGAGAGAGATTTGGCAGGTGGCAACTTTGTACTGGCCAACACTACAAGTTTTAGCATCACCTGAGATGGCGTTGTAGAATGAAAATGAAATGTGATCTCCAAAAAGTGAGAAATTTTATTGTAGGTCTCTACAACATGGTACTATAGGAAGAGAAATCTCATCCATATCTTGCATGAGCTCCGAGATATGCCTCGTCAAAGATTGCAGCCCTGTGGCATTTAGTGACCCTTAGGGACATTTTGGTTCAGCGCGCCTGAGAACGTTCAAGCACTAAAGGGGACAAGATGAGGTTGGGGATAGGTTTTACCTAGCCACCTAGAGCTAATGGAGCAGACAGTTTGATCCCACGATGAAAGATGAGAGAGATTTGGCAGGTGGCAACTCTGTACTGGCCAACACTGCAAGTTTCAGCATCACTCGAGATGGCCTTGTAGAATGAAAATGGAATGTGATCTCCAAAAAGTGAGCAAGGTTATTGTAGGTCTCTGTAACACGGTTCTATAGGAATTGGAGCCTCATCCATATCTTGCACGAGCTCCAATATATGCCCTGTAAAAGATATTTGAATTCACAGTGCTTAATGAGAATATAGTTGAGGCTTGCTTTACTTTTCTATGTTAAGTTTGGCTTTCAATTTTGGTTTCCCTACTTATCTATGTGAAAGTTCCACTTTCATAAGTAACATGGATGCAATAATACTAAATTAAGTATAGGTCCAAAGTTCTAGAAGCTTCACATAGCTTCTCTTCAACTATGGATCTTGTAAGCATTGTACCATGACTATTGTTGTTGTGAGAATATACAAAGCATATATATTGTTTGACCAAATGTCTTCAATGAACATGAACTATATGGAAGAAGAGAAGACATGTTGCAAAGTCTTTGAAAATTTTCTTCAAGAAATGTAAGGAGCCATGGGTGATTCATCCAAATTATTTGGTAAAATAAGAGGAGGAATGAATCAACCTTGATGATAGAGGTAAATGCTGAATAATATTTATTTAATCACATTGTTTGAAAAAACTTTAATGACCTTTAAATACAATTGAAATAAATGTAATTGATCTCCCTTACTCATGTAGATGAATAAAATTGGAATTTAAAAAAGAGAGGGACATCCACCATAAAACCATGCAATCATGCACTTCTTGATGGGAGTATCATAATTTCATTGTTAGATGGATATGCCAAATGTGGAAGAATTAAAAGGAAAATATGTTGATTGATTGAATATAAAACCAAACATGTGGAATATTTAAAAATATATCATGGGGCTATTAATAAAATCAAACTAATAGAATCAAACTCTACAAACATGGATATTCAAACTATGAACAAAAAAAACATCATTATTGAGGTTTTAGCATGTTGAGCAAGATAGGGTCTTATTGAAGCTAACAAGAAGCATCATTGTATATAGTGTTTTATAGGCATAAAATTAAAGTGGCATAAAACCATTCACATGCAAAAACATCGAGAACATGTGATAAAATCATACGTTCAAACCATTCATGTAGCCATAGTCACAAATTTCAACAAAGAATTCAACCAACATAAAGGTGCTAAACTTTGTAAGCTATGGATAACTATTGATCTTTAAATATAAAAACATTTGTATGGGTCTAAGGTAATATGCATTATGAAATTTCTTGATTTTCCAAAATATTATATCTTAAAATTCACAATCATCAAATCTTAGCATCCAATCAACTAATCCAGTAATACAAGCATCAAACCAATGTGATAACAAAAAATCAAAGTTGATTCCATAAGGTCTAACAATATCATATAATTCGTTTATCAATAATTTGAAACATCATAAGCATATATCTAATAATGTCATACATGAAATATATGTAAAAAATGACATACATAGAAAAAATTATACAAAACATATGCCCAATAATGCCATATAGGTGTAAAATGTACATCATTAGATATATACTCTTTCCAACTAGGGGAACAAAATAAATCCCTAATTGTCTTTAATTTCCAACAAGTGGGAGATGGTGTATATAACGAGGTCTTCCTAACATGCTCACTAGTCCATTAGTCTAGAATCTTTTGTAACTTGACATGTTACAATCAAAGTTATATATGAATTTTATATTGAATTTCAGTACTAATGAAATTTTAATGTAAACTCTTTCATACCTTAGTTATTGGCTTATAACTAGTGAGTGCAATAAGGACTCGTTGATCAATACAATGATGAAGACGTAAAGGAATCTCTGATGTCAATAGCTAAAAATGATAATACATGAGACTCAAATGCAGTTATGAAGAATACACATTTTCTTTTGTCTCCATATCAAATAAAATATTTTGGTACCTCTTTGAATGTAGTATGACATCCTTCATTTTATAGTGTTGAATTCCAAAGCTACAACACTTATTATTTATTACACATGTATGTAAATCTGTTAAGCATCAAATTCAACACCTTTGTGTGCAAAATAATGTACTATATGTTAGAGTAATAAATTCATTTTCTTAGTAATTAAATTATATTGATATAATTACTAAGTTACTTATTATATTGATATAGTTTACTTATAATTCCTTTCGATTTACAACTAATTGAAATGATTTCGCCAATTTTCCATCTAGTCACTAGAAAATTGGATTTGTTGTCTCTTTCTCTTAAAGAACTAGATCTACTAGTTCCTTTGGTCTAGAAGCCTTCCATTGAGATTGGGGTTTTGAAAGGTTCAAGGGTTGAGGAAATTTTTATAGAATATCTTGAAGAAGGAGAGGTCATGTATAATGGTTTTGAGGAAGGCTAGAGTTCCATCCAGATGGTGTTGCAAAATGGCCAAGCAGAGGAGGAGGTAGAAGAATAAATAGAATAAATGCATGAGAAGGAGGGTCATGGGGGCAATGGAAAATTTGGGGAGGGAAGAAATTAGGAGAATGGGTCAAATATGCTTCTCAACTAGAAGGAGAGTATTGCATTGGACACTGATACTAGTCCGCCTCATAGCAAGATCACCTTGTTAAGGAGATCACTACCAATCAGAATTTTACCTATAAGCCTACAAGACTTCATCCCTTGGTAGTGGTAATGGTGGTAATTATGGTTGAATGTGTTTGAAATAGAAAAAGAAATGAAGGGTGTTTTGCATGACACTATTCACTCATCATAGGTTGTATGGATTCAAACCCACAACCTAGCTTTTATACCATTATACAAATTACAAATTATAAGACTATGCCTATCATGATAGTCACATTTTCATATTGGTAAATGAAGAATGACTTTTGGAACAAACATAATAAATACTTCCAAATACAAATGAAGCCAATGTATTGTATTATAAGCTCGAATGGTAAAGACCAAGCCCAAACATTTATTAAGGTGTAGCATTTATAGATATCAAGTTCATGTGAAGAAGTCATCATTCATATTCTCATTGTTGTGTAATTTGATGACAAGAAGAATACAATGATATAGAGGTTGATAGTGACTTAAAACTTTACAAAATGCAATCAATGAGAATTTTACATTGAGGGGGGAGTAATAATCAATGTTTCATTCTCATTGTTTGAAAAACTCTTATATAAAGAGGGAGTAGACAAATGATATGGTTTAGTCTTCTTCTGAGAATCTTAGTCATATTGGTTCAAAAGGATTCATGATACAACTACTATACTTAGCATGACCAATTGATGCTAAAAACCTTAGTATTGATGCTACAAACCTTAGTATTGACATTAATTAACCTCTGCAATTCCAGGCATAAGATGATTAGCATACAATAGTACTTGAACAAAGAACACTAATAAATATTGAGGATGTGAATTGATAATACCATTTCACAAATGATTTTGGCATCTCACCCTTTATCACTTGTGCATCAACTTTATTAGCCCTCTTCTTTGGTGACCTACAAATGGAGAATTAGCACATTAAAAAATCTAAGATAAGATTAAAAAAAAGGGTCCTATTAAAGAATCTAGTATAAATTCAAATAATGTATCTAGATTCTAAACAAATCAAAACTAAATCTCATCACTTACACATCATAACAATACGGTCCACCTTAGTCATGTGATAGTCTTGGGGAAGATGTTGTAACATTGTATTTGGATCCAATTGATCACTTTTTCTCTCTCTCCCAATTCAATCTAATGAGCCAACTGGATCTGCTCGACATTTTAATATCTCAAGTATTGCCTCATGGTATGACTCATGAACTTTCCAAAGAATCTTATTATGTGGTTTTCCACCATATTTTATCAAGTGGACATTTGATGCGACAACAAGGTTTGAATAATGAAGAATCTTCCTCTCTATTTTCCAATCCTCGAATAACCACAAGTTAGGATTCTTCATAGGATATCGTCTAAGCCATGTGCCTGTAACAACCACTGCACCGACATGGTACTCTAAACCTTTACCATCTCTAACTAAGTGATCCAATTTTTGTTTGGCTTCAACACAACAACACAAATAATAATCTGTCCCTTCTTCATTGTCTTCAGGTGCAATAATAGCAAAAACATGGCCTGTAGTGACAAATGTACAAAATGCGGTCATTAATTCAGAAAATACTTGGGTAAAAGTTATAAAGTTACATATTGAAATTACAAAGATACATACATACATATATATATATATATATATATATATATATATATATATATATATATATTACCAGGTATCACTAGATCTGACAAGTGGTCAAAGTCAATAGATGAATCCATCTCTACCATTTCCGATGCTTGTGGGGGATGATAGGTGTCAATTGGGTCCAAAACTTGTATATCTCATTTGTCCACCCATTCAGTTGACTCACAGTCATCCCAATTTTCCTTTGTACATGATGGACAATAGCATGCCATTTTTCGTGTGTGGATACTCAATGAACCTACATTAGAGCTTCTAAAAGAGTGTAACTCACTAGATCCTATTAGTGTGCAATAGTCCTGATATGGTGCAATGTTAGTATTATCTATCAACCAAAAAAATCTATGAACTGTAGACTCACCTTCCTTACCTCGACCCATTGTACTGTTACACCATTGGACGATGGATTTCACATCTATCAATATTGCTCCATATTTATACTTTAGTTCTTCATGAGCCAAGGCTCTTTTAATGCATGCGCCTACACCATTGTGCTCTCCCTTACCATGACCAGCCTCTGTAAAATTCCACATATATTGAATTCTACACAACCTGTGCATCCTGCTCAACCAATAGAACATTCATGCATTCTTGAATTGAGATGCACAATTGTCTAACCAAATAATGTGTTGACGATATGATATGCTCCTGTTAGCCAAATCTCCATAAAATAGTTGAAAACAACCATGTACAAACTCCATAGAATGTGATCGATCATCACTGATGTAAAAATGGTACTCCCTCAAAATCTTTCTATCATCCTCTGTACTTGTAGGTGAATGCATGAATGTTATGTGAACAAATATGGAAAGCTGTTGAGATGTATAATACTTTGCTTGCACCTCATTTTGTGGTTGTAGTGTGTAGTTCTCTGCAAAATCTACAACCGAAACAATGGTATCCAATGGAAATGTATCCTTGCACAACTTGAATTGCAAATCCAACCATCAAGCTCTATGAGTATGCCTTGCATACTTGTAGATAATCTTTTCACGAAAAATCTTTATGAACTCATACACTGGAATCTTTTCAATAACTAGATCACATCTTTTACCATGTTTCCCATCTTTTAGAGCATATGTCACTGTCTTGAATTTTTGTACTCTACTATTTCATTTCCAATTGCATGTGTACTATCCATATGTTGACAAGTTGATAAAAGTTGCAAAGAACCACAAAATAAGCACGTACCATCCAAGCATGATGTCTTGTAAAATTGTTGGCCATCCCCTATTTCACATAAAATGTTGGATATGAATTCCTTTGAAGCTCTTGGTGGTTCTTTTATGTCACAATCCTGCAAAACAAACTGAGAATGCAAAACTACGTATATGTGCCTTAAAACATCAAAATGGTTAGAAAATTCAATATGTATCCTACAACAACAAGTTGTGCGTGTGTGATTTATTTTCACATAAAAAGGTTTACCCATCTCAAAAAATCTTTGACTTATTCGAATTTGAGGATACATACCAATAAATTTTGCAAAAAATAGTGTCTGAGTTGAGTCCAAAAAATGTTTCACATGTGGCTCATGATTTCGGCTACCAATCCTCCTTCTTACAACATCTCTTTGATTAGGAGAAACACATGTTATTTTTCCAAAAATCTTCGATCAATGATTTCAAGGCTTCACTAATTTCTTTATCCTTTCGTGGTAGTCTACCACTAAATGTCCATAACTCATTTTTTGTTGGATCTTCTAATCTCTCATGCCTTAGCATGGCTCTCCTTAAGGTACCTCTACCAATTTTTAATATTTTTCTTGTCTTTATCATGAGTCGAGCTTTCTTCATTTGGCTACTTACTATTGTCGATGTGAGTACTCATCTTGTGATATTATTACCTTTGGTGCATGATTTAGAACCCACTTTGTCATAAGCACTCATTAGATTCTTTACAATATTTCTTTCATTTGAATCATCCATCGTTCTTAGCCCAAGAATCTTCATGATAGGCCTAAATTTCAAATTTGTCATCATTTCAACAAATAATTGGCATTGACCTATAATATTTAATTCTTCAAAAAATAATCTCCACATATGATTAACTTTTCTTTGACAAGTACATTTGCTAATCTTGTCAGGCATTGATTTCAAAATGTTAGTATCAATATCAATCAAATATTTTGGTTTTCTAAAATAGATTCTAGAAGGTATTCTAATCTCTTCAATTCTCTCAACATTTTGAACATCAATATAAGGTTGAGTGTATTGTGTACCTTGAACCAAAGATGATGTGCCTTGGCAATAAGATGTAAAAGATGGAATATCACCTACTTGATGTGTTGATGTTGTGCTTTCAACATGACATGATGGAGTGTGTATATCGTCGGATCTATAAATCAGTGTCTCTTCAACATGAGAGGATGATATGACTTCAACATTGGAAGATGGTGTAGTGGATGATATGACTCCAAAATTCAAAGACGGTGTAGCGGATGATATGACTCCAACATTGGAGGATGTTGTAGCTTCACAATTCAATTGTCTTCTTGAGTGTAACAATGTCATTCGTTCTCTTTGTCTTTCTAATTCTTCCTCCTTGTTTCTTTGTACTGGTGGTTCTTGATCCTTTTCGAAAGTTAATTCTTCATCATTGATTTGCAATTTTCTTTGTTAGCATAGTAATTTCATTTTATCTCTTTTAATTGTCAAATCTCTCTCCCTATCTGTATTTTTTTGAATCTTTGGTTTCTTCCTTGGCATGATGATGATTTCTACATGTCAAATTATTCAAACATCCAAATTACTTAAAATGTGTAAATTAAAAATTATTCAATTACATATAAAAATTATAATCATTTGAACGAATACGCAATATATATCAAATGACTTGTCAAATTTCTAACCATTTTGAAATAACATTTCATTCAAACATACAATTTTCAATGAATTCACTATATATTACATAACATATCAAATTATAATCAAATTTGTATCTATATATCGAAAAACAATATTTAAAATGGATTGCACTAACCTTTTCTATTAAAGGAATATTCAAAAATTCTTCAAATCACGTATCCAATGATTGAATTTGGTGTTTGCTAGCTTCCAAAAGTGTTGAAATAGTGTTTGCTAGATGTTGAAACCCATGTTTTCTATCGAAATAATAGAGAGCATAACAGACCAAAAGTTAAAAATGGATGAAATGGGCCCCAAGGTTGGTTTTTGACCATCTTTTGGTGATTTGAGATAGTGCGTACACACTATAGCACGTACGCACTATAAAGCCTATACGTACTATAGTGCATACACACTATCTCAAAACACATCACTCCCCATCCTCCCTACTCTCTCTCACATTCCCTCCCTCTCTCTCTTCCTACTCTCTCCCATCCTTTACTCTCTCTCACTCTCCCTCTCCCACCACCTACTCTCTCTACCTCTCTCACCCCCTCTCCTCTCCCATCCCCAACTCTTTAGATCTCTCAAACACACTCTTATCCCCCCTATCTCTCTCCCTCTCCCTCTCCTACCACCTAATTTCTCTCCCCCATCCCCTACTCTCCCTCTTCTCCCCTATCCCCTACTTTGTCTCTATTACACACATTCCCATTCCCCCTCTCTCTCCCTCTCCCACGGCCTACTTTCTCGCCCCCATTGTCGTACTCTCTCTACCAACCCCTACTCTCTCTCACACTCACACTACTACTACCTACTATATATCTCTCTCTCAAGTTCTCTCTCTCTCTCTCCCCCATTTTGTACAAGCTCTCTCTGCCTCTCTCACTCTCTCTCCCATTGCCTTCTTTCTCTCCCACATCCCTTGCTCTCTCTCTCATCTCCCATCCCCTACTCTCTCACACTCTCCCCCATCCCCTACTCTCTCTCTCCTCTCCCATCCCCTACTCTCTCACACTCTCACTCTCTCCCATCCACTACTCTATATCTCTTACACATACACCCCCATCCCCCCCTCTCTCTTTCCCTCTCCCACCGCCTACTTTCTCCCCCCATCGTCGTACTCTCTCTCTGCCACCCCCTACTCTCACACTCTCACACTCTCTCCCATCCCCCCTCTCTCTTTTCCTCTCCCACTGCCTACTTTCTCTCTGCCATCGTCGTACTCTCTCTGCCACCCCCTACTTTCTCAAAACACATCACTCCCCATCCTTCCTACTCTCTATCCTTCCTACTCTCTCTCCCATCCCCTCCCTCTCTCTCTTCCTACTCTCTCCCATCCTTTACTCTCTCTCACTCTCCCTCTCCCACCACCTACTCTCTCTACCTCTCTCACCCACTCTCCTCTCCCATCCCCAACTCTTAAATCTCTCACACACACTCTTATCCCCCTATCTCTCTCCCTCTCTCTCTCCTACCACCTAATTTCTCTCCCCCATCCCCTACTCTCTCTCTCTTCTCTCCCATCCCCTACTTTGTCTCTCTTACACACATTCACATTCCCCCTCTCTCTCCCTCTCCCATCGCCTACTTTCCCTCCCCCATCATCGTACTCTCTCTACCACCCCCTACTCTCTCTCACACTCACACTACTACTACCTACTATCTCTCTCTCTCTCTCAAGTTCTCTCTCTCCCTCTCTACTCTCTCTCTCCTCCATCTTGTACAAGCTCTCTCTGCCTCTCCCACTCTCTCTCCCATCACTTACTTTCTCTCCCCCATCCCCTACTCTCTCTCTTGTCTCCCATCCCCTACTCTCTCACACTCTCACACTCTCCCCCATCCCCTACTCTCTCTCTCCTCTCTCATCCCCTACTCTCTCACACTCTCCCTCTCTCCCATCCCCTACTCTATCTCTCTTACACATACACCCCCATCCCCCCCTCTCTCTTTCCCTCTCCCACTGCCTACTTTCTCTCTCCCATCATCATACTCTCTCTCTGCCATCCCCTACTCTCACACTCTCACACTCTCTCCCATCCCCTACTCTATCTCTCTTACACACACACTCCCATCCCCCTCTCTCTTGTCCTCTCCCACCGCCTACTTTCTCTCCCTTATCGTCGTACTCTCTCTCTGCCACCCCCTACTTTCACACTTTCACACTCTCTCCCATCCCCTACTCTCTCACTTTCATAGATACACACACTCTTATCCCCCCACTCTTCTTCTTCTCTCTCATCCCCTACTCTCTACATCTGTCACACACACTCCCATTCCCCCTATTTCTCTCTATCTCCGTCTCCGTCTCCCACTCCCTCTCCTACCGCCTACTGTTTATCTCTCTCAAGTTCTCTTTCTTCCTCTCTACTCTCTCTCTCTCTCTCTCTCTCTCTCTCTCTCCCTCCCCCATCCCTTACTCTCACTCTCTCTCCCATCCCCTACTACTTTCTCTCAAACTCTCACACTCTCTCCCATCCTTTACTCTATCTCTCTTATAAATAAATACACATTCACATTCCCCCCCCCCCCTCTCTCTCTCACAGTCCTTGTCCCACTGCCTACTCTCTCCCATCCCCTACTCTATCTCTCTTAAATGCTTCCATTCCACCTCTCTCTCCCTCCCACTCCCTCTCCCACTACCTACTATCTCTCTCTCTCACTCTCACTCTCTCCCTCTCTCTCCCATCCCTCTACCATTTCCTACTCTCTCTATCTCTCTCTCCCCTCTCTCATTCTTGACTCTCTCTCTTTCACACACACACACCCATCCCCCCTCTCTCCTCTTCCATCCCCTACTTTTTCTCTCACTTTCTCTCCCTCTCCCACTGCCTACTCTCTCTCTCACTCTCACTCTCACTCTCTCCCTCTCCACTCTCTCTCTGCTACCCTCTAGTCTCTCTTAAATTTTCACACTCTCTCCTATCCCCTACTCTCTCTCTCTCTCTCTCTCTCTCTCTCTCTCTCTCTCTCTCTCTCTCTCTTACACACATTTCTATTCCCCCCTGTTTCCCCCTCTCCCACTCCCTCTCCCATTGCCTACTCTCTCTTCCATCCCCTACTCTCTCTTGAGCTACTTTGTCTTCCCCCTCTCCCATTCCATACTCTGTCTTTCACACACATGCACTCCCATCCTCCTCTCTCTCAAGTTCTTCCTCTCCCACTTCATCTCCCATTGCCTACTCTCTCTCTCCCAACTTGTACTCTCTCTCACACTTCCTCTCTCTCCCATCCCCTACTTTAAATCTCTTTCCCCCATCCCACACTCTCTCTTTGCCACCCCTACTCTCTCTCACACTTCCTCTCTTTGCCACCCCTTCTCTCTCTCTCTCATCCTATACTCTCTTTGCCACCCCTACTCTTTCTCACTTTCTCTCTCCCATCCTCTACTCTCTCCCCTCTCCTATCCCCTACTTTTTCTCTATCTCTTTCATGCACACACATAGCCATTCCCCTATCCTGCCCCACCTAGTTCTCTTTTGCAACTTACATCTTAATAGTGCGTGCGCACTATAGTAGCATGCACGCGCTATTTAGAATTGAGGTTTAAATAGCGCATGCACGCTATAGTGTGTGTGTGCTATAGGGTGTACGCGCTATTTAAACCTTAATCAAACCTAAGCCTAAGGCTTGGTTTTGCCTTGGAGATCCAACCCAAAGGTTTGGATTTGATGAACAGGCCCGAGATGTGTTTTCCAGCAAACATACAAAAAATGATTATTTTTTCTTTTGTGCTCCCCTTCAAGATTTCTCGTGGTTGGGTATCGATAAGATCAAGTTACATAGCATTATAGGTCTCTATGTTAGCTATCTAACCATATAATTTATTTTTAATTTGAACTATTTCAAGCCTTTCATCTATAATTTATTTTGAATGTATGTTCATTTTTTGTCAAAAACCACCACGTACTAATTGGGCTATAGATTTTAGCTCGTTCATCAAATTTTGCAACAACTTAGTTTTTTAGAAACTAGACTCCATTCTACACACTTTGAAAAAAAAAGTTTTGATTTTAGATTAGTTTTCAATTATTTCTAGGGGGAGCACATAGATATTTCATGTTTTTGGGATGTGTCTAGTTAAAAAATTCATTAAAAAAAAAATACACATTATAAAATTACTCGAAAAATCTGGGATAAACTACATAGTGTTAAGTAACTTTTTACCAGAGCGATTAAAGAATTTCAAAAAAAAAGTTAAAATTTTAGGGGGGCCACACTTTGTATTGTGTTATGTTTTTTTGGAATAAACAGTACCACTTTTTGTGGCCCCCTTTTTTGAGGACCTAAAACTAAACCATTTTGAAAAAAAATTAGTAGTTTAGAAACTAGATTCAAAGGACTACGACTTTTTTTTTGTCATATCTGAAAATTTTGAGCGTAACTATCTTCAAATTCTTGTTGAAGTTCAAAATTTGCAGATTTCAGGAAAAAGGTGTCCACTTATACCCCCCTTTTGGCACCACAACTTTGTGCACTTACCCACCTAGAGATCCTTGGAACAAGGATTCAATACAAGCCAAGATAATTTTTTTTTAAACATGTATGGATGCACATGACACTCAACATACGAGGATCACAAAGATTTCAATGGAAGACTTAACCAAAATCCTGACAACCAATGAATTTCCCAATGCCACTACCAAATTAACATACTCAAATAGAGAAATGAAGACCAAAGATGATGACCGAAAAAAGAATCTCGCAAAGGACACAATTGATAGAATCTTTCATGAGGAAATACAAAGTGACACATGAGGATCCACCTTTTGCACAAGGAAATGCACCAAATGGGGTGAGGATATGCTTGGCCCAATAGCCAAAATAACCTTAACTAGTGTGAAGTTTTATGCAAGGAAGCACGATGAATTGTGAGAAGAAACTCAACACACCATGCAAAATTTTGCACTCTTACACGAGAAAGTACAATTTTGCATGAGGAAACAAATTGGGAAGACATAAAAAATTAAGGTAAAAATCTAAGAAATAAATTTCCTCCACACCAGGGAGTACCAGATCCACAAATCAAGGCATAAACACTCGAACACTATAACTATGAGATGGAACTACATCTAACCATCTAAAACATAACAGTAAAAGAACATACTTAAAGTAACATCAAAGTGTATAGAAGCAACAATGCAATGAACAAGAATAATAAGACTCATGAGTGGTTCCTCCCAACTATAATAGCATCATGAGACCTAAAAGGTCCTAGCCATCCCCATGCATAACATCCCAAACTAGTGACCAGATCGTCAGAGCTGTCTTGTGAGGGTGTCACAACTCAAACATACTACATATTAAGAATAAGGAAATCTAACATGCTAAAAAGTAAAGCATTAGATATTCCAACCAATCAAATCACATCATCTAAATCCTATGCTAAACATCATAACAAGGGAAAGTGTCAAATAACCAACATCATCTAAACATGATATCCAAGCATTCCAATGAAAGCATAAATCACAAGAAATTATAGTTTGGAACTCAAACTGTCAAGTGAAAACATCAAGCAATGTTCGCACTAGAACAATAGACCATCTATGTATACCGATCCCCAATAGTGAAGGTAGCTACACTTCCCAACCATGTGAAACCCATAGGTCCACTCCCACCATCCTAATGGAGATAATGATCCAACCACACTCACATAAAGAAAACATCCATGGCTAACACTCACACCAAATAGTAAGAGGACTGTAACCAAGAGCATGAGACAATGCAAGTACAATAGGTCTTGGTCAGACACTCAATGGGTTACTATGTAGGGGTTGACATCATGGAGAGTCACTTGACATTCAATATCCCAAGCTAGTATTGGCAGCTTTCACTTCCCAGTGGAAGGAGCAAAATCCAAAATCCTTTTATTATCTTAAGTTTATTGCCACCCAGTATTTTATTTAATTGTCACTTGATTAAAAATTCCTCTACCAACCCTCAAGGCACAATGATCACTAGGTTGCAAGATAGAAGCCCCCTCCATGGTGATACCCTACCCTACCCATGCTTATCCATTGATGAGTGCCTATAGGCATGCATATTCCCAACCCAACCCCAAATAATCACACTTTTGGAAAACCATGGAAGATCAGGCCTCATAAGTCACTTGACAATATACGCACACATACTCATGTGTGATGCACCACCATCATGAAGATAATAGCATAAGGACTAGATGAGAACACAAGCAAATATATATAACTCAATCAAATAATAGCTCAAGATTATGGGTGCAACACACATCCCAATGTAACATAAAAGTAAAACAATGATGTAACTGGAATCCCAATGGATGATCTAGGTCCATGACCAACATCATGCCAAGAAAACATGGCAGACACAAAATGAAGCAAAACCCCTAAAATTGGAAAACTTTGAAATTAAAACCCATTTGGTCTTTGGTCACAAAAGTCACAAAAATTCAATAAAAATTAGGTTTAGACACCGTATGCAAAAATGAACAGCATAACAATGTGAAACCCCAAACCCTCATCTCAAAAATAGAGAAAACGTTCATACCCGACCAACCATGCAGAACCAACAAACATAAATAGAGGAAAACACAAGTTATCAGCCTCCTGACATATAGCTACTAGAAACATAACCAAAAACTAAGCTGAAACAAGAAAACGAGAGAGCCCCACCTGACAAAAAAAGGGGTTGAAACAAGAAACAACACAATAAAATAAATAACTCACAGTAGTTGCCAGAAATCACAGCACAACAAGGTCTCCCTAAGCTAGATCTAATGAGATTGACCTCGTGAAGATCCCAAGCCCACAGCTCTCACAACAAACAGAAAAATAATCCTCCAAAAGAAGATTCTAGAAAAAGCTCTCAAAATATCAATTTCCAAAAGTGAGAAGTGACGAATTAATTTCTTCTTTCAATACTTATTCACTTTTCGAGTGAATAATCGATTAGTGAAAATAACCAGCCAACCTAATTAAACCCCTAATGAACCCAAAAAAAAGTAGGATATTCCTAGTAATAGGAATTAATCTATGGTAAAGTTATCAGAAATTAAATTCAAAAAAATTTAAAGCTCAAAAACCCAAAATCACAGAATTTTTTTTAACAACTTTCATGACAATGAGAATCTCTAAATGCACAGTCACACTCATGGGTCTAGTCACATAATGAAAATGATTTAGATTTAACCAAATTACTAGAAGGTTTAATTTAATAAATTATTATACGTCGACCATATAGGGATGACATTGGTAAAATATGAATAGTTGAATCACTAACTCCATGTGCCACTACCAGGGATATAAATCTTGCACACTAAAACACATGACCAAGTGCAATTGCATATAATAAAATTGCTTAAGCAATAAACACATTAAATCACCTAATTTAACCATTTATTCAATTATATTGAAATAATCCATTTACATCACTCACATTCACATAAAGCATAATGAAGCAAGAGTTAAGTAAATAATCATAGTATTAAATCCATCATAGAACATAATCAGAATATGTCCAAATATTGAATAACCAACTATCATCACAAAAAATATTGTCATCTCAAAAAGGCATCATACAAATATGATAAATTGAACATCATAGTACTATAGCATCTATGATACTGAAATCAAGGTATAACATCTAACCCTTAGGTTAACTCAAATGTAAAACATAACATGAGTATAAATATCTCTTGAATCAGAATATAACAAGGTATAGACTGAAAACATGAGAGACACTACACACTTCATGCCTAAATAATTTCCCCTTACTTCATAGTTTGTGAACAATTTTGACTTCCAATTTTCATATGGGTTTTTAGTGGGATGTTTAATCGTACTCAACTCTCTTCAAGTTTTGGACTTAAATTGGCTAGGTAAGGTATAAGCACAAAGTTACCTCCCTCAATTTGATAATATATCTATAAGAAATCAAGGAACAATCCATCTGTCAATTCAATACTTCAAGAAAGCATTTAAGTATTCCAATTAAAGAGTTAATCCACATTGATATTCATATATTCAATCTTTAAGAAAGAAAGAGAAGAAGGCAAGTTTAGATACTACCATTAGGGTAGACATTCGTTCCCTTCTAACCTAGCTCTACTTTAGGACTACATCAAAGATCATTTTCAAGAATCTTCATAAATAATTTTTAAAAAAAGTTTCTACTACCAACAACACACTTCCTTTATATTGCAAGTATTTTAATTCAATCTTTGATTCCTAGAGTAGGGGTTGAAAAAGAGAAATGTTATAATAGAGAATATTGAGAGGTGGGGGGTGTGGAAAATATTGCAACACCTTTACTACAACCATTTATATTAAAACTTAATCATATGCATACACAAATGAATAAACTGAAAATGTAAACCACACAAAAATGAGAAATTCATAACTCCATGATTTGTTTTCAAGGAAACCTTGGCCAAGGGAAAAAAAAACCCAATGGGGATGATACCCACAATAATGCATAAATATGAAACTCCTATTTTAGGAGATTTGACTCAGTTAGGAATCATTATATACATTTAGCACATCAATCCTTGTAAGAGGACTAGACCTTGTTAGAGGTCTCAAGCCTATTATGATTTGTATCATAATGGAGGTCACTCCTCTACAAAGATAATAGATCCATACAACAAGTAATCGATACAGTACCAAAATGACTATATTGATATATGTTATATCTGATTAGTCCATCATATATCTCACATTTGATTTTGACCATGTAAAAATTGACCATATCTAACCATCAAAACATCAAAAAATACTTGTCAAAATAATTAACCAAATATTGTTTAGAAAACCATCTCTATACGCAATCATGTTGACTGCCCCTTTACCTCTATTATACTCCTCTTTTCTAATATTTATACTCTTGACTAGTATATACTTCCACTTTGACATCAATGGCAAAGGCAAGACTACCATATGCTATGCACAAGTAAAAAATGTGTTCATTTCCAAAACATCTATACATATCTCAAAATGTCTACTAAATTCCTTTTCAAGGTAGCAAATTGAACATCCCATGTCTTCTTCATATTTTTTTCTACTTGGATTATGCCACAGATTGCATAGATTAAAATCTTTGCTCCATGAAGGTCATTTGGTCTAAATAATTCATAAACCTTCTTGGAAAACTCCAACAACTCCAATTACTTTTTCATTAATTCTAACTTAGGCAACAAGAAAATTTTCTTTAAGGAGAATTTTCTCAAAGCCATACCCCTTTCTTTCTATAGAACATTGATCACGTAAAAAACTTTGGTGACATCTTTGTTCATGCCAATAACACTTTTATCTATCTTAGAAAAAAATTCTTCATGTTTTGCTAACTTTCTCTCTTCTTCATTAATTCTTTGACTCGTATCTTCAACATATTTTATAGAATTTGTACAAAATATATACATGTCTTTCCCTTCTTATACATATTCTCTAATTTCTTTAATGAATTTATTAAAATATTTGACATCATTATCAATTATCATTGTTATTCCTCTTCATTATGATTATCTTTGTGACTTTTTGTGCTTCTAATTCTCCAACTTCAATTTGGTCCTTTATTTTCTCTTATTTCTTTCCTTTATTAGACTTCTTTTTCTATGTGACCTTAGATTTATTAGGGCTAGGGCCTTGTTCCATCGCCTACTACCTTATAGCTCTTATCAATGTATATTTAATTAGTTTACTATCTTAGTAGTGGGTGGGGTCCTTGTTTACCTTCTTGTAGCCTTATGAGTTTGTGGAGTAACCTCAATTTTTTTTATTTTAACAATAAATGTATCTAGCACCTCTACATTCTCTATGAAATTGTCCTTTACCAATTTCAAGCTAGAACTTCCCAATTCTACCTTTATAGGAACTTCACTCCCTTTTTCTATTGTTGTCCAATCTTCTTTATCGATAACTTTTTTTTTCTTTTTTGCAATTTTCTCTTTAAATCCTTCTACATTCCTTTTGCTTGAGCCTCTATATAACTCTTCTCTAACTTGTCTAAAATTTTCCATGTATTTCCCCCATGTTTCTACTTCCTTATCCCTTGGCGATGCAAACATAGATTTTGCATATTATTTTAAAACTTCTTGACTAAATTTATATCCAAAAGGGTGAATGAATGTCTCTCTAGGTTCAACAACCTCCATACATGTGACACTAGTTTCAAATACAAAGCAATGTGTATCTACATATTTTTTGACTAATTGCCTTGGTAATTTATATCTTTATTTCATTTCTCTTTGGAATCCTTTGAATAGTCCAAACAATTCACTTGTAATATCACCTTTTTATTGCATTTTGTAGTGTTTAGTAATTAAGGCCATGGTAGGAACATCCTTAGTCCAAGCATGTGGGTGCATGTTTGGGAACTTGTAAATGATATTAAGAATATGTGCAACATTAAAAATCCAAACCTAAAAGGTTGAGTTTTTCCATGCTTAATCCTCCTTAGGATCTCAAATAATTGTCATCTCAATATTTCACATTTGTCAAAATAATCTTTCTCAACAACCACCTTATATGCAGTTTGATTTACACTAGCATACATTGAATCATTTCTACTATTGTAGTGCATCTCGTAACTAAGAAATTTGTCAGTTACTCCAACATGTTGCTGTTTGATATTTGAAAGTGTCATATCTCTATTATCCCAATTTTTTGTCATGTTAATCTCTACATCTTCTGATGCAGTGTGTTGTCTCTAGAATTAACAATTTTTTAATAACCTAGTGATAAGAATGAATACACCTAGGGGTAGCTAATTAGCATATTCAATGCACCTATTCAAATACCAAGGCTAACTATGAGGCTATTTAATATCCTTCTTCTCTTTAGGCTCTACAAGACCTAGGTGGGTGGACCTTAGATTCTTGATATGGTACCAGTGTAAAGGCATATAACTGAATCTATATAATAGATAAAAACCCTTGAATCTTCTATGTTTATGCAAATGTTGATGGACATAAAATAGCTAATAAAAAGACACATGAACCTGATAAAATAAGAGAGAGTAACTCTTTTCAACTCTTAAACATAAAGAAAAAGATATTCAATTAAATATTGAATCAACATAGCCCAGGTATGCAACAACAAAAACATGTAATCTCCATGTTGATCAGTCCCTTATCCATTGGGCATAAACTAAGTTAGAACAAACACATGGATACCTGAAATACTTAGATATCTAATCTATCTATCTACCTTGCAAATAGACATCTACCTTCATGAATGTCTCATACTTATCAAATATCCTTCTCAAGTAACCAACAACCCTATCAAATATATCAAGCATTTACTTGACTCTTTGTTCCAATAGCAAAACATACAAGAAATGCAACCTTAAGGGGATGCAAAAGGTTTAAATTCTTTGTTCCTAAACCACAAAACATTGCAAAATATAGAGAGAGGAGACACGAATCATAATGAAACTAGGAAATTGGTTGTTCTTTGTATTCATTTCATTGAAACTAATACATCAAGTGTATATAGAACTTAGATAAGACAAAACAAACGACTGTATAAACCATTTTCTTCAAGGCAACTACAACACTTCTATTCATGATAGATAAATACTAAAAAGTGGGTGGTATCACAATAACAATACTGAATTGGAACCATCCTTGGGGTATCACAGTTGTATAAATAAAAATTCCTCCTCATCCTAGAAATCCTTATATAGAGAAGGATTGCAACACACTATAGATGAGAAGACACACATAAAAAAAAACTAACTAGAAACAAAACTACAAAGATATTTCTACATTGTTACATTACAAAAAATTCTCTGCATTTAGACAAAACTCAGGGAAGTAGTTGCAAAGTTGGCAACAGACACTTATTGCAGGAATCCTCATCCTCAATTAGTTCATCCTCTACTACCTTTAACCATGACATTCTTCAACTACCTCCACTAGCATAGCTTTATCTTCTGCAACTATGTTTAAAATATTTACTTCTTCTTGGTAATCATTCCATGAATATGATTTTATTTGATCTTCACCATAGTTTTACTCAATTGAAAATTTGATCCTGATCATGAATGCTCCACTCGAGACACCAACCCATTTATCTACTTAGTACCGACCTATGCCATGCTTCGTTTCTGCAATATATTTCAATATTTCATTTGCTACTTTGAGGGTCAAACCCAACTAACTATAAAATTTTACTTCTTTCTACCTCTTTGGGGTCCATCCTTTGTTGCTATTCACTAGCCGTGCGACCATGTAATCAAGTATATTAATCATTCTTGCCCAGTCACAGTCAAAGAACTAAATACTTAACCAAAATGTGCAACCATGCGAACAAAAAATCCCTATGAAAATGGCTTCACCTTCCACATGTCAATCTATTTTTATTTCATTATAGATAAAGATCAAGCAATTTTTCATACCGACATAGTGACATCTATTGATCCTTCATTTGATCTATGACCTAGGTAAATCTACAAACTTATGACCCTTATTTGAACTTACAACCAATCAAGAGCTTCCCATACATGACATAATTTTGACACTACATTGCCACATCATCATATCATCCACATGGTGGCTAGTCACACCTCCAAAACCTTAACACAAGATTAGCTCTTCACCCCAATGACCATGCAAACCATAGCATTCCACATCATCACCGCTCAAACCCATGGTCAACATTAACCTAGCGTGATCCTACAACTTAAAATCCTTAACTCAATGTGAACCCTAAGAAGCCACAAACCAATCCATCACCATGTTACAAGGTTAACCTTAGGTAAACTTTAAAGTCCTACGATGTTGTGAACATTCACAAAGTGTAACCACCAGGAAATAGCCATGACCATGCAATCCATTGAGTCACGTCTTTGCACCTTAGATTTCACAATTATCCATGACTATTGTAAAACCACGTGGACCTGAAAGATGAAAATTTTCCATATTCTTGCTTCAAAATAATGTTAGCATTTATAAAGTAGTGAAGATGCACCTGGGAGCTTATCATAAGATCACAACTTAGGACATGTTAAGGAAAGATGACATAAAAGATATAAAGCGTGAAAAACTTAGGGACATAAATATATGAACATGTTTTTTATGTATCCCTATCAAAAGGTTAGAACCCTAAACCCTATCAAAATAAAATTAAGGCAAAAGCCCTTGGGTTTAAAGATGAATGATATTTTTGCTTGAAACCCTAGGTAGTTCTAGACAAATGCTTCCTGGATTTCACTGGTATTCATAGATTTTTTTGGTGAACTAAAAATTAGGCCAACAATAGCTCTATGTAGGGATGCATGCCCCTTGTGGGCATGTCAAGGATTCAAACCTCTGGAGGAAGTAGACCACACACCTGCCAAAAAAACCTTTCTCTGAACAACTTATTGAAAAATAGGGAAACCTACTCATAACTATAAAAGATGATGGCCTCAGGCCACCAAATGAAATGTCAAAACTTTTTACCTTAGTCAAACAGTTGATTTTCATTTACATCACCTTGAGGTAACCTTGAAGTATGATATCCATCAGTTTCATGACACACATCAAAATTTCTCATTAGTAGATTATGTCAAACAAAATCATTCTCATAGTGTATATAAAAACTTGAATCACTCTCTTCATCTTGCTCACTATGAAAATGCATACCAACATGCCCTTGAATACAACAATCAAATTGAGAGTCTTCAATATCAAAAGATTCATACATGCCATTAACTAGAAACACAAAGTGCTCATCTGAATCATATTCATCACAAATTTCCAATTCACCTTGTATATCTAGATGTGAAGAATATATGAAATCTGATTCCTTTGCCTCACTTACAGTCATGTTACATATCAAATTAGACTTATCATTCATTGAAACTTCTTCACACTAAAATTTTTAGTTAGTCATCAAGATTGAAAAACTATCATGAAAATGCTGACACAAAATATGCTAATCAAAATCATAGTCTTCATCTAAGAAACTATCAGGAACCTTGAACTTATCATTACAAGATTTATTAGCATATAAAGGAAATCCATAGTCAGATTAACAACTTGCAACCTCACTATTTTCCTCTTCATCATATAAAGCATCAAAATATATTGTAGCATAATAACTAACATGAGAAAAAATTGAAATAATATGAAATTCCCCTTCAATCACATCCCCTGCATCTAAAAAGTCATCATATGCACAATTGTTTTAGGTATTGTCATAAACACCTCTGAGATTTGATAATGATTTTTTTGATTTTGTATCTCTTTCCACATCAAACCTTGGGGAAGTGACTTGACTAGATGAAGAAACATTATGAGGGATATGGGCATCCTTGGAATTGCTTACATATTTTTCAAAATCATTAGCCAACAAAGCTGAAATTTCATCAAGACTCAAGAAGATTTCCTCAAAAATCTTCTCCTGGTTATGATTATTATCTGGATGACATGAAGAACTTATAGTAGTAGAAACATTAGTAGAAAATTTTGAAACATCAGAAGCTTCACTACACTCATTTTCATCATAGTAAGAATTACCTCTACTACTATTATACATTTCTTCAACTTCACACTCACTATAACAAGAGTTATTTTCACTTGCATATCCATCTTCCTCACACTGACTGTAATCATCTGATTCACTAGCATTTGAATCCATCTTTTCACACTTGTAAGACAAATTATCATTATAAATGGATCCATTATATTCATTACTACCTTGACTTTCAGCACACCCATTATCATCATTAGAAGATATAGCATGAACTCTATCATTATCACTTTCCATCTCCTTAATGAATCTTTAATCTTACAAAAGCTCTTCTAATTTTATAGGTGTTGGCCAATTAACTGAATTAGGCACTAGAATGTCAAGGAAAACACTAGGCAAGGAAGATTTCTTATGTCTAGGATGAAAAGGCATCTTGTTGATTACTGATTTCAACTTTACATAACATTGTTCAATATCTAGAACCTGAGTACTTGCCATTGTGATTCTTATGATACTGATAAGCCTAATGTGGATTTTCTTGCTCAACATAGCAATGTTGTTAACCATAGTTTGCAAACTTTTACAGCTTGGCAAACTAGCCTTAGATCTAAGAACTGACTTCATTTTGAAATAAAATTTCACCTCCTCTCTTAGTGCTAAAAATCACTAAATGAGGTACTGATTTCTAACATTTTTCATTCCAAAAACAAAAAATCATGAAAAGAAAAATACCTTTCAGTGTTGATGCAAAACATTTCCTTTGCTGGCATGGTTGTGGACAAAAAACTCTCTCGTACCATTGATAAAACTTTGTAGAGCCACCACCTCCTTGAAAAGGATAAATGAATCACTATTGTGATTCACTTTCTGACATTTAGATTTCTTATAATAGAAAATGAAACAAAACTCAACTTTAAATCAAGAAAAAAAACTTCTTTCCAAGAATGACTATCAAGAGCTTCGGATCTACCCATACAAACCGAAAGTCCTTCAAAATTTACAACATGAAATTAACTAGGATACATTGGTATAGAGATACAAAGTTTCCACTCACACTTGTGAGAAATAACACATAATTTTTCACTTGACAAAATCTAATCCAGACTTTCTATTGCAGGAAAAAGTGCAAGTCATCAAACCACTCTTGTAGATTTACAAACTAGAAAAAGAGAACAAAACTTGTTGTTCATTCTTGACTCTGAACACTACAACACTTTGAAAACACTTCTTAGCTAAACTAAATAATGATGGAAACACTAGCAACAATGTAATTTTTGTGCAACCTTCAAAGCTATTGTTGTCCTAGATAAGCGCTACTGGGAGGCATGAAATTTTAGCATGACCTTGTTATTGATAACAAACTTTGCACATGCCTTTCTTCTTATCATATTGAATCACCTTCAAATTCAATACTTCTCCAATAGAGTCACCATTTTTTTGGCTCCTAAATTAATAGTTTTTTAATAACCTAGTGATAAGAATGAATACACCTAGGGGCAACTAATTCCCATATTTAATGCACCTATTCATAAACTAGGGCCAACTATAAGGCTATTTAATCTCCTTCTTCTCTCCAGGCTCTACAAGATCTAGGTGGGTGGATCTTAGATTCTTTATATGGTACTAGCATAAAGACATATAAATGAATCTATATAATATAGATAAAAAAACTCTCAATCTTCTATGTTTATGCAAATGTTCATGGACATGAAATAGCTAATAACAAGACACATGAACTTGATAAAATAAGTGAGGGTAACTCTTTTCAACTCTTAGACATAAAGGAAAAGATATTTGATTAAAAATTGAAACAACATAACCCAAGTACGTAAAAAAAAAAATATGTAATCTCCAAGCTGACCAGTCCCTTATCCATTGGGTATAAACTAAGTCAGAACCCACACATGGATACCCAAAATAATCATATATCTGATCTATCTATCTACCTTGCAAATAGACATCTATCTTCATAAAAACCTTATACCTATGAAACATCCTTCTCAAGTAACCAGCAACCCTATCAAATATATCAAGCATTTGCTTGGCTCTTTGATCCAATAACAAAACAAACAAGACATACAACCTTAATGGGATGCAAAAGGGTTTTAATTCTTCATCCCTAAACCACAAAACATTGCAAACTATAGAAAGAGGAGATGAGAATCAAAATGAAACTAAGAAATTGGTTGTTCTTTATATTCATTTCATTGAAACTAATACATAAAGTGTATATAAAACTTAGATAAGATACAACAAACGACTGTATAAACTATTTGCTTCAAGGAAACTACAAAATTGTTGTTCTTAATAGAGAAATATTAAAAAGTGGGTGGTATCACAATAAGAAGATTGAACTAGAACCATCCTTGTAGTATCACAATTGTGGAAATGAAAATCAAAACCAACATTTGTGTGTCACGGTGGTAAAATCAGAACCCCATTCCTTCCCATCCTAGAAATTCTTATATAAAGAAGGATTGCAACAAGCTACAAATGAGAGGAGAACACATGTAAAAATGATTGGAAATGAAAATAAAAAGATATTTCTACATTTTTACATTATGAAAAATTCTCTACATTTAGACAAAACTTAGGGAAGTAGTTGTAAAGTTGGTAGCAGGCACTTATTTTAGGAATCCTCAACATCAACAGGGTCATCCTCTACTACCTTTAATCGTGACATTCTTCAACTGCCTTTGTTGGCATAGCTTTATCTTCTGCAAGCAGCTTTAAAATATTTACTTCTTCTTGGTAGTTGTTCTACAAATCTAATTTTATTTGATCTTCATCATAGCTTTACTCAACTCAAAATTTGATCGCGATTATGAATGCTCCACTTGAGACACTAACCCATTTATCTACTCGGTGCTGACTTCCGCAATGCTTTGTTTCTAAAATAAATTCAAATATTTCATCCACCACCCTAAGGGTCAAACTTGGCAACTAAAACATTTTACTTCTTTCTATTTCTTCATGGTCCACCCTTTGTTGCTATTCACTAGCCATGCGACCATGTGATCAAGTATATTAATCATTCTTGCTAGCTGATAGCTGAAGAACTGAATCCTTAACCAAATTGTGCGACCATGTGAATAAAAAGCCCCTATGAAAATGGCCCCACCTACCATGTGTTAAGTTATCATTATGTCATTATGGATAAAGATTGAGAATTTTTTCATACCGACATAGACACATCTATTGATCCTTGATATGATCTATGACCTAGGTAAAAGTACAAACTTGTGACCCTTTTCTAAACTTACAACCAATCAATAATTTCCCATACACCACATCATTCTAACCCTACATTGCTACATCATCATATCATCCACATGGCAGCTAGTCCCGCCTTTGAAACCTTAACCCGAGATTAGCTCTTCACCCCAATGACCATGTGAACTAGAGCACTCTGCACCATCATCACTCAAATCCATGGTCAACATTAACCCAACATGATTTTGTGACTTAATATCCTTAACTTCACCATGTTGCAACGTTAACCTCGGGTAACCATTAAACTCGTGTGATGTTGCAGACATTCACAAAGTGTAACCACCAAGAAATAGTTGTGACCATGCGATCCATTGAATCACATCTTTATATCTTAGAATCTTCAATTATCCATAATTGTTATGAAACTGTGTAGACTTGAAAGATGAAAATTTCGTACAGTCATGCCTCCAAACAATGTTAGTAGTTATGAAGCAGTGAAGATGTGCTTGGGAGCTTGTCGCAAGAATGCAACTTAGGACACGTTAAGGTAAGATAACATAAAAGATATAAAAGGGAAAAAAAATTGGGACATAAATATATGGAAATGTTTTTTATGTATCTCTATCAAAAGGTTAAAACCCTAAACCCTATCAAAAAAAAAAGACAAAAGCCCTAGGGTTTGAAGATGAATGATAGTTTTGCTTGAAACCATAGGTAGTTCTAGAAAAATGCTTCCATATTTTTACCTGTACTCATAGATTTTTTTGGTGAATTGAAAATCAGGTCAACATAGTTCAAGGAAGGAGAATTCCCAAAGAATATGTCCTAGCCCCCAACAAATAACCACACAACGAAAACACAAAAACAATGTAAGATCTAATACCAAATCACAATACTTTATTCATAGATATAACTGCTTACATGCAATGTGCCTAATTGTAAGACCTTCTAGGTTCAGGTCAAATAAAATAATAATTACAATAATAGTTCTACGAGATCGCTCAAGATCTAATCCAAACACTAATCCCAGTTAGTCCATATCCACACTCTAGTAGAAATATCCAAAGAAATCTTAACTTGTGCTCGCAAGCCCACCAAGCAATCTCCTAGTTTTTAAGCCATGGCTACTAGCTCTTCAAATTTTGCATTCTCTTCTCTAAGGTGGATGACAATTGACTAAAGACTTGACAAGACCCCCTACTTATACATAACTGAGCCATAAGTCATCCCATTTCATAAAAAATAAACATAAAACACTTACATTAAATATATGTTGAGCCACAAGTCAGCTACAACATAAATTAAATACCCAAAATTGGATACAACACAAATTAAATGCCAAAAGTTAGTTTATAGACAACTCGACACCTACAAGAACCAAGACCAGATTGAGTGCCAAGGAAACCAAGTTGAGCATTAACCAAACCATAAGAATTGTAGAGCTCCTAGTGCATCTCGAGCTCCTAGAACACGTTGAGCAACCAAAACATGTCGAGCAACCAATATGTGTTGAACACACAAAAAGTGCTGAGAAATCTATATCTGCTAAGCTCCAAGATTGACTGAGCCCCTTCAGTGATCAAGCACCATGGCCAACACCACATGCAATAGTAACTGAGCACCACTCCTTCTTTGACCAAGCACCAATCTTATCCACCAAGACCATTCATTCAAGCCTTCAACTGAGAAACACCATAGAGATGACCGAGCACCTCCATCTTTCCATAAAAATGTTGATATGTTTAGGAACCTTAGATGCCCCTGCATTAGACTTGTGGGGTATAAACAAAAATGTGTCCCACAATTTGATGCCCAATGAAAAATCCACATTCATCTTCATCTTCACCAAAGGCTTCCACTCCAACATGACCAAGAAAACCAACATGCAAATCATTCACATCTAAATAAATTTGTCAAAGACTAGAATCTCAATCATCCAATCAACATGCTTGTTGAAAATAGATGAAGAATCCAATCAAAGAGGGAGATTGTAAAGGAATATTGTTGAGAACATACAAGTATGCTTCAATCATTATTTTGTCACTGATGTCAAACGTAGTATTTGCTAGTGACATAACTACTTATAAGATTTAAGTACTATCACTTATTTGATTGATGAAGAGGATTTGATCAAAAGATGTAATAATAGAACCTAAAGGAAAGGTTGAGTTATGATTATGTAATGAAGTACAAGGATTAGTTAAGATAGTGATGATATGATGCATTGATAATCTACTTAAGGTTACAAAGGTTGGTTTACACTAAGAAATTTTAGAAGAACAAGTTAAACAAAGTTTGTTTGCCAATATTGACCAAGTGGATAGTAGGTGCCAAGAAAAATTAGTGCAAGATGAGTAAAAAATTAGTTGGAGCCAAGTAAAAGTTCATTCTAGTGTATGTTGAGCATAACAATGAATGCCAAGTAAAGTTTAGTTGATGTCAAGCACTAGTAAACTTTAGTTGATGCCGAGTGATATTATAGAGGATGTTGAGAAACATAGTATGTGTCGAGCATCATAAGGTTAATAATGTTGAGCTACTGCATTATTTAAAAGATCATGGATTTGATGAAATTGAGCTGACATGTTTGTTTTGTTGGATTGTGTGAACGAGGTGGAAGATAAGGATGATGAGATGGTGGCACAAAATTCAAGGTAAATCATTTTTAGGAGAATTCAAAGAGGATTCAAGGAGAAGTTTCTAGAAGAGAGATGGAATGTGGGGTAGATACATTGTATGCTACCTAATCTATTCTAACCCTAAATTGGATTATGGAAAATGATTGGCAAAATATCTTAATTTCCTATTTATAGGAATGATTTGTCTTGAAGAAAAGAGAGTCGTGTGCAAGAACCTAAGGAAGACAAGGAGCCAAAGGGATCTTCTTCATCAAGTGACCTAAGAGGAGACTGCATTGGCATGCTAAGCAAGAAGGCTTAAGGATATGAATGCTTCAAGGGTGGACAAGCTATCAAAGTTGTAATGTATGAAGGTCAAGCAGAATAGAGGACTGAACAATGATCTATAATCTACAAATTAAGTTGTAAGTTGTATTACATCAAGCCTTATGGTTACTCTCTAACAATTGTATTAGTCTAGGGCAAATCCTTTGGATTAAGGTTGACCTAACAGTCATTTGTAAATCCTTTAACTGGGTGACATTCTAAGTGAATGGTCTAAAGTCCTCTAACAAGGCTCACTCCTAATAGGTTCATTGAAATCCTTTAGTAGGGTCATATTTAATAGTGTGTATTGTAACCTTTAATAGCGTTGGCCTTTCATAGGGCATCACTTCATAAGAGTGAAAAGAGTAGCATGTTATTGGTTGTTTTTCCCAAATTGGTTTTCCACGTAAATCATTGTGTCAAATGCATTCATGAATCTATTATGTTTCATGCTTTACATTTTTGCAAGTTGATTTGAGAGTAATCTACAAGTTTTAAGTTTTATTCTTGTTGATGCAAGGCAGCTTCCTTGTTGCCTTAAACTGCTTGGGTTAGGGGTATGACCCCCAATTTGCCTCTAAGATATTCATAGGCATCCTTGGGTAATGGTTTGGTGAAGATATCTGTAGTTTGTTCCTTTGTGTGAATGTATTCCAACTTCACTTGTTTGTCTTCTACCAATTCTCTGACATAATGATACTTGATTGCAATATGCTTGGTTTTTGCATGCATCACTGGATTTTTGGATATGTTTATAGAACTTGTATTATCACAATACAATATCACCAGTTTTGTTACTTCTTCTTTCATTCCATTCAATAGATGTGTGAGCCATACAATGTTTGTACAATTAACTGCAGCTGCCACATATTTTGATTCTGTAGTGGACTGGGATATACATGTTTATTTCTTGCTAGTCCAGGTAACTAGCCTTTTGCCTAGAAATAATGCACCTCCACTTGTGCTTTTTCTATCATCAATGTTTCCTACCCAGTCTGCATCTGTATATGCATTGAGTTCAAATTTTCCATTCTTTTTGTAGTATAGACCAAAATCATTAGTCCCTTTGAGATATATCATTATTCTTTTTACTGCTATGAGATGATTTTCTTTCAGCTTAGCAGAAAATCTAGCCACTAGCCCAACTGCTAATGCTATGTCTGGTCTACTATGTACAACACATTGTAGTTTTCCAATCATGGGTCTATACATTGTTTGATTGACTTCAGTTGACTTATCATTTTTGGACAGCTTATTTCCTGTGGCCATTGGTGTGCTGACTCATTTGGATTCCTCCAATCCAAATGTTTTAAGAATTTCTTTGATGTACTTTTATTGTGTAACAAATATTCCATGTTTAAGTTGGTGTACTTGCAATCCAACAAAAAATTTGATTTTTTTAAACATAGACATTTCAAATTCATGTTTCATTTTGTTAGCAAAGTCTTTGCAAAGTACTTCCTTACCACCAAATACTATGTCATCCACAAAAATTTTAGATACAATAATGTCTTTACCTTCTTCAGCTTTGATGTACATGTTGTTGTTATCATCAGTTCTTTCAAATCCAATTTGCACTAGATACTTGTGAAGTCTCTCATACCATGCTCTAGGTTCTTGTTTCAAACCATAGAGTGCTTTATGTAGCTTACACACCATATCCCTGTTGTTCTCATCAAAAAATCCTTTTGGTTGTTCAATGTAGACTTCTTCTTCTAGTATACCATTTAAGAAGGCAGATTTTACATCCATCTGATAGACTTTGAAATCTTTGTAGGCAACATATGCAAGTAAAGTTCTTACTCCTTCCATTCTAGCAACAGGAGCGAATGTTTCTCCATAATCTATTCCTTCTTCTTGAGCATAACCCTTGCATACTAATCTAGCTTTATTTCTGGTAACCTCACCATTCTCATCTAGTTTGTTTTTGAATACCCATTTGGTACCAATCACATTATTGTTAGTTGGTCTGGGAACCAAACTCCAGGTTTTGTTTTTCCTTATTTGATTAATTTCTTCTTCCATAGATTTATACCAGTCATCATCCTGTAATGCACCATATACTGTCTTGGGTTCGAATTTGCTGATCAGACATGTTTCATGTCTATGTCTACTCCTTGTCATTGGTCTTGCATCTTTGTCACCAATTATCTGTTCAGCAGGGTGATGTCTTTTTACATATTTGGATAATCTTGGTTCTGTCCTTGTTTCCATGTTTGATCTTTCAGATTTAGAATCACTATGCACTTCATTGTCAGGTTGTTCTTCATTATGTGTACTGTCTTCAAAATTAGATTGTGCATTTTCTTCATTTTTTAACTCAGCTTCTGAATGCAACTCGGCATTCACTAGTTGTGAATCGGCTAAAACTGACACTTGTTGTTGATTTTTAATTTGATTGTCATCATCCTCATCAGCAGTCATTGCTTCATAAGAATATACAAAGGTTCTGTATTCTTCCATTTTCTTTGGTTCTTCAGCTTGGACTTCTGTGTGCTCATCAAAATTTACATTTGCACTTTCCACAATTTTGTTAGTGTTAACATTCAAACACTTATATGCCTTACTTCTAGTGGAGTAACCAAGAAATATACCTTCATCACTTTTTGCATCAAATTTTCCATTTCTAGTATCCTTCAGGATAAAAAATTTGCAACCAAACACTTTGAAATGTTTTACATTGGGTGAGTAACCATACCATAATTCAAAAGGTGTTGTATTTGTACCTTTCTTGACTTGTACTCGGTTCAGTGTATGAACAGCTACACTTACAGCTTCTCTCCAGTATTTTAGAGCAACATTCTTTTCCATCATTAATGTTCTGGCACAGTCAATCATAGATCTATTTCTTCTCTCAGCAATTCCATTCTGTGGGGGAGTTCTAGGAGCTGACGTTTGTCTTTTGATTCCATTGTCATTACAGAATATCTCAAATTCTTTTGATGTAAATTCACCACCTCTATCTGATCTTAGACATTTTAGGCTTTTTCCAGTTTCCTTTTCAACTTTGGCCACATACCACTTAAACATTTGAAAAGCATCAAATTTTTGTTTTAAGAACATAACAGTCATCATCCTGGAATAGTCATTAACAAATAGCATTATGTATTTATCTCCTCTATAGCTTTGTATTTCCATTGGGCCACATAAGTCAGTGTGAACTAACTCAAGTATCTCTTTGGATGTATAGTTCTTGCTTTTGAAACTTGACTTTGTCATCTTTCCTAGCTGACATTGTTTGCATATGATATTATTAGGCTTTTTCAATTTTGATAGACCTCTGAATTTCTTCATTTTACTGATGTTGACTAGATTATCAAAATTGACATGAATAATCTTCTATGCCATAACCATTCATCATCAAATTTTGCAAATAGACAAGAAGCATCATCCATATCAAGGTAAAATAAATTACTCTTTGTTTGATCTCCTTTTCCTATTAGTTTACCATCAGTATCATAGATTTTTGTAGTTTTGTTTCCAAATTCCACTTTGCAACCTATATTGCCTAACTATGAGACACTCAGTAAATTGTAGTTTAATCCTTCAACATAGTATGCATTATCACATGAAATTTGTTCTGTGAGCTTAATGGAACCTTTTCCTTTGATTTGACATGGAGCATCATTACCAAATCTAACACTATTTCCATCATACTGAGTAAAGTTGACAAACTTACTTTTGTCTCCTGTCATCTGATGTGAGCATCCACTGTCTATTATCCATCTGTCATTCTTGTTTGTACATGTCACCAGTGTTGTGGCTTCTTCTTCATCAGATTGGTCCTTCATGGCTATATAAACAACTTCATCATCATTGTCATCAGAATTTTCTTCAACAATATAACACTTCTTACCTTTTTTTTTGTAATCTCTTTTGTCATCATCTCTTCTGTTCTTGTATTTATTGTCTTCCTTGGAATCCTTTTTCTGTGGACATCTTGCAGCAATATGACCTACTTCATTGCAATTGAAACAAATGATAGGCATCTTACCTTTGAATTTTCCTTTGCCCCTGTGAAATCTTCTAGCGAGCAATGCTTCCAATTGTTCCATATCTTCCTCATCAGTGCTACTGTCACTAGATACATACTTCATTTTTCTTCCTTTCTTTGATTTTACTTGTTCGGCATCTTTCAGTGATAACTTTTCCTTAAAAGCATATTCAACATTTTTAGGTTTGTAGTTGTCAAAGTTAGATAACTCAAATGCAGTGAGTCTACCTATTATACCTTCAAAGCTTAGATTATTTCCTAGTATGCATCTTAGTTCTTGTATTTCTGATACTCTAATAGCATAGATAGGGAGCAAGGTTCTTAAGAACTTACTATTAACAGTATCCTCATCCAGTTGACCATTCAAGCATCTTATTGCACTTACCACTTCCTTTATTCTTGCACCATACTGAGCAGCATTCTCATTTTCCTCCATTTTCATGTCGTCAAACTTTCCTCTGAGACTTTCTCTTTTTGCTCTTTGTACATTCTGATCTCCTCCATAGATGTCTGATAGAGCTTTCCACATTTTGAATGCAGTGTCACATCCTTTGATATCATCAAATTCAGCATAGCTGAGTGCAGATGCAATTTTCAGCATTGTCTAATTTTGTTCTTGTTTGTTTCTCATGTCTTCTGCAGTAGGAGAACCTATTGGATCTACATGTTCAGTGACAATTGAGTTTTGGGCATAATCTCCTATGGATCCAAGATGTAGCTTCATCAAACTTTTCCATGCAACAAAGTTGTCTTTGTTGAGCTTGGGAACTTCTCTTTTTGGCATTTTGATCTTTTCTGCTAGTAGTCCCTTTAAACTGAATCAGCAGTTCTGCTCTGATACCAATTGTTAGAATTCTTTAGAATAACTGAGAGGGGGGGTGAATCAGTTATTCAATGTCCACATGCCCTATTAATACCTTTTTACTAATTTTTAATGAATCCATACCCTTTTCATCTATTCGAACTTAAATCAATCATATAAGCAAGTTACAGTAAATCAACATGCAAAGATAGAACATTCAAGATCAACACATGACACAATGATTTACGTGGAAACCTAATTTGGGAAAAACCACCAGTAACATGCTACTTGATTCTCAATCTTCTGAAGTGATACCCTGTTAAAAGCCTGCCCTGTTAAAGGCTTACAACACACTGTTAAATGTGACCTTGTTAGAGGATTTCACCAAATTGTTAGGAATGGGCCTGGTTAAAGGTCTTTAGAACATTCACTTGGAATGTCACCCTGTTAAAGGATTTTTCTAATGGCTGTTAAACTAACCTAAGTCCATAGGATTTAGACTTACAGTTAAAATTGCTAGAAAGTAACAATAATGGTCTTTTGATCTGATATAACTTACAACATACTTTTCAGATTTCATATCACACTTTCAGTTCAATCCTTATGCTCTGCTTTAATCTCTTTAGCTTTGACTGATTGTCTTCCTCTCAAGCTTTGTCTCCTTGAGTCTTCTAACTCATTCTGCCAATGCAATCATCTTTGTGGTCGTCTATACAAATAGAATTTCTGTGCTATCTTCTCCTAGGCACATTCTTCAGCATTTCATGCTTTTATGCTTGACCATTGTCTCTCTTTCTTTCTATCCCCTCTCACTCTCTCTCTTTTTTCTCATTAACTTATTTCTTCTTATATAGAAGTCTGATTTGCCTTTACCGCTCAATTCTCCCTCTTCAATTTTAGGGTTTCAAAATGGATTAGGTAGGATACAATGTATCTACCCCATATCCTATTTTCTTCTTGAAACTTCGCCAGTTGTATCTTAAAAATGTTCTACATGGTGTTCTGTGCCACCAACTCATCATTCTTATCTTCCTTTTAATTCATAGATTTCTAGATAACAACCTTGTCAGCTTAGATCTGGTGAATCTTCGATTTCCTAAATAATGCAACAACTTGGCATTATTGAGTTACTGGTGCTCGGCACCTCTATGTTACTTGACACCTATACCAACTTAGCACTTGAACTTTCTCGGCACTTGAACTTGCTTGGCACTTGAACTTGCTTGGCACTTGAACTTACTCAGCACTTGAACTTACTCGGCACTTGATTCTACTCGGCACAACTCGGCATCTGAAGTTTACTCGGCATTAACTAGAACTTGCTCGGCTCTTACTAGCTTGCCCAGCTCCTTCTCTCTAATGAACTTAGTTTGAGCTTTACAAAAGACTTAGCTAAAACCTTAAATCTTTGATATGTTTCAGTGTGCCCATTCTTTGTAGTATGTCATCAAATACATTCTTTCATCAATGGCTTAGCTGATCCTTGTACTTCATTACAACATCATAACTTCAACCTTTCTCTAGGTATTTTAGTTACATCTTATTAATTGCCTCCACCTTGACAATCAACTAATTGATAGTATTTGGATCACTAAAGCAATTGTCATCCCTGCAAGTAGCAAGTTTGACATCAATGACAAAACAATGATTGAGGACATTCTTTACTAGTTCCATATTTTATTCCAACAATCTCCCTCAACTTTTCTTATAATTATTTCAATCATTTCCAATAGAAGTTTACGTAGAATAGCCAAAAAGATTTGTTGATATTAATAATAAGAGCATGGTATGTAGACTACATAAGGCTCTATATGGTTTGAAACAAGCACCAAGAGCATGGTATGAGAGACTTCATAAGTATCTTGTGAAGATTGGATTTGAAAGGACTAATGATAATAACAATGTATACATAAAGACAAAGAAAGGAAAAGGTATTCTATTATCTAGAATTTTTGTTGATGATATCATATTTGGAGGTCAAGATGCTTTCTGTAAATATTTTACAAATCAAATGAAGCTAGATTTTGAAATGTCTATGTTTGGAGAGATCAAGTTCTTTATGGGTTTGCAAATATATCAAATGAAATATGGTATATACATCACTCAGTCAAAGTATGTCAAGGAAATATTGAATTTTTTTGGATTGGAGGATTCCAAACCTATAAGAACACCTATGGTGACAAGACACAAGTTGTCAAAGAATGATGATTTAGCTAAGGTGAATTAAACATTATATAGGTCTATGATTGGCAAGTTGCAATATGTAGTACATAGTAGACCTGATATTGCATTACCTGTAGGGATAGTTGCAAGATTTTCTCTAAATCCTAGGGAGAATCATTTAATGGTTGTAGAGAGAAAAATGAGATGTCTAAAAGGAACAGAAGAGTTTGGTCTATACTACAAGAATAATGAGAAATTTGAATTGAGAGCCTACACTAATGTTGATTGGGCTAGAAACATTAATGATAGAAAGAGCACTAGTGGAGGAGCATTTTTCTTTGGCAAAAGACTAGTTACATGGACTAGCAAGAAAGAAAACTGCACCTCACAATCTATTGCTGAAGCTAAATATGTTGTTGTTGTTGTAAATCACATAAACATTGTATGGATCAAATAGCTACTTAAAGGAATGAAGGAAGAAATCATAGAACCAATGATAGTTTATTGTGATAATACAAGTGCTATTAATATATCAAAGAATCTAGTGATGCACACAAAGACTAAGCACATTGTAATCAAGTATCATTACTTGAGATAATTAGTTCAATATAAAGAGGTGAAGATGGAATATGTTAACACAAAAGAGAAAATTGTTGATATCTTCACAAAAGCATTACCTGAGGATACTCAAAAGTATCTAAGAGGTAAACTAGGGGTGATACCCCTATCAAAGGCTAACTAAGTAATAGAATAAGTGCCTTGCATCAAACAAGTTGGTTGCCAGATGTTATATATTGATGCAAAGGATCTTACTTTAGGAACTACCTAAAGTAATCAAAGAGATGAAATTTCAAAATAGTCACAAGTAAGGTGATAGAGGGAGAAACTAAAGAAACGGAAAAAGCCCATATCTGCATGTTTAAGAAGAAAAGATTTTGGCATGTCTTTGGCCTTGTTGTCAAAGAGGGAGAAAGAGTATTAAATTGATCATCATCAGAGGGAGATATCAATATATTGTTGTGAAAGAGATGGAGAGTTTTACTGATCTTAGAAGGACCTAATTGATGATATTGCTAATCAGAGGAAGACATAAGGGAAATGAAGGAGATAGAGAAATTTAAGAAAGAGGGAAAAATCCTAATATCTACCTAGTAAGAAGGAGATATAAGATGAAACTCAGAGGGAGTTATAAGAAAAGAATTTTTGTAACCTATTCAAAAGATGGAAGTTGTTGATAGGGAGATATTTCAAAACAAGGAATTATTTTTGTTATCTTTTGTCACCCACCAAAAAATTCAAAATTCAAACATTCGGCTCATCCAATGGCTAGTCTTGAAAGTAATATTATTTTAATGCCTAAGAGACATAAAAAATTCTAAACGATCAAACCTTATAAAAGTTTCCATGGCCCGCAAGTTTTTTGGCCGTCAGATCTAAGGAAGATCTACGGAGGGCGCCATCTTGCTATGGCAAAGTTGTGCGAGAGTTACATTAGAAACATCACGCCTAGTTGACGTGTGTCCAGTGGGTCCAGTGACAGGCAATCAGTTCACAGGCCGGGCACCAAGTTTCACGGTGTGCCGAAAAATGATTCACGATGGGCGGTCAGTTTTGTTGGCTAGAAAATCTGAAAGGCGGCAAGGCGCCATGTCGCCATCAGAAAACTCATGAGTTTTTCGATAGCGACATAGTCCCCGGCTAGCCGAAAGATGTTTTACAATGAGTCTCTGTATCGACAGCAAGGTTCGTGATGACAGAAAATATCAGTGGTAGGAACTTCAGGAAAGTAGTTGGGTCCCATTTGTACTTCACCTGCATAGTCAAAAAGCCTGGCGCCATGGTGGTGAATTAGAGGGAGCCACGTGTAGATAAAAGACATGTCATCAGTTGGGCGCTATGGTGCTATGGGAATTTGACCTCAATTTTCTCATAGCGACATAGCGCTTGGAGAACACGTGTCCTCGTGGGTCCAGGGATGTCAGTGAGGACCGTCAAACCGTTGGTACGTGGCCAGTTCTTATTCATTGATGCGCTGAGGAGAATGATCTACTTTGCTCACCGTCAGATCAATTCAGATCAACGGATGGTGCCATCTCACTATGGTGAAGATGTGTGAATTTTACCATGGCGACATAACGCCCATCTACCACGTGGATCAGTAGGGCCAGGTCTCACCAGATATCGCGAGGTGTCATTTGGGGTGGCACAGTCATTGAGGAAGTGCCAGATAGGATGGGCCTGAGGTAAGCACAGCACGGAGTACGACGAGTCTTCATGATCGTCAGATCAAGATAGATCAACGATAGGCACCATCACGCTATGGAGAAGCTGCGTGATGTATATGTTGGCGACATAACAATTTGTCAACACGTGGCTCACTAGCAGACTAGGGTTGGTTGTTGACAGTTGACGGTTAGCGGCTGGCGGTTACAGTGAATAATAACACTCTAAAAGGTGGCACGGTTAGTCTGATAAAGGTGGTCAACCACGAAAGAACTCCCCAGGTGGTAGAATAAAGAGAGATGATTGGCCCAGCTAGTTTATATAGCCTGGTTGACTTTTTGACTTCGACGGATTCATGAACCAGGAAGCAAAGATGATCGATGTTATCTTGCGATCTAATCTTCACAATCAATTCTGACCTACCAGAAATGAATGCAAGGAACAGGGAAACACTCCACCATCTTAATCGATCCATCTACTGTGTCAGGATCATTCATTGGTGCCGTTTCTATCTACTCGAGGCATTCCTTCAGTCAAATATCTGATTTTGTACTTCAGAACCATGCTCGAGTGTGATCTTTGATCGGATATTTTTGGGGTTTGATGGTAGTAGTTCAGCAGTTAATGCAGAGCCTGTTTCCTCAGTTATTCCTGAATTATAAAGGCAATTTTGTGATCTTTTCTTAAGGTGGACCCTTCTCTGTTATTCTCTGCTACTGCTCGCAAGTTTGCAGTGTAAAATTCCCTATGTCTCTGAACTGTATAACATTCTGTATCATCTCCTTCAGCCATCGATGTGAATGTGCGTTCATCTTGCCTCTCATTGGTGTACTGTTGAGATCTATGACTGGCATATTGTATCTATTTTTGGCCTACTGGATAATGTGTAAGTGAAACCCTTTTCCTTGTGTTATTCAGCTGGTTCTCTGATCTGTATGCGATTACTGATTGACATAAGTCTGAGTGTGTATGTCTTTGAATGTTATCTTGGTTTTGTAGTGCATATATGAGCAAAAATGGGTCTGAACACTCTATTTTGGTGCATCACCTCCTTAGAATAGACTAGGTAGATTTTCTTTCGTGCTCCTTTTTCTCCCTTTTCCTCTCCAAGAGTAGATAGGTGCACCCTGATAGTAAGAGGAAGCCGGCCTTCTCCGAAGACTCAACCTCACAGTTCAAGTCCCATAGCTTGGAGGTTGTTTCCATGTTTCACTAGTTTGTCCTCATGCATAGGCCTTGGACAAGGGTGCAAACCTAAGTGACACAATTTTTGGCACACCCGGTGGGACTACAACAACAAGATTTACAAATTTAAAGTCTACTGGTGTCAAAGAAGGAAGATTTTTAGCTATTAATGCTGAAGAGGTAGTGTTGGCTTCAGTATTCAAGCCTTCAAGAGGCTAGTTCTTCAAAGTACTTGGTGGCTCTGAACATCAACAAATCTGGTTCCAGGACAAAGTTGCAGTGATTCATGCCCAGAGCTGAAATAAGGGCATCCTCTAGAGGTAAATTTCAATATCAAGAGCTTTCTCTTTCAAATCCTAGAAGGAGGACTAGAACTTCATTATCACCAGTTAGGGGTGCAATAACAGTTAATATACTTATAAGGTCTGTCTCTACTCCTCCTACTGTTCGAATTAAGCCTAGATTGCCATCAACACTCATCAATAGAACACTTGTTTACATGGCACAGCCAAGGGTTCATGCCTTTGCCAGCTTTAATGGTGGGAGTCCTCTATTGTTAGCCCAAAGACATGATATACCAATATTTGCACTAAAAAGTATACCTGATTTTACTGGTGAAACTTCCATCTCCCCTTTAGAGCATATTCAAGAAGTAGCAAATGTCTATAATATTCATGGTATTACAGAGGATGATGTTGCTGTCAGACTTCTAGCCTCATCTTTAAAAGGAAAAGCGTTACAGTGGTATAGAGGCTTAGCTCATGGTTCTATAACTGATTGGGATGGACTAGGAGTAGGATTATGCAAACATTTTGAGGATAGAAGTGACCATCTGTCACTTTTAGAGCAGTTGACTACAATAAAAAGAGCCCCCCATGAGTGTATGACTGATTTTAATTATAGATTCCAAAAGACATGGGATAGAATACCTACTACAGTGAAACCTACCCCTGGTAATACCTTCTTGCATTACCTTAGAGCTTTTAACAGTGATATTGCCACTACAATCCAAACTATGGGAGGAGATACCTTGCCTAATGCTTATGAGATAGCCATAAAAGCTAAGAACATCCTAATACAAGGAGGAAAATTGGCTCCAAGGCCCCCTATGCCTTTCTTTCTTGATGTTCCTAACCACCAACCAGCAATGGACCCCCTTCCTACAACTTCTACATCACAAGCCCTTACTCCAGTCCCTCAAGCTTCTACATCCTCAAATGGGATAGATGAGCTCAAAGAAATGCTCCAAGCTCTAGTGTTGAATACAGATAAAAGAGAGAAGACCCTGGATAAAAAATTGCAAGAGCAGGGGAGGGAGTTGAAGGACCAAGGAAAGAGATTAGAGGATAGTTTTTCTCTAATACAAAAGATGAGTAACAAGGTGGTGGCCTTAGAAAGGCAGCAAGCTCAAAGTGGAAAGCCTCCCCAATTGCATTATCAAGCTCCAAGTGGTAGTAGGCCTCCTAATAAGTGGAATAGCTCTTTTGATCAGAGTAGGCAAAATAGTCATGCCTCTGCTTCAAGCTCAAATCAGAACAGTGCTATAGTCCCTCAAAATAACTTGGCCCAAGATCAAGATTTCTGCCCTTCTTGCAACTATTGTTATACCTATTGCATGTGCCAGAAGGCAGAATCTTATATGGCCCTAACTGTCCAAGAACCTGCAGCAAAGCAATCATGCAAGGGGGATCATCCCAAGGAGGCCTCATATATTCAAGGACGTGATGATTGTGCTTTCATGAATCATCAGGTTGGGGAGCATTGTAATGTAAACTAGGATTTCGTTGCTCATAACACAAGAAGCAAGAAGAGAGCTATGGAACATGCTGCCCCTCCTTCTCCTAAGCAGGCCTCAACTTCAAGTGCTACACCTCATGCACATGTAGCAAGTGAACAAATAAGTACTTCACAGTAGAAAAAACAAGATTCTAGAAGGAAAGATGCGGGTGATCCTTTTGTTGCTCCATCTCAACCTCTTATAAGTGCAGCTCCCAAAGTTTCTACCAAAGTTCCTAATACACCATTCAGTGTGGTGGAGCAAATGAAGAAGACCAATGTGAATATTTCTATGTGGGATGTTGTTGCTACCATACCAATCCATAAGAGGTTGCTATAGCAAGAATTAGAGAAGATTGAACCCAAGGATCAGCCATCTACCATGGAGAGTGCCACAAGTCTAGTACAACCAGTAAGGGATATGGAGACAAATAAAAAGGTTAGACCTCCTCCATTCTATGTTTTTCTAATTATAGGAGGCAAATTAGTCCACATTTGCATGATAGATTCAGGGGCTAGTAGCTCAGTAATGCCTAGGTGCATTGCTGATGCTTTAGGAATGAGATATGAGCCCATTGTTAGGGATGTGTTACAATTAGATGGTAGTACTGTCAAAACTGTAGGTATCCTTAGGAATGTGGAGATGGCCCTACATGCATGCCTTGGTTGCACTGTGATTCAAGACATATCTATTGCTGAGGTCAAGCCCTATTTTTCTATCTTTCTTTCAAGGGATTTCACTGCTCAAATTGGTGGATTCATATTTGCTGATTGGTCATATATGTCATTTAAGACTAGATATGGAGCCAATGCCTCAATTAGAGCAGAACCTCAAGCCCTTCATCACACTGAATCTTACACCCCCAATTCCATCAACATGAATTGCCCTATTCTAGAGATGGATGAAAATGACATAGTAAATGAGCTTGTCACTTCCATAGCAGAGATCCCTGATTTCTTCTTGGATGAGTGGGCAAATGCATATCAGTTTGAGCCTATGTCAGAAACTCTTAAGACAGGTCTTAGTACATATTGCATAATAGAGAAAGAGGCTCAAGTTCCTGATCTTGTTGGGATTAATGATGATATAAATGGAATATGGAGTATGTACTTTGATGTCTCAAGGAATAGAAATGGATCAGGGGCCGATGTTATGTTGGTCTCTCCTACACAAATAAGATACTACTTCTCCTTTAGGCTCCAATTCATTTGCACCAATAATGTGGCCGAGTATGAATCTTTGATTCAAGGTCTCTTACTTGCCCAAAAGAGAAGAATTCAAGCCTTGAAAGTATATGGAGATAGTGAGTTGGTATTCAATCAGGTGAGAGGCCTAAATATCACAAAAAATGGCCTGCTCAAGTCTTACAAACATAGAGTTTGGGATTTTCTTGAGGGTTTCAATGCATTTAATATTCAGAGCATTCCTAGGAAAGAAAATAGACATGCTGATAGACTTGCAGCGGTGGGTGCAACTTATGATGTACCAGGGAATCTTGAGGAGGAAAAGAAGCAACAAATTAAGGTGGTAGTGAGGCCTGCCATCCCTGACAACAACACTCATTGGCAGGTGTTTGATTCTGATGAACAAATTGTGAGTTTCTTGTAGAATGAGGCAGAATTCTCAGATAGAAACCAGTCAAGGCTACAAGATTAGTATGGTGATCAGATCATTCACCTTAGTTCTAACAAGTTGCCCAAGGGTCTCATTACTTTGGAGAGTATTTTTAATCATGATGATCAAACAAGAGGCAAAGGAATGAATCTAGCTGCAGAAAAGGATGATTATGCCCCAGTTACAATTGCTGATGGTCTCTGAATATGGGGAAGGTATGTTCTGAAACTGAGCAAGAAAACTTCATTCATTTATGTCAAGAATTTAATGATGTATTTGCTTGGACATATGATGACTTAAAAGGGTTTGACCCTAGTTTTTTTCAGCATACCATAGATTTAGTTGATAAGGCCAAACCAGTAAGGCAAAAACAGAGACTAGTGAATCCTAAGATTGAGCCCCTAATGAGAAAAGAACTATCCAAGTTGATAGAGGCTAATATAATATTTCCTATCAAACACTCATCATGGGTAGCTAACCTTGTCCCTATAAGGAAGAAGAGTGGAGAAATCAGATTGTGTGCAGACTTTAGGGATCTTAATCAGGCTTCTCTTAAAGATCACCATCCTCTCCCTTCTATGGAGCAGATTCTGTCTAAGGTCAGTGGGTCAAGGAGATTCTCTTTTCTTGATGGATTCTTTGGTTATAATCAAGTGCTGGTTAAAGAATCTGATAGATACAAGACAACATTTACTACTAAATGGGGAACCTATGCTTATTGCAAGATGCCATTTGGACTAACAAATGCAGGTGCCACATTTCAGAAGGCAATGGAGATGGCCTTTAAAAAATTAATTGATAAGTTTGTCTTAGTATACATTGATGACATAACTGTATATTCAAAAGATGTAGAAAATCATTTTGATCATCTAAGGTAGGTATTTCTAAGATGTAGAGAGTTTGGGGTTTCCCTCAACCCATCCAAGTGTGTCTTTGCTACAAGCCAAGGAAAATTATTGGGACACATTGTATCTGAGGATGGTCTGACCATTGATCTAGAAAGAACAAAGGTAATACTTGCCCTTCCTCTTCCTAAACACAAGAAGGGGCTGCAAAGTTTCCTTGGTAGAATAAACTTTGTGAGAAGGTTTATCCCTAATCTTGCTACCATGGTGAAACCTCTTACAGCCATGCTTAAGAAAGACATGGTCTTCTCATGGACCAAGGAGGGGAAGGAGAGTTTTGAAGAGATCAAGACAGCCATAGCCTCAGCCCCTACTCTCATGAACCCAAATTTTGAGAAAGATTTCATCCTCTACACTTTAGGTGGTGAGTCAAGTATCTTTGCTGTCTTGACTCAAACAAATGGCAAGGATGAGGAGCAGCCCATAGCTTTCTTTAGTGAAGGGCTCAAAGAATATGAAGATAAGTATAGCTTTCTTGAGAAGCAAGCCCTTGTAGTCATCAGAGCCTTGAAGAAATTCAAGCACCTCTTATCCCACAATAGGATCCATTTTTTAGTGCCCCATGCCAGTGTAAAAGATTTTCTGTTAAGTAAGGATATCAGTGAAAAGAGAGCTGGATGGATCACTAGGGTAATGGAATATGATGTTGATATTCAGATTACCAAGCTGGTAAGAGGGAGAGGATTGTACAAAGAAATGTTATCAGGTCAAGATTCTGATGAAGAGGTTGCTATGGTATTAACAGAGCAGTAGGAGGAAGGAAATGTTAATGGCCCAAAGAGCTGGATAAATAATATGAAGAGCTTCTTATCAAGGGATGGATACCCTTAGGGATTGGACAGAGCTAAAAGAAGACAATATAGACTGCAGTCCATTCCCTATGTTGTAATTGATGGTATCCTATTCAGGAGGGATTTTAATGGGACCCTATTGAGATGCATTGAAGAGGATCAGGCTGAAAGGATGATTAAAGAACTTCATGATGGCCCTAATGGCGGCCATTTCTCTGCAAGAACAACTGCCATGAAGATCATGAGGGCTGGTTATTATTGGCCATCTCTGTTCCATGATTGTTATAGGTATGTGAGAAAATGTGAGAAATGTGCTTTCTTTTCAGGCAAACAAAGGCTTGTAGCTCTCCCCCTTCATCCTATTCAGGTGGATCAGCCCTTTACCCAGTGGGGGTTGGATTTTATAGGCCCCATTAATCCTCCATCTAGTGCAGGTCATAAATGGATTTTGGTTGCTACTGATTATTTCACTAGGTGGACAAAAGCAGTTGCCTTGAAGGATGCCACAGAACCATTAGTTGTTGAATTCCTTGATGGGATTGTGTCTAGGTTTGGTGCTCCTTCTACTATCATCTCAGATAATGCTAAATCTTTTGTTGGAACCCAGATTTGTGCGTGGGCAATGAATCACAATATCTACCTGAGCGCATCATCAAATTATTATCCCAAGGGCAACGGTTTGGCTGAGTCTTCCAACAAGAATCTGATCAGAATCATGAAGAGGACAATAGAAGACAATCAGAGGGTCTGGCATAAGAAATTAAGAACTGCTCTGTGGGCTGATAGGATAACACCCAAGAGATCTATTGGGAATTCACTTTTTGTGCTGGTATATGGTAGGGAGGCCAGACTCCCAATTTTATTGGAATTCCCTTCCTTGGAGTTGGCTCATTAGCTAGAATAGATTGAAGATAATGCCATGTTAGTAAGAATGGAAGAGCTGATTGAACTAGAAGAAAAGAGAAACAAGGCCATGCAAGCCCTGGAGATGCACCAATAGCAGATGAAAAGGAGTTTTGATAAGAAGGCAAGGGCCAAAACCTTTGGAGAAGGCGATTTAGTCCTCAAGTGGGACTCAGACAAAGCAAAACTAGGAAGACATTCTAAGTTTGACCCACTATGGAGTGGCCCCTATCTAATTGCCAGTTGCAAACAGGCTAATGCATTCCAACTGAGCAGACCCAATGGTGAAGTTCTGCTCATCCCAATCAATGGGATTTATCTTAAAGCTTGCATCTGATGAAGATTGTGAATCCATGTACATAGTTAGTCTAGTTTCTTTTTTGTTATTTCCTGCTTTTCAAGAAGTGCGCGTGCACAGGGTTCTTTTTTATTTGAGTTGCCAGCTTCCAAAGTTTTGACAGTCTCAAGTTGCAGAGGAAGTTCTATTTTTGTTTCCAGTTATAGAAACAAAGCTAGGGTTTTCAAGGTTTTCAATGTCCCAACAGGCGGGTTAGGGTTTTGTAGTTCTCAGATTCACACTTTTTGACCTTGTAGCCCAATGGAGTTTTTTGCAGGCACTGGTCTTATGCATCGAGCAGGCTCATGCCCCCTGTGAGTCGCCAAAAATGTTATCTTTTGTCACCCGCCAAAAAATTCAAAATTCAAACATTCGGCTCATCCAATGGCTAGTCCCAAAAGTAATATTATTTTAATGCCTAAGAGACATAAAAAATTCTAAATGATCAAACCCTATAAAATTTTCCATGGCCGCAAGTTTTCTAGCTGTCAGATCTAAGGAAGATCTATGGAGGGCACCATCTCGCTATGGTGAAGTTGTGCGAGAGTTACATTAGTGACATCGTGCCCAGTTGACGCGTGTCCGGTGGGTCCAGTGGCAGGCAATCAGTTCACGGGCTGGGCACCAAATTTTGTGACATGCCGAAAAAGGGTTCACGACGGGCGATCAGTTTTGTTGGCCAGAAAATTTGAAAGGCGGCAAGGTGCCATGTCACCATCGAAAAACTCACGATTTTTTTGATAGTGACATAGCACTCGATCGGCCAAAAGATGTTTTACGATGAGTCTCTGTATCGGTGGCAAGGTTTGCGACGACGGAAAATATCAGCGGTAGGAACTTCAAGCAAGCGGTTGGGTCCCATTTGTACTTCACCTGCACAGTCAAAAAGCTCGGCGCCATAGTGGCGAATCAGAGGGAGCCACGTGCAGATAAAAGACATGTCATCAGTTGGGCACTATGGCACTATGGGAATTTGACCTCGATTTTTTCATAGCGACATAGTACCTAGAGGACACGTGTCCTCGTGGGTCTAGGGATGTTAGCGAGGACCTGTTAGACCGTTGGTACGTGGCCAATTCTTATTCATTGATGTGCTGAGGAGAATGATCTACTTTGCTCACCATCAGATCAATTCGGATCAACAGATGGCGCCATCTCACTATGGTGAAGATGTGCAAATTTTACCATGGTGACATAACGCCCATCTGCCACATGGATCAGCAGGGCTAGGTCTCACTAGATATCACCAGGTGTCATTTGGGGTGGTGCAGTCACTGAGGAAGCGCCAGATAGGATGGGCCCGGGGTAAGGACAGCACAGAGTACGACGAATCTTCACAATCGTCAGATCGAGATAGATCGATGACAAGCACCATCGCTCTATGGAGAAGTTGTGTGATGTATATGTTGGCAACATAGCGATTTGTCGAAACGTGGCTCACTAGCAGACTAGGGTTGGCTGTTGATGGTTGATGGTTAGCGGCTAGCGGTTACGGTGAATAATAACATTCTGAAAGGTGGTGTGATTAGTCCGATAAAGGTGGTCAACTGCGGAAGGACTCCCCAGGTGGCAGAATAAAGAGAGATGATTGGCCCAGCTAGTTTATATAGCCTATTGACTTTTTGACTTTGACGGATTCATGAACCAAGAAGCAAAGATGATCGATGTTATCTTGCGATCTGATCTTCGTGATTAATTCTGACCTACCAGAAATGAATGCAAGGCATAGGGAAACACTCCACTATCTCAGTCGATCCATCTACTGTGTCAGGATCATTTATTGACGCCATTTCTGTCTACTCGAGGTGTTCCTTCAGTTGAATATCTAATTTTGTACTTCAGAACCATGCTCGAGTGTGATCTTTGATCGAATATGTTTGGGGTTCGATGGCAGTAGTTGAGCAGTTAATGCAAAGCCAGTTTCCTCAGTTATGCCTGAACTATAAAGGCAATTTTGTGATCTTTTCTTAAGGTGGACCCTTCTCTGTTATTCTCTGCTACTGCTCGCAAGTTTGCAGTGTAAAATTCCCTGTGTCTCTGAATTGTATAACATTATGTATCATCTCCTTTAGCCATCGATGTGCATATGCATTCATCTTGCCTCTCATTGGTGTACTGTTGAGATCTGTGATTGGCATATTGTATCTATTCTTGGCCTATTGGATAATGTATAAGTGAAACCCTTTTCCTTGTGTTATTCAGCTAGTTCTCTGATCTGTATGCGGTTACTGATTGACATAAGTCTGAGTGTGTATGTCTTTGAATGCTATCTTGTTTTTGTAGTGCATATATGGGCAGAAATGGGTATGAACACTCTATTTTGGTGCATCACCTCCTTAGAATAGACTAGGTAGATTTGCTTTCATGCTCCTTTTTCTCCCTTTTCCTCTCCAAGAGTAGATAGGTGCACCCTGATAGTAAGAGGAAGCCAGCCTTCTCCGGAGACTCAACCTCACAGTTCAAGTCCCACAACTTGGAGGTTGTTTCCATGTTTCACTAGGTTGTCCTCGTGCATAGGCCTTGGACAAGGGTGCAAACCTAAGTGACAACAATTTTCTTTTTGGCATTGGTATTATCTTATGGTTTTAACCTATTTAGCTTGGTTAAACAAGGTGTTTACCATTTAGTTGATTTGGTTGATCAGTTTGGTTTGCCATCAATACCAAAGAGGGAGATTGTTGAAAATAGATTGAAGAAGCCAATCAAAGAGGGAGATTGTAAAGGAAGATTGTTGAGAAATATAAGTATGCTTTAATCATTATTTTGTTACTAATGTCAAACCTACTATTTGCTAGTGAGATAATAGCTTATAAGATTTAAGTACTATCACTTATTTTATTGATGAAGAGGATTTGATCAAAAGATGTAAGAATAACACCTAGAAGAAAGGTTGAGTTATGATTATGTAATGAAGTACAAGGATCAGTTAAGAAAGTGATGACATGATGCATTGATAATCTACTTAAGGTTACAAAGGCTAGTTTACACTAAGAAAGTTTAGAAGAACAAATTACACAAAGTTTTTCTACCGAGCTAGATCAAGTGGATAGTAGGTGTCGAGTAAAGTCAGTGTAAGCTAAGTAGAAAATTAGTTGGAGCCAAGTAAAAGTTCATTCTAGTGTATGCCAAGCAGAACAATGAATGTCGAGTAAATTTTAGTGGATGTCAAGCACTAGTAAACTCTAGTTGATGCCGAGTGATATTATAAAGGATGTTGAGCAATGCAGTATGTGTTGAGCATTAGAAGGTTGATAATGTCAAGCTGTTACATTATTTAAAAGATCATGGATTTGATGAAACTAAGCCAATAAGTTTGTTTTGTTGGATTGTGTGAAATAGGTGGAAGATAAGGATGATGAGCTGGTGGCACAAAATTAAAGGTAAACCATTTTTAGGTGAGTTCAAAGAGGATTCTAAGAGAAGTTTCTAGAAGAGAGATGGAATGTGGGGTAGATACATTGTATCCTACCTAATCCATTCTAACCCTAAATTGGATGATGGAGAATGAGTGGCAAAATATATTAATTTTCTATTTATAGGGATGATTGGTCATGAAGTAAAGAAAGTCATGTGCGAGAATCTAAGGAAGACAAGGAGTCAAAGGGCTCTTCTTCATCAAGTGACTTAAGAGAAGATTGCATTGGCATGCTAAGCAAGAAGGCTTAAGGATATGAATGCTTGAAGGGTGAAAAAGCTATCAGAGATGCAATGTATGAAGGCCAAGAAAAATAGAGGACTAAACAATGATCTATAATCTAAAAATGAAGTTGTAAGTTGTATTAGATCAAGCCCTACTATTACTCTCTAACAACTATATTAGTCTAGGGTAAATCCTTTGGATTAAGGTTGACCTAACAGTCATTTGTAAATCCTTTAACTAGGTGAAATTCAAAGTGAATGGTCTAAAGTCCTCTAACAAGGCTCACTCCTAACAAGTTGATTGAAATCCTTTAATAGGGTCACATTTAACAATGTGTATTGTAACCTTTAATAGGGTTGGCCTTTCACATGGCATCACTTCAGAAGAGTGAAAAGAGTAGCATGTTACTGGTTGTTTTTTCCAAATTGGATTTTCACAAAAATCATTATGTCAAATGTGTTAATGAATCTATTATATTTCATGCTTTACATTTATGCAAGTCGATTTGACAGTAATCTAAAAGTTTTAAGTGATTGCATAATCTTATGGATGAATGCATGAGTATAAATGTTTTACGGGTTCACTAAGCTAAGAAAAGTTTTATTTATACATATAGACCTTGGATAACTAATTCGCTCATCCCCCCTCTTAGTTATTCTAAATTATTCCAACAATTCTCACTCCAAGGAACAAACTGAACATAATACTTCATCAATAAATCCTCATCTACCTCAACAACTAGTGAATTCACACCAGTAGCAAAAAACTACACATTAGCAACAATATGTAGATCTCCATCAACACATGCCAAACTCAAAACACCAGCAATCTCATTGCTCAGATAAAGATGCTCTACAACATACAACTCATCACCAACAATAATCAAATTGTCCTTGACCAAGTGCTCTACAATTTCCATGTCAAAACCAGTTGATTGATCATGCAAACCAATCTCCATACTAGCATCAATAAGGTTAAAAATATCCTTAGCAACAACCTGTAGTTTCTCTATAGGTTCTGTATCAAACTCCAAAATTGATCAACAAAATAAGGACTTTGAAGTGCATAAATACCTTAATTTGATTGTAATTAGGAAATCCACAAATGCCTTTGAAATATTTGCAAACTCCTTCAAAATCCTTATCTATGTCTCTTTGTCAACTTGAATGGTGAAAATAAACTTGGTTTTGACCTTTTAGTTCTTAGCAATCACTTCTTCCATTAATGTGTTAGGTTATAATACAAAAAGGTGTCATCCTTTAATATTTTACTCTCAAAACTACAGTGATCACCTAGATCTTTACATAAACTTTTGTGAAAAGAGATATATGCTCTATAATACCTTACATACCTCATCCATACCTTAGTATTTTGATTTTATGGTCTAGTGATTTACCGGTGAAGTTGTCTCCCTATGGAAATAATAGCCATTTAGGTTGATGATGAGGATTTAGTGCTTAGCGTTATGTCCCCTTTTTTTTTTGCATTGACCTATCCTTTTTCTTTCCACACATTATTGCTATTGCTTTCCTTCACAAAAGTTTTATCAAGATTCTCATACAGTGTTATAGTAACTTTATTAATTTTTCTTCCAACATAATTGTTCCTTTTGACATTAGGTTTTCTCACACTGTTTACAAAATCCATTGAATCTGCAATATCTAGCTACATGCTGCAAATTATTATAATTGTAACAAGTAACAACAGAGTTTCATACATTCTTCCATTCTGATTAACTTGGAATACGAAATATCTTGCTATATGTCTAAAGCTATTACATTTTCATCATGTAAAGCCATTTTTTATTCCAAAAGGTCTTCTTGATGTCATGTTAGGTCTTTTCTTTTATTTTCCATGAGATTGCTTGTTATTTATCCTACATTCATGTGATTAATGTCCATGAAGTCAATTATTGAAATAATATCCAATAAAGGGTTTCACATCTATACTACCTCTACAATCTTTCTTTAGATACCTTAGCCACCTGAAGTGATGTGACTTCAAGTTCATGTTTGCATGCCTAATTTTCCTTTTTGATTTTTGCAATCATATCTACTCCATTATCTGATTTAGGTTCCTTGATTTTTTCTTCTAGCTCTTTACTTTTTCGCTTGAGATATCAATATCATCCTTAAGCTTCTTGATGTAATCTTGTGCATCTTTGAGTTTTAACTTTAGTATTTCCTTTCATAAATTTGCTTGATGTAGATCTTCAATTTCCCCCTCCAAGTTCCTTTTGAAATCATCAATATCCATTGGTATCTTTTTTCAAGCTATTAAACTTATTCTAATTAACCAAGCTCTGATATCAAATTTTAGAAATAGAGAATACTAAGAGGGGGTGACTCAATATTTTAATACTTTTACTCCAAATATAAATATTTAAAATTAACCATGTTCATATACAAATGAATAAATTGGAAAGTAAACCAGACAATAACAATAAACTCATAACACCATGATATCTTTCTGAGGAAACCTTGGCCAAGGGAAAATCCTAATGGTGATGGTACCCACAACAATGCACCAATTTGAAAGTTCTTTGTTAGGAGTCATTACATACATTTAGTACATTAGTCCTTGTGAGAGAGTTAGACCTTATTATAGGTATCAACCCTATGAGGAGTTGTATTACAATTGAGATCAATACTCTACAAAGATATTAAATCCATACAAAAAGTAATAGATACTATAGAGCCTCTCCCATTTGACTTCTATAAGTCATCCCAATGGATGCAACTTTGTCGATCTCTCCTTGAGATGGGATCATGTTTGGGACCATGAGTGGTCTACACCCTCGAGGTGATTTGATTTATGTTACTCTATCAGTTGCTTTGTTTATGCTTATGGCTGATTTATGAGATTATGATGTGATTTATGGTTCACTAAGGTTTGTGCCAATGGTTACCAAGATCAATGTGGTATCTGTAGACACTTAAAATTGTCCTAAACACTATATTAATTTATTTATTATTTCCTTTGACATTATAATTGATTATTAATTAATTATATTTGTCATATTCTTGTACTTATTTAATTAAATAGGTTCACTTTCCTAATGTATTTAAATTTAATTTAAATACTTCCATCCCTAATGTGTTAAATTTATTTAATGCATGATCCTCCATAAATCCCCTTTTAAATAAATCTTGTTTATTTAATTCCCTCTATTCCATTAAATTCTCTAAACCTATTATTAAATTAAATCTTATTTAATTTAGTCTTAAACTAATCCCAAAACCTAGTCTACACCCATCACTTTCATCCTTCTAAGCCTACCTACCACTTAATCGCACTTATTTATCCTAAACACCTTGCTAAACCCCTTTTAGTTCCTAAGTGTGTGCTCACACATGTGTGAGGAACACTCACACTTCTCACACCTCTCATGCCTTCTACACCTCTTAAACCTTTGTCCCCCACTCCTTCCTTCAAATTTGCTCACACATGTGTGAGAAAACTTTAAATGTGGACCATTTACATGACTTTTCTACATGTCTCCCTTGTGGCACCTATGTGGATGCCACATAGATGCCACCTCACCAAGGCCTCTCTCAAGCCTATAAATAGAGCCCTTGTCTCAAGCATTTTACATCTCCCTCATATGCATTCTTATCATGCTAGTTTGGTATTAGAGATTTCTAGTGATTTTCATAGTTGCATTGTTGCTAACCCTTGGTAGTTGATAGATTTCATTTCATCTTGCATTGTTATATTAGTTTGTTTTTTTGCATCCACCTCCATATCCATTTGAATGCTCTCAAGCATGGTTGCTTCCATATCCATTGTTTGAAGCCTTCTCCATTCATCTTAGTATAGGATCATTATCATTTGCATTTTACAACTTGGGATTCAAATAGTTGTGTTTTGGGAGAGCACACCAACATCCATCCAATCTAAAACACACCAATAGGGCTTCTCATGGGTGCCTTTGTTGAGCTGTTTGAGGTTGCATGCAGACTTTGCTTCTTAGTTGCTTTGAGTTGCAAAACTCAAACATGGCATTAGTTGTGTTTTTTTTATTTTGAATACTTGGTGTATCTATTGCAACTAATGTGTGCTTGTTTACTCTTGTTCCAAATAGGTTAAGTTTTCTTTCATACAACATCATGATGTTGTTCTATGATTACCTAGAGATGTGTGCAGAGATCGCATTGTGTACTATTACCATGCTATACTAGACTAGGTTCCTATACTAGTGGTTAGTCATGTTTATGTTTGTGTTCGCTTATGTGTTTTAAGTGCCTTTTAATGTTGTTTAAACAACCATTATTAAATTCTTAAATAATTAGAAATGGATTTTCCATGTTGGATTCTTTGGTTATGTGTTGTGGATATTTACCTTGTTGTATTTTGATCTAAGAGATATTTTTTACTCATGTTATGTTTTACATTTGAGATGACCTGAGGGTCAGATGTTATATATTGATTTCAGTATCATAGATGTTAGACTACTATGTTGTTTAGTTGATCACATTGCATGATGATGCCATTTTGAGATGATGGTATATTTTACAATGATATCTGGTTATTCGATATTTGGACATATCTCCAATTATATTATGTGATGGATTTAATGTTATGGTTATTTACTTCATTCTTGCTTCGTTATGCTATATGTGAACGTGAGTGATGTAAATGGACTATTTTGGTATAATTGAATAAATGGTTAAATTAGTCATTTAATACATTTATTACTTCGGCTATGTTATTATATGGAATTGCATTTGATCGTGTTGTTTAGTGTGGAGGATTTGTATCCCTGGTAGTGGCACGTGGAGTTAGTGATTCAACTATTCATATTTTACCAATGTGATCCCTGTATGGTTGACATATCCTTATTTTAATTCTTTAATTAATCCTTTTGCTAATTATTAAATCTAAACTCATTTGCATTATGTGATTACACTAGTGAGCATGTTTGTGCATTTAGAGGCTTGCATTGTCGTGGAAGTTGTTAAGGAAATTTCTTGTTTTTGGGTTTTCGAGAGGAAATTTATTGTTTTTGGGTTTTCAGGCTTTATTAGAAAGTTTGAGAGTAAAATTCAAAAATCTTCTTCATAAGGATTTATTGTTTTGTTTATTGTGGTAGCTAAGGGCGTGGGATCATCGTGAGATTAGTGTCATTGGATCTAGTTCGGGGAGACCTTGGGTTGCCGCGATATTTGGCTACTTCTGCGGGCTTTTTATCTTATGGTTCAGATTCTCATTTTGCCCTTTTGGCTGTGAGGTAGGGCTCTCCGATTTTATTATTTTTTCTCCATTTCTACTTCTAGTTTTGGTATTTGTTTGTTAGGAGGCTGAGAACTAGTGTTCCCCTCCATTTTTGTATGCTAGCTCTACCCGATTAGGTGGGTATGAGCATTTCCCTAATTTTCGAGATGAGGGTTTGGGGTTTTGCATTGTTATGCTGGCCATTTTTGCATACATACTCCAAACCTAGATTTTATTTGATTTTTGTGGCTTCTGTGCCCAAAGACCAAATGGGTTTTAATTTTGAAGTTTTTTGAGTTTTGAGGTTTTTCACCTCAGTTTACGTGCCACCTAGTTTTCTTAGATTTTCTTGGCATGATGTTGGTTGAGGACATGGATTATCCATAGGATGTCAGTTAGAACATTGTTGCACATTATGTTTGCATTGGGATGTGTGCTACATCTATACTCCCAACTTTGTATTCGGTTGAGTTACTTTTACCTAGTGTTATTGGTTCTTTTGGACCCTTATTATGGTTTCATAGACACTAGGATCCATGTAGAATCCATACTCCTAGGTTGAGGCTATTTGAATGAATTCATGATGTTTGGTCTTGTTGCATCATTGGGATTCATGTAAAATCCATATTCTCAGATTGAGGCTAGTTGAGTGATTTCATGATGCATATGTGGTTTTATTGTTCCTGAGATTCATGTAGAATCTGTCCTCTTGAGCTTGTTTTAGTTGAGTGATATTTTTCTTGCATTCTCATCCAATCCTTGTGTTATGATTTTTGTGATGGTGGTGTGCCGCACATGAGTACATGCACATACATTTGTTGGGTGACTTGCGAGGCCTAATCTTCTGTGGTACTTCCAAGAGTTGTGATCATTGGGGTTGGGTTGGGAATATGCATGCCTATGGGCACTCATCATTGGATGAGCATGGATAGGGTAGGGTAGCATATGGAGGGGGCTTCTTTTCCACAACCCAGTGTTTATTTCTCGAGGGTTGGCACACAGTAGTTTTAAGTAAGTGATAACTAAATATAATGTGTGAATGGTAATAAAACTTAAGATCATGAAAAAAGTTCTATGCGTTGGCCTTCAAGGGAGTACCTTGAGCGAGTGTCCACATTTATGTGATGGTTCCAAGGGAATACCTTGAGAGTGTTTCCACACATGATCTAAGCTTGGGCTTGTCGATGCCAAGTGACTCTCCATGATGTTAGCCCCTACTTAGTACCCTAGTGAGTGTCTGACCAAGACCTATAGTTTATGTATTGTCTTTGTCTTGGGTTCAGTCATCATACTATCTAGCGTGAGTGTTAGCCATTAATATTTTCTTTGTGTGTTTTTTTGGTTAGATCATTATCTCCATCGGCAAGGCAGGAGTGGACCTACAAGTTCCACATGGTTGGGAGGCATAGCTACCTATACCATTGTTGTGGACCGGTGTATAAAGATGGTCTTTTATCCTAGTACAACTGTTGCTAGATGTTTTCACTTGATACTTTGGGTTCCAGAGTATGCTTTCTTGTGATTTATGCTTTCATTAGAATGCTTGGATATCATGTTTAGATGATGCTAGTTTATTTGATGCATTCTTATATTATGATGTTTAGCATATGATTAGATGATGTGACTTGTTTTTTTGTTGTATCTATTGCTTATTGATTTGACATGTTAGATTTCCTCTTCATATGATGTCTAGCATATGATAGATGATGTGGTTGATTTATTGGATTACCTTATTCTTATGTTGTAACATGTTTTAGTAGTGACGTCCTCATAGAATAGCACCAATGATCGGTAGTTTGGGATGTTACGTGTAGGGAATGGCTAGGACCCACGATGGTCTAATGATGCTATTAATGGTTGGGAGGAACTGCATACTTAGTTTGGTTGATCAGATATTGTGATGTTATTTATGTATATTGTGGTGTTGCTTCTGTAGACTGTGATGTTTCTTTCAATACATTCTTTTACTACTATGGTTTAGATGGATAGATGTTCCTCTTTCTTGTTTCATGGTATCTTGTTGTTTATGCACTCAAGTGTTTGTTCCTCTATCTACATGGATCTAGTACTCCCTAGTGTGGAGGAAATTTATTTCCTAGCTTTTTAGCTTTATGTTTTTTGACTTACTGATTTGTATATTCACATGAAATTGTACTTTCTCACGCAAGAATGCAAATGTTTGTGTGGTGTGTTGGGTTTCCTCGCATGACTTATGGTGTATCCTCGCACGTCCTCGCATGAGATGGTGTTTCCTCACATGGCTCTGTGTACTTTCTCATGCAAAGAGGTACTTCCTCACACGAGATTGTCAGTTGTTATTCTCTCGCACAAAAAATAGGGGGCCTCTCCACTGTTCTTCAAAGAATGCAACTTGGAATTTTTAGTACCCTTTAGGATTTCTTGTGGTTCCATGATTTGACAGATTGGATATTTTATGTACTAATGTTGTCTTCGATTCTCGTTCTTGTGCTTGTGCATGTCAGTTTAGTAGTGGCATTTGGAGATTCGTTGGTTGTCGAGATTGTTGGCGAAGTCTTTTCTTGTGATCTTGTGATCCTTGTATGATGTTGTCACGTGCATTCATACTTGTAAAATAAAAATATCTTGGCTTGTATTGAATCCTTGTTCCAAGGATCTTTAGGTGAGGCATTACAGATATAATACCAAAATGACCATTGATTTCTTCTATATCTAATCAGTCCTTTGTATATCTCACATCTGATTATACCCATGTAATAAATGACCACATATAACCATCAAAACATCATCATAGAATCATATATAAATATTTCATGTCATGTATATACTATTACCATACTTTGCAGCATCCAATTGTTCTTATTATATACCCTTTCAATTAAATTCTCCAGTTAGCCTTGATGATGAAACATGTAACCATACTCCAAACATGATTATGAAAACATGCTAATCGAGTGTTAATATCTAGTATATCATCCCTACATTTTTATTTTCAAGTAATTGGATTGACAAGGAAATTCATTTCCTTAGGCCAAAATTCCCAATTTCTATTTTATATCCTGTACTTTGCGATGTTAACATGGCTACACATTTACCAAAATAAACATGGTAACTAACATATTAATTATGAAAAACATATAGATATCACATTAGAACTCTATACTAGTAGTATCCAAAATTGTGGCCAATACTACTTGTATAGTGAAGCTCGCTAATTAAAACATTACGATTGTCAACAATTTTCTTGAGCTGTAGTTAGGCAATTTTCACATCCAACCAAAACCAAAACTGAGCATAAGTCCAAGAGACCTTACCATCTAATAGAGTTTCCATAAATTAAATTAAAATTCATGCTTTCATAACTTACTACTTACCGATAAGAAATCCTTTTGCATAAACATTTTTCCCCATATGTTTGTGTGCAGGTGAAGTTGATAGGTGGCATAAGTGTGAGGACAATGGTAGAATAGTCAAAAAAAAGAATTTTGGTACACATAAATTACATTTGACCTTGACTAGTATAGGACAAGTTAGAATTTTCCCAAACCTCCAACTTTCCCTTGAACCTAAAAGTCACCTTGTATCATGCATTTTATACTAAAATCCCAATAACAAACCAATTAGAAAATAATACTTTTCAAATAAATTTGAAAATTTAGATTTATTTGCATGCTTACTTTTATCATTTCTTCTCAATGATTTTATTTCCCATTCTTAGTTTAGACTATGATCCACTCAATATCATAGTAAAGGAAATCCACTTGCATCCTTTCAATGCTTGAATCTTCTTAAGAGCAGGGGATTATAGAGTCGATAATAACATACCCCCTATGTAATTTTTCCTACACTTTTGTAACCACTTTTGAGTCCTTTCCCTAGCAGTTGTGTACGTCCATTTCAGCAATTGCATTAGCATTTTCCTTCTTGTGATGTTGAAGGATATTTCTAGAAGTCATCTCTTAGCATTTTCTTTCCATTAATCATGTGTTGCCTCTACCAACTATCATTTTTTAGCATGATTTTCTTGGACAATAACATGTTTGTGCAAATTTCTACACATCATTCCTATGAAATCTTAAGGTTTGAGTACTTGTAACCTATCTAAGTTAGTGAAAATGAATCAAAATTTGAACATCCCAAAAACCTATTTTCCCTCTATTAATTTTCTCTTGGTGTCTCTCTTGATTCTTTTCATAAAATATTGTGCATGCTCTCTCTCTCTCTCTCTCTCTCTCTCTCTCTCTCTCTCTCTCTCTCTCTCTCTCTCTCTCTCTCTCTCTCTCTCTCTCTCTCTCTCTCTCACACACACACACACACACACACACACACACACATTTGATATAATAGATTTTGACTTTCCATATCACTCTCTCACAACAGTATATCGACAACTCTTTGTATTTCTCAAAGTATATATAGTAATACCTTTCCATTTATGTCTTATGCATTTGAGAATATTGGGATTTATCACATCCCTTATTGATAAATTTTTTTTATTTCTTATTTATCTTTATGATCTATACATCTATTTGGCTACCATGGAGGTAGAAACTCCAAAATAGGGACCTGACTAAGGGAAATCTCCAAACAACCCCAATTTGTTTTCCTCTCGTATGTATGTTCAAATTTATTTGAAGCATTAAAACACAAAGGATTTATTGTGTTTTTTTGTCTCACTTATTATTTTTTGATTATCTATTACTTTCTTCTATATTTCCAATTTTGAATTTTATAGGTTATTTGGAGTAAAAACCTAATTTTTTTCTCATTTCAATTCGTAAATGACTACAACACACTGCATCTACATTTGTGTGTCACATTAGCATCCTTGGCCAAGATGCTCAATTTGGACTAAAGACTCTTTGTTGTTTGATATTTCTATTTTGTAGCCAAAGACTTCATTTTCTTTATCCATAATAAGATATCTTCAATAGTATAGCTAGTTGGAGACATATGAATGTACATTGTGAAACCAAACCTTAAGGGAACATAGATTTCATTCTATATAGTCATATTTAATCCACTCAAATTATCATATTCCTTCTAATGAGTGTTTTAAAATAGGCGTGAGCTTCCTAATTTGGTTATTTATCATATTGATTGCCTCTCCTCTTGTAAGCATATTTTCTTTCATAGCATTTTGGTGAACTCAACGTCCTTACATTTTCATTCCTAATTCAATGTCTACATCGGATTTCCCTGGTCAATATTTACTTTTCATGCATGTATAAACCTTATTAATTAATAATCTTGTACATTAAGAAAAGGGAAGTAATGCAACAAAGTATATTACTCCTTTTCAAACTTGCACATTTGGAAGAAAGATGTCCCAGTAGGCTCAAGTAGATACTAAGCATTGCAAAAAAATTATCCTGTTGCTAAATATGTAAATTGTAAAATGGGAAGATGGAAAATAAATATAATGATGCAATATAGAAGGATAAATAGACACATATAGATAGATTTGGGAAATATTGATTGATAAATAATTGCTAGAAACTCAAAACAACTTGAATCGGGATCCAAACAATTAAACTAACCTATAGAATAAATTTCAGTTGAAAATGAAGGGTACAAAACATTTAAAACGTTTTGTACCCAAGTACATAACAATTCTCATTATGTACCCAGTGTTTATGGCCAGAAATCATAGGATTGCTTTGTCAAATTTTAATTTGTCTAAAAAAGTTACAAGACCTGTTCTTGCGCATAGAAAAATAGGGAAAAAAGGTTGTGAAAAGGGATTTTCCTTGTTCAAAACCCTTCTTATGAACTAACCTTGAAAATGAATTGAAATTGCATAAAGGAGTGCATGTAAAAAGATAAACGTTTGATTCACCTTGACTATACCCTCACTAATGGATGTAGTCATTGCTCACAAGTCATAAAAATAATTGATTGCTGCTTGGTGTTGACCTTGGAATGTTGAAATGAATTAAGGATGTCATCACAAAATGCATAGATATATGAATGTCACTCCTAGATCTTCATTATAGAAAGGATTTGAGGAATGCCTAAAACTATTCCAATGATCAATGGTGGAGTGTTTGTAATAAAACTAGGCTTCACTTTTATCCCTTTTCGTTCTTTTCTTGTCTAACTATTAATTCTACACTCTATCATGCTTTGAGAAGTTTTTCAAAAATAGGATTGACCATAATATTATGATAGTTGAGAGGATTATTGATTATTATTTTTCTATCATGATTCAACCATGTAGTTTGTAAGAATTGTTAATTTCACTACGTCCCGAAAGAGGGATAATGACACTAGTCATACACTTAATGTTTTGTGTGATGTTGTTAAATAATTTTTTTACCTAGAAGCCCAACATCCCATTTTGAAATTTCCACTTGAAATCCATCAATGTCTTGATCTTTACCACTTTCCAGATTCTCTCTTCCGCAGACCTTGTGGATTCTCTTCTCCTACTCCTCTTTATATGTTGCACACTTGATGGGAAAGTGTCAATAAGTCTCAATAACACCCTTTTCCTCTTTATATGTTGCACACTTAATGAGAAAGTGTCATTAAGTCTCAATTACACCCTTTTCTTGCGAACCTATAAATTCTCTTCTCCCACTCCTCTTTCGGCCTTTTCCATCTATCCATCTTGCATATGAAATGATGCACTCAATTGAGAAAGTGTCAGTCAAATTCAACACCACGTTTTTCGCAGTATGTAGATTCTCTTCTCCCACTCCTCTTTAAACCTTTTCCATACACCTGTCTCGCATGTGAAATGATGAAAGCCGGTCCTCCCAAAGAGAAGATTCTCCTCCCGATCTGAATAATGAAATTAGGGACAACTCAAAGGCCTACATTTTTATAAGCATCCACGATAGGCAAGCACGTCACCATTAAAAGGACAGCATGCCTAGGAATCCCTCTCTTCAGTACATCCCCCAAAGAAGAAAATCTAAGGAATAATAACCCCCTTACCATTTCCGGCACCATTTCCATCCGCAATAGAAAGCTCGCGCCCTCCTCACGTGACCGGCAGCAGAACTGCTCCATCGCTGACACGCAGAATTTTCTGAAGCGACAGGCGAAATCTTCCACTGTTATTATATTCGTTGCAGTGAAGTAAAAGCCCATAGAAAATTGCAGAGCCCCTATTAAAAAATAAAATGCGAAGCCCATGGAAAAGAAAAGAAAGGAAAAGCCCATTGAAAAGAAAGCAGAGACTTTTAATGGCCAATTTGTGAGCGCCAGAGAATGCCTTCGCCCATGTGATCCGACATGACCAGAGATTCTGAGATGAAGAGCTGCAGGAATTCAGTAATGGCGGAGCCCATTTGGGTCCCACTGCGAATCCGATCCTGAGTGTCTTTCATTCATCGCTGTTTTTCTGACAATCCATTGTTACCACAGTGATGGGACTGGGTAACAATAACTTGCCTTTAATGGATCAAGTCAAATCCCTCAATTTGGTATTGTTTATTATTGGAGGCGGTGATTGTAACGTTAATGGGCGAATTTTCTTTTGCATTGTGAAGAATAAAGAGAAAAGGACTGATTGTTGCAGGTGGATGTTATCCATTGAGTATTGCTTGGAGTTTACTGGTAAAGGTTAATGATGATGCCATCCGACTTGAGGACCCGAATTGGGTAATGTGTCCGACAAGAGCAACGGTCGGATATGATGGTTTGGGGTTGTGCACATGGTGATTTGCAGCGTGGGGGATTCTATGGGGTTGCAGTCATAAATTTCGTTTTTTTTTAAGATTGAAATTTTTATAACTTTTTATATAAAAAATCAAGTGTTATCTATGTAAGATCGATGAAATTTGTGGCTCACTAATCGCTCCCTTATGAGTGGGTGTTTAGTTTTGTTGAGGTTATCTGAGTCGGGGTCATGTGGGTCTTTTGGGTTGTTTAATTTTGTCGAGGTTTTGTGGGTCTATTGGATTGTTTGATTTTGTCGAAGTTTTGTGGGTTATATTAATTTTGTCGAGATTATGCGGGTTATATGACTATGTGAGTCTCATGGGTTGTTTGGTTTTATTGAGGTTATGTGAGTCGAGGTTATGTGGGTCTTTTAGGTTGTTTCATTTTGTTGAGGTTTTGTGGGTTATTTTAAATTTTGTCGAGGTTATGTGGGTTATATGGCTATGTGAGTCCCATGGGTTGTTTGGTTTTGTTAAGATTATGCAAGTTTTATGATTATGTGGGTCTTATGGGTTGTTATGATTTGTTGAGGTTATGTTGATCTTATGGTTAAGTGTGTTGTGTGTGTTATTTGATTTTGTGAAGGTTATGTGGGTCTCACAGGTTGTTTGGTTTTTGTGAGGTTATGTGGGTCTCATTTGTTGTTTGGTTTTGTCAAGATTATGTGGGTATCTTGTTAGGATTAACGAGACAGACATAACAATTATATGCAAATATAACCAATATCAAAAAATAATAAATCGCACAGAAGAGAACACAAGACAGAAAGATTTAATGTGGTTCACCTAATCCATGGGCTACATCCACCAACAGGGATAACTTTAAGAAACCCCGCTTGGAAAAAATACCTAAAATGTTGGTGAATGCAACATTTTATGGGAGGGAAATTTTTCATGTCAAGAGTGATTTTTTCGTTCCATGTAGGGAAATAAAATATTATATATTGGCGATTGTTTTTCTCGTCCTAACAAAAATCATTTTAAGTGTGGTGAATTAAAAAAATTTCTTGTTGACATATATAAATGTTGACTATTTTTTCTCTTGTCAAAAATTAGTTTGTAATGTCAGAGGCGAACTACTTGTTCTATAGGAAATCGAATAATAATGGTCTTGACTAATCTTTAGTCATAAATTGAAAAATTGTTTAATTGGAAAGTGAATTTTTCAAGTGTATTGGCTAGCGACCTTTAAGACTTTATGGTTGCCAAGTGTACTATCTATTATTAATAATGTTAGTGTCACCATTACCAACTTGTCTACGGTTACTTTTGAAGTATTTGAGCAATACAAATCTACAAAGCTTGAAAGATACCTGCATGTAAAAAAACTTGTCATAGAGAAGAAAAAGACAAGAGGAGGCAAGTATTTTGCTCTGAAAATATGCAAATTGTATTCTTGGAAATGAAAAAGATGTAAGATAATTACAAATGGTCTATTCTTATAGAAGGAGATCGAAACCCAATAAGGGTAACCTAAAAGGTAAATGCTATTTAATAATTACTAATTAGTTATTGAATGAGAATGCAAAAAGTTCATAAAGTGAAATCTTAAGAAGGGAGTAAAGCGTATTTAATAAATGAAATAAAATTAACGCTTTAACACCCCCTTTAAGATGAACAACAATGCAGTTACAAACAATGTAGAAAGAGCAAGGAAACTACAATGCAATGCTGAAAGCAAACTTGGGTCGTGGCAATAAGGCCTAATGAGGTACTCAATCACAACCAAATCTCTATAAAACTGAGAAATAGAGAAAATTCAGTGGGAAAAACTCTACTCCAAAAAGAGATAGCATGAAAAAGAAGGAAGGACACATCACTAAGACCCGACAAGGACAACTTCCTTCACTCGAAGCATATAACACAATTCAAGATACCGCGGGGATGCAAAAGGTTTAGTGAAGATGTCTGCAACCTGTTGAGTAGTAGGAATGTACTCCAAGCTCAAAGTGTCATCCTGAATCAGGTACCTAATGAAATGCATGTGAAGCTTGATGTGCTTGGTCCGTTGATGCTCAACTAGGTTGTGTGAATGTGTATAACATTTTAATTGTCACACCAAAGAAAGGTGAGACTATCAGGAGAAAAACCAAACTCTGTCATCAACTATCAAAGCCACAAAACCTCCTAACTAGCCAATACAACTGCCCTATGTTATGCCTCTATAGATGATAATGCATGAGCATGCCGCTTCTTGCAAGACCATGTGATAGGACCAGAACCAAGACATAATACAAAACCAAAAGTAGACTTGTGATCATCAATATCACCAACCCAATCTAAATCTGTGAAATCAACAATGTGAGGATTTGCTGATGTGTAGTGAATGTTGTAACATGTACCTCTAATATACCTCAAGGCACATTTAGAAGCTTGCCAATGACTCTCATGAGGATCATGGGAGAATTGAGAGACAAGTCCAACCGCAAAGGAAATATTAGGACATGTGTGTGTCAGGTACAACAAACTATCCACAAGCTATTTGTATAAAGTGGAATCCATTGTAGGAGTAGAGCAAGTGGTAGATAAAACAATGCCTGAATAAAAAGGTGTGGGAGCAAGCGTGCAATCAAGCACGTTGAATCTCTAAAGCATATCAAGAGCATACTTCTGTTGGAGTATGGCTATCCCATTTGAAGACTGAACAACTTGTAGGCCCAAAAAATAGTGCAGAAGTCCAAGGTCTATCATCTCAAATTTCTCTCTCAATGCTTGTTGAACACTCCATATCATGGAGACTAGAGGTCATCAACATAAAGCACAAGTATCAATAAGTCAACCCCATGATGCTAAATGTAAAATATAGGATCAAAATGACACCAAGTGAATTGTGAATCAAGCAAGAAGGAATCCATCTTCTCGTACTAAGCCCTAGGGGCCTGTTTGAGACCATATAAAGACCTTTGAAGTTGATATACTAATGAAGAGTCCTACACAAAACCATGAGGCTGCTCTATATAGATCTCCTCATGAAGGTCTCCATGCAAAAAGGCACTCTTCATGTCCATCTGAAAAAATGTCCATCCTTGTGAAGTTGCAAGAGAGAGTACAAGGTGAATAGAATTTATCTTGGCAACAAGGGTAAAGGTCTCAGAGTAATCAATATCCTCAACTTGTGAAAAACCTTTTGCAACAAGACATGCCTTATACCTATCAATAGAACCATCTGCAACATACTTGGTACAGTGCACCCACCGACACCAAACCAACTTTCTTTCTTTCGAAAGAGGGCAAAGATCCCATGTGTGGTTCTTCATCAAAGAAGAGTACTCCTCATCCATATCCCTATCCCACTCTAAGTGTCCTATCACCAGTTAAAAAACTCTGTGGATCATTTGAAATGACATGACTCAAGAGGCCACTGCCTATAGTCTGAGCATGAGTGTGACGAGAATCAGTAGGATCACCTACCAAAGGTCCAGCTGCATGAACACTATCACGAGCCCACTTGGGCACTCAAAAAACATTTGGTAGAGGTGGTGGAGGGGGATCAATATCTAGATCTTTCTCAGAGGATGCATAATCTTGTAGATGAGTAGAGGAAGTATTGGGTACTGAAGAAGAAGCTAGAGAAGGACGATCCATAGGAGGATAATGCCCATCAAACTAAACATCTCACCGAAATAAGACATCTTTGGAATAAGGATCAAATAACCTATATTCCTTCACATCCTCATAGTAGGAAACAAAAATGAGTGGTCATCTCTTCTTCTCCATGGCTTTTCGTTGATCATCTAGAATAAATGCCAAAGCCTCACTACCAAAAATGCAAAAAGTGGAAACATTGGGCTTGACATGAGTCCAAGCCTTCTCAAGAGTTAAGTGTCACAATGCCCTGTGAGGCATCCAATTCTGAATATAGTTGGCATAATTGATAGCATAATTGATAGCTTCAACCTAGAATGAGGAACTCACAGATCTAGATCGAATCATACAATTATCCATATCTCTTAATGTCCCATTCTTTCTCTTTGCAAGCTTGCCAATAACTCTTATGAGGATCATGGGAGAATCAAGACACAAGTCCAACTGCAAAGGAAATGTCAAGAGCTCTGTGTGTTAGGTACAACAAACTACCCACAAGTTGTCTGTATAAAGTGGAATCCACTGTAGAAGTAGAGAAAGAGCTAGATAAAACAACACCTGACTAAAAAGGTGTGGGAGCAGGCTTGCAATCAAGCATGCCAAATCTCTGAAGCACATCAAGAGCATACTTCTGCTAGAGTATCGCTATCCCATCTAAAGAGTGAAAAACCTATAGGCCCAAAAAATAGTACAGAAGTCCAAGGTCTGTCATCTCAAAACACTCTCTCAATGCTTCTTGAAGACTTTTTATCATGGAGACTGAGCTTCCTATGATGATGAAGTCGTCAATATAAATTACAAGTATCAATAAGTCAACCCCATGACGTTGAATGTAAAATGTAGGATCAGAATGACACCAAGTGAACTATGAATCAAGCAAGAAGGAATCTATCTTCTCATACCAAGCCCTATGGGCCTATTTGAAACCATATAAAGACCTCTGAAGCCAACATACTAATGAAGAGTCTTGCACAAAACCATGAGGTTGCTCCATATAGATCTCCTCACGAAGGTGTTTTTGCAAAAAGGCATTCTTCAAGTTCATCTGAAAATTTGTCCATCCTTGTGAAGTTGTAAGAGAGAGTACAAGGCAAATAGAATTCACCTTGGCAATAGGGGCAAAGGTCTCAAAGTAATCAATATCCTCAACCTGTGAAAAACCCTTTGCAACAAGACGAACCTTGTACCTATCAATACAACCATTTTCAACATACTTGGTATGGTACACCCATCAACACCGAACTAACTTTCTTCCTTTCAGAACAGGACAAAGATCCCATGTGTGGTTCTTCATCAAAGAAGAGTACTCCTCATCCATAGCCCTATCCCACTCTGAGTTCTTGTTGCATGTAAAAAACTCTATGGATCATTTGAAATGACATGACTCAAGAGGCCACTACCTGTAGTCTAAGCACAAGTGTGACGAGAATCAATAGGATCACCTGCCAAAGGTCTAGCTGCATGAACAATATCACGAACCCGCTTGGGCACTCACAAAACATCTAGTGGAGGTGGTGGAGGGGGATTAATATCTAGATCTTCCCCAGAGGATGCATAATTTTGTAAAGGAGTAGAGGAAGTACTAGGTTGTGAAGAAGAAGCTGGAGAAGGAGGATCCATAGGAGGATAATGCTCATCAAACTAAACATCTCGCCAAAACAAGACATCTCTAGAATCAAGATCAAACAACCTATATGCTTTCACATCCTTATAGTAGCCAACAAAAATGATTGATCAGCTCTTCTTCTCCATGGATTTACGATGAGCATCTAGAATAAATGCCCAGAACTCACTACCAAAAATGTGAAAAGTAGAAACATTAGGCTTGACATGAGTCCAAGCCTCTTTAGGAGTCAAGTGTTGCAATGCCTTGTGAGGCATTTGATTTTGAATATAGTTGGCACAATTGATAGCTTCATCCCAGAATGAGGAACTCATAGATCTAGATTGAATCATATAATTAACCATCTCCCATAATGTCTCGTTCTTTCTCTCTGCCACCCCATTTTGTTGAGGTGTATAGGGAATCAAGAACTGATGCTGCAAACCACGCTCGGTGCAAAAATATTTAAAAGATTGATTCACATATTCCCCCCCATTGTCAGTGTGTATAAATTTGACAAAAAGACCATACTTCTTCTCCACAAATGTCTTAAAGATTTGAAAGGAATCAATGACATCATACTTCAAGTACTTCAAAAAATGCACCCATGTGCATCTAGAGAAGTCATCTATGAAGGCGGGTACATATCAAGCACTTGAAAAAGATGGAGTGGGAAATGACATAATATCACTATGTATTAACTCCAATGGTGCCTTAGCACACGTGGATCTACCTACTGGAAAAATGATCTCTTTCATGTTTGCCAAGAGCAAAACCTTGGCACACATTGTCAGTATAAGAGATATGAGGCAACCCAATCACTAGGTCTTGTGTACTAATCTATTGTATATATCTATAGTTGACGTGGCCAAAATGCTTGTGCCAAAGCTTTCTCACTGTGTCTGCATAAGCAATGAGAGACACACCTATAGAATCAGAGCTCTAAAAGTCATCGAACTGATAGAAGTGAGACTGAATATCAACACTCCTTGTAGTAATAACCAAGTTAGGATCATGGAGGTCTCAAATAAATACATCATGTGGTGAGAACTCAACTGTCTTTCTAGATCTTGAATGAAAATTATAGACAATAGGTTCATAAAAATAGTTGAAACCAAGAGAACATCCTGTAGTGAACCACCTTCTAAAGAGATAGTTCCTGAACTTGTGACTGAAAGCTAAGAATAATCACCAATTGCAATCTATCTAGTAACAATTTTAACAAGTGAGGTAACCAAATCAGGTGAGTGTGTCATATGATGGGAAGCTCTGGAATCAAGAATCCAAGAAGTTGTAGAATACAATGCTCGTGTAGAAAGAGCATGTCCTTTCCTTTTAGGAGGAGGTGGAGGCTTTGAAGAAGAAATAGTGGAATGTTGCATGGCCTCCTCTAATGCCTCAAGATGTTTCCAACACCTAGAAGTTGGATGTCCTTCCTTGACACAAAAAATGCAAAGATCACTTGTGTACTTCTTAGTCATGGAGGAAGTCTTACTAGACTTAGAAGAATTGCACTTCTAAGAATTTGATTTGGGAGTAGCTTGGAGTAACTCTTGATTCTTGTTGAATTTGACTTATGCTTCAGTTTCTACTTCAACTTTCCTATAGATGTCTGAGCTACCAATTCCTTCATCTTTGAACTAGTCGTAGTATCCAACTACGCATGCTTTGACTACTCTCTAGTAAAGTGATCACGAAAGACCTCAAAAGTAGGCATAAAAAATCTATTCCCCAAAGTATCTTTGGTGGAATAAAAGGTAGACGTAAACATCTAAAAATTCACTTGAAGCTTAGAGAGAATCAGATAGATGTACTCAACATTAGTCTTTGTCTTTCTACAACCCTGCAACATGGATCTCTATTTATTAAACTTCATCAAGAAGTCATCAATAGTAGGAAATGAATCTGATACAAGAGTGGTAAGTTCTTCCTCTAGTTGAAGTGCCCTTAACTCATTCATATTACCAAACAAGCCATGAAGCTTGGTCCACATAACTAGAGGAGTATTGCACCCATCCAGATGAAACTATAGACTATCTAATTCTTGTAATGCAATCAATTCAATTGCCTCATCCATCTTGTTTTGGTGTTGCATGATCTCATAAGGCCTCTGAAAATAGGCTACATGACATCTAAACATGACCACAACCCTTTTGACCAGAGAAGTTGAGTCATTGAGGTCTTCCAAGTGTGGTAATTGTGAGGGGTTAGAAGTTCTAGACAAAAAGAGGTCTTAGCCATTATTTTAGAAGGGGTTTTTGAAGTTTTTTGATACATTGATATAATAATAGATAGTAATATAAAAACACCCCCCACAATGCAAATAACCAAACCCCAACTTACAAAAGGAATTCGTAAATGAGTGAAGAGTAAAACAATTCAAAAATGAATCACAAATACCTAGTACAAAATACTAATGAAATGATAGAGAATCTAGAAAGTGCTCAAGGATATCTTTTTGACACTTTTTCAAATCAAAAAATGAAGCTATAACAAAGAAGTTATGCTCCCTAGAAGATAGAAGTCATCAATGAACTTAAAGTGCAATAACATATACCAAACTAGAAAAAAAATCCAAAAAATACCTAATCCATTGTTTCCATCTCAGAACTAGCTTTCCAAGGCTTCTCTCAGATCAAAAAAGGACCCCTGTGTGCTCAAGATTTCGCCAAAACACTACGAGGCCTCTGATTGAGCATCAAATAGAACTTTTTTTTTTAAATTAATAAATAATCAAAAACACTCCATTGCTTATGTGGTGTGGTGCTTGAGTAGTGGCTTGGATAAGCCACTGGGGGAAGTGGTGGGCCAAAGCAGTGGGGTGGTGCAAAGGAGCGGTAGACTAGAGCAGCGGCCAAAGGAAAGTTCATGGTGGGTGGGAAAAATAGACAAGAGCCAAAAAAATTTGCAGCCGACAAAGTCTCAACGGTGCTAGAAAGCATTGCCCAATGCTAGAAAGGGGTTTGTAGGCCAAAAAAATGGCTTGTGACCCCTTTTTTTAGTTTTTAATTTTTTTTTGAAAAAAATGCCTGATAACGTGTGCAAGAGGTCGTATGACCTTGCTGGGCAATTTATTTTTGCCTCCCAAATCAATGTTGTCCAAAATGTATGAACTTTATATGAAAATGGGGGTTTTGACACTTTTTGAATCAATTTGTGAGGTCTATTTGACCTCAAAGTGCTTCAAAACTTAGTGAATTCCCTATTTTCATAAGAAATACACAAAAAACTCCATATTTGTTCTATCAAACCCTCTTTCTCCTTTTTCTCTAAATACCGAACAAGGTACAATAGATCTAGCTTTCATACCATGAAGTATTTGAGCAATACAAATCCATTAAGCCCGAAGAATACCTGCATGTAAAAAACCTGTCATAGAGAAGGAAAAGACAAGAGACAAAGGTTTTGCTTTGAAAATATACAAATTGAATTATTAGAAATGAAAAAGATGTAAGATAACTACAAACAATCTATCCTTATAGAAGGAGATTGAAACCCGAAAAGGGTAACCTATAATGTAAAAGGATAACCTAAAAGGTAAATGCTATTTAATAATTACTAATTAATTATTAAATGAGAATGCAAAAGGTGCATAAAGTGAAATATTAAGAAGGGAGTAAAGTGTATTTAATAAATTAAATTAAATTAAAGCTTGACTCTATCAAATTCAGTATCGTTAATATGTTACTTTATCGACCATTGATTAATTAGAGATCAACGACGAAAGATGCATTTCAAGGCTAGTTGCTTGAAAAGATCTGGAGCCACATGAAATTATCTGAAATGGAGACACGTGGCAAGTTTTGCACGGCAACCGTTAACTGGAATGTAGTGAACATCATACCAAGATTAAAATCATAAATGTGGGACTAATAGTTACAATTAATACATTCCATTTCTAGTTGGCTTGGTAGGCACACTGATTGTTTGACATTAATGCAAGTACATTTCCCACACTTGCAAATTAATAAGAATATGAAAACAAAAGATATAAAAGACCATGAATAATTTAATGCAATTTCTATTAAAGAGTCGTCTTTCACTATCATTTCTCAATTTCTCAATTTCATTTTTGGTTCCCAATTCTATTAGTTTGCAGAGTTTCTTAGGTGTCATCTATAGAATATGTAGATTTGTTTATAAACACTAGGACCTGGGTTTGTAGTTGTAATGGATACAACAATTCAGTTGAAATGCAACACAATGGGTCTGCAAAAGCCCTTTTTTGGCATGATACGTGAGGATGTGCTAGCTATGGTTTACAAGGAAGATTCCACTGGTACTTTTTTCTGCTATGCTTTGTTCATGGTCATCAGCCATGAATTCTTAAGCAATGAGAAGAAGTATCGTGTGTTCATGGACACTATGTCCCATGTCCTCATGTCTCTTATCGACCTTGGAGGCAATCAAGTAGACATTTTGATGCTTTTGCATATAATTTTTAAGGAAACATTTTTATAAGACAATGTCAAAATCCATGTATTGGTCGAGCAGTTACTAGGGGTGGGCATTAGCACCCCTTTTGTAGACATAGCGGACAAGTGTTGGGAGCAAGGCATATGGAGAATTATACAAAAGCAACCCTTCTTTCTCTGCATGAATGGATGATGATTGACTGGCTATTAGAAGTGGGCACAACTCATGAGGGATTTTTTGTGAAAGTGGTTGTTGTTGGATGATGTCAGTGACACTGACTTCACATGGGTGCATGAGTTAAGAGACATTATCATGTCCAAGAGATTCCTTGTGGATGGGCTTGAAGACCTTTCTGATTGAAGGCTTCAAACCCTTAGTTTGTTCCCTATTCCTTGTTCCTTGTTCCCTATTTCTTGAATCTTGTTCCATGTAACCCTGATCTTTAACCCGTGCCCTTTGGCCACAAAATGTTTTAAGATTTTTTTTTTTTGATAAAAATGATTAGTAGTTATTTCAGATTGGGCCTTGCCCTTGGATGTAAATTATGAATTAGTAAAATAAGTTTGATTTAATCAACTATTTTGAATATCTATGCTATGAATATGTACATTATACAATCTCAAATCTAATCAATGAAAATAATTATTTTTGGCTTCTCAATTTGTTGCTCTTGTAAATATATGAACTTTTGTTCAATTTTATTTTTTATATTATTATAATTTATTGAATCTCGATTCCAAGTATTTAAATTATTTGGTTTTAACTGTAATTTTCATATAGTGATACTGATGAATAATGATTTTCTAAAAAGCATTGTTCAAATGTTAGTTTGTGACTTTGTTATAAAAAAAATATTTGTAAGAAAGTTAGAAACAAAAAAGGGTTTCAACAATCCCTTTATGGTTTCATATTTGATTCATGAATTATAGTAAAAAAGTATGCAATTGAAAATTCTCCAATGAGAATTTGTAACATGTATGGGCTAAAAATTTCACAACTTGAAAATGTTGATAATATATGAACATTGGGCCATGCAAGTTGTATAATAATAATTATTAATTATTCTAATTTGTAGTTAATAATTATAATATTTTTAACTAATATTAATTTATTTAAAAATATTTAATAAATAAATATAAACTTATGATACATGTAACATCACACAATTTAAATTGTATAAATTATATTGAAATTTGATTTGAAAATAAAAAGCTCAAATTATAACTTATATATAAATGTTCATATAAAATATTGAATACTATATTATTAATTCATTGCTTCCTATTTCAAATATGAATTTATTTAAATATCATGATCACTATAATATTTTTTATCATGTTTTGAATTAACTGAAAAATGCCAAGGTTATTAAAAAATTAAATTAAGTTATCATTATCAAGAAATTATTGATTATAATCTAAATTATTTTTAATTAAGTAAAAATTCTACGATTATTAAATTAAGTTATCATTATCTAACAATTATCAATCAATGAATGATTATAATTTTATATTTTATATTTTTCATTTGTTTTTCATGTTTGATTTTATTCTAATCCAAATTAGGGATTTTTTAAAATGTCAAGAAATTCAAATAATTTGTATGTTTTAACTAAATATGTGCAATTTTACTTTGTGAATTAAATTTTAATTTGCAACAATAAGATAATTTAATATTTTTTATGTGAAAGGTTTAACATATTGATCTAGACCATCCATTTAATGATAGATCAATGGTCGCAACTCTATTTTGGGCCTAATTTAAAAGATCTAAGTTAAATCATATTTCTACCTGAAATTAGGAGACATACCCCAAAATCACTCAAGAGTCAATGTGACAGTTGTAGTCTTTCTTATGTCTGACAGTTGATTAAAAGAAAGATTGACGACCCAAGATGAATTTCGGATTGATTTGGGAAATATTTTCCCTTGTGCTTAGATTCATCCAGAATCATGACACATGTCTGATCATTGCTTCATTAAGTGTCAGTTATTAAGTTAAACTTTGTAAATTGTATGTTTAAGGATTTGCGAATTGCAAATGACATGACAGATGTTAGCTACAATCTTTTAACAAGAGTCTCTTTAGTTTTTGTTAATCTTGATTATTAACTAAAAGAAAGATCAACAACCCGCTATGATTTTTAGGTCGATTTTGGGAATGTTATCGCCGTCGTCAAGAGTCATCTAGAACTGTGACATGTGTCATGATTTTAGATGACTCTTGAAAACAATGATAACATTTCACAAATCAACTTGAAAATCATATTGGGCTACCAATTATTAAGTTCACTTTTTATTATTTAATTTATTTAAAATGAACAAATGTATTAAGTAATAAATTATTACTTTTTAATATTATCATTATGTACATTATTGATGATAGTAACTTACATGTACATTGTACAGAGTACAATATTTTAAACTATTAATTAGGTAAATTTTAATTTTTAACTATTAAAAATTTTCTTTTATGTTTTTAGACTACGAAGTTCTCGAGAGTCTAAGACTATAGGGTTTTCAACTTTTCAAAGAGTGTGACTGAATTCTAATTTATGTTTTGAAGATTGAATATCTAAAACTTGAGGATCACAAGAGAGCACCAATTATCTGAGTCTTTGCTAGCATCAATATTATCAAATCTCGATTCTGGGTATTTAAAGTTAAAAAAAAAAAATTGCAGTGCACTTGTAGCAATAGAAGTCTTACTGGCTTAGGTTTACAATTGTTTTAATTAGGGCTTGAAGAATAATTTTGCGTAATAACTATTACTAGTAGCACACATGGGCGAAAAAAAGTCAAAAACCTCTAATATGAGTGTAAGTCAAAATGAAAAGAAAGAAATTATAGAATCCCAGGTTTCATCGATGAATATCATGATTTTTTTATTTTGTTATCCATGGAGATTTGGGAATCATGGGAATTAGACATTCATTGTTTAACAAGTTGAAAGATCCATATAAGGGGATAAATTATTTCAAATTTAACAAAAAATTAATTCTGAAACTCTTAGGAACAACTATTTCTCCCCCATTGATAAACTTCTCTCACTATCATATTTTTCCCCCATTAACATCAATCAATATTTCCTTCATAATTCTTCCCCATTCACAGGAGATACTTCTCATATGCACTTACTTCTCACCCCCTCACAGGAGATTTTTGTCATGCATTCTCTCTCCCCCATTGACATCAATGGAAAAGGCATCATTATGCCGATCAGCTACTCAAAAGTCTTTAACCATTTAAAGTGTCCAAAGAAACTATTCAATACCAACTACTAAGAGTCTTTCATGACTCTTCTCAATCACAAGTACTTCCCTCATAGATGAAGCATCGACATTCACTCTAGATAAACAATAGTTCCTCTATACCACTGGGCCGATGCAATCTCTGCATCTTCTATTCTAAAGTAGGAAGGGGTATAACCCTAAGCATACCTCACAAATACTCAAATATATCCTTAGACAAAGGCTTCATAAATATATTTGCAATCTTCCCCTTTGTATTAACATACTCCAATCTAATTTATTTCTCTGTAACTTTCTCTCTTAAAATATGATACTTAATAGATATATGTTTTGTCTTATAATGTAACACATGATTCTTAGACATACTCATTGTACTCATGTTATCACAATGTATGATAACAAGTTGTAAAAACTCTATTCTTATATCCTTCAACATCTGCTTCATCCACATGATCTGATTGCAATTTTTTATTGCTACTGCATACTCTATTTCTATTGTACTCTGTGAGATACAATCTTGTTTCCTTCTTAGCAAGGAAACCAATATTTCTCTATGGAAAAATGTTCCATCACTTGTACTCTTTCTATCATCCATACTACCTACCTAGTTTCTATCAATATATGCATATAGAGTAAAGTCATTTGATCTATCATGCTATAACCCACAATTAGGTGTACCCTTCAAATATCTAAATATCATCTTTACTGTTGCATAGTGTGATTCCTTAGGATCATCTTCAAATCTTGCTACTATAACCAACTACATTTTCTATATCTGGTCTTGTATGAGTTCAATACTACAAACCTCCAATCATGCATCTATAGTTCTTTTGCCCAACTGTAGGTGTCTCGTCTTTTCTAGATAACTTGAAATTAGTTATCATAGGTGTACCAACATGCTTACAACTTTCCAAGCTAAATCTCTTCAATAAGTCTTTCAAATACTTATTCTAAGAAATGAAAATATCTTTACTCTTTTGTACAATCTATAAACCCAAGAAATATTTCATCTCACTAATCACACTCATCTCAAATTCATTCTTCATTTCATTATTATTTTTTTCACTTGCTACATCATCACCTCCAAAGATTATATCATCCATAAATATCACAATAATCAATAGACCATTCTCAATTTCTTTCAAATACAAATTACTATATGAAGTACCTTTAGCAAATCCCAATTTTTCTAAATACTTATCCAACCTCACATACCAGGTTCTAGGTGCTTGTTTTAGTCCATACAATGCTTTCTTCTGTATATGAGCAATGTTAGTATGCTAATAGAAACCAAATTTAAATAAAGTTTCTACAAACTAAACAAAATTCATAAACTTCAAGATAGACTAAGATGAGCTCTCAATTGAGAATATGAGCCATTAATGGGCTCTCTCAATGAGAAGCTCTCTTGTTGAGTAGCTTTATCTAAATAGATAGGATGTGTGCTCAAGATTTATGCTTCAAAAAGGGCTTCAAATGAAGTTGGAATTTGGGTGTGAGTGTATGGTTTTGATGTAAAATGGTTTCTCAAAATGGCATTATGACTTTACTTCATGAATTTTGTTATTTTGCAAAGGGGAAGGATCCAATTTATAGGCAAGAGACTTGAGGGTTTGAGGGCTAAGATTCAAGGATGGGAAAAAGCTCATGGAGGGCTTAGATTGCATGAGAAGAGAGCACATGGATTGTGCTTCCTTACAACCAATCAGGGAGTGACACATGTCACAGGGTGAGAGGATGGAGAAAAGGGGAAGGATGAGTCAACAAAGGAGGCTCAAGGGATAAAATCTTCATAAAGACCCTCATAATGACTTGTAAGAGCAATAAAAGGGCTTGGAAGAGTCATTTATGGCCTAGTGGACTTCATAAAGTTTTATGGTTGAGATATTTTGAGGAAGATGAGAGCAATTTCGACTTGGACTTGATTAGGAGGGTTTTAAGCTTGCTTAGGATTGTGCAAATGATTAGAGGATGGATTAGGATGGTTTAGGATTAGCTTAGGGATAGGCAAGTGGATGGCATTTAATGAGGGTGGGTGAAGGAGGAGATATTTGTTAACTTTGGCTTGGGTTAGTAAGTCTTAACCCATTTTTAGGGAATGTGACAAGGTTAGGAGGGGATTAGGATTAGGTTTAAAGACATCTTCTAGAAGAGTCTAGACTTTGGATGAGGATAAAGACTTTCTAGAATAGTCTAGAATTTCCTAGGATGAGGATGAAGACTTTCTAGAAGAGTCTAGAACTTCTTAGGATGAGGATAAATTAGATTTTTAGGAAATAAATAAAGTTTTATTTATTTCAAGGGTTTGGGTTGAGGAGATATTTATTAAAACTTTTTTAATAAACATGAGGATTAATATTTAATCTTAATTAAATATTTTGAGTTGGGATTAGGGGTAGGAAATGATGGGATTAGCCTTTAATCAAAATTAAAGAAGGATTAGAAGATTTTGGAAGAGGTTAGTGGTCTTAAGGAAATTGGCCAAGTTTTGGGCAAAAAATAAATTTTTTATTTATTTTGGGTTTTTTGGTCAATTTATTAATTAAATAATTAATAAATAAGGAAGTAATGTTTAAATAAGATTTAAACATTTTTGGGAGGGATTCCTTAATTAAATATTTTTAATTAAGATAAAGGGATTTAATGGTATAAAAATAAATAAATTAATTAATTAATAAATGATGATGTCATCAGGAATTTTTTAGAAAATAAAAATACTTTATTTTCTAAAGGTTTTTAGGTGTCTACATCTTCAACTTGCATACCATGTCTTTTTCTTCTATCAAAGAAAATCCTTCAAGCTACTCAATGTAGGCTTCTTCTCCAAGTTCTTCATTTAGAAATGCTAACTTCACATCCATCTAATACATTTTGAACTTTTTTTTTGTATAAGGTAAGAAAATTCTTACCGCTTCAATTCTAGCACTAGGTGAAAATATCTCTTCATAATCTATAGTTTTCATCATAGAGAATTTTATTAAGGCCATCAAACATCATACAACCCTCACTGATATTGCTATCATAAGAATATGAATATGACATGAGTGATATTTTTTTCAAATTAGATGTTAGCATCAAGGAACAAGTAGCCAAAATGACCTAAACATCTTTTTCTATTGATTTAGCAAGAAAACATAAGCATTAGAGCATAAACTCTAGGATGACCAGAATATTGCTTGCATAAATGCACATCAAACATGTGAGAGATCCTTCTCATGCTAAGAATTCAGTAAGTATTTCATACACAATGATCCTTACATTCATAATATGAGACATAAGTGTGCTAAGCATACTCACAATGACCTATATGTTCACTTAACATAATGAGTATCAATATTTACTATAGCATAGAAAATTCACTCAAATAGAAAAGGAGAATAACCAACCTCATTGAATTTTCTACATAATATGATTTGAGTTACACATGTCCATCCAACATGAGATAGAAGCTCTTATGGTGGACACCCTTTTATGTGGATCCTTAAGATCATTGGAACTAAAGCAACAAGTAGAAAATAAAAAAAAGATTGTGCCCCTAGTCCTTGCTCCCCTAGTCAAGATAGATATCCCAGATTTTCTTGAGGAGAATGACAAAGAAAAAGAAAAGCATACAAAGGAAATCTCAATGTAACTTAAATAGTTTCATTTTTCAAGTTTAGTTTCAGTGTCAGATGATTGATGTCTTGTTTTGAAGTTCAGAGTGTTTGTGAGAAATGTCATTATTAGTAGGGCAACAATAGACAAACTTAGTTAGGAAAAGTGGTGACTGAAACACAAGAGAATCTCTAAGATAATAGGACATTTTCCCCTAGACTAGGTAGGTTTCCCCTAGACTATGTTTCAATCCATGTAGGTACAAGAAGTGTGTCGAAGATGACTAAGAGCTATGTAGAAAAGAAAGCAGAAAACTAAAGTAGAAAATTGCAGAAAGAAAAGCATGCAAAGAAGGAAGGTGACATAAAATAATGACTATATAGAAGCTTGGGGGTGCAGTGCTAGATGGGGCATTATGAACAAGAGGCACCTATTTACTTGGTTTTCACCTTCTTGGTAGAGATTCTTTTTTTTAAGCTACCAGGATGCCTATTTACAAGGTTTTCACCAATGGAACTTTTTCTTTTTGAATTTTTTTGTTCTTTTCTCTTTTTTATTTTTTATTTTTGTTGGTATTATCAAGGTTCCTATTGCTAGGTTTTTTGCCAGGATAATAGATGTTTTCAGGACTCTTGTAATTTTTAGTATTTTTTTCAAGACATATAGACATGTACAAAGAGCTTTAGTGGATATCAGTTGTAGAACCTTTGTAGGTGAAGGGTGTTGATCAACTCCTTGAGTAGTTCTCCTTTAGTAGTTGAGAGTTGATAAGCACCTGATCCAAATACAACAGTGACAATATATGGACCAAGTGAGTTCGGCTCAAACTTTCCCTTCTATACCCAATGTTGTTGATTTGGGGTTCTCTCTCAATGTGAGATCACCCACTTGGATGTCTCATGGTTTAAATTTCTTGTTATAGCTCTTGGAAATTTTCTTTTGGTAATCTCTTAAATGATTGACTGCCACTTTCTGACATTCATCCAGTAGCTCTAGCTCATGCAGTCAAGATATTCACTAGTCAGCATTAGTGATGAGGCATCTTATAGAGACTTGTAGAGTAGGAATCTCAACCTCAATTGGAAGCACAACATCCACTTCATATAGAAAAGATAATGACATTGCCACTATAGGTGTTTTGATACTTGTTCTATAAGCCTATAGAGCCATATTGATTTGAAGGTGCCAATCCCTTCTAGATTTGTTGATTGTGTGATGTAGGATTTTATGAATCACCTTATTGGATGCTTCCACTTATCTATTACTCTGGGGGTAGTAGATGGAAAAACAATTTTGTGTGATTTTGAGATTTGAACACAACTCTTTCAGATCCTCATTTTGAATTTCCCCCATTTTTAGTGATAATAGATGAGGGTACACCATACCTATAGATGATGTAAATTAGAATGAACATAGATGTAGTTTTACCCATGGCTTCAATAAGAGGTATTGCCTCTACCCACTTTGTGAAGTAGTATATAATGGTGATAATAAACTTGTTTCCATTTGAAGAATATGGATGGCTCAAAGGCCCATTGTTGGAATGGCCAAAATGTGATGAATGAAATTAGCTCCTTGACTAGAGTGTGGATCAAATTGTTGTGGAGTTGACCTTATTTGCAAGACTTGGCATATTAGGTTGCCTCTTTCTCTATTTTTGGCCAATAGTAACCATCTCTAATAATTTTGTGACCCAATGTCAAACCATTTGAGTGGGATCCACAAATGCCTTCATGTACCTTAGGTTATGCACATCTAGATTCTTAGGGTTATGGACACCTAAGGAGTGTATTGTCTAGACCTCCTATAAAATAGTCATTAGCTATGATGACATATCATGAAGTATTTTAGATAAGGTGACATTTTTCATTTCATGTCAGAGAGTCTAGAATAATCTAGTCATGTAGGTATGAGTATATGTGATGGTAGTGGGATGAGTCATGTCACATGACAAAATAGATCATTGAGGTTTCAGGAGAGTCATAAGTAGGGTAGGGAAATGTTTCCACCAACAACTCATGTCTAAAGTCTTTTTATGGAATCTAGAGCATGGAATTGAGAGTGACCATGGCATTAGCTACCTTGTTATCCTCTCAAGGAACATGCTAAAAAGTGACATGTGCAAAGTACTTCTTGAGATCATCAACCATTTATTTGTAGGGCATAAAATTTTCATCCTTTTTCTGATAAATGTCATCGAATTGATTGATTACCAATTGTGAGTCTCCTAAGATATTTCATCTACCCTCCATTTAATGGCAATATTCATTCCATTGATTAAGGTTTCATATTTAGAGATGTTACTTGTACAAGGGAAAATATGTTAGAAATAGGTAATACTAAGAGTGCGGGGAGAGGGTGAATCAATATTCTAAAAAAATTTTCCTATAACTAAATATTCTTAATTACATTATTACATGCATATGAAAGTAAAATAACAATGTTGAATAGTAAAGATAACCCTACACAAAGATAACTCATAACACCATATTTTGTTAACTGGGGAAACCCTAGCCAAGGGAAAACCCTAGTGGGGATGGTACCCATAAAATGATCCACTAAACAAAAGTATCATGTTAAGGATGTTGACCCTATTAGGAGTCTATGAAGTACATATAGTGTGTTAGTCCTTTTTAGAGGACTAGGCCCTATTAAAAGTCTCAACCCTATTAAGAGTTGGTATTACAATTACAATATGTATGCAAGATGATCCCACTACCCAAACATGTAATAATATAATGCAGTTCCTTTATACAAAAGAGATAGATACAAAAACCTCTTACTGCTGATATCTTCAATATCTAATTTTCTACTATTCACATACTTCTAATCATACATCATAATTCACATCATATAATTCAAATAACACTTAATATATCATGTATCACTTACACACTACTTCACATAATGCGATTGATCCATTATACCATTACATTTTACAAAAATATGTCTAGTCGACTTTCATTGCTTTACATAGTTAACAAAATATAAAATTGACCTTTTCTCTCATAGAATTTAACATCTAGGATGTCATCCCTAATTATTTAAGTAATTATTTTGTATCCAAAATAATTCCTTAATTCATAATTCACCACGTACTATTATGCTTTGTTCTTCTCTATTCACTACCTTTACTGGTGTTTATTTCATAACTCCTTCCATATTGTTCGTAGAGGCTTGCACACTTGCACGTCACCATGAAACTGTATACTACATATCCTTAATCACACATGTGATAATTGTCACTTTGTTATTCATGTACAACAAACTAATCCTGTGCTGCCAATAAAATTGTTTGATACTTAGACAATTTTCTTTATCTAATTGTGAGATCTTTATCCACACATGTGCCTTCTTGACCTACGATATATTTTTCCATAAATGATAACTCTAACTTTTCCTACTTATCTATATTTCCAACAATCTCCCCCTTTGACATTGACGACAACATATGGGAAAATTGGCTAAGTCCCAAAATGTGGTACAAAAACTTTTCTTCAGAAATTTGGCCTTCAAAAGTTTAGAAAAGTTCAAAATTAAAAATTTGTGGATCATTACATTTATAACCATCTTTCCTTATAAATCCTATTACAATACTATCTAATAATACTCCCCCTAGGTATATTACTATTTATCCCCCTTACATTATACTTTATACAATTTTTTGTACTTCTCTCCCCCTTTGACATCAATGCCAAAGGTGTCAAAATTTATAAACATGTCAAAATTTTAGTGCTTTACCTCTTTAATAGGTTGATAGTCGAGAAATGAAGTCTACAAAGCCTACCTTCAGATTCTATAGATTCTTCTCCCATGTATCTTTCACTACTTTAGATATGCTGAGGAGAGAACACAACCCATATGATGTGATTTCTAGTGCATTCAAGTCTGAGTATAAAAACTTTGTCAAAGGACATCTTTGCTTTCAAACACTCCTCCACTTCTTGTTCATGTATGTTGATCTTCAATGATAACTATTCTCTTATAAGTGAGAACCTCTTTGAAATCCTTTCTCTATTAAGTTCTACTAGACTTATCTCATTATAAGTCTTTCAATGTCTTCAACTTTGGTACTTGGTTGGCTAAATTGATCTACTAATGCCTTGACCTGATCATGATTTCTTCTTAGCTCATCATCACTATCCTTAGTGAAATTAAAGGATGCAATGCATTTGACATATAGCACCTTTCCTTCAAGCTCACATCTCCTTATCTCCTTGATATAGGCATCAAGAGATCCTAGATCATTCCTTATGTCCTGACACAGTGTGTCAAACATTTGAGCATCATTCTTTTCTTATAATTGAACTACTACCACATCTAACAAGTTGGCAAATTTAACATCAAATGCTTGAATCACTACCTTAGTTCTGTCCTCTAGATCAGGATCTTATAATTTTACGGCCAGTGTACCTTGTAACTTTTTAGTTACATCCATAAGAGTTTTCTATAAACTCTTCACCTCTTTATTCTTATTGATTATCTTATTTAAAGATGATATTAGTTATATCTGATCATCATCATATGAGCGTGTTAGAGTTGCAAGGGTAAGATATGTGCTTGATGTACTTGTCTTCTTATACTCTTCCTCTTTCTTCTTTTATTTTCTTTTCTTCAACTTATTTCTTCTTCTATTCCTCTACCTTTTTTATCTTTTTCTCCTCTTCCTCTTTTATCTTTTTCTCTTCTTCTTTCTTCTTCTTCTTTTCATCTTCTTCCTTCTTCTTCTCATCTTCCTCTTTCTTTTTCTTCTCTTCTTCCTCTTTCTTTTTCTCTTCTTCCAATTTCTTCTTCCTCTATTCTTCCTTCTTCCTCCTTTCTTTTCTCCTCTTCCTCATTTATTTTCTCTTCTTCTTCATCTACTTCTTCTTCTGACCTAGAATTAATGGAGATATTGCCAAAAATATTTTTCCCATGATCCTTAAAAGTATCTTCAATGATGTTAACTATGACCTTAGTTCCACCAATTTGTATGGTGTCTATTCCAACTGTGATATGGGGTGGAAGTACTACTACTTTATTCAGGTCTCCCATCATTTGCACAATCGCCTTTCATTTTCCTCATTAAATTCTTGATAATTTCTTTCCATTACCAATATGGCCCTTTTCTTGGTTCTCAAATATGGTTCTAGACTCTTCATTAAGCTAGCCATATGCTCATCACTATCAACTTGGCATAGTTTGCTGATTTGGTTTTGTTTGATGTTCTTATCTTCTTCAACAACTCTTTTCATTTAGTTTGTTAGCCTCTCATAGAGGTCTTTTGGAATCTCATCCTTAACATCCTCAAAATCCTTATTAGATAGGATGATGTATCTAATAAGTAATTTTTCTTACTCTAATATTTTAATTCCTGTATATAGGTGATAAAGCTTATTTAAATGAACAAATTCGTGCTCATTAATGATGGTGCTATTTACCTTTTCAATTTTAGGCTTCTGAACCTTCCTTCTTGATTGTGCAAGTTTTAGTTGCCTCTTTGTAGCCTTTTGAGGCTCTACTTGAGCTCACATCTTCTTTCTCAATAAGCTTGGCATTATTTTCTTCTGACTCTTTCCAAAATCTGTTGCCATTGCCTTCATTCTCTTTTTCGTAGGAGAATCAGGTGACTCTTGTTTCACCTCTATAAGTCTAACTGATTTTATTTTTACCTCAACACTCCAACATGTTTTTCTTCTAATTCCTTGGTTAAAGGAATAACAGGTGTAATGGGTGCATGTTATTGTGAGAGTGCTACATAGGGGGCAATAGGTGTTGTAGTTGCAAGTGTGTGTTGGAATTCTTTAGAATAACTAGGGGGAAGAATTAGTTATCCAAGGTCTAGATGTACAAATAAAACTTTTCACTACTTAGTGAACCCATATCCATAAAACATTTTTATCATGCATGTATCCATTAGATCATACAATCACTTAAACTTGTAGGTTACTATCAAATCAACTTTGCATAAATATAAGTATGAAACATAACATATTCAATAACACATTTGACACAATGATTTAATGTGGAAACCCAATTTGGGAAAAACCACTAGTAACATGCTACTCATTCTCACTCTTCTAAAGTGATGCCCTATGAAAGGCCAACCTTGTTAAAGGTTATAATGCACATTGTTAAATGTCATTTGGTCTTGTTAGAGGACTTTAGATTATTCACTTGGAATGTCACCCAGTTAAAGCATTTTAAAATGACTATTAGGTCAACCTTAATCCAAAGGATTTATCCTAGTTTGGTACAATGATTAGAAAGTAACAGTAAGGATTGATTTGATAATAGCTTACAATACACATGCAGATTACAGGTCTTTTTTTTTAGTCCTCCATTCTGCTTGGCTTTCACACACTTCAGCTCTGATAGCTTGTTCACCCTTCAAGCATCCATACCCTTAAGCCTTCTTTCTTTGCTTGCCAATACTAGTCTCTTCTCTTAGGTCACTAAATGAAGCAATACCCTAGACTCCTTGTCTTTCTTAGGTTCTCACACATGACAACCTTTTCTTCTGACCAACCATCTCTATAAATGGAAAATTAAGACCATTTTCCATTCAACCTCCATCATCTATTTTAGGGTTAGGTTGGATTATGTAAGATTTAATGAATCTACCTATCATTTCATTTTATTCCCTTCTAGAAACTTCTCCTTCAATCCTCTTTGAATTCACCTCAAAATGATTCATCTTGAATTCTATGCCACCAACTTATCAAGCTTATCTTCCACATGGTTCACACAATCCAAGAAATTAAACTTGTCAGCTTAGATTCATCGAATTCGTGATCTTTCTCATACTGATGATACTCGATATTAACTTGCTTCTAATGCTTGCACATACTACATTGATCAACATCCACTATCAAAATACTCAGTACAAACTAAAGTTTACTAGTGCTAGGCATCAACTAAAATTTACTCGGCTTACACTATGTCACTCGACATACACTAAATTTTGACTTTGCTTGAGTCCAACTAATTTTTTGCTTGACTTAGACTAAATTTGCTCACCATGTATTATGCATATTGTTAAGCTTGGTAGACACAATTCATTTTACTTATTCCTTTGAACTTAATAAGTGTATCCATCCTTTGCAACCTTAAGTCACTAGTACATTTGGGGTTAATTTTCAATGTTAATTTTTGATGACAAGCCAATTTGGCTTGTCAAATTCATTTTAAAAAAATTTGATCCTGATAATGTCAAAATTTTGATGATAGTTAAAATTGGCATTAAAATTTTGACGTTATCGAGATATAAACAAAAAAATGAAACCTCATTTGAATATATCGCATGACAAAGTACGAGCAGGAGGCTTCAGGCATGACCAATTAAGAGATTTTCAGAACCATCAAGGTAAGCTTGATGGATTCATTTGCATGATCTACATTGTCTTCTATTTTGCAACTTGCTTTCAAGGTAAGGTCTCATCCTCTTCAATTTTCTTGTTTAATTTCAACATAAGGGTTGAAGGTATTTTTCATTTTGATTGTAAGGGTTCAAAGTAATTTATGTTTGCAACTTGCTTAATACCAGGGTAAGGATTCAAGGTAATTTTTACTTTGGCCATTGATTATGGTGATTCAAAAATTGTTCATATTGCTGAATTTTGAATAGATTTCCTAATTAATTTGAACATATAACCCTAGAAAGAAATTGGGAGACTTGTGGACATCAAGCTATTTCTCTTCATTGACCTCCTAGTGAGAGTGTTAGTAACGAATCTTCCATGGAGGCATTGATACCCTAGTAATGGATAAGTATGCACAACCGCTAGAAGAGCCTATTGGAAACATGAAGGTTGAGGTAGACCCAATTTTCAATAGCATAATTTTTATCTTTACAGAGATTGGACGAACTCCTAGATTTAGGATTTACCACAATTTTTATTAAGGTAAGCAGGGATTTCAAAAGGGCCCAAACCCACCTCGATTGGATTCTATAAAGACCTAGCCGTCTAAGATTTTTAAGTGTTTACTAAACCAAAAAAGTGCCCTTGATGGTATAAAATGATAATAAAATGGGTCTATACCTTCATGGTATTAATGATAAACCTAGGATACAAGACCTAATAAATGTATGAAATACACCTGATATTGGTTTTGTAAGTGTACTTGGACTTGGACGTCTTACACCTTTTAATATTTATTTGTGACTTTCTTTTGCATCTTCATTATATCCAAAAGTTTTGATTGATTGAACCTATTAGACTATAGAAATTGGTTCTAATTTGGATGCCACCTCAGCTATGCGTTGAACCATAGGAGTATCGTCATCCTCTTTAATATCCTTTGCATATCTATCATTGCTTCATTTCTGACATTGGCTTGGTCTGTCTCCATTTTTCTCTCTATTTCAATTTGGTTATTGTGTTTCTATCTTCCATTAATGAGCACTCTTCATGATAAATATTTGTAGTGGGAATCACATGGATTGATATTCATTTGCATTCCTTTGTATAATTCCAATATTTTAGTTCCTAAATTTTCATTTGAAAGTAAAGTTAATTAAATGAGGTGATAAAATTGTATATGTAGATGTATGTATGTATGTATGTATGTATGTATGTATGTATGTATATATGTATGTATGTATATGTTATGGTGGGATGAAGACCAAATGAGAAAGAGTAAGGATTTTCCTACCAAAAGGATTGCTATTTCATTCCAAATCCATATAGTACTATTCTAACCCCAGACTAGATTGAAGATAATTAATTTATAGGTCACAACTCTTGACCTTACAACTTCATCCTTCCATGTTCAATCAAAATAATGATTTGATTGCAAGAAAAATTTAAGTTGCTTATTACATATTAGCACTCTGTGTTGTAAGGAAATGTTCCTCAAATACACTTACTATGAGGCTTCACCCCGACCCATCATAGCATAGACATTTTATTTACATTTTAATATTCGAGACTTACATGGACAGTGGATTGTTTTATCTATTAATTTTGATACTTCGGTAGTGTTTACATTTATGATATGCACTAAGAACCTGATATTGTGTATGAAATGATCGAACACATATGGATGCAGTTTTATGACATGACACTATTAGATTATAATGCGATGCAAAATGTTAAATTAGATTATGATGATTTATGATACGTAGATAAATGTTAAATTGAATATGGTGACTTATGATATGCAAATAAATGTTAAGTTAAATATGATGGTTTATGATACATAGATAAATATTAAGTTTAATATGATGATTTATGATATGCAAATTTATTATGATGGTTTATGATAAGAAGATTTGAGATTCTAACATCTTGAATGATCTAATTGAAATGATTAGGAAAGGGAACTTAAATTGAATTATGTCAATATGGATTTCGTAAAACTCAAATTATGCATTTATGATATACATTTTAAATGACCTCCTTGGACTACAGATGCTCGAGTTTAATGTGCAGGAAGTGGAACCAGGAAAATTCTTGGGGGAAACAAGTTCCAAACCTATGTGAATACAGTTTAACCAAGGTGAATCTTTGGAAGATTCCAAAGCCTTGTTGTGAAAGTATTTTGTTTCGTAATGTAAGTTTTCTTGTATGAGGAAATGTTTAATCACAAATATGCATTAGGGACACGTTATGGTGTTAATGTATTTTAATGTGTCACTTGACACTTTTAATTGTCCATGTGTTGATGACATGTCACCTAGGGTGTTGGTTATAAGGTCACTTAATCTTAGTCTTTTTTCTTTTCTTTCAATAAATGTTTAAGTACACCCACTTGGGAGAGAGTGTTAGGATGAGTCACCATCATATTGATTTTCGAATTCAAACTTGTCAAGGATTTTAGGGGGCCTAAATGTGACCCTAAATTGTCTTTTTATTGAAAGTAAGTTACCCATATGATAGTATATCAAGTTAGGGACCTAATTTTGACCATGTGAGTGCCTAGACACTCTAGGGGGGCCCTTTACCAATGCATTCTTCCATCAATTCGAATTTGGAGTTGTCATATGTGTTTTCTCCCATGTTTCCAATAAGTCAAATATAGAAAATTTAGAGGAGACAAGTTTGTAAGAGGAAGTGGCTAGGTTTCTTTGCTAAAATAGTTGGTGAGAAGGCCTTATTAGAGAGTCTTGGTAAAATTAGTGGGTTGTTCACCCACTCTCTAAGTTTAGAGACAGATAGGGTTTTGGAGGGAGATTAAGGGAGCTCTACTACAACTATCATTTCCTTTAGCTTGGACCAAGCTTAGTGATTCAAACCATGCTCTTTTCCTTTTCTTTTAGTATTGCATAAAGAATCTACAAGTATGGAGAAATTGTTGTGGGTTCATGCAATATTGTGGTGAATGTTGTATTGAAGGATTTGGCATTGTCTTGTGATGTTGTAAATGTGTATTGTGTTCTTGTGAACCTCTTGAATTTTCTTGTTTGCTTTGGATGTTGAATGTGATCATGAAGGCTTCACTCACCCTTGGCAAGGAAGAGAAGCCATGAGTGAAGGGATTAGTTGGGCTCAACATTAGAGTTGAGAAGATTTACCTCATCATGAGGAGTTGTTTTCTTTCATGGAGTATGGGCTCCATTGAAGCCATATACCTTTTTTGTTTTGGGAGATACAAGGGGTTTGTGTGTATGAAGGAGGAGATTTTTATGATGGCCTTGAGAGGCAAATTCAATTGCAATATGATGTTTATGTTGGTTATGGCATCACCTCTTTGAAGAGCCCGCCTTCAATCAATGTGAAATGATTCCAATGGTGAATCAATGTGCAAGCCATGGGAGGGATTTGTTTTGTGTTATGTTTTGTGTTCATGCAATGGCAAGTGATGTATGTGTGGCACCTATTTGGATCTTGTTTCCCTTACTCGGTGGGTGGCTTCATAGAAGCCTAAGTTGTGAGGTGAGCCTCCATGGTTCCTACTTTTTGTGTATGTGCAAGTTTTGTAAAGATGGATTCCTTGAAGATATTAGGGTTTTACCCTTGATAATGTTGAAAACCTAAGTGTGCAATGAGACCAACCTTCCCATGTTATCACAAAATGTATTGTAAATATTAATTTCCATTTTGTTTTCTCAATGTGATGTAAAGTGAAAATTTCCCTATTAATGTATGTTGTTGAAATATGTAAGGAAGGTTTGAGAAATTGTACATAGTCTCTTGAAAAGCTTCATTGAGAGTCTAACATTATGTAATCTGATGTACTATTGGAGAAGTTATGAAATGAAATACCTTCTTCTTATGCTATTGTAAATCAGTTGATAGAAATATTTCATAGTGGTTTCAACCTTTGAAATAGTTGATTAATTCAATACATAAATGGTTGTATTGTAAATGTATATATTGTGCATTCAATATGATGGAAGAAAGATATCATAGTTGGTAGTTCATTTCATGAGTATGAGAATTAGTCCATTTGGCTTTCTGAGTTCAAATAAATTCATAAAGTTAGATAACATCATCACATCATCAACACAATCACAAAAATTTCATGGTAGAATGAAATGAAATTTGCTTGAGAATTGAAAATGCATATTCCAAATCTATGAAAAGTCTTGCTATAGGAATATATTTCCTCTCTGGAAAATGTATGGGGAAACAAAATAAGCCCTCCCGCAAAATACAGAGCAATAAAATAATAGAAAGAATATTCTTGGTATCTTGTGCATTAGATAATAATAGGAGAACATTTTGACTTAGAGAAGACTCAAATACTAATGAAATATCTAGTCCTAAACCATTTAAGGAAAGGACTCCCCTTAATCCCATGACACTTGTGTCACCATTTAGAAACAATGCAATATATATATATATATATATATATATATATATATATATATATATATATATATATATATATATATATATATATATATATATATATATATATATATAATAACTAAGACTAAGTCTAGACACCTACCCTTTTTAAACTAGGAAGTGTCCAATGAAAAAACCCCCACAAAGCAATAATAAAATTTCAAATAAACAAATAAAAAAATATATATATATATATATATATATGCACACTCACCCAAGTGCTTACCTTGTCCTAGGAAGTTTTAGGCGCATGAGACTAGGAAGTATGGTGGGGAACCATTACTTACATTAAGTCAGCCCCAAATCCCAAGCAACCTCCATTTTGGGCCAACAAAAAATGTGCTTCCTTAGGGTCTAGGCACCAAGAAAAGGAGGGCCACTAAAGTGAAGAAAATAATTTGTTAAGTATAAAGGACTTCACTGACATATATCAACAGCCCTAGGATGGGATGCCTACACCTTGGAAAAGGTTAAGATTTACATCATTTTCTTTTTAATGTTTCTCAAACCATCTTGTTTAGGCACCAAATAGGGAGGAAAAAGTTGAAATGGTCTTATCACCTTGGTAGAAGGGAAGGAGGACCACGTGAACCTAGGGACAAGGGAACTCGCCAAGGAGGAGAAGGAATATTATTATGGGTTTTGCTTAGATTTAATATTGCCTTGTGTGGGTAGTGTAAATTTAGTTAAGATTTTTAGGGTGATATTTAGTATAGCATAGACATAGTATAGTAGGAAATGATGTGGAATTATTATTTCATAATAATGTTAGGTGATTTAAGGAATTAGTAATGGTTTTAGGGATAAAGTTATTGCATTGGATCATGATAATTTTTTTAAGGAACATTAATTAATATTATTTTTAATTAATATAGTTATATAAGGCATGTGTAATAAAACAAGATAAGATGAGTGTTAGGGGAGGAAGATTTAGAAGTCCATGATAGCCTTGTCTATTAATAAATTATACATAATTAGTAATTAAAATAATTTTAAAATAATAATAATGATAAATAATTAAAATAAAATAAGTATAGAGTGGTAAGTATAATAATTTTAAAATAATAATAAAAATAATAGAAAAAGTAAAATAAAACAAATGAATGGTGGTGTGTACGACAATTACATTGGAATGAATATTCTAATAAATAATCTATATAATATCAAAAATTCATACATGAAACTAAAATAGGAAAGGATGTGAAATATATAGAACACATTTTAGTGGAAAAATAAATTCTATGGATGCATCAAAAGTGAGCACCAATGAAGATGTCAAATGTTAGGGCACAATATAATGTTCATGGAAATAATTAACCCTAATATATATAGTATAGTGATAATAGGTAACTTGGGATACTAGCATCCTAACCTTGACACCTAAGGCCTAGTTAGAGTATCCTCATTTCTAGATGCTAAGTCTTACCACCAACCCATGATCAAATTAGTGATACCCTAATGTTCTTAGAATCCTAAATTGTAGATTTCAATCTCTGTATAGTTCGATAGAGTTTTTTTTTATTGGTAAGAGGCCGAAGCCAAGATTCATTATGATTATGGTTAGTACATATTTTTATTAATTATTATTTCTTAACATTGAGTAGATTCAAACTCAAGACCTCCCACAGAAGAGGTTCACAATTTACCATTGTGTTATAGGCTCTTGCCTATTCGATAGAGTATATTTATTATGCATAGATACAAATTTATTATTCCTTGATGTGCCTCAAAAAAAAAATTTAAAATGGTTGTGTTTTTCCCTATTAGAATTAGGGCATGACACTTAAAGGTCATGTGAATAGGCATAAAAAATGATCAAGAACCTCCTTGGGATATTAGAGAAGTTCTAGGACATAAATTTTTGTCACCACAATATTTTATAACTCCAAATGTCTCCAAATATTTGTATTTGCATATGTTCATCATGAAACTTATTTTAGGACAATACACTAACCTTCTTATAAATAGCATATAATGGCAAAAGGCCTCACTGCTCATTATTAAACGATAAATACTATGCAAATTGGGAATGAAGAATGCATTGTTTGTATGATTCTCATTTAATGGGGATTAGGGAAGGTGTTAATTTTTTCTTGGTTGTCTTGATAGTTATCTTATGGATTTGAATCATAACCATTTCTCCTTGTGAAGAGTTGATCACAATTCAACATGTTAATTGTTGTTGCAAGCAAAAACACTGAATCAACATTCTTGAAAAAAATGTGGCAGAGGCCTGGTTATGGTGTGCATGTGTGTTTGAAGGTTGGTATGCATTCATGAGATGTTGAAGATTCTCTTGGAAGGATAGAATAGATGAGAGAATGAAGTTAGTTCAAAGATAGTAGTGGCATTGTTCTCATATATCATATCAAGTGTATAACATAAGAACAATTTTTTAAAAGTGGTACCGTAGACTATTTATCTTACATCAATAATTATAAGTTTTAAGTGTTATTTGATACTTTAAGGAATAAAGTATGTTGCAATTGAGTTTTGTAAGTTATTTGTACCTATTTCCCACATTTTAATAAAAGGAGACATTACATTAAGGGCATTACCAATGAGGAGCAGCACAGATATTAGAGACATATAGAAAGTTTCAGAGGCATATTTTATGACAATAACAATAGAATTAGATCAAAGGCAATGATAGAAAGCTTCAGACTAACTATTATGTACAACACATATATCAGAATCATATCATCGCAAGCCTATGGACATGAAATTGGTCTTTATATATAAAGAGAGATCTTTTTTAAGTTTCTTACTACCTATTAGCACAACAAAAAAAATGTTCCAACTACATACATATTCTAGAATCCAAATAATAAAACAATAAAACTCACTCAACTTATGCTAAGTAACAAGCCATAACCTAGTTTAATTGGTGTACTTGCTGATTAATTGGGTTGATTATAGATTCATGTAGAACTATCATCAAATTAGGTATAATAAAATGAACAATCAACTGTTCCCAGCTAGCATTAACTTGACTAGTCTATTTAGACTCATTGATTATTGTCACAATTTTTTAAACATAACTATATAAGGAGTGAATTAGGATGTATGTAGGTTAGCCTTACATTAATTATAAATGACACCACAAAGGTTGCACTAGGGTATTGCACGATTGTAATTATAGAAAACTGTCTTATTCGCCCGAGTGGGTGTATGATGGCGAAGAGTTGTATTAGGTGAGTAAAGATCACTAGTGGTTATAGGAATACAACTACATCAAAATAATTAGAAACCATAACTACATATTAATTAGAGTGAGTAGTTCAAGGGTCTTAATCTCGTGTATATGAGTATGTAGGAAAATTGGTAGGTGGAGTATGCCTCTAGTGTGCAAATGCCTTGAACATAGTTAGATAGCCTTGGACATAGTTAGGTAGCACTTAACCATGTATGTATGCATGTATTTATTTGTATTTATTTATTTATATTTGTATTTAACTATATTATGCCAATCTTCGCATTCTCAATTCTAGTGGGTCCTCCATCTATATGGCTTTCCTTCTTATCAAACAACAAACCCTTAACCATCTTTGTATCATCAACAGTCCTGCTCAATTTTTGCAAAACTTTGATGTCCCTCAAATCCACAATGTTAGGCTTTGTAGGGTCATCGGCATTTCGGACGACATCAATAGCAAGTGGGGCCAATAAGGTAGAATACTGGCTAACAACCTTTATTTATTTGTTTTTATTATATTTATTTATTTTTATTTATGTATTTGTTTATTTATTTGTATTTCTATTTATTTATTTATTTTGTAATGAATTTTTGGCAAGTGATCAACAACAATGAATTTTGCAACGAATTCAAGACAATGTCAATAGCAAGCAGGGCCAATAAGGTAGAATACTAGCTAACAACATTAATGTTCAAAGAAGTGCTCACACTTTTCACCAAAGAGTCACAGTCCATCAATTCGACAGGAATAGCCATGGCAATTAAAACCTTGATGGTCTTCTTAGAGGCCCCATGAATAAGTTTAAAAAATCAAGACCAACAGTGCTATTAAAATTAACAAATTTAAATTATTAAAGACATCCATTTTTAACCCTAGCTTCTCCTCCCTAAATTGTTCAATATTAGCAATGGGTAAACAATTCAATGTCTTGGTAATGAACTCGATTTCATTCTTTTCCACATTCTTGACCACCAAAATCTTTTCCTAGGATAGATAATGTAGCAAAAGATCAGTGATGAAATCTTGTAAAATATTCTTTTGGATTAATAACATGTTGCATCTTGTGGCTTTGATCTTCTTTATCATACCCAAAATATAATTCCTCTCCTCCTTCAAAATCATATGCATCATTGTATAATCAAAGACCATAATGTTCTGGTCAATGTTCATATTGGGAGGCAAAATCTGGAACTTTATTATGCCAATCTTCATGTTCTCAATCTTGGTGGAGCCTCCAACCATATGGCTTGCCTTCTTATCAAACATAAAACCCTTAACCATCTTTGTATCATCAACATTCTCGCCCAATTTTTGCAAAACTTTGATGTCCCTCAAATCCACAATGTTAGGCTTTGCAGGATCAACAATATTAAGGACGACATCAACAACATGTGGGGCCAATAAGGTAGAATACTGGCTAACAACGTTTCTTTATTTTTATTATATTGTATTTATTTATTTATTCATAATTATCCACCCATATTTATTTACTTGTATTTATTTATTTATTTGTATTTATGTATTTATTTTATAATGAATTTCTAGTAGGTGGTCAACAACAATGAATTTTGTAATGAATTTAGGATGACGTCAACAACAAGTGGGGCCAATAAGGTAGAATATTGGTTGACAACCTTACGATTCAAAGAAGTGATCACACTTTTCACCAAAGAGTCATGGTCTATCAATTCTATTCTTTTCAACAAGAATAGACATGGTAGTTAAAACCTCGACGACCTTCTCAGAGGCCTTGTGAAAAGCCTCCAACATAATGGTAGGATGAACACCCTTAGACAAAAAATTCACACATTGTTTAAGAATTGCACCGGTGATGAAAACAACTATTGCTGTGTCATCACCATAAATAATATCTTGATATTTCAAAAGCTCTACAAGAATTTTATCTCACCGGTGCTATTTGTGAGAACTACACTATGGTTTCCATTTTCATCTTCTTCCAAAACTTCTCTATCTTGTCTCCTTTTCCTCTCAAAACCCTAGCAACAAATCAAAATATTGAATACCCTCTAATGAAACTTCTAGTGTTAGATCAAATCCCTCTCACTCGAACAAGTTTGTTCTTACTTCTTTGTGCTATCTACTTTGACTCTCAAAAACCTAGCAATAAATCAGTGGATCAAATACCCTCTAATGAAACTTTGAGTGTTAGATCAAATTCCTCTCAGTCGAACAAGTTCATTGTTACTTCTCAAAATACATTGAAGGTGTATTGCGATCACCCAATAATTTTTTTTTGAAAACTCTACTTTCCATCACAATTTAGACATCATTTTCCATCAATGGTATAACAAGCTCATCAAATCATCTATTGTTAGCATCAATAGTTTGATGTGTTGAACTAGTCATCTAGTGTCGACGCGCAACATAGATCGAGCTAATTTTTGATGAATATTGTCATTGATATATTAACGCCTATCTAAGGAATTGAACTTCTAATGATAGTTTAGCAATGATGGATTTCAATGGGTAATTGTCAAAATTGCAACGAAAATGACATCTAAAAATAGCCCAAATTTACTAGTGAGTAGATAATCAATTTACCATAAGATAACTGTCTTAATTAATCCTTGTACTCCTTTTCCATATCATAACTCAACCTTTCCTCTAGGTGCTATTGCTACCTCATTTGATCAAATCATCTTCATTAATCAAGTAAATGATAATACTCAAAACATCTAAGCAATTATCTTACTAGGTTGCCTTTACTTCACACTTGTCAGAATCTATATTTGAATGTGGGACTTTGAATCAATCTAGGCCTTAGGGTGTTCAAATTTAGACTGGTGGACCATGTTATGCTTGTGGTGGTATGGGTCATATAGCCAGAGAGTGCCACAAGGACAGCAACCAGTGATTAGCAAGGAGCCACTTCAGAGCCTACTGTAAGAGACACGTGTCAATCCCACAGGGTATTTGCAGTAGTTGATAACCACCAAGCCGAGCATCAAGCTGCAGTCATTGAGGCTAAAAGTATGAAATATGTAAGGAAGGATTCAGAAATTGCATAGTCTCTTGAAAAGCTTCATTGAGAGTCTCACATTATGTAATCTGATGTACTATTGGAGAAGTTATAAAATGAAAACCCTTCTTCTTATACTATTGTAATCACTTGATAGAAATATTTCTTAGTGGTTTCAACTTTTGAAATAGTTGATTAATTCAATACATAAATGGTTGTATTGTAAATGTATATATTGTGCATTTAATATGATGGAAGAAAGATATCATAGTTGGTAGGTCATTTCATGAGTATGAGAATTAGTCCATTTGGTTTTCCAAGTTCAAATAAATTCATAAAGTTAGATAACATCATCACATCATCAACACAGTTAGCAAAATTTCATGGTAGAATGAAATAAAATTTGCTTGAGAAGAGAAAATGCGTATTCCCAATCTATGAAAAGTCTTGTTGTAGGAATATATTTCCTCTCTGGAAAATGTATGGGGAAACAAAATAAGCCCTCCCCCAAAATACAAAGTAATAAAATAATAGAAAGAATATTCTTGGTATCTTGTGCATTAAATAATAATAAGAGTACATCTTGACTTAGAGAAGACTCAAATACTAATTAAATATCTAGTTTGAAATCATTTAAGGAGAGGACTCTCCTTAATTCTATCACCCTTATGTCACCATTTAGAAACAATGCAATATATATATATATATATATATACACACACACACACAATAACTAAGACTAAGTCTAGACACCTGCCCTAAATATATATATAAATGCACACTCACCCAAGTGCTTAGCTTGTCCTAGGAAGTTTTAGGCACATAAGACAAGGAAGTATGGGGGGAAACATTACTTACATTAAGTCAGCCCCAAATCCCAAGCAACCTCCATTTTGGGCAAAGAGAAAATGTGCTTCCCTAGGGTCTTAGGTGCCAGGAAAAGGAGGGCCCATAAAGTGAAGAAAAAAATATGTTAAATATAAAGGACTACACTAACATATATTAGCAGCCCTAGGATGGGATGCCTACACCTTGGAAAAGGTTAAGATTTACATCATTTTCTTTTTAATGCTACTCAAACCGTCTTGTTTAGGCACCAAATAGGGAGGAAAAAGTTGAATGGGTCTTATCACCTTGATAAAAGGGAAGGAGGACCACGTGAACCTAGGGACAAGGGAAATCACCTAGGAGGAGAAGGGATATTATTATGGGTTTTGCTTAGATTTAATATTGCCTTGTGTGGGTAGTGTAAATTTAGATAAGATGTTTAGGGTAATATTTAGTATAGCATAGACATAGTATAGTAGGAAATGATGTGGAATTATTATTTCATAATAATGTTAGGTGATTTAAGTAATTAGTAATGTTTTTAGGGATAAAGTTATTGCATAGGATCATGATAATTTTTGTATGGAATATTAATTAATATTATTTTAAATTAATATAGTTATATAAGGCATGTGTAATAAAACAAGTTAAGATGAGTGTTAGGGGAGGAAGATTTAGAAGTCCATGATAGCCTTGTCTATTAATAAATTATACATAATTAGTAATTAAAATAATTTTAAAATAATAATAATTATAAATAATTAAAATGAAATAAGTATAGAGTGGTAAGTATAATAATTTTAAAATAATAATAAAAATAATAGAAAAAATAAAATAAAATAAATGAAGGGTGGTATTTATGATAATTACATTCGAATGAATATTCAATAAATAATCTACATAATATAAAAAATTCATACACAAAACTAAAATAGGAAAGGATGTGAAATATATAGAACACATTTTAGTAGAAAAATAAATTCTATGAATGCATCGAAAGTGAGCACCAACAAAGATGTCAAATGGTAGGGGACAATATAATGTTCATGGAAATAATTAACCCTATATATATAGTATAGTGATAATAGGTGACTTGGGATACCAGCATCCTAACCTTGACACCTAAGGCCTAGTTAGAGTATCCTTGTTTCTAGTTGCTAAGTTTTACCTCCAACCCATGGTCGAAGTATAGTTTGATAGAGTATATTTATTATGCATAGATTCATATGTATTATTCCTTGATGTACCTCAAAAAAAAATTGGTTGTGTTTTTCCCTATTAGAATTAGGGCATGAATCTTACGGGTCATGTGAAAAGGCATAAAAAATGATAAAGAACCTCCTTTGGATTTTGGAGAAGTTCTAGGACATGTATTTTTGTCACCACAATATTTTTAACTCCAAATGTCTCCAAATCCTTGTATTTTCATATTTTCATCATGACACTTCTTTTAGGACAATACACTAACCTTCTTATAAATAACATGTAATGGCAAAAGGCCTCACTACTCATTGTTAGACAGTAAATACTATGCAAATTCAAAATGAAGAATGCATTGATTGTATGATTCTCATTGTATGGGGATTAGGGAAGGTGTTAATTGTTTCTTGGTTATCTTGATAGTTATCTTATGGGTTTGAATCGTAACCATTTCTCCTTGTGAAGAGTTGACCACAATTCAACATGTTAATCGTTATTGCAAGAAAAAATAGCGAATCAACATTCTTGAAAAAAAATGTTATAGAGGCCTGGTTATGGTGTGCATGTGTGTTTGAAGGTTGGTATGCATTCATCAAATGTTGAAAATTCTCTTGAAAGGATGGAATAGATGAGAGACTAAAGTTAGTTTAGAGATAGTAGTGGCATTATTCTCATATATCATATTAATTGTATAACATAAGAACAATTTTTTAAAAGTGGTACCGTAGACTATTTAGCTTACATCAATCATTATCAATTTTAACTGTTATTTGAGACTTTAAGGAATGAAGCATGTTGCAATTGAGTTTTGTAAGTTATTTGTACCTACTTCCCACATTTTAATAAAAGGAGACATTACATTAAGGGCATTACCAATGAGGAGCAACACAAATATTAGAGGCATATATAGAATGTTTCAAAGGCATATTTTATGACAATAACAATGGAATCATATCAGAGGCAATGATATAAAGTTTTAGACCAACTATTATGTACAACACAGATATTAGAATCATATCATCACAAGCTCATGTACATGAAATTGGTCTTTATATAGACAAAGAGATCTTTTTTAGGTTTCTTACTACCTATTAGCATAACAAAAAAATTATTCTAGTTGCATACATATTTTAGAATCCAAATAATAAAAGAATAAAATTCACTCAACTTATGCTAAGTGACAAGCCATAACCTAGTTCAAATTATGTACTTGCTGATTAGTTGGGTTGATTACAAACTCTTGTAGAACTATCATGAGATTAGGTACAATAAAATGAACAATCAATTGTTCCTAGCCAGCATTAACTTGATTTAGACCCATTGATTATTGTCACAAGTTTTTAAACATAACTATATAAGGAGTGAGTTAGGATGTATATAGGTTAACCTTACATTAATTGTAAATTATACCACAAAGGTTGCACTAGGGTATTACACAATTGCAATTATAGAAAACTATCTGATTCACCCGAGTGGGTGTATGACAATGAAGAGCTATATTATGTGAGTAAATATCACCAGTGGTTATAGGAATACAACTACATCAACATAATTTGAAACAAAAACTACATATTCATTAGAGTGAGTAGTTCAAGGGTCTTGATCCTGTGTATATGGGTATGTAGGCAACCTGGTAGGTGGAGTATGCCTCTAGTGTGCAGATGCCTTGGACATAGTTAGGTAGCACTTAACCATGTATGTATGTATGTATGCATTTGTATTTATGTATTAATTAATTAATTTATTTATTTATTTATATTTGTATTTAACTATATTATGCCAATCTTCCCATTCTCAATCCTGGTGGGGCCTCCATCTGTATGGCTTTCATTCTCATCAAATAACAAACCCTTAACCATCTTTGTATCATCAACAGTCCCGCTCGATTTTTGCAAAACTTTAATGTCCCTCAAATCCACAATGTCAGGCTTTGTAGGGTCATTGACATTTAGGACAATGTCAATAGCAAGTGGGACCAATAAGGTAGAATACTGGCTGACAACCTTTATTTATTTGTATTTTATTATATTTATTTGTATTTATTTATTTATGTATTTGTATTTGTATTTATTTATTTATTTATTTTGTAATGAATTTTTGGCAAGTGATTAAGAAAAATGAATTTTGTAATGAATTCAAATTTTGTAATGAATTCAGGACAACGTCAATAGCAAGCGAGGCCAATAAGGTAGAATACTAGCTGACATCATTACTGTTCAAAGAAGTGCTCACACTTTTCACCAAAGAGTCACAGTCTGTCAATTTGACAGGAATATCGATGGCAGTTAAAACCTTGACAACCTTCTTAGAGGCCCTATGAATAAGTTTAACAAATCAAGACCAACAATTCTATTAAAATAATAAATTTAAATTATTAAAGACATCCATTTTCAGCCTCATGGATCAAAATGCACTATTTAAATTATTAAAAAGACATCCATTTTAAGCCCTAGCTTCTCCTCCCTAAATTGTTCAATATTAGCAATGGGTAAACAATTTGATGTCTTGGTAATGAACTCAATTTCATTCCTTTCCACATCCTTGACCACCAAAATCTTTGCCTTGGATAGATAATGTAGCAAAAGATCAGTGACGACGTCTCGTAGAATATTCTTCTGGATCAATAGCATGTTGCATCTAGTGGCTTTGATCTTCATTATCATACCTAAAATATAATTCCTCTCCTCCTTCAAAATCCTATCCATCTTTGTATAATCAGAGACCATAATTTTCTGCTCAATGTTCATATTGGGAGGCAAAATTTAGAACTGTATTATGCCAATCTTCACATTCTCAATCCTGGTGGAGCCTCCAACCATATGGCTTGCCTTCTTATCAAAAAAAAGACCCTTAATAAAACTTTGATGTCCCTCAAATCAACAATGTCAAGCTTTGCAGGGTCAACAACATTCAGGATGACATCAACAACAAGCTATTAGGATTAAACCACGGATAGAAATAACAATTACAAACAAATATAACCAATATCAAAAAATAATAGATCACATAGAAAAGAACACATGACATCAAGATTTAACATGGTTCACCCAATCCTTGGGCTACGTCCACCAAACAGCAAGTTCGATATTATTACGATTTAGTGATTACAACCTTATTATAATCTATAATTCCTTACAGCTCAATACTGCCACAAGAAGCAATTTCACATCACCACTATGAAACAATCCCTAACCCTAAGCCCTTTTATACAAGTATTTTTACTGCTTTAGGGTTATAACTAATAATTACATGCTAGCCCAAAATCTCGATAAGAGAGGGCCATAAAAAAAATTTGCCCAAAAGAATTTATGAAGTATGTACAGTACTTTCCTGATCAATCACCACAATCTAATAATTTTCCACTTGGGGACTGATTAGGCTCCACTCTAAACAACAATCTCTCACTTGGAGACTGATTCTGAAGCTATGTCACTACTCCATGAGGCTCCCACTAGATCAAACCACCCTAACTCTATTGTACTTGTATTCATGTTCAATCTAGAAGACCAACCAAAGATGAAGAGGAATTTAGCTTCTCCCTTGTCATAACCTTTGTAAACATATCCATTGGATTTTCATTTGTATGTATCTTCTCTAGCTTTAACTATCCATCCTCCAAAATTGACTAAATGAAATGGTACTGCAACTATATGTGTTTGGTCTTTGAATGCAGAGTTGAATTCTTTGCAATATGAATGGCACTTTGACTATCTATAAACAAATCATTATCCCTCTGAGGGTGTCCCAATTCTTCCAAGAAGAACTAAAGCCATATCATCTCCTTCGGTAGCTCTATTGCAGCAACATACTCTGCCTCTGTAGTGGATAGAGCAGTAACCTTCTGTAACCTAGAAACCCTGCTCATGATTGCCCCACCAACAGTAAAGATATAACTTATAGTACTCCACCTGGTATCAATATCCCCTACCAAATCTAAGTCAACATAGCCCTGTAAATCCGTATTAGAGCCCCCAAAGTGTAAACACTTGTTGGATGTTCCTCTCAAATATCTAAGAATCCATTTGAATGCAATCTAATGCTCAATTCTTGGATTACTCATATACCTACTAATGAATCCCACTACATGTGCAATATATGGCCTTGTACATACCATAGCATACATCAAGCTTCCTATAGTTGAATCATAGGGTACCTTGGACATCTTATCCTCCTCTTCTTGTGTCTTAGGACACATCTCCTTAGTCAACTTCAAATGACTAGGTAAAGGTGTGTTGATAGCTTTAGCATTCTCCATAGAGAAATGTTGCAACACCTTCTCAACATAATCATCCTAAGATAGCATCAATTTTTTGTTCTTCCTATCTCTAAAAATCTTCATACCAAGGATTTTTTTGCTGCCCCTAAACCCTTCATAGCAAATGCATGTGCTAAGTGGCATTTCAACCCCTTAATATGATCCATGTTAGACCCAACTACAAGCATATCATCAACATATAAACATAAAATAATGTAGCTATCATCATCAAACCTCTTAAAGAAAACACAATGATCTAAATGACACCTACTATATCCATGCCCATGCATAAAATTGTTAAATTTCAGATACCATTATCGAGGCTCTTGCTTCAAGCCATATAATCTTTTCTTCAATTTGCACACTAATTTTTCCTTACCTTTGACCTCAAATCCCCATAGCTGAGCCATATATATCTCTTCATTCAAATCACCATGAAGGAAAGTTGTTTTAACATCAAGCTACTCTAAATGCAAATCTTCAGTGGCCACAATACTTAAAACAGTATGGATAGAAGTCATCTTAACAACAAGAGAAAATATCTCATCAAAATCAATGCCCTTTTCCTATACAAATCCTTTTACAATTAACCTGGCTTTAAATCTTTTCTTACCTCCATCCTCTTCTTTTAACTTTTAAACCCACTTATTTTGTAAAGCTCTTTTACCTGCAAGCAACTTGCATAAATCCCATGTCTTATTCTTTAGTAAAGAGTCCATTTCGTCTTTCATTGCAAACTCCCACTGAATCTTAGTATCCACCTACATAGCTTCATCATACATTCAAGTTCACTAGCATCAATAAGTAAAATAGAATACAAAGAGGGAGAAAATCTTTTTGGAGGTCTAATTTGCCTTATATACCATCTAAAATTCACTGGTGTGTGTGGTATTTGTTGTTGCAGTTGTTTCACATCATGAGGAATGGCTAGAACATCAATTTTTGGAGTATCATCTAGCACTACATAATCATCTTCTTTCTTCTCATGTTGCTGTAATAGATCTTTGTACAACACTTTCTCATTGAATATGACATCCCCGCTTCTTAAAATTTTATGATTTTCAAAATCCCAAAGCCTATAACCAAATTCATTTATGCCATATCAAATAAATACACATTTCTTTGACTTAACTTCTAGCTTGGTTCTATTTTTAGAATCTATGTGAGAAAATGCTTCACAACTGAAGGTTTTGAAAAAAGAATAACTCACCTTCTTACTAGTCCACAATTCCTTTGGAATACCACAACCCAAAGGAGCAGAGGGGCCTCCATTAATCAAATATATAGTAGTATTGATAGCCTTCACCCACATGTGTAAGGGAAACCCAACATGCAACCTCATACTCCTTGCATGCTCCATTATAGCCATGTTCATGCATTTAGCCACTCCATTCTCCTGTGGAGTGCTTGGAATAGTTTTCTATCTACAAATACCATTAGTAGAGAAATAATCTTCAAATTCATGACTGCAATACTCACCACCATTATTAGATCTAAGACATTTTAATTTCTTACTAGTCTCATTCTCAACCAAGCATTTCCATTTCTTAAAAGTTTGAAATACATTAGATTTTTGTCTAAGGAAATAAATCCATACCTTTCTAGTTGTATCATCAATAAATGTAACATAATAACAAGAGCCTCCAAGGAAAGATACCTGAGCCAGTCCTCGCACATCAGTATGCACAAGCTCTAATTTCTCCTCTCTTTTTTCCTTCCTAGTCTTCACAAAACTCACTCTCTTTTGTTTTCCATACACACAACTTTCACAAAAATCCATATTAACACATTTTAGACTTGGAAAAACTTTCTTTGAATGAAGTACTTTCATACCTTTCTCACTCATGTTCCCAAGTCTATTGTGCCACAGCATTGTATCAAAATTTATAGCAACTATTAGTTCTCGGTGCTCAACTACAACAACTATTTTTGAATATTCATTTTTCTCTGAAACAATTAAAGTAGAAGGAACAATATGACCTGTACAAATATATAAGGTGCCTACTTTCACACCTTTTTCTACTTCAAGGGACCCTTTTGAAACCTTCCAATTTTTATCATTAAAAGTAACTATACAACCCTCATCACCGAGTTGCCCTACTGAAATTAAATTCCTACTCAGCTTTGGAACATGTCTTACCTCATGTAGTAGCCAATGATTCTCATTTTGAAACTTAATCTTAATGTTTCCCTTTCCAACTATCTGACAGGGTTCATTATCCCCCAAATAAACAAGCCCAAAATCCCCTTGGACATAATCAATGAAATAACCTTTATGAGGTGTAGCATGAAATGAAGCACCAAAATCTAAAACCCGTGAATCATCAACACTTTCTAAAGATAGAAGCAAAGCATCCTCTTCAGATTTGTTACTTACCACATTTGTCTCCTTGTCTCCATCTAGTTTATCTCCTTCATTTTTCTTTCAATTCCAACAATCTTTATTTTTATGCCCTTGCTTCTCGCAGTACCAACAATCATTTGGTCCTCTCAATTGAGACCTCCTCCCCTTTGACTTTCCTCTTGATTTCCCACAAGTTCAAGAATTATTTCGTCTCTCAGTTGTTCTGCCTTGACTTTGTGCATTCAAAGCACTTTCAGATGTAGACTCGCGTGAGGATTTCCTATGAGTTTCTTCACTTAAAATAACACTAATCACACCATCATATTTTAGGGTATTAGTTCCAAGAATAAAATTACTCATTGTCATTACCAAGCCATTCCAGCTTTTAGGCAAAGAACACAAAATCAAGGGAGAGCTAATTTCTTCATCAAAATTGATACCCATAGAAGATAACTGACTAGTAATAGTACTAACCTCATTTAAATGATCTGTAATAGATCCACCTTCTATCATTTTCATATTAAATAAATGCTTCATGAGAAATACCTTGTTTGAAGCGGAGGGTTTTTCATACAATTTCGCTAGGGTTTGCATCAACTCTTCTATCATCTTCACTTTTGTAATATTAAATGTCACCAATGGTGCTAGGCATAATTGAATGCTTCCAAGTGCCTTTTTGTCTAAAAGATCCTAGTCATCATTTGACATAGATTCCTAATTCTTGGTTTTGCCTTCCAACGGCTTCCATAAATCCTTCTGATAAAGATAGTCTTTTATTTGCATCTTCCATAACTGAAAGTTCTACCCATTAAACCTATCAACCCTTAGCTTACCCTCATCTTCCATTGCTCTCACTCAACCATGAGACTTTCTTGTAGAGGATAACTAAAAAATAACAACCGCACTCTAATTAACACTTGTTAGGATTAAACCACTGATACAAATAACAATTACATGCAAATATACCCAATATTAGAAAATAATAGATCACACAGAAAAGAACACAAGACACCAAGATTTAATGTGGTTCACCCAATCCTTGGACTGCATCCACCAAACAACAAGTTTGATATTATTATGATCCAATGATTACAACCTGATTGCAATCTGTAATCCCTTACTGCTCAATACTGCTGCAAGAACCAATTTTGCATCACCACTATGAAAAAATCCCTAACCCTAAGCCCTTTTATACAAGTATTTTTACCACTTTAGGGTTATAATTAATAATTACATGTCAGCCCAAAATCTCGATAAAATAGGGCCAAATTATTATTTTTGGGCGCAATGCCCCAACCCCCAAAGAATTTATGAAGTATGTATAGTACTTTCCTAATTAGTCACCACACTCTAGCACAAGTGGGGCCAATAAGGTAGAATACTGGCTAAAAACCTTTATTTATTTGTATTTTATTATATTTATTTATTTATTTGTATTTAACTGCCCATATTTATTTACTTGTATTTATTTATTTATTTGTATTTGTATTTATGTATTTATTTTGTAATGAATTTCTAGTAAGTGGTCAACAACAATGAATTTTGTAATGAATTCAAGATGACATCAACAACAAGTGGGGCCAATAAGGTAGAATATTGGCTGACAACCTTACTGTTCAAAGAAGTGCTTGCACTTTTCACCAAAGAGTCATGGTTTGTCAATTCAATAGGAATAAACATGGTAGTTAAAACCTCAATGACCTTCTCAGAGGCCCTATGAAAGGCCTCCAACATAATGGTAGGATGAACACCCTTAAACAACCAATTCACACATTGTTCAAGAATTGCACCGATGACGACAACAACTATTGTCGTTTCATCACTAGAAATAATATCTTGAGATTTCAAAAGCTCTACAAGCATTTTATCTCACCAGTGCTACCCACAGGTACTGCACTAAAGTCTCCATTTTCATCTTCTTCCAAAACTTCTCTGTGTTGTCTCCTTTGCCTCTCAAAACCCGAGCAAAAAATCAAAGATTAAATACCCTCTAATGAAACTTCTAGTTTTAGATCAAATCCCTCTCACTTGAACAAGTTTTTTCTTACTTCTTTGTATTGTCTACTTTGCCTCTCAAAACCCTAGCAACAAATCAATAGATCAAATACCCTCCAATGAAACTTTGAGTGTTAGATCAAATCCCTCTCACTCAAATAAGTTCAGTTTTACTTCTCAAAATGCATTGAAGGTGTATTGTGATCACCCAATAATTTTTTTTGAAAACTTTACTTGCCATCACAATTCAGACATCATTTTCCATCAATGGTAAAACAAGCTCATCAAATCATTTTTCATTAGCATTGATAGTTTGATTTGTTGAAATAGTCATCTGGTGCCAACGTACAACATAAATTGGGCTAATTTTTTATGGATATTTTCATTGATACATTGACGCTTGTCTAAGGAATTGAACTTCTAATGATAGTTTAGCAATGAGGGATTTCAATTGGTGATTGTCAAAATTGCGACGAAAATAGCATCAAAAAATACGCTCAAGTTTACTAGTGAGTAGATAATCAATGTACTATAATATCATTGTATTAACTAATCTTTGTACTCCTTTTCCATATCATAACTCAACCTTTCCTCTAGGTGCTATTATTACCTCATTTGATCAAGTCCTCTTCATCAATCAAACAAATGATAGTACTCAAATCATCTAAGCAATTATCTTACTAGAAAGTAGTAGGTTTGACATCAGTGATAAAACAATGATTGAAACATATTATTTCCACTTGTATCAATCTATTTTCAATAGTGTGGCCACTGTCACTCCATTTTTTGGTCCTGCAGATGGTGAGGATGGAATGTACACCATCCCTTGTTGATCATTTTTCTTCATGCTAGTGATTGTTTTCCTCACTGCACTTTCTTTCTTAGCTGACATTCCAACTTTCTCTATAGTCTTCATCATCATTGCCTCTACTTCCTTCTTGGCTATGTTTTCCAATTGGGCTTGATTAGCTAATTGCATCAGCTCCTCATAGGTTCCTAACATGTCAAACTCCTCATCTTTATTTAATTCAAGTATATCTTGGGCATATCCTTCTATTTCCACTTTGGTGATCTCATATCCCAAGGGTTTAACATACAACATCCTTTATTCATTTGTCTCAATATATATATCCACCATAAAAAAAATATCCTATTTGTAATTTTATGTCATAGAGGATGGGATTTTGAATATTTCCCTCATCTCAATCGGTTATGTCTTTGTAATCAAAATAGCACTATCATTAACCTTTTCTATAAGGTGTCAGTTATATAGTTTAGAAATCTTCTCCATTATGCATCTGCCACTACTTTTTTTTTTTGATGTTTTAATAAAAGGAAATATTTTGATTAGATAGAAGAACGTATGTTTGATCAAAATCTAGAATTTGAATTGACTATTATTAACCTTCTTCATCTTCTCTAGGTTCTCTTTCAATTGTGCTCTTAGAATCTCACACAAGTTGACCTTTTCCTTGTCAACACAAAACTTATAAGCTACTTATATAAAGCTAGCTACCATATCATCTTCTCTAGAGCTATAGCACATTCTTGCTGCTATGATTCTTCTCAAGAGTCTGACATCATGCTGATTGGTCTTGCTTATGACAATGCCTCTAACATTGTAAATTGACTTTGTATTTTCAGGCACTAACTTCTTGACATTCTTTTCATTTACTAGTATATTGCCTTCTTTGTGCACTCTAGTGACCTCAAAAACAAGGTTAGTAGAGATTTCAACTACATTATCTCTGAACCAAAACTTTCCATCATGAATTATTCTTAATATAATCTTGGTCCATTTTTCATTATCAAACTCATAATAGAGTATAAACTTAACTATGTCATTTTCTTTCAAATATTCATAACCTTGTTTATAACTCATGTCTTGATTGTAAATATGATCAAATTCCTTAGAGATGTGTTCTTATCCTACATTCTCAAGTCTACTTCTCAGATAACTACCAACATCTTCTAAATAAATGACATTCTCGAGCATTTTTGATAATGTGGTTCTAGGGTCATCACTCACACACCTAATAGAGTTTATCTTCATTTTAGGTCTTGCTTCATCTTCCACATTATGAATTAAGGACCTATCCATCTCTACGCTTTAATTTTTGAAACATTTCTCAAATTAAATCCTTTATTAAGAGTAAAATATCTCATTTAAATTCATAAGTAGGGTTGCCTTTTCTTCACACTTGAAAAATCTTCAAATCTCCTTCAATTCTTCTATCAAATCACTCTTTATTTATCCTTATCTCTTCACATAATTGAACATAATCATGATCATGCTCACATGACTTATATCTTTTCAAAATGGTCTTTGCATTAATTGCACAACTACTCAATCTACAAAAAGATGTTCTTTGTTGATCAGTAAATGTGTTTTCATTTGTACACCTTCGTGTTATCTCCAAATGACACACACTCTTACTCAAATCTTCCTCTTGACTTGTTTTACAACATAATAAATTCATAATTTCCAAATGATCACTAACTCTTGTTCCATTTATCTGATTCTCTATCTTCAATAAATAAATTCTTAATTCAAATGGGATGAATCACATATAATTGCTGACTTCAACTTTCATCAGGTGCATCAAAATACTATTTTTTCAATACCACATGTAAAATTGATGGATCTTTTTCTTTGACAAATTCCTATTTGAATTTCTCAACATGTTCTTAGAGTTCATCTTTCTGACTATTTTTACTGTTATCATTCCTTTTGACATTTCTATTGTTGTTCCTTTTGAAATTGGGATTCCTTTTGATGTTCCTCATATCTATTCTACAAAATCTTGTAATGTGACCAAAATTGTTTCATAACTGACAAACATTTGTACTCCTTATTTGATTAGGTCCATTCTAGTTGATTGGTGCTTTGCAATTCCTAGAAATGTGTCCAAAGTTGTTACACTTATAACACACAATATTACTCCTTATTCCATTATCTCTTTCTCCTTCATTATATCTACTTTTGGATCTCCTTATTTCATTTCCTACAGGGTTAGTATCCATAAACATTCTACTATTTCTATTATTACTACCAAACTTAGGTTTCCTACAATCAACTGCTTTATGACCAAAATCATGACAATTATAACAATAGAAATTAGTAATAGGTTTGAACGATTTACTTGTACAATCTCTCTACATATGATCAGCTTCATTACATATAAATCATCTACCTGTGAATTCATATCTCACCTCCTTAGGTGGTTCAACTTGCTCTATTTTCTTAGGTTCATCACATTTCTCAGGTTGAATTACTTGCTCAACTTCTTTAGGTACTTCTTTAGATTGGCTTAGTTCAATCTAATTCTAATAATTTTACTTAGGCTCAAGGGTTACAACAACTAGATCTAGTTCCTTACTTGCTTCAGATTTCTTTGCTAAATTTTTCTCCAATAAAATATACAAGACCAATCTTGTCATAAGAAGGTCTTTGATAATATAGTTTCTCGTCAATTTTCTCACTACTGGAATATAGCTTCTCTAATTGTTGTTTATCCTAGGTTAGTTGTCCTTTCACAATAGTATTGTACTTCTCGAGTTCTACATTCTCTATTTTGATAGAATCAAGTTTAGATGTCACTTTTGTAAGATGGGATCTTAGATCTACATTCTCAAAGTTTAGATATGATTCAATCTTTCTATCATCTTTCTTCAAACTTAGCTTTAGTTTAACAATATTCAACTCATGTTTCAAAATCTTATTTTATTTCTTTAATGTTTCTACCTCATCACTATCTTTTGTATGCTCTCTAGGTTCTTTTCAAGATTTGAGGTGATCAATCTTATCTTTCAATTTCCCAATTTAATCTTTTGCATCTTCTTACCTTTCTTTTAGGTTATCTCTTTCTTCAATAAGAAGATCAATCTGCTCAAGGGCTTCTTCAATATTCCTCTGTAACTGTTCCATATTCATAGGGATCTTACTCAAGCTATTAAGCCTCTTTAGAGTAACTGAGCTCTGATACCAATTTTTAGAAATATGTAATACAAAGAGGAAGGGGGGAGGGGTGAATCAATATTCTATAAACTTTTTCCCACAATTGAATATTGTTAATTATTTATAACATCCATATCAAAGTAAACTAATAATGTTGAATAGTAAAGATAACCATACAAAAAGAAAAATCATAACACCATATTTTGTTAACTAGGGAAACCCTAGCCAAGGGAAAACCTTGATAGGGATGGTACCCACAAAATGATCCACTAAACATAAGTATCTTGTTAAGGATCTTGACCCTGTTAGGAGTCTATGAAGTACATATGTTGTCTCAGTCCTTGTTAGAGGACTAGGCCTTGTTAAAAGCCTCAATCCTATTAGGATTTGGTATTACAATTATAATATGTATGCAAGATGATTCCACTGCCTAAACATGCAATTATATAATGCGGTTCATTTATACAAAAAGATTTGGCTACAAAAACCTCTTACTCCTAATATCTTCAATATTTGATCTTACTTTCATTGCTCTTTACATAATTCTAATCATACATCATAGATCATATCATATAATTTCCATAACACTTTGCATATCATGTATCACTTACACAATACTTAACATAATGTGATTTATCCTTTATACCATTACATTTTACAAAAATCTGTCCAATAAGCATTCATTGCTTTACACACCTAGCAAAATACAAAATTAACCTTTTCTTTCTTAGGGTTAACATCTAGGATGTCATCTCTAATTAGTTAATTAAGTATTTTGTATCCAAAATAATTCCTTAACCCATAATTCGCCACTTACTATTGTTTTATGCTATGCTTTGTTCACTGCCTTTACTAGTGTTTATTGCATAACTCCTTCTATACTATCAATATAGGCTTGTGCACTTGCACATGTCACCATGAAAATTTGTACTACCTATCCTTAACCATGCATATGCGAGTTTTCACTCTATCATTCGTACACAACAAACTATTCCTATGGTGCTAGTGAAACTATCTGATACTTAAACATTTTTTTGTATCTAACTATGAGATCTTTATCTATACATTGTGCCTTCTTCACCTAAGATATATGTTTCCATAAATTATAACTCTAATGTTGATCTCATATTGGTTTTTAAAATTGAGTGTCAACACACTTAAGGCATTCACTAATTTCATATTGAATTAGTAATGTATGCCAAGTATGATATGTAAATACAGACTGTGTCGAGTCACTCAAGTGTCGAGAAGACAATACATGCCAAGTGATTCAAGTGCCGAGCAAACAGTAGATGCCAAGCAGTTTAAGTACCAAGTCAAAGATAGAATTATAGTATGTGTCGAGCATCAGTAACCTCAAGTGTCGAGTAACACAAATTTGACATATTTGTTTGTGATTGCACAAACAACTACGAAAACCATTTTTCAACTGACCTAAGGATAAAATACAATATTTTGAAGATAAGGAAAAATGTGTACATGGATTCGCTATGCAATTTCATGTAGTCAATTAGAAAAAGGGAAGTATTAAGTGGCAAAAAGGATGAATCTCAGTCGTAGATTCATACCTAACCCTAAGTCTTCTAATCTTCTTAAGGAAAATGAAACCTAAACTTCATAGTGAGTGCATAAGGAATGGAAGGAGGAGAATAGTGAAGTTTACATGCAAAAATAGAGCATTCATGGAGACTTAGAAGATATACAGAGAAAATTGTAGAATCAGTTTGAGAAGAACAAAGGATAGAGGATACAACATTGACATATCAGATCATAAAGGATCAAGAAGGATACTATATGGATTTGATCTTTAATTAGGCTACCATAGCTAATCACAAGATCTATGTTGAAACATCCTTATAGGTGATTTTAGTTAAATCTCCTAGGCAGAGTAGTCCTAACAAACTATTGTAAATTCTTTAACATGGTGACATTCCAAGTGGATGTTTTGAAAGTCCTTTAGCCAAGCACACTTCTAACAAGGTGTTGAAATCTTCTAACAAGGTGGGACTTAACAATCCTTGTAAGCCTTTAATAGGGTAGGCCTTTCACAAGGAAAATCATGTATCATGGTCAACACTTTATAACCATAATTGGTGACACTTTATTGTTGTAGTAGTGAAGAATTGTGGGTGTCATTCCCACCCTAGTTTTACCTTCTCATTTGGAGGGTTTCTGGATAATCATATCAGGTGTAAAGTGTGTGTGTATGTGTGTTTACATGTTTGGATGCATTTACTTTACATGTTATTTACAGTTTAGATATTATATGCATCGAATGAACTGGTGAAATTTTTAGTTGTTAAAATTTGAACTTTTGATTCACCCCCACCCCTAGAAGTTTATTTTCCCATTTATAATTCCATCAATTGGTATTAGAGCTAAGTTCTCAGAAGAAGAAGCTTTGTAGCTTAGAGGAAAGATCTTGAAATAGAAGTTTACAAGTTGGGAAAGACCATTGAGAACTAGGTGATTGAGATACATCTCATACTACATCAACTGAATGAAGCTAGAGATTCTTTAAAGAGTTCCTTAAAGAGAAGGAAAGAGATTGCTATGCTAGAAAATTACACACGATACAAAGAGATTGACACCACAAAGCTATTTACAGATGGCAACTCCAGTGAATTAAATGCAGCAATTTTAGATCTAATAGAAAAGAATAGAGCACAAGCTAAAGAGATCAAAAATCTCAAGTTGGAGCAAGAATCACAAGCTATACTATTGTGTGAGGTGATTGAAAAAAAGAATAAAGCTATAGAAGACAAGGCCATGATTGAAGAAGACAAAATAATTTTGGCAAAAAAATTGGAAGAAAAGTCAACAGAGCTATCTAGGATCTCAAACATGCAATTAGATACCTTAAGCTAAATGATGAATGCTCATCATGAGTTGAATGTCAAGGACATTGAAATAACCACTTTGAAGCTGTAGAATGACTTAAAAAGAGAAAAGTAATTTTCTAAAAGTTTCAACAAGACAAATGAAGCCATCAAGTATTTTGAGAAACTACTAAAATGCCCTAGATCTAGTAGAGATACATTAGGATTGGGCTACACAAGCACTAAAGAAGGAGAATCATTCAAAGCTGCTAAGGAAAGGAACAATAAAGGTAAGAAATCTAAACTTACTTTTCATAATTGTGGTAAGAAAGGACATACAACTAATGTGTGCAGAAGCAAGAATGAAAATTAGAATGCTAAGCCTAAGAACATGACTCATTGTCACAAGTGCAACAAACAAGGTCATCAGGCACATGAATGCAGAACCAAAACCATGCATGCATCAAAATTTGAAGGACACTACTACAATTGTTAGAAGTATGGACATAGAGCCTTTGAATGTAGATCCAAATCCACATGGTCATCAAGCAAGCCAAAAAAGGTAAGAAGCTATGAAAATTCCTATAACTAGGATTAAAATACAAGATATAGTTGTCACTATTGTCAAGAATATGGACATGTACCTGAAAATTGCATGAGGACTCACTTCAGTGGTAACTACAAGAGATGGTTGAGTCAAACCACATGTTTCAGTTGTAACAAGGCTGGTCACATCAGCAAGCATTGTCCAACTAGGTCCAAGGCACCAAGTTGTGAATTTGATAAAGGTAGAAGCAAGGCAAATTTTCAACACATCAGGAATGAGATGAAAAAGACATGGAAGAAGAGAGATGATGGTATTAAATCAAATGGAGAAGGGATAACTTCACCCAATGGATCAAGTGGTCACATCGCATCAAACTAAGCATATAAGAGGTATGTGGGACTAATATTTAAAGTGTGTTGCATTGTACATCAATTCTAAAAGAAATTAGCACTAAAATGATTACATTACCATGAATTAAGATGCAAGAAGTTGTGGAAATTTCAAGATTAAATCTTCAAGTTTTCATGTTGTTGTCGAGCATGAAAAGTCTTCTATGTATGCCAAGTGAAAAACTAGTTAATGCCAAGTTGCTAGTCAAAGACAATTAGAGCCAAGTCTGTAGTAGCTGTAAAGTGAAGGAAGTCTCTATAGATGTTGAATAGAATAGTAATTGTACTGATGCCAAGTTTTATAGTTGTATATGTACCAAGCATTAATTGTAAATTTTTGAAGGGTATAAGGTCAATTTTCACCTTTTTTTCATCATTATGAATTTAAAGCAAGAACAAGTAGAGCAAACAGGCGATTGACAAACCATTTCATAGCATTTGCAAGGATTCTAGCGATGATCAAGCACCAATTCATTGAATTTTAAAGGTATTCTTCATAAGTTGAGTTGCACAATTTAAATTTGATAAACCCTAGTTTGAAAAAATGCCCTCTATTTCAAAAAATGCAAAGGAGAAAGAAGCTTTTGAGGTTTAATCAGTTAGCAATGAGGTCAAACAACCCAATTTCAAGGCCATCCCAAACATTGTTTATAAACAAGATCCTTCAGGTGCATTATCCATGATTTCGCCTAAAGTCATAATGATACAAGATGTGACAAAATGTTACAACTACAAAGTAGGAGGCAAAGGTGACATGGAGATAAGACAAGCATATGATAAATTTTGTGAAAATGGAGTCTTGAAGGAAGAATTTAAGATTGTGGAGAAAAAGAGTTTGATCCGTGCCCTAGATTTTCCCATGGTTTTCAAAACTAAATGGATAAAAATAGTTATGATCATAATTCATGATGGATGTCTGTGGTTAGAGGGTGGACCTATCAAGATTTCAAAAAGAATTGTTCATAGGGCGATTGGTTATCCAATCCTAGATCGGCCAAAGACACTACAAAGTGACTCAAAGGAGGCAATTGAGAAGAACACAAGCACAAAATGGAATAAGCATGGAATGATAATAGATACCATCATTGATCCATTACTCAAATTTTTTGTTAGGGTTATTTCCCACAAGTTATATTAGTTAAGTAAGTTAAACAGTAAGCCCTACATAGCAGTTGATGTTGGTTACAAAATCGTCAAGAAAGATCATACTTATGATCTTGTAGAACTTCAATTACAACAGATAAATGAGAACCTAGGTGCCATTAGGAAGAAAAAAAGTGCATAATATAAATTTGGATAAATACTTGTATGCATATTATTCTATGTACAAAATGAATTCCCCTCTTTTTGAAAAGTTGGATGGAAGACAAATAGATCAGTTGTTGTCCAAATTAATGAGTATATGGAGCAAATGGGAGACAACTTTGAGTCAGCTATGACAAGATATTTTGAAGACTTCAAGAAGTCTATGAAACAAAGGTTGATGATACCTATCTCCTTAGTAGAACAACACTGCAATCACATGTATTTTCTTGTGGATATTGATTACACATACATTCAGGTAGCAGTACCCAGGGTAAGATGGTTAAGACCCCTTGGCTATGAGATCAATGTTGATGAAGCCTTAGCTACCATTATTGCACTCCTAGTAGAGGAGATTGATAAAACAACAAAAATATTTGGTAAATATGATGTAATGAAATCTTAAGTTGAAATGGAGTTGAAGACAACCTCCACACTGAAGAAGAAAGACAAATTAGTAGAGAAATTGAAGGCAAAATTTGGAGAAAGTGCAGGAGATGATGAAGAAGATGATGAAGAGGATGAAGAGGAAGAAGAGGTACAAGCACAATAACCTCTAGATTTAACCCAAGGCATGGGTGAAGACATTAAAGAGGAAGGTGCCAAGGAAGAGGAAAGCAAAGAGGCACCAACCCAATCAACACCTAAGAAGAGAAAAACTAAGGCACAACTTGTAGCTAAACCAAAAGAAAAAAAGATTGTCAAGCCTAGCCCAGCAAAGCCAAGAACACCAACAACTAGGGTAAGTATAAGGGTTACTACTCAAAAGGCCAAAGAGCAAGCCAAAGAGAAAACAAAGGCTATTGAACAAGAGGGCCTAGTGTAGAAGAAACAAAGGAGAAAATACATTGCACAACCAAAAATAGATGATGAAAGAACAAAATCTGAAGATACAAGTCAGTTTAGAGTGGTAAGTCATGCACCTAAATCTAACCTTGAGAATATCTATGATAATGTTAAGAATAATGTAGACTTGATAGGATTAAAAAGTATTAACTTTGAAAATTTTGGTAGAGAAGAGCATAACCAAGTAGAAGAGTCAGTTTATCTAATGATATCTAAGTTCAAGAACACTCCACTTGAATTAGACAATACAATGCCAAAGGAGTTCTATACAATTGTAGAAAATAAGTGGTATTACTACCTAAACCTGGAGAAACAAATAAGGTAATTAACACTAGCCTAGGTGATGCCAAATTTGATAAGAGGAAAAATTGTCAAGGTAAATAAGAAGTATGGTAGCAAATTTGCACCTAAATACAGGGCATTCAACATACTTTAGAACAATATTGAAGATGTTGTGAAGAAATCCACTCAAATGTGGAAATTGATCTATGGATTAACAACTATTAAAGAAGGAGAGGAAGATCCCTTTGAGGGAAGAAACAATGGAGATGAAGAGGAAGACAAGGAAGATTAAATAGTAAAAGGAAAAGATGATACTACTATAGAGGAGATAAAAAAGAAGATAGATGAGACAGCTACAGCTGAAGAGCAGTAGGAAGAATAAAGTGTACAAGACACACAAATGTCAAGTATGAGCCCTCCACATGACACAAGTATGCTTGTAGAAACTATAACTATTAAGGATGTTCTAATAGTTCAACTCAGAACATCAACCCCTTAACTATAGAAGATCTCAAGAAGATTCTTGACCAATCCACACTGCAAGCTAGATTATGTGAGAATCCAATATTGGTTAGTGTTGATGAACTTTAGAAGGCAATAGCTAACATTATAAGGGATAAGGTGAACACACAACAACCACCTTTTTCTATCCCTTCAACTACTAGTGCTCAACCCTTAGTAAAAACATCAGAATACTCATCTACAAAGGATGACACAACTGTAAAAATTGATAAAGTTGAACAAAAGCAAGTAGAAGAAGAGAAGACTACAGAAGAACAAACAGGACAAATAGATACATTTGTACCTAATGCACAAACACAAAGTGCAACTCAAATAATTATAATTGACCAAGGAAGACCTAAAGAAAGCAAGGGCACAACAAAGGAGAAGGAGCAAGAGGTCGCTCAAGCATTGGTAACATTACTAACATCTGGCACTCCTACAAAAGTCCTTCAGGAGCCGAGCACTAAAGTTGTACCACTATAGATCTTAGCACTAGGCTCAAGTTCATCCAAGGTTTCCAAGGTAATTCACTATGGAGATGCAACTCTAGATGAAGAAATAGTGATACCTAAGTATGATTATGCAACCATGACATTAGAATAGACAGGCATAATGCAACAAGCCTTGGAAAAGAAGAAAAATCAAGATATAATCATAAAGGAGTATAAATAGAGGAAAGCATTGCAAGAAATCAAAGATATCTTTCTAGATGCTTTTAGTTTGCCAACACCTAAAGAGTCAAAGCCACTACTAGAATAATTATCAGATATTGTGGAACATGTGAATAATGAAGACCAAGATACCAATGTTAAACTTATGGAATGGTCTAAAAGGAAATTTCAAGAGAAAGTAAATGAGAAGATATCTAGTGACATAGCACTAACAAATTCAATTGGCTAGAAAAATTGAGAAAGTTAAGAAGGTACTTGAGAACATATTCTCATTGTACACTAAACTGTGTGATCCCACACTCTTCACAAGAGAAACAAGCCATAGAATTCTGAGTCTAGAGAGAAATTTAAAAATAGCAGGTATGCAATTACCTCAAAACCCAACTCAAAGTGAGAAGCACTTTCATTCATTGCTTCAATCACAGAGTCAACTAGTTGTATTAATAGTAGAAGAGGCTAATATAAGAGCCAAGTTGATTAACATCCAAGCCTCCTTTACCCCTCATATGGAGATACTCCATAAAGAACTAGGGTTTGCAAAGACATTATTGAAGAAAGATCCTAATCTTTCTACATCTAATGGACTAGTTCACCTTGCAGTAGAGAGGGCAATCCAAATAAAGTCACTAGATGTTGCCTATGACAATTGGGATGTTTCTTTGAAAATAATCATGGAGGTCCACAAGTATTTCCTGGATGAATACATAATTAGTGTATAGAATCTTTGACATAAGTGTCAAAAAAGGGGGAGATAAATGTGCAAAGAGGGAGATAAATAAGCAAGAGGGAGATAAAGGTAAACTACAGAGGGAGAAAAACAAAAAGGGAGCAAACAAAAGAGCAAAAACAAAGCATATCAGATAAAGAGTATCAGCAAGAGACATAATTACTCAGAATGGAGAACAAATTTTTGGATACAATATAGGCACATTAACTCAGGGGAGTTATAAATTTTGAGGTATATAGTCTATTACAAAATTTTGAAAATTTTGAAGTTTTGTATATAAGATGAGTTGTGAATATATTATACTTGAGAAGGTTAGATTAATTATGTAAAGTTAAGTGTTTTTGACACTCATGTCAAAGAGGGAGATTTTTTTTATCTTAGATTGGTTTTGACAATTAAGTGTCAACACACCTAAGACATTTACTAAGTTCATACTAAACTAGTAATGTATGTCAAGTATGATATGAAAATACAAATTGTGCCAAGTTGCAATGAGTGCCAAGTCACTCATGTGTCGAATCACTCACGTGCCAAGCAAACAATACATGCCAAGTGATTCAAGTGTTGAGCAAACAATAGATGTCGAGTAGTTCAGGTGCTGAGTCAGAGAAAGAATTATAGTATGTGTCGAGCATCAGTAACCTCAATTGTCGAGCAACACAAATTTGATATATTTGTTTGTGATTGAACAAATAACTATGAAAACTATTTTTCAGCCAACCTAAGGATAGAATATGATCTTTTGAAGATAAGGACAAATTTGTATGCGAATTCCCTATGCAATTACATGCAACCAATCAAAAAAAGAGAAGGATTAAGTGACAAAAAGGATGAATCTCAGTCGTAGATTCATACCTAACTCTAAGTCTTCTAGTCTTCTTAAGGAGGATGAAAGCTCAAACTTCATAGTGAGTGCATAAGGAATTGAAGGAGGAGAATAGCAAAGTTTACATGTGAAAATAGAGCATTCATGGAGACTTAGAAGATATATAGAGAAAATTGTAAAATCAGTTTAAGAAGAACAAAGGATAGAGGATATAGCATTGACATATTAGATTAGAGAGGATCAAGAAGGATACTATATGGATTTGATCTTTGATTAGGCTACTAGAGCTAATCACAAGATCTATGCTAAAACATCCTAACAATTGATTTTAGTTAAATCTCCTAGGCGAAGTAGTCCTAATAGACTGTTGTAAATCCTTTAACAGGGTGACATTCCAAGTAGATGTTTTGAAATTCCTTTAGCCAAGCATACTTCTAACAGGGTGTTAAAATCCTTTAACAAGGTGGGGCTTAAAAGTCCTTGTAAGCCTTTAATAGGGCAAGCCTTTCACAAGGCAGATCATGTATCATGGTCAACATTTTGTAATCATAATTGGTGACACTTTATTGCTACAGTAGTGAAGAATTGTGGGTGTCATTCCCACCTTAGTTTTACCTTCTCATTTGGAGGGTTTTTGGGTAATCATATCAGGTATAAAGTGTAAGTGTGTGTGTGTGTGTGTGTGTGTGTATGTGTGTGTGTGTGTGTGTGTGTGTGTGTGTGTGTGTGTGTGTGTGTGTGTGTGTGTGTGTTTACATGTTTGGATGCATTTAATTTACATGTTATTTACAGTTCAGATATTATATGCATCTAATGAAATGGTGAAATTTTTAGTTGTTAAAGTTTGAACTTCTGATTCACCCCCCTCGCACCGCCCCCCCCTCCCCTCCCCCCCACAACTCAGAAGTGTATGTTCCCATTTTTAACTCCATTATCTAACTTTTCCTACTTAGTCATATTTCCAACAAAATAATCTTGTACAACTTAGGTAGAGAGTACTTTTGTGGTGTGGTGAACAATATTCCAATACCTGATCTTTGTTGAGTGAATGATCCATCAAAGAACATAATCCATGTTTGCCGAGTCAAAAGTATTTGGACTCATTATTTTCATTGGTTGGTGAATTTATAATGGTGCCTCCACTATTTCATCAATGATTTCTTTCCCTTCAATGGTTTTCCTTTTCGCATACTCAATGTCGAACTCACTCAATATCATGGCCCATTTTTCTAGTCTTCTTATCAGAGTAGCTTTTCTCAGCAGACATTTTAATGGATCAATTTTTGCAATTAGTCTTATAGTGTGAGCAAGCATATAATTTATAGGCTTCTAGAAATAAATAAAAACTGCCAGAAATGCCTTCTAAATGACATTGTAATTCAACTTTCATATGAGACCAATGTATGACTGATGTAGTAGATGGTCCATTCCTTGTTATTGTTATCTTCTTGAGATAGTAGGAGATCCAAGCATGAGTTAGTTATAGAGATGTACAAAATAAGAGGTTTTTTACGAATCAGAGAAATCAATATAGGTGGGTTAACAAGATATCGCTTGATTTATGTTAAGCTATTGTCACATTCCTCATTATAGTTGTATTTCACACCCTCATACAAAGTCTTAGTGAAGGGTTGTGATTTATCTACTAGCTGTGAGATGAATCGACGAATAGATTTAAGTCTTCACTATAGTCCTCTAATTGATATTATGAGGTTGAGGTAATTCTATTATAGATTGGAACTTTTTAGGATCTACCTCTATTCCTTTTGAAAAAATAATATAGCCCAATAGTTTTCCTAATGTGGCCTTTAATGCACACTTCTTAGGATTTAGTCTGACGCTAAAATTTTCCATGTGGTCCAGTACAGGTCCCAAGTCCTTGAGATGAGTTCTTCTTTGCATGCTCTTATCCAGAGTATCATCAACATAATATTCTATTATTTTGTGCATCATGTTGTGGAAGATTATTGTGACAATTCATTAATATGTAACTCCATCATTTTTCAAGCCAAATGGCATCTCGTTCCAATAGAATGTCCCCCATGCATATGTGAAGCCATTCTTTTCTTGAACTTATGGCACAATCTTGATTTGGATATAGCTAGAGAAACCATCCATTAGTGAGTACATTTCATACCCAATTGTCATATCCACTATCATGTCAATGTTAGGTAGTGAAAAGTTATCCTTTGGGCATGCTTTGTTGAGATCCTAAAAATTAGTATAGACTCCGATAGATTTATCATGTTTAGAAATAAAGACTATGTTAGATATCCATTCATCATAGTCAATGCATTGAATGAATCCAACTTTCAGTAGTTTCTCCTATTCAACTTTGACCAAAAGTGCAACATGAGGGTGCATCTTCCGGAGTTTCTATTTAATAGGTTTTACACCTAGTGCAATGGACAAGTGATGCTTGATGGATCATGATTTAAAACCTATATATCTAAATATGTACATGAAAAGTTGATTTTTCTTTTCCTAAAGAAGGTAGTGAACTCTTCTTTCTCTTTTGTTGATAGTGATTGTGCAAGATGTATGATGTGTAGATGTTTTTCAGTACCCAAATTTAATGGTTGTGTTGGTTCTATTAGCATTGATGACCATTCCTAGAAATGACTTGGAAGTGCATCAAATATCCCATCCTTAGGAACCTCAAAGAGATTTTCACCTTTAGATATGTCCTTTATTTTTACTATTTTAGGTTCTAATATTTCCACAACATGGTTTTCACCATCAGAGTAACTTTTTTTTTCTTTTTGATTATATGAATGAGATATTTGATGTCATCTTCAATCATGTTTATATTGGTCTTATTGGTGGGAGAATTTACTAGTTTGACAATGTTTAGGTAATAGGCAAGAGCATAGTCATTCTAGAACATATAGACTTTTCTAGATATAGTGTTAGAGTTCTAGTCTATTAGCTTAGGATAGATGAGTGAAAGAGAAGTGACCGGTTCAAGTGTGTTCATAGTATAGTCATTGAAAGTATGTACAAGTAAGTTGAGGCCTAGTACAATGTTATCCAGAGGTATGGTCAAATTCCTATGAGTCCTAATGGCATTAACCACGTACATGTCAACATTATTAGAGCTAGACTCATTTGACCAAACCCTAGATTGCTCTCCTACTTTGAGCTAGTTTTTATATGTGTGTACCATGTCTACATGTTTATCAGATGTTGTATTTGAGAGGGAATAAAACTCATACTCATGAGAAGAAATGCTACATGGAGGTATATTAAAGTATTCCTTGACAGTCATGGGTACCCATTCTTCACTTTTAGTGTCATCTTGGTTTTTTTCAACTCCTCTAGTAGTGAGAGTATGACTAGACTCATTTTGTTCCAATTGATTTAGGGGAGTGTAAGTAGTAGTTTTAGTCCAATTTTTTCCAATTTAAATAATACTAACACATGGTACAAAGTCATCAAGGTTTGTAAGGAGTGTGGAAAGATATAGTGGAATAGGATAAGGAAAAGTATCCTCATCATTTGAGCGTTCATCTTGATTTTCAGATTCAGACTGATATTCAAGTTTAGGTGGATTATCAAACTTTGGCACAAACTTATTGATTCCCAAGTGAAAGGGTACTTTCTTGACACCTATGCATGTTTCATCACAAGGCCATCTAGATCTAGCTTCAATTGGATCTCTCATACCTTTATTATTTCATCCTATAGGACCATTTCCTTTATAATCAAGTCATTTCATTAGTTTGAGGCCTTACTCATACTTTCAGAGGTTATTTCATGGGACTATGATATCTGATGGGAAATTTTCCCTATATAGCCAAGCAAAAATGACTCTAGTCTCATCTTCATCTATTAAAGGTGTGGTGGCTTGTATAAAAGTTCCATGGAAGATAGTCTTAGGTGGTACAACATAGGGTCTCTTTTCTTTATAGGGTCTCCCATAATGATGAGGATATATAGGGAGAGATGTTAGAGATAGCATGTGTTCCATTTGATACTCTCCCATACTTGTTTCTTTTAGTTTGAGAGTCTTTTCCATGTCTTTTAGCTTGTTAAAATGATTTTTAGTGGACTCTAAATTGGTCAGAACAAAGCTATCAATAGATTTCAACATGTTACAAGTGTAGCTAGTATTGGTAGGTATTGTCACCTCCACCCCTTGGAATGGGAACTTTCTACATTGGTGATAAGTTGAAGGGACTACCTGCATCTCATGAATCAAAGGTATTTCTAATACTATGTTGTATGCCAGAGAGATGTCAAGGACTTGACATATGACATCTCTCTTTATAGGTCCTCCTCTAACAGACAACACAACAAGACCCTTGGATTTTATTTCTACATCGTCATAAACTTTGATTATGATTTTCTTATGAAGATTAACATAATCCTCATCATAGTCTTGTTGATTAAGAAAACTAGTAGAAGAGATGTTAAGACCAATACTATTATCTATAAGCACATGGAAGATGCATTTATGATGGATCATGACTTCTATATGCAATAGGTTGTCATGAGGATGACTCAAAGAATTATCCTCCTCCTTAGAGAAGGATAGGTAGTGAGGTGAAGTTAGGTTACACACCATGACTCGAAACCAATCAAGATGAAGTTCCTTAGGTACACTAGCCTTAGTAAGAGCTTTGTTAAGAATCTACCTATGAGTCGGCAAGAATTTAAGTAGTTCAAAAATGGGAATATGAGCATTAGTTCATTGCAACTATTCTAGATTGCTATAGTTTATAGTTATGGAAGTTGTAAAAGGTTTTTTCTTCTTGTTGGTTGAACCAACAATATTTTTTCTTTGAGTTGTTCAATTTCAAATGTAGAAGGTGGACGACTTTGAGCACTATTTTGGCATGGGACCATGTGACAATGTTAGTGCAAAAATGTGATTGTTATTGATAAGATTCGAGAGACATAGATCCTCTAAGAACAAATGGAGTCTTTGATTTTGAATTGTCACCTTTCCCTTTGATTGTGATAACATCAAAGTATCTAGAGACTAGAGGTTCAACCATATTGATCATGTTATCATCATTGGTATATGTGTTGTTGAACTTATTGTTATTTTTCAGTTTAGATGTTTCTCCATTTTCATATGGAGGGAATGGCTCCTTAAGTGCTTTATGATCCAATTTTTTATTATGTCCTCCCATAATTACATCACCATCATCAATGAGGTCCTGAATCTTATGTCTCAGTTGGATGCAGTTTATTGTTTTATGACCTTTTTTTTTGTGGTAATCACAGTATGTAGTTTTGTTCCACCATTTAGGTATTGGTTGTGGATCATATGGATGATAATTTCTAGAGGAGTGAGAATATTATTTTTAGAAAGTGTCATGTAGACCACTTCAAGAGGTTCACCCAGGGGTGTGTATTCATGTTTAGGTCTAGAAGCCCAAGATGTATTTTTAGATTTGTTTCCAGACAATCTAGTATCTATAGTGGCTTTAGCTTCTTGCATGTTGTTTGTAATATTGAACATAAATTTTGGAGGTTTTGGAGTCACAATATCCACTACCCTATCATTCACAATGTCATAGTTTTTATTGATGTACTTGGGCTTATCTTTGCTCGAGTTGGACCCTTGTTTGTGTTAGAAAGTAAAGTCTGTCAAGATAACTAAGTGGGGTTGGGGGGTGGGGGGGGTGTGAATAAGTTATATGATCAATACAACTTTTATCAACCTTATTAAACCTTAAACATGTAATCAATTTGAACAATAACCATAAGAAGATACACATACACAATAACACTAGATATGTTAACTAGGGAAACCATCAAGCAAAGGGAAAACTTCGGTGAGGATAGTACCCATAAAATGATGTACTAATATAAATTTTCCTTGTAAGAGGATGGACTCTCTTAGGACCCAATGAAATATATTTAGTACATATTAGTCTCTATTATGAGAATTTGAATCTCTATTAGGATATTCAAACCTTGTTAGGATTTATGCCAACACTATTAGGAGTTGTGGAAGGTAGATGGCCCCACTATCCAAATAGATTTAGGGGAAAGACCACCAAACCCTCTATCCAACTGGCCTCTGTATTATTCCTTTCAAAATAATAGAAATACAACTAATCTCAACACATTGAAATCTTGCTTTGTCCTCTTACTGGGTCAATGTCACACCAAATACTTCTCAGAACTCAATACCAGATCTCTAACTTTACATCACAATTATCACTTTTAATTCTTACTAATATTTACCAAGTTTTCATATTACTTTCACAATTCACACTTGCATATTTCATCACAAGGAAAATAAATTTTCTCTTTATACCATGCCCTCAAAATAATTCATTGAGTCAGCCTTGAGGCTTTCCCAATTACAATTATAATAGGACCTTAATAAGATAATACAATACATGACATGTTTTCATAATTAAAAAATAAGGTCAGTTCATAGTCTTCACAACTTCTCACAGGTGTGACCTCAAACTTTTCACATTTGCTAACATCATCATCAAACTTGTTAGAAGGTAGAGTGCACCAATATAACTAATGGGGGGGAGTGGGGGTGAATCAATTATACAAATATTATAACAGTTTTCAACCTTATTAATCCTTAACCATGTGAGCAATATAATCAGCAACCATAACATGATACTCATACACAATAACATCGGATATGTTAACTAGGGAACCCTTGATCATAGGGAAAACCCTAGTGGGGATGGTACCCACAAAATGATGTACAAATACAAATGTTCTATTAGAAGATGGACCCTTTTAGGAGTTAGTAGATTCATTTAGTACATATCAGTGCCTGGAAGGAGACTTTGAATCCCTGTTAGGAGATTCTAATGTTGTTACGAGTTGTGCCAACCATGTTAGGAGTTGTAGAAGGCAGATGGACCCACTATCCAAAAACTTTAGGGGCAAGATCACTAAACTTACTATCCAACTGATCTCCATATTATTCCTCGTAGAATAATAAAAATGAACTATACTTGTACTTCCTCTGTCTTGTCAACTGTCATTCCTCTTCTGATCTTGATACTAGATCATAAACTTTGCATCTAATAATCCCTTGGATCACTTACTCACATTTACCAAATAATCTATTGTTGTTTGCACACTTTTGACTTCACATACATAACATTCACACTTTACCAAAAAGAAAATAACCTTCCTTTATACCATGTCCTCAAAAAAATTCCTTGATTCAACCTTGAGGCTTTCTTAATTAATTATAATAGGACCTCTTTAAGATAATTAATCATTTTACATTTACACATCACTATTGACTCACAGTCTTTACAAATTCTCACACGTGCAACCTCAAACCTTATGCACTTGCTAACTATATCTTCAAAATGTCCACTGTCACTTTCTAACCTCACATATCACGATTTTATCTTTGTTAGGAGATTTAATCCAAACATGACAAATTGCTTCTCTGGTACTTTATCTACAAATTTCTCTCTGTAAATTAGCCATATCTTCTATATATCTTAAACTTTATTGATGCACACTTAACCATGTCATTAGGACATAGTGTCAAATACATTTTTAATTGTGCTTGACTTAATCATTAGTACTCCATCTGTATGACCTTGTTCTCTATCTTCTACTTTGTCAATCTTCACATAAACACTGCTATGTTGACATCAATGACAAAAACAATCATGAATGCAGCATTTCAATCATGCTAATAATCTCCCACATGCTCTAGCAATGCTTTGGACAACCCCCCAAAGGAATACCATTGACATTCATGCTAGCAATCTTCCCCTTTAGCATTGATGGAAAAATAGATGAAAAATGATGTAGGAGCATCCTAGGTTGCATAACTATCTTGCATATTTTTCTTATTTCTTATTGTTGAGTTCACAGTTGGTGTTGAGTTCATAGGGGTTGCCGAATTCATAGTGGTTGCCAAGTTCTCTACGTCTGTCAAGTTCACAATTGCTACCAAGTTATCCTTTGATCACCAAGATTTCTTTGGTTGTGGAGTTACTCTCTTTGGTTTCCAAGTTCCTTTGGTTTTTTGAGTGCTACTAAGTTTCTTTGGTTGTCGAGTGTTGTTGAGTTTGTTGAGTTGTAGCATTTTGTTGGATTCTTCATTTGTCGAGTTGTATATGTGCAGTTTCTTGTTGGAGCCAGTCTTTGCATTTAATATAGTGATAGGTATCTTCTATAACCTAAATATAGTGATAGGTATCTTCTATAACCTAACTTGTGTCTTCTTCCAGCATTTATTATGAAATTTTATTTTGTTGTAATTGCAACAAGCCAACTTGTGATTGTGCATTGTATTTAAAGAGGTCATTGGTAGAAATGTAGTAGGAGTAGAAGCAAGATGAGATATAAACTTTGATCATTTAAGGTTGAATTTGAAATGTTATGTGGTTGAAACCTAGAAGGCCTTACAATTGGTCATGCCTATGATATATTTGATAAATATATGCAAGAATTTGTTCCTTTATCTCCCAAGTTTGTTTTTATTTGGTGTTTATTTTTGTTGTGTCTACTCTTGCAAGTAGTTCTGATAACTGGGTATTCCTTTGGCCCTGGTTATCTCATCCCTCCCTGCATCAAAAAATATATAAGTTACAAGAATATGAAGCCAATACTATGTTGCTTCTATTACTATTCTCTTCTTTTGAAATCATCTTTATCAATCAAACCTAAAATATTTTGGAATAATCCTCTGTTTGCATCTCTTCTTTAGGATCGACATAAGTTGTTCATACTTTGACTCTTAGGAACAACTCTTAGTCTTCTATGCAATATCTCCCATTCATACATAACATAGGAGATGTCTTTCATACTTTCTCCTCCATTCATGGTAATTGTCTCTCCTCATTCATAGGAGATGTTTTTCATGCATAGTCTCCTCCATTTACATCAATGACAAAGGATTCATTATGTTTATCATCTACTCCAAGTCTTTAATCAACTTGAGTGTCCAAAGACATTTTTATAAACCAAATACCAAGAGTCCTTGATGAAATTTCTTATCTTAGATACTCCTCCTTATAGGAAGCATCAATATTCAGTCTAACCAAACAATGTTTCTCTCTACCACTGAAATGATGTAATCTTTTCATCGTCTACTCAAAAGTTGGCAAGAGCATAACCCTAAGCATACCTCACAATTACTCAAATGTATCTTTAGGTAAGGGCTTTGTAAAGATATTTGCAATCTAATCTTTTGTACTAACATACTCCAATTTGATTTCTTTTTCTGTAAAACTTTCTATCAAAACATAATACTTAATAGATACATGCTTAGTCTTAGAATACAACATATGATTCCTAGATACACTCACTATACTTGTGTTATCACAATGTATGATAACAAGATCTAAGAATTTTATCCCAATATACTTCAACATCTGCTTCATCAACATGATCTGATTACAATTTTTTTTTGCTACTATATACTCTACTTCAGCTATACTCCATGAAATACAATCCCATTTCTTTCTTATCCAAGAAACCAATCTTCTTCCAAGGAAAAATGTTCCACCATTATTGTTTTTTTGTCTTCCATTCTACATGCCCAATCTGCATTATTATAAGAACACAAAGTGAAATCAATTGATCTATTATAACATAATCCAAAATTAGGTGTACCCTTTAGATATCTGAATATCCTCTTTACTACTGCATAATGTGATTCCTTATGATTAACTTGAAATCTTGCTACTATTTCAATTGAATTTTCTATATCTCATCTAGTGTGAGTTAGATATTGCAAACCTCAAATCATAGATCTATACTTTTTCTACTCAACTATAGGTGTCTCATCTTTGCTAGATAACTTGTGACCGGTTACCGTAGGTGTACCAACAAGCTTACAACTTTACAAGTCAAATGTTTTCCACAAGTATTTCAAGTACTTAGCTTGTTATATGAAAATACCATCTCTATTTTAAACAATCTATAAACCTAAGAAAAAATTCATTTCACCAATCATATGTAAGATTTGATGATGAAAAAATCCATGGACCTTAGATATTCTCCATGCAAATAACTTGATACGAGGAAGAAATAAAAGCAGAGAGAGAAAGGTTTTCTCAACAAACAAGAAAATTTTTTATTTTCTTTTGCAAAATAGAATGAATGAAATTACAACCAATCAATCCTTATGAAGGAGATCAAAACTCTAAAAGGGAAACCCTAAGAGGTGAATGACATTTAATAATTACTAAATGGAAATGCAAGGTGCATAAAGTGAAATATTAAGAAGGGAGAAAAGGTAATTTAATAAATGAAATGAAATTAACCTTTATCTCTAACACCCCCCTTAAGATGAGCAACAATGCAACTACAAAAAATTCAAGGAAACTACAATGCAGAAAGAAAACTTGGGTCTCAACAACAAGGCCTAATGAGGTACCCAATCACAATCAAATCTCTATGAAACATCAAAATAGAGAAAAACCAATGGGAAAAAACCTACTCCAAAAAGAGATAGAAAAGGTCACACAAATGAAACATCTCAAGATAATATATCAAGACTATAAGTACAATGAAAGCCTCCATGATAGAATCTTGAGAGTCCATAGCCCCCCCAGAATGAAAGAACTCCTATGCCAATGAACATACCAATGTGGATCCAATCTGAAGGAAACAAAGGCAATGGAAAAGGATGATAAAACCCACGTATGTAAGGTGCAGCTTGAAGTCCTAGCTAATGGTCAAAGGAAAAAACATGAGAATCATGAAATGGAATCTCCAATGGAGGTTGGGTAAAGGTCTCTTGAATCTGCCATCTGAGAGGAGATATGTCCTCTAATATACCTTCAACAACTATAGTAGGTGGCTTGATGATTGGAGCTACAATACTAGGAAATTTTGAAGAGTAATTCTATGCAAGAGATGGAATTTGAATAGGAGATGGAGGTGTAGAATTCACAACACTAGTCTCAGGAACAACACAAAGGTTCAAGCAACCTGACTTCACCTTAGTAGACTCTCATGAAAAAGGAGAGTGAGTCTCTAATAGTGGAGATGGTGGACAAAAATATGAGAAGAAATATAGGTGGGAAGCATGATCAACAATCCCTATAGCAATAATATTGCCTATCTCACTATCTTTGATGTGCACTAAATCTTGTGCAAACTCAACTATCTTCCTTGTCATACTATGTGTAATCTAATAAATAGAGAGAACGTTAGAGGACAAAGATAGAACACAAAGTACATGATGAATTGTACGATCATCAATATCAATAGAACCTTTTCCACATACAATCATAATAGTGTTGTTCCCCATCAAAATGTGTGGAGTAGGAGAAGCCTCAAAAGAAGAGAACAAATCCTAAGAAGATGCCATGTGGTGTGAAGAACCTAAATCTAGTAGCCATCTAGAAGAATGAGGAATCATAGTTTTTCATAGTGAATGAACCTTTCCTATATCTTTACCATCTGATTGAATTTATGATGATGAAGAAGATCTATGAGAAGTAGAAGGAATACCAATGTTTCTCTTATGAAGGAGAGTTGTCAAATCTAAAACCTATTTGGCATAGCCATCTAACTTCTTCTCATAGCAATTTGAATCATCATGGTTAGGCTTATTACAATAAGCACACTTCTATCTTTCTAGCTTCGATTTACCCCCCTTAGGAGGAGGTGGCCTTGATGAACTATGAGTGCTAGAATCAATCTAAGATTCTGTAGAATGAGATTTTTGTGTCTTCTCATTCATCATTGAAGATGGTTAAGTTACCAATGCATAAGTCTATGAGCCTATGAAAAAATTGAATTAAGAGAGCTTAGCTTTCCCTCGAACTAAACAATCACAAAAAACCTCAAAGGATGGCATGGTAAATCTATTACCCAAAGCATCTTTGGTGGAACAGAATGTAGAAGCAAAAATCTAAAAGTTTCCAGGAAGCTTAGAACAAATCAAATAAATGCACTCAATGTTAGTCTTGGTCTTCCTAAAATCATACCATAAAGATCTTTGTTGATTGAAATTCATTAAGAAGTCCTCAATGGAAAAAAAAAGAGCTTAGTACAAGAGAGGTGATCTTTGCCTCAATCTAAAGTGCCCTGAACTCATTCACTATACCAAACAAGAATTCAAGCTTGGTCTACATAGCTAGAGGGGTATTGCACCCATCAAGATGAAACTAAAGACTATCAGATACCTATAATGAAATCAATCCTATTGCCTCATCCATCTTATTCCTATGATGCATGACCTCAAAAGGCCTCTTTAAAACTAGTTGTACTACAACTAAACAAGACCACAACCCTTTTTACTAAAGAAGTCATGTCATCAAGGTCTTCCATGTGTGATAGTTATGAGAGGTCAAAATTTGTAGACAAGATGAGATCTTGGTCATTGTTTTAGAAGGTGTTAGATTGATTTTGAAAAAGGTTCTAGTTTATTGATGTAAATAACATAAAAAATAATATAAAACACTCCCCACAATAGAAAAACTGAACCCTAGCTGCTAGAAGGAATGTGTAAACAAGAAGAGAGCAAAAAATCTTCAGTTTAGAATCAAATGTACCTTTGAGGAGTACTGATGAAAAATAGTAGAGGATATGAATAGGGCTCATGAAGAGCTTTTTGACACTTTTTTCGGATCAAAAAATGAAGATATAACGAAGAAGTTATGCCCCCCTTGGAAGATAAAAGTCATCAATAGAATTCAAGTGCAAAAATAGGTACAAAAATGGAAAAAAATCCAAAAAGTACCTTCATCCTTATTTCCATCTCTGATCCAGCTTATTGACGCTTCTTTTAGATAAAAAAAATACTCCTATATGCTCAAGATATTACAAAAAATCCACTAATAGGTTTTTAGAACAAAAAAAATCAAACACATTACAACTTGAAGGCTGTCAAATTTTAGCCCAAAATGCTAACATCAACACTTGCAATCTATTGACATCAGCATCTATGTAGGTCTGTCAGTACCTATGTACTTGTTGATGTTGGCATACTTTATGCTCTCTATAGTTTTGTTTAAAAAAAGCTTTATAAAGTTTTAACAAGTTTTTTCCCTTTTCAAAAAAAACCCATGGATTCTTTTCTAATTTTTAAATTTTTTTTGAAATTATCACCTCAAGAAGCATGCACAAGTCCATACAACCCTATTGGGAAAATATTTTTTGCCACAGAATGCAATGTTGTCCAAATGGGACATGCTTTACATGAAAATGGGGGTTTTGGCATCTTCTAAATCCAATCATAACATTTTTTTAGGCTCAAAGTGCTCCCAATTTCAAAGACCCCATATTTCCACAAAAAACAACACAAAATCATAAGATTTGTTTGAAAAAATTACGTACCTTCTATACTTCAAACAAGAACATGTAGCCATAGGTAAGGCTCTAATACTATGTAATATTTGATGTTGATTAAATCCACAGACCCTGGATAACCTGCATGCAAACAACCTATTACAAGGAAGAAAGAAAAGTAAAGAGAGAGAGAGAGCAGGGTTTTCTCAATAAATAAGAAAATTGTATTTGCTTGTGCAAAACAAAATGAATGAAATTACAATCAATCAATCCTTATGAAGGAGATTTGATGCAAAGCTCTCCCTTAAGCAAGAAATATTTTTTTGGTGTGGCCTTGAACTACTTCAAAAATCCCAAAATGGAATCAGGAGAGGAATCTACACCTTTTTAAAAAGTCACACAAAAACATAGCCTAGGCAACCAAAAGAGCTAGGTCTTAAGAACAAAATCTCCAAATACTAGGTTTATGCCTTGAATGGTATCCTAAGAGTTTATAGGGAAGTGAAAAGGTTCCAAAATACTTATCCAACTCAAACTGGTGGGTTTGATCTACCTATCTTGTTCCCAAGGATCATAAATAGTGAAATTGCCTTATAGGCCTAGGAGCCACAATTAGCCTATCAATGAGGTAATTAAGTTTTAGTTTGAAATTACTCCAAAGGATCTAGAAAAAAAACTTTAGATATGGATACCCTTTTGGAATAGGTGTAAAATTCCAAACTTTTAGACTCCAGACTAGTCAAATGACCCCCTTACCAAAAGTGCAACAATTTTCCTTATTAGGCCAAGTTGCTTGGGTTTGTGAAGGAAGTACTGAAAATATGTTTGGCTAGGTTAAGACACCAACTAGAAAACATGTAGGGAACTACAAGACATCATTATCCACCCTTAGATTGGTTTCATCATCCCCCAAGTGCCTGTAACACTTGAATACATGTTGTCCTACACCAAACACATAGAGATTTTTGGCCTAGGGCTTGCTACAAAAATTGGTTTCCTTTATTTCCATCTCCTATCCTCTAGGTATCTTATTGTGCAACCTCCTGAATTTCATTTTACCAAATAGCATGGAATTCCCACAGTGGGAATGCAAGTTAGGGCATCATTCCTAAAACTAGTCACTAAATGAAGGGTTTTGGTGCACCGGGAAAAGAAATTCAAATAAATTTAGTTACAAAGAATTCAAAATCCTCAAACCAATTGAATTATTCTCCTATGATGTTCAAGATTCAAAAAAAATTGGTTATTCACATATGTTAATCCATACCATTTTGTACATTATGAAAATGCATCATTTTAAAAGGAAAAAGAGGGATCTTTTATTGATTCAAATGGAAAAATTAAATTGTCTATCTTCCATCTACCTAAAAGATATATTTGAAGAATTTCCCACCCCATCGCAACCAATATTCAAAGGTTGTGACTGTTGGGAAGTGTTTTAGCAAAAGTTGACAACTTTTGCATTATGCAACTTTTGGTAATTTTTGCAAATTGTGCAATCTGACCCATCTAGGACTTTTGCCTTGTGCCCTAGGGGCCTAAAACATTTATGAAAACCTATTAAATACTCCTAACCTATGCTAGGTATATAATGTTCCCTTTGACCATATTCAAAACCCATGGTTTATAAAGCACCAAATGGGGACTAGGTCTTACAAGTAGGCTCAATTTATTAGGAAACTATAACTACCTATTACATTTGTCTCTTAAGAACAAATGCCCTTGAGTAAAACTAATGTAAAGTTAAAATTATATATGCTATGGAGAATAGAGGGTTAGGTTCTCCTATGCCATACTTCCTTGCTTGAAAAACTCAAGTCCCACTTAAGGATAGTTGTTGAATAGAGGTGCCGTTTTTGGCAATGCATTCTTCACTCATTTGTGTAGCATCTATGTCTGGAAGACCCTTCCACTTGACCAATTAGTCTATATAGGTCTTCTTCCATGTCTTCTTGACCACCTTACAATCCAAGATCTTTTCTGATTGAAGTGTTTGGCTAAGTGGTAGATCCTTGATCCATTCTTCTTGTTCATCAACATCCTGCATTACATCATTAGTACTTGCATCACCTTTGAAAGCGGTGAGATCAAAAATATTAAAGATAGGAGAAATTGATATGTTAGGAGGTAATTAAATTTCATAAATTTGTGCAATATCTGACAGGGTCCAATCTTCCTCATCTAAAATTTTGTGTGTCTTCTTGGTAATATTGCTTTGTTCTGATAAGCCCATACTTGATCTCTTTCTTTGAATGAATCATGTCTCTTTTTCTTGTTTGCTTGCTACCTATATCTTGTAGTGTTATGATTCAGAGTATATCTGACCTGATCATGGATTTTTGGATCCATTTTGAGAATTCCTCACCTTGTGTACTAGTTTTGAACTCACTTTGTAAGTCTACCAGTTCCATGACTCCTCTAGGATGGAATCCATAGTTTACTTGGAATGGTGTCTTCCCTGTTGACCTATTAAATGAGTCATTGCAGGAAAATTTTGCTTGAGATTGGATCACATCCCATGTCTTCTCATGTTTCTTTGTTAGACACCTTAGATCTATTGACTACTTTAATCTGTCCATCTATTTTGGATGGTAGGCAGAACTAAAGGAAAGATTTGTGAGCAACTTTTTCGATAGGGTCCTCCAAAAGTGACCTTGGAATTTCACATATTTTTTGAGATAATGGATGTTGGTAACCCATGAATCCTGAGTACTTTAAAAAATAAATTAGCAATACGTGAAGCATCATTAGAGCTCTTACAAGGAACAAAATTAGCAATTTTACTAAATCTGTCTAAAATAACAAAAATGCTATCAAAACCTTGTCTTGTCCTTGGAAGACCTAAGACAAAATCCATTCTCACACTATCCTATGGCTTGGTTGGAATATGTAAGGGTTTATAATTGATTTTTCCTTACTCCCTTTGCTCTTTGGCATATTGTGTAAGTCTCAAAAAAAAATTTGACATCAGTAGGCAACTTGGGCCAATGATAATTCCTCATTAGGAGATCTAGAGTTTTACAATCCCAAAATGACCTCCTAATGTGCCGCAATGCTTCTCTTTGATAAGGTTTTCCCTTATGGAGCATCTAGAATGCAAAGTTGTCCACCTTTGAATAATATACCATTCTACAACAAATATTCATAATATATTGTGTTATATGCATCAAATAATGTAGAAAAAACCTTATGAATTTCCCCAAAGATTGGATCATCCTTGTATAACTACTTAAGGGCATTAATCCCCATGCTTTACAATTGGACTTCTTCCACCAAGGTAACTCTTCTGCTACTTTGTTTACAGTTCCCTTCTTATGTTTGATTGAAAATGTGAAGGCTTGGAGGTTCTCAACCCACTTCATGTGTTTGCAACTCAACTTGTATTGGCTATTCATGAAGGTTAGTGCATGATTGTCTATATAGACAATGAACTCCTTAGGAAGAAAGTAATGCCTCCATTTCTTTAGAGCTTAAACCATAGCATATAGTTCAAGATCATATGTACTATAATTTTTCTTGGCATCATTTAGTTTTTCAGAGAAGAAAGTCATTGGTCTTCCCTCCTAACTAAGAACTGCTCCTATGACAAGGTTGATTGCATCAATTTATACTATGAACAATTTTTTAAAGGTAAGTAGTGCCAAGATTGGATATTGTGCTACCCTACCTTTCAAGTATTCAAAAGACTCGTTTGCTTGAGTATTCCACTGAAACTTTGTTGTTTTGCCTCCTTTGGTGGTATCCAAAAGAAAGGCACATATGTGACTGAAGTTTTTGATAAATTTCCTATAGAATATTGCCAATCTAGGAAACTTCTGACTTCCCCTCCTATTTTAGGTATTGGCCAATTGAAGATAGTCTCAACCTTTTAGGATCCATCTTCGAGGTACTCTTTGAGATGAAAAAGCTCAAGAATGTCAATTTTTCTGCATGAGTGCACACTTTTCAAGGTTGATTTCCAACTTCTTTTCATGTAACCTCTGAAGGACTAGCTACAAATGTTTCATGTGTTCTTCTTTGGACTAGTTGAAGGTCAATATGTTATCAAGATAGATGACCACAAACTTACCTATGAAGTCATGAAGCACTTCATTCATCAGCCTCATGAAGGTGTTAGGGGCATTTCTTAGACCAAATGCCATGACAAGCCATTCATATAACCCTTCAATGGTTTTAAATGTTGTTTTCCATTCATCTCTAGGCCTAATCCTTATTTCATGGTAGCTTGATTTAAGGTCTATCTTAGAAAATTAACATGCTCCTCCAAGTTGTTCTAGAAGATCTTTGATCCTAGGTACAAGGAACCTATAACTTATGGTTATTTTTAAAATTTCCCTAGAGTCAGTGCAAAGTCTCCATTTTCCATCCTTTTTAGGGGCCAAAATAGTAGGTATTGCACAAGGGCTGAGACTTTTTTGAATGAGTCCTTATTCCAAAGATAACTAATCTACATGGATACCTTTGCATGCTGATCAGGGGTAAGTTTATATGCAACCTTATTGGGAAGAGAGGCACGCAATATGAAGTCAATTTGGTGTGACATGTCCCTCAATGGTGGGAGTTAATCTGGAGTATCTTCTATAAGTATCCCTTTGGACTTCTATAGTAGATCTTTGACTTCTTTAGGCACTTCTTGGTTAACTACTTTCATCTTAGATTTGAGGACCAGGGCATACCCTGTTTGAGGGTCTTTGATGGTATTCAACATCTCTTGTTCACTTTCCATGACAACTAACTATTCTTTGGGTTTCTCTTGGTGAGGGCCAGGGTTGGAAACAAGATTATATTTGTGGCCATCTTTGTTGATTTGATATTTTTTAGTGACACCATCATATTTTGCCTTAGGTTCATACTGCCATGGATGACCTAGTCAAAGGTGACAAATGTCAATGTCTACAATCTCACAAAGGAAACTATCCTTGTAATTTTCTATTTGAAAATCTACCCAATCCTATTCATTTATCAGTGTTTGCTACCCTTTGGATAACCAAGATACATGGGAGGGATTAGGGTTGGGTATTATTTCTAGATTAAAATTAGCTACCATTTCTTTAGAGATAATATTTTCAATAGAACCAGAATCAATAACTACTTTACATACCTTCCCATGGCTTTTGCAGTTGGTCCTAAAGAGAGTTTTCCTTTGTAGAAGTTCCACGGGTATAGGTTCTTGGATTACTATCCTCTTCATCATGAGAGAAGCCCCTTCTTCACCAGTATAATATCTGACACTTTCATCATCATCATCTTCTTGAACAAGGTTAGTTCTTCTTTCTCCTTGGTCTTTCTGCTTCTCAAGACATTTGTTTTTATAGTGACCCATCTGGTTACAAGTGTAGCACTTGATATGTCAATTGTTTCTTCCATCATTTTTGCCTCTGCCATTTCCTCTCCTTCCTTTGTATCCACCTCTTGAACTATTATCATCCTGGGTATTCTCCTTAAGATTTGTTACCTTGTGTTCCTCTGCCCCCAAAGTTTCCTTTTCCTCTAATATTATTTCCCTTATTTCTACCACTTTGTTAATTTATCCTCTTGAACTTTTCTTCAACATTGAGTGCCAACTAATAGCACTACTTTATAGTGGTATCACTTATCAAACTTAATTCATCTTGAATGGAAAGCCTTAGTCATTTCATATACGTTACAAGTTTCACACTTTCAGGTTCAACAAGTTTGGATTTCATCAAAAACTTCTAAAATTTATCAATGTAGGTAGGGATTTCCATCTCTTTCTACCTCAAACTCATTCTTTTCTTATGAAGTTGAACTTCATAATCCTCAGGGAAATAGGTCTCTTTGAGTAGAGCCACCATCTTCTTCCATGTGGTGACTGGATTCTTTTCATTCTTCACCCTATCATCTTGAGTGAAGTTCCACCATGTGAGTGCAAATCCCTTGAGGCTAGACTTGGAAATATTCAACCTTTGGTTCCAAGGGATGTCTTTACAATCAAAGAAATTGGTTAGGGCATCTACCCAATCCATTGCAGCCTCTGGGTCCATCTTCCCATTCTATGTGGGAAAGTCAAGATTACCATCCATGGTTCTCCTCTCCATAGATTTCAGAGTCCTCGCAAGTAGCCTCTGGTTAGTAGGACATTCTTCTTCCTCCTACTCAAGGGATTCTTCGTCACTCCCTTTTCTGACTTCTTTAGAGTTTTTTGACTTTTGTAGAGTTTTCACTACTTCTATTATGAAGCTCTTCCTTAAGCTTATCCATCTCTTACCTCATCAACTGCATCTCTTTGTCTCTTTTTTCATCTTACCTTAGTTTTTTGTGTCTCAAGTACTTTATAATCTCTATGTTGACCATCCTTGAAGATAACCCTCCTCCATGTCCTCCTTCCATGGTGTTGTCAATTTTCTTATCCTAAGGGATCTTAGGTTTCTTTGATACCACTTGATGAAGAGATCTCCCTTAAGAAAGTAAAAATGTTGTGGTGTAGCCTTGAACTACTTCAAAAACCCCAAAATAGAGTCAAGAGAGGTCTCTAAACCTTTGAAACAAAGTTACCCAAAAGCATAGCCTAGGCACCCAAAAGAGCATAACTAAGTCTTAAGCACAAAATCTCCAAATACTAGGTTTATGCCTTGAATGGGAACCTATGAGTTTATAAGGGAGTGGAAAGGTTACAAAATATGTATCCAAATCAAACTAGTGGGTTTGAGTTGCCTATCTTGTTCCCAAGGTTCACAGACAACAAAATTGCCTTTTAGGCCTAAACCCTACTTAGCCCTATCAACAAGCTAATTAGGTTTTAGTTTGAAATTAATCCAAATGATATAGATAAAAAAATTTAGATATGGATACCCTTTTGGAAGAAGTGTAAGATTCAAAAATTTCAAACTCTAGACTAGTCAAATGACCCCCTTACCAAAAATGCATCAATTTCCCTTATTAGGCCAAGTTGCTTGGGTTTGTGAAGGAAGTACTGAAAAGATGTTTGACCTTGTTAAGAAACCAACTAGGAAACATGTGGGGAAATAAAATACATATTAATCCACCCTCTTATTGGTTTCATCCATCCCTCAAGTTCCTATAGCACTTCAATACCTACTGTCCTGCACAAAACACGTAGAGATATATGGCCTAGGGTTTGCTAGAAAAATTGGTTGCCTTGATTTCCATCTCCCATCCTTTAGTGATCTTATTGTACAACCTCCTAAATTTCATTTTACCAAGTGGCATGGAATTCCCAAGGTGGGAATGCAAGTTAGGGCATCAATCCTAAAACTAGTCACTAAATGGAGGGTTTTGGTGCATCCAAGAAAGAACTTCAAATAACTTCAGTTAAAGAGCACTTAAAATCCTTTTTAAAAAAATTATTCTCCTATGATGTTTAGGATTCCAAAAAAAATGGTCATTCACATGTGCCAATCCATACCACTCTATACACTAAGAAAATGCATCGATTTACAATGAAAAATGGGATCTTTTATTGATTCAAATGGAAAAATTACATTTTCTGTCTACCACCCACTTGAAAAGGATATTTGAAGACTTCCCCTAATTATCCCAACCAATATTCAAATGTTTTGACTGTTTTAGAGTGTTTTAGCAAAATTTGAGAACTTTTTGCAAAATTTGACAACTTTTTGCAGAAGTTGTCTAGAAGCTCTTGTTGCATTATGCAACTTTTGGCAATTTTTGCAAATTGTGCAATCTGACCCATCTAGGACTTTTTCCTTGTGCCCTAGGGGCCTAAAACATATAAGAAAATCTTTTGAACACTTATAACTAATGTTAGGTCTAGAATGTGCCCTTTAACCATAGTCAAAACCCATAGTTTATAAAGCACCAAATGTGGACTAGGTCTTACAAGTAGGCTCAATTTATTAGGAAACTATAACTACCTATTACATTTGTCCCTTAGGCACAAATTCCCTCGAGTAGAACTCATGTAGAGTTAAAATGATAGATGCTATGGAGAATGGAGGGTTAGGTGCTCCTGCACCAAGATCAAAACCATAAAAGGGAAATGATAAGAGGTAAATATCATTTAATAATTACTAATTAATTATTAAATAGAAATGCAAGGTTATAAAGTGAAATCTTATGAAGGGAGAAAAGTTAATTTAATAAATGAAATGAAATTAACCCTTTTCTCTAACATCATACTCATCTCGAATTCATTCTTCATCTCATCAACAAATTTATCACTTGCTTCATCATTACCTCAAAAGATTATATCATCAAAAAATATCAAAAATATCAAAAAACCATTATCAATTTCTTTCAAATACAAATTACTCTCCACCATACCATTAGTAAATTCAAGTTTTGCCAAATACTTATCCAATCTTCCATACAAGGTTCTAGGTGTTGTCTTTAGTCCATACAATGCTTTCTTCAATGTGCATACCATATAATTTTCTTCTATTAAAGGAATTCCTTTAGGTTGCTCAATGTAGACCCCTTCTTCAAGTTCTCCATTCAAAAATATTGTCTTTGCATCCATCTTATACACTTTAAAATTCTTACTTTTTTCATAAGCTAAGAACATTCTTACTACTTCCATTTTGATAAGAGGTGCAAAATTCTCTTCATAGTCTATGCCTTCTTGTTGTGAATATCCTTTCCATACCAGTCTAGCTTTATTCCTCACAACTTCACCTTGTTGATTCATCTTGTTTTTGAATACTCATTTTTTTCCCTATAACATTCTTATCTTAATGTCTAGGAACCAATCCCCATGTTTCATTCTCCACAACCTTATCTAGTTCTTCCTTCATTGCTTGAATCTAATGATCATCCTTGCATGCCTCATCTACGTTCTTTGGTTCAGCTTGAGAAATCAAACATAATTCCTCACGAATATTTTTTTCTTTATCTTTGATTCTAATAATCTCCTTAGTAGGGTGATTCTCTTCCAAATTCCTATTAGATGTTGGAGTTTCTATCTCAACTATTATTTCCTCTCTTGGTTTTTATTAAGCTATCATTTTGGATGATGCTTAATGATAGGAATCCTTTCGAACTCCTCTCCTGAAAAGCCAATATAGGACCAACTCCAAGGTTTTGGGAAATCTAGCGACCTATTGGAATCCACTCAATAGAAGATAAATATGATTTTTCACAAGGAGGCCTTTTCTAGTTTCGACCAATTTAAGATAAGATGTTGAATTTTCTTGCTATCTCGAAAAAAGTAATCACAAAAAATATATATATTTTTACATTTTATGGTTTATGATGAATGCAATTTAACAATGCAACTATATAAATTCTTAAGTTAACCAAGTTTTTGTAGAAGCAAATAACAAAGATAAGTTAATGAGAGGTTTACAGAAAATGACTTGAAAAATAAACACTTGACGGATATAAGCCACAAAAACAACATGTTTGTGAGTTAAGTCTTTGAAAATATTAGTAGGTAACTAATAAAAATAGGAGTAGGGCTTCCTTAATTCCACTGATGTAATCGTCGATGGGAATTTAGTAACCATAAGATGTTTCACTTCTCATCAGATTACAAGGCCATGAAAAGTGCACTAATGTGAGACAAAATGCTATGTATGAGGGTAAAAGCACAAACCTATGTCACCCTTTTGTAAAGGAAATGGCTAACAAAAGTATAACTATTCAACTTCAATGACATAAATTTGGTATTATTATTTCAAATTTTTAAATGAAGTAAACTAATGAAGTGTGTAGAAATGGGTGAAGTTTAGGATTATAATTTTTAATAATTATTATGAATAAAAATTAATATATTTTCCTAATTTTTAAAGATATTTTTTTAGTTGGTAAAAAATGCTAAGAATTAGGGGTCTAGTTCCCACAACAAAACTATATGGAAATAAACTTATTTCCCTTTGATCTTAGACCATGTTATAGATAACATATATATCTAGAACAATCAAAAATAAAAATTACCTTTAGACCTATATTCTCTCTTTTATAATGATTCAAATTTTAACTCACCTAAAAGCGATAGTTTTCTTCTCCCACCACATTTCTCAAAATAAATCTATTCTAACCAAAAGAAAAATTATACATTCTAAAGAAGACTCTCTCCTCTAGAACATCATTTAAATATTAAATTTTTCTTTCTTCTCAAAATCAACATCTTTTCGAGTGTTAAAATGTGTGCTTGTAGAATTTTTTAATTACAATTTACTATATCCAATCAAAACACTATAAGCTCTATATGAGAATATTGTTGACTTTGAGCTCTATAAAATGGTGTTTATATGTTATTAAAAAGGTATCATTAAAAATAGTAAGAGTTATTAAAATGCTAGTTTTCTAAAATAATTTTATTTCTTTAGTAATTGGATACAAACTAGTATAAAATATGCATTTAATAGAAATTTCCAATTGGAAAAGTGTAAGACCATATATAACTTAGCTATAATGAATTTATCTAGATCATATGTTTAGAAAAAAATAATTTTTTGATAGAAATAATCAAATTCAATCGTTCTGATAAGTCAGCCTGAAAGGTGACACAACTTTGTACTTTTACCTATGAACAATAGGTGATCTCTTCTCCAACTAAGTATATCAACAAAATCTTTAAACACATAGCAAACATCAAAAATTAAAAGATCACTCAATCAAAATAACACAATAAAACTATTGGCTCCATTACACTCTATGAACATACATTCATAAAATATAACACACTCCGACAAGAATTACTACACTCAGAATGAAAGCACCAATAGCATTTATTATTGCATCAAAATAACGGTCCAAAATACATATTTAATTCCTCAATTTATAGGCATTTGTCTCCTCAATTTGTGTTTAGAGTGAGAGATTCCTTCATGCAAATATATTCTTAAGACTAATAAAATAAATCTAATTATGTACAAATTGACTCTCTAAATGGTGCTAAGTAGGATTCCACCCTTGTTTATATTAATTAATAGGTGCATGAGCCTTTACATGACTTTAAAAAAAAATTGTTGGTGTAAATAATTATTCACTATTTACACTTACTTAAGTTTACTTAGGTTAATGCATTATTTTAATATTTATTTATTAGTCACCTAGGAGTATGCACACTTTTGTGAGTTGTCATGTTGACAACATAGGAGTTTGCACCTCTTTTATGCACATGGTGTCTACAACACAGGAGTTAGCACACTAATTAAGCACATGGTGTCTACAACATCTCTACTTGAGATACACCTTGTCATTCTTATCCTTTCATCTAGAATGATAGATAAGATGTGTGCTTAGTTGTCATGCTTATCTATCCTGGCTCTTTCTAGAGACATTCTAGGTGCTTCCTAAGAGGCCTTTATATGCAAGTACTCCTAGTGTTTACATTCATTACATACAATACAGAGAAATGTATGAGGACATACTCTGATATATTGATCATACTCCTTTTTGGTCTACAATTGTGCTTGTGTTCAAGTTCTACGATATTGGGTGAATTTTTTCCTAAGAAAAATTCTCACATAGTATCAAAGCTATACCGAATTCTTACATGGTATCAGAGCTATACCAAATTTTTACATGGTGTTAGAGCTCTTGGAGAATTTCTCTTAACATAGCCGTTCAAGACCATCTTCTTGCTTCAACACCTTGACTCAGATCTAGAGTATCATAGTCATTGGGAGTGTCTAGAGCCAAAGTAGACCTCACCATTATGTCTGGTGCATTGATTTGGTGAATTTTGACTATAATTTTGCCTACCCTAGGCATAGTCAAAATTGAGACAATTTTTATTTGCAAACTGGCACCCGAAGGACCGATTTGCAAAATTGGTATGATCATTTCAAATCTCTATATTTAATTTTTAGATCTACATTTTTTTCATCTACATCTCTGCTATTTTTTTCAGATTTGCATTATTTTTCAAAAAAATTTTGGCCATCGGGCCATAAGAGAGATTTTTTGCAAGTGAAGGTTGGTGCTTGCTCGTGCAAATCAGATATTTGCATCACATTCAGAAGGTCAAAAAACCCCCAAATTAGATTTTTTTCCATCCAAATTGGACATCTGAAGCAAAATCTAGAGCCATTTGATTTGTGGAGTCGCAACAGTGATTTGGAAAAAATAAAAGTAACAATGATTTTCAAACAATGATATCTCCCTCATACATAATCCTTTTTGCAAGCAATTTTTTTTTGTTTTGAGGTAGAATTTCATGATCTACACATTGGTGTGGGTGGTTTGAGATCTTTGTTTCTAAATTTTTCTGCAACTCACAAATCTCAATTTTTGCCACTTAAAATGCTTAGTACAGGCTCATCTAGACTCCAAATTAAGTTCCATTTTTTTGAAAGTGTGTATTTTTTGTCTACTTTCTAGATCTATAATCATATTATAGGTTTTGTGGACAAAAATACTACTTTTAGAAATAGGCCCTAAATTGGCAAGTGGTTACCAAGTGCCTAAATCATTCATTAGGGGGGTTCTTTGATTCTTTGGGGGTTCATTGATTGATCTCATGAAATTTTGTTTCACATGTAGGCATGGACTTAGACCCAGGTTGACAAATAGAAATTATCACAAATGGAGTGATACACTCCTTGATCATCTAAGAAGAGAGCATAAGGAAGTATTTCCTTATTTATGTTCCAACTAATTGATCTCTGGCATTGAAGAACAACCACTTGATAACAAATTTTTGGATATCATTTATTATAGTCTCTCTTCTTCTATTTTTTATAAGTTCATTACCAAGTTATGGTATCCATATGACCTTTGGATCTATCTTTGGGAGTTGTATGGAGACCCACACATTCCACAATTCCCAAAAGATCTTTTACCTCCAATTGCAGTTACATCCTCTCCAGATGAGATCACACCTCCAGATGCTCCTATTGCTCCTACTAATCCTATTCTAGCTACAGATGCTTCAGAGTTAGTGCAGTTGGACCCTTTATGTCTTCCTACTTTACCTTCATGTGACGACTTCCTTCCTGCTATTGTAGGCCTACTTATGGAGTCTCAAATTGAAGATGTGGGAGATACTATTGATGATATTCATGTTCTCTTTGAGGTGAATTCTTCATCTATTGCTGTAGTGACAGATTCATGTACTTCAGCACAACAGGGTACACTTTATCTTCCAGTTCCAACCTCAGGTGATGACTTCTTGACTGACATTTCAAGTTTGTTTGTTGAGTCACATACAAAAAATTTGGAATAATTCTTTGATGATATACCACTTCTCTTTGATGAGGATGATCCTTCTCCAATTGTTGTGAGGGCTCACTCTGACCCTCAAATCCGTTCTCTACATGATCAGTCTTTACAGGTTGAAGTGATTGTGGATCCTTATGTACAGTGGTTGTAGGAGGTCTCTTTTTCATTTGAGGAGATTGTTGGTTCTTTGAAATAGGTTCTATAGCAATCCTTGCTAGATATGCACTTCTTAGCAATTTTGGAAGGAGCCACCATCAGTATCAACACAGGGACACTTAAACAGAGTTTAGAGACACCATACATTATTGAGATTCTTTCTATGCAAAGGGGAAGTGTCTCACTAGTACCTCTGCCATTGTTTCTTCCAAAGGGGAGGAACATCATTCAGTGGTCATGGATCAACTTCTACATTGGAGCATTTCTCACTGATCAGCACGCTACCATTAGGCGGGGACTACCTCGTCTCCTTCTCCTTTTTGGGGCAAACTTTTACCTCTTAGGGGGTTTTTTCCTTCTCCCATTTCTCTTTTGTATATACTTGATGTATGTCGTAATGGGGGGTCTTGATTACTCCATGCATCCTATTTTCATCTCTCTTTTTGGTGGAGGGTTTTTCCCATGAGGTTTTCCCTCTTTCTTTGCTTTATGAGAGACTGCATTTTCATTATGTACATGGGTACCTAACATAGCATAGTAGCTAGGACCCATCATGCATTTCATCCTAGTTTTCGTAAGCTTAAGGGCATTCCCCTAAGTTGCACTTAAGGGGGGGGTTGTTGGTGTAAATAATTATTCACTATTTACACTTACTTAAGTTTAGTTAGGTTAATGCATTATTTTAATATTTATTTATTAGTCACCTAGGAGTATGTGCACTCCTAGTGTGTACATTCATCACGTACAATATAGAGCAATGTATGAGGACATACTTTGATATATTGATCATACTCCTTTTTGGTCTACAATTGTGCTTGTGTTCGAGTTCTATGATCTTGGGTGAATTTTACCTTAAGGAAAATTCTCACATGGTATCAGAGCTATACCAAATTCTTACATGGTATCAAAACTATACCAAATTCTTACAAAAACAAATAAAGAAGCAGATAAGACGAAGGAAGATGCAAGAGGGTTTGATGTAGGGAGCTCCCCTTAATACCATAACTCATAACAAAAACATGGAAACAACAAAAAATATGAGAACAAAATATGGACTTCTTATTTGCACCACAAATGCATAATTATAGAATTCATAAGTACAATATGCTAATCCACTTGGGTGCCTTCAGTACATTAATTTGCAAGACAAGCTGCGAACTATCACCCAGAGCTATCCTAGACAATGTTTGAGCCTTTCTTAAATAGGCAATTGTATGCCGCCTAGGAAGGTTCTAGATGCTCAAACTTAATACCTAGGGCTAATAGACCCTAACAATACACATAGAGTCAGCCAGATACATCTTTGACAAATTATTTTAGAAATTTTGGTAGCCCAACTTCCAAAGACCATAACTCACGAACCGTTGCTCTGATTGGCTATTATAACCACTTTCCAGAAATGCTAGCTCCTAATCTACAAACTTGGAACTGCATTAGCATCCTTCCATCAAGTTTTCAAACCTCATTCAGGCACTTTAAGGCCTCTAATGGTGAGCTTGAAAATTTTTCTACAAATTTTCCCACCGAAAATCTGCAACAACTTCTTTGATACTAATGCTCAAGCAATGAGATTTTTATGGTAGGCTTGCAACTCTAAAATGAACCTTCTTGTAGAAAATGAGAACATTTTGAGCTCATATGACAAACTGAAAATAGCAAGTTCCCATAAATAGTAACCACCCTATCTACTAGTCCTTACTAAAATAGAAAAGACTAAAATACAATATGACAAACTTACTAAAAATAGAAAGTTCCCATAAATAGTAACCAACCTATCTACTAGTCCTTATTAAAATAGAAAAGATTGAAATACAAATATTTTTGGGTGATGCAAGATTGCTCTTACACCCAAGATGCTCCTACATCAGACACTCGGGGTAATTTGAGAAGTTACCCCGTCACATCTCAGGTGTTTAGAGGAAAACCAAGATGGTTAACCTCCTCCTTTGCTAGCCATGATGAATCCTTGACTGATCTACCTTTCCATTTGACCAGATATTCCTCATAAGTTATGTTTCTGGTACTTTTTCTAACACAACTATCTAGTATCTCCTCAATCTCCTTTGTAGTCGAACTAGCTGTTGGAATGCTCCACTGCACTTCTACAACTTCATCTCAATCACCTCCTTCATAATACTCTATCAATTTGAAATATTCAATTTAGCATGCAACTCTACTTCATACGCATTTTCAGAATCATGCCTCTTCACTATCTTGCACAGTCCAAACTTCTTTATCTTCAACTTATTATATGTATCCACTAGAAAACACTCCTTTCTCAAACGAACCATGACTTCATCTCCAATCTGAAATTTCTTATATGTCCTTTTCACATCTACCTTTTCCTTATACTATGTATTCATCTTTATGATGTGCTTCCTCACCTCCTCATGGATGTTCTTCACGTGTTTAGCAAATTTGTTTGCTTTAGCACTACTTATCTCTCCTTTATCCAACTGCCTCAATTCAAAAGCATTTTTGGGACTACTCTCAAATACAATCTAGAATGGTGATTTACTAGTACTCTTATTGATAGAATTATTATATGCAAATTCTACCTGTGGTAAAATCATATCTCATCCTTTTGGTTTATCTCCAACCATCCATCTCAACAAGTTTCCCAAACTACAATTCGCAACTTCTGTCTTTCCATTAGTCTGTGGATGATATGATGAACTAAACTTCAAATTTGTCTTCAACTTCTTCCATAATGTACGCTAGAAATACCCAACAAATTTTGGTATCTTGATATGAAACTATACTCTTTGGCAGATGATGTAATCTCGCCACTTCTCTGAAAAACAACTATACTACGTGAACAACATCACTAGTCTTCTTGCAAGGAATAAAATGTGTCATCTTTGAAAACTTTTCAACCACCACAAAAATAGAATCATGCCCACACTCTATCCTTAGTAATCTAAGAACAAAATCCATGCTGATATCCTCCCACGGCTTCTCTGGTATAGGCAATGGCTGGTAGAACCCTGTAGTCTACTTCACTCTATTTTCCATCTGACGTACTCTACAACTTTGTACAAACTTCATCACATCTTGATGCAACTATGGTCAGTACTAATTTTTAGCAACCAAAGCTATAGTTTTATCTCTGCCAAAATGTCCAGCCAATCCTCCACTATGCTTCTCCTTGATAACATTTTCTCTCATTGGACTTCTAGGAATGCACAACTAGCTTCCTTTGAACAATATATTATCCTAGATCATGAAATCCAACCACTTTGTCCTATCAAGTGTAACAAGTTCTGTATAAGCCTACGCTTCAAAAAAATTAGGATCATCTGGATACAATATACTGAGTTCCTTGAACCCAACCACCTCTATCTACATTTCTATCAGCAAAAATTGTCTTCTACTAAGAGCATTTGCAACTTTGTTAGACATCCCACTCCTACGTTTCAAAATAAATATATAACTCTGCAAAAACTCAACCCACTTTAAATGCCTTTGGTTCAATTTTCCTTGACTATTCAAATATTGCAAAGCTTGATGATCAATATACAAAACAAACTCCTTTGGAAGAAAATAGTGTCTCCACTTCTTCAATGCTTGAATTGTAGCATAAAATTTTTGATCATAAACAAAATATTTTCTTTTTGCATCATTGAACTTCTCACTAAAATAAGCAATAGGTCTACCTTCCTAGCTCAAAACAACTCCTATTACAGTACCACTAGCATCATAGTCTACTTGAAATGCCTTGTTAAAATCAGGAAGTGCTAAAATAGGTTGCTCAAAAACTTTCTATTTCAACAAATTAAAACTCTTATATGCTCCTACAGTCCACTTAAACTCTTTCCTATCCCCTCTCATTGTTTCAGTCGAGGGTCCACAAATACTGCTAAAACTTCTTATGAACTTTTTGTAAGATGTAGCCAGTCCATGAAAAGATCTTACCTCTGTCACACTCCAAGGAGTAGGCCATTCAAGGATAGCCTTCACTTTCTCTGGGTCCATTTTTAGACCTTCTCCTAAGACTACAAATCCCACGTACACCAACTCTTTCCTTACAAAACTACACTTCTTCAGGTTTATCAACAAATTTTCTTCCCTCAACTTATCAAACACCTTGCAAATATAAATCAAATGCTCCTCTAATGTCTTACTAAAGATCAATATATCATCTAGGTAAACAATGACAAACTTACCTAGAAACTCCTTCAATACCTCATTCATGAGCCTCATGAAAGTGCTTGTTGCATTGGTTAACCCAAAAGGCATGACTAACCACTCATATAGTCCTTCCCTTGTCTTGAAAGTAGTCTTCCACTCATCACCTTCTCTGATATGAATATGATGGTACCCACTCTTCAGATCTATCTTTGTGCAATACTTAGCTCCACTCAAAAAATGCATAATATCATCCATCCTTGGCAATGGAAATCTATACTTTATTGTGATCTTGTTGATAGCATGAGAATCTATGCAGATCCTCCATTCTCCATTCTTCTTTAGTGCTAATACTGCTGGTACAACACATGGACTTAGACTCTCTCAAATCAACCCCTTCTACAATAACTCATGAACTTGCCTGGTCAACTCTTCACATTTTGCTGGTGTCATTATGTCTATTGCTTTGTTTGGAAAATTGGCTCCTGGAACCAGATCTATCTAGTGACTGATCTTCCTCACTGGGGGCAATACTTTAGGTACATTATCTGATACTATATCAAAAAACTCTCTCAACATATCTGTAACTTCTACAGATACCTCCTCAACTTCTTCTCTACTATCTTTAGGAATTATAACAAAACATGTATGCTTATGCTTCGTACCTTTAAGAAACTCTTTTCCATCAAGAAAACATATTCTGGCAGCAGTACATACCTTTTCTTCTTTATCATTTAATGAATTCAACTTATGTTTCACTCCATCCTTAGAGTGTAGGTATTTGCTCACCCATCATATACAACATGCCTGTCAAACTACCATGGCCTACCCAAAAATATATGACATATGTCCATAAGTATGATATCACATAGTACCTCATCTTGGTAGCTTCTAATATTGAACTTTGTTGAGCACTGCTCATTGACCATGACCTTGTGGTCATCTTGAACCCAAGCAATACGGTATGGACGTGGGTGTTTTTGCCTCTTTAGCTTCAACTTGCTGAGCATCATTTCTAACACTAGATTATCAGTACTTCCACCATTAATGATCACATCACAACACTTATCTTCACATCTGTACCTTTTGTGAAACAAGCTCCTTCTTTGCTCAAGTTCATTCTCACCACTCAACAAGACTCTTCAGTTAACTAAGACTTCTCCTCTTTCAGAATCTTCAGAATGTGAGGATCTAGCATCTTCATCAACATGTGCAACTCTTTCCTGACCTTGTGTTCTTTGATCTATCCTTCCTTGGCACTAGGTACTTTCAAATGCTCTATGCCCTTCTTCTCTGTAGCGAAAACATTTTCCACAAAAGCCTCCTCTTTCAGATCCTTGTCCTCTGCCTCTTCTTCTTTGATCTCTATTGTTTTGATTTCTCCTTCTAGCCTCATCCTTGTTCTTTTGATTATCATTATGACCACCATAAGATCATCCACCAGATCTTCCACCACGACCTCTTCCACTGTCCTTATTATAAAACTTCTTGCTCAGTTTCTCCTCAACTCTTAGGGAAAACTGGTATACCTCCTCAATACTGCTCATTTGAACCAGACTTAGCTCATCCTGAATGCTTGGCCTTAAACCATTAAGATAATGAGTGAATTTCTCCTTATCAGCTTCTACATGACCAATTCTAATGAGAATTTGGTAGAACTCTTTGGTATACTCTTGAATACATTTTCTTGCTTGCTTCAACCCTTGCATTTTCTTCAACATATCAAGCTCATAATCCACGGGAATGAATTTTCGCTTCAATTTATCTTTCATCCGATCCCATCTAGTGATTTTTTCCTTTCCCTTTCTATTTTACTCCAATTGAACCTCCTACCACCAGATCTTTGCATGTCCCTTTAGTTTTGCCTTCACAAACTTGACCCTATCAAGATCATCAGTATCTTCATACTCAAAGTACTCCTCTAGTTCATTGATCCAATCAATCAGCTCCTCTAGGTTAAGATTTCCTAAAATTGTAGGAACCTCAAACTTAGGAATTTTTCCAATCTTGGAGATGGCCCTAGAAAGCCTCTCTTCCTTTGAATTTAGAACTGCCTCTACTTTAGCATTTTCTTTTATTTCATCCTCATCCTCACTTTCATCTCTTATGGTAAGATTCATTCCTCTATGCATTTGTTCTTCCAATACTTGCATTTGTCTTTGGAGGGCTCGAAAACCCTTAGGTGTAACACCTGCAGCTCTTTTGCCATGCTCTCTTCGTGGAGGCATTTTTGCACTTCCACTAAAACCCTAGTACAAACTGCCTCACAATTGGCAATCTATCTACACACTCAGCCCAAACCACGGTCTTGGTGCAAACTGCCTCACAGTTGGCGATCTGTCCACACACTCAAGAACTCTAGCTCTGATACCACCTGATGCAGGGAGCTCCCCTTAATACCATAACTCATAACAGAAACATAGAAACAAAAAAAAATACGAGAACAAAATATGGACTTCTTATTTGCACCACAAATATGAAATTATAGAATTCATAAGTACAATATGCTAACCCACTTGGGCACCTTCAGTACATTAATTTGCAAGACAAGTTGTGAACTATCACCCAAAGTTGGTTAGACAATGTTCAGGCCTTTCTTAAATAGGTAAGTGTATGCCACTCAAGAAGGTTCTAGATGTTCAAACTTAATACCTAGGGCTGACAAACCCTAACAATACATATAGAGTTGGCCAAATACATCTTTGACAAATTATTTTAGAAATTTTGATAGCCCAACTTCTAAAGACCATAACTCACAAACTGTTGTTCTGATTGGCTAATATAACCACTTTTTGGCAATGTGAGCTCTTGATCTACATGCTCAAAATGGTGCTAATGCCCTTTCATGGAGTTTTCAAACCTCATCTAGCCACTCTAAGGCCTCCAACAGTGAGCCTAAAGTTTTTTTTGCAAATTTTTCTACTAAAAATTCACAATAATTTCTTTGATACTAATGCTTGAGCAATGAGATTTTTATGGTAGGCTTACAACTCTAAAATGAACCTTCCTATAGAAAATGAGAACATTCCAAGCTCATATGACAAACTTACTAAAGATAGCAAGTTCCCATAAATAGTAACCACCCTATCTACTAGTCCTTCTTAAAATAGAAAAGACTGAAATACAAATATGTTTGGGTGATGCAAGATTTCTCTTATACCCAGGATGCTCCTGCATCAGGCTCTAGAGCCTTTGGAGATGCCAAAAATAGAAGTTCAACCTTCTCTAGGTGTTTCTAGGAGTTAAAATGATGTCAAAATGCATTTTCAATGTATGAAATGGTCCAAATTTAGAACAAGCAATTAACTGTCAGTGCATCTCTAACTTCTTCAAAAAATTCTAGTGCACCTTTGGAGAAGCACACCTTAGTGAGAGGTCCAAGATATCCAAAATTTTCCCAAGTGTCAAAATAAAAATTCTAGCTTCTATGTTTTCTTCCCCTTTATACTAGAGGTATGTCTAGATACTTGCTATTAAATTTCCCTATGATCTCTATCACTTGGGCCACATCTAGAAAATCCAAAGCATTGTACTTATTCTTTACTATTTGTTAGTATTTGCTAACTTCTATGGGAGTCTCTAAGAAGTCTTCTAGTTTTACATCTAATTCTAGCAACACCTCCTCTATCTTAAATGCTTGTCTAATGTCTTCATCAATTGAAGCTTCTTCAAAGGTCTTCTAAAACTGTTCAACAACTTCTTGCATAGTTTATCCCTTGACTCATCTTCAAAAATGTCAAGGCAAGCATCACTGTAATACTTCTCAAATTCCAAAATTTGTTGTTGGGTTTCATCCTTGAGCTTATGAATATCCACATGTAATGTCTCCATTACTTTATTACCAGCAACAATCTTCTTGATCCAATTATCTATCTTATCCAATTCTTCCCCTATATATACATCCATAAGAATATGATACCTTTGACCCTTTATTGACTATAATGCTTGAAGGTCTTTACCCCAGGTATGTACTACATCCATCAATCCAAAATCTTATTGGAAGCATGAATGTTGATGATATTCCTATGGGGGAGTATTGTGGAAACATGATTAGATCATTATCATGATGATATGTTACATTCATGATTGTATTTTTCATTCATGTCAACACAATAGTTCTCTATGGTATCCTGATATAAGAACAACGGAAAGATCAAGTTGGTACAAATATACAATTGAGCATTTTCACTAAGCGAGGTTAAAGAGAGATCATACTATGTGTCTAGTATATGTAGCTAACCTCAAAAGCATAAGATATGAACTTTGGAAGAAGTTATGGAAGTTTTGGTGTTGACTATTTTAAGATAGAGTTTATAAAGGCATGTTCTGCTAAACTTGTTATATCTATTAGTAGATTTATTATTTAGAGAAGATGAAGTTACAGATGTGAAGAAGACATGTTGGTGATGATGTGGCTAAGTTCTCTCATCATAATGACATGTGTACGAAAAGTTATTTAAGTTGCAAGGAAGAAGATTAATGTTATCGCTAAGTGTAACATGTTCTTAATATGGTGCTATAATGATTAATTGAGAAGGTTTAACAAAATACTTGAGGAATTGTTTTATGGATTCAATATAAAGGAAGGACATTTTCCTTTATCATGAGCATGGATGTGAAGTAATTGTTAGCGGCACAATGTCATGCCCTAGATTTTACAATGCAAAACACAACCAACAAATTTTTTTTTTGAAAGGTAAACTGAAGGGTAATATATATAGATCTATACTTTGTTATGAATATTCTATCGAACTATGGATTGTCAGGAATATAGCAATACATTGTTTCATTGAGAATATTAGAATGTTACTTATTCAATCATCAAGTTAGAGGCAATACTTTATACCATTCAGGAATGCTTCAACCTTGTTTTAAGATACGTGAGTAAAATAGTAAATTTTCAGGATAAGGTTTGAAGATCATTAATTCTATTTGGTGTAGGAAGATCCGTTTCATTTGGAATTCTTACACCTCAAGTTTCTAAGAGAGGGCAATTAGTTTTCCTAACATCCGTTGAAATCCAAGCCATAACATAAGGGCCCTATGATGTTATATTTTCGATTCTACATCCTACCCTTGAAATGGGATGATAAGGTACAATTATAATTCAAGAGTCTTAATACATCGAGGATGTGTAGGTATACATATTTGTTTTGGGTATTCTGCTAGCAATTCATCCTTCAACATATATGTATAATTTTGCACTTATAAAGTGATCTTGATCCCTTACATTTTCAAGCCAATTCCATTCCATTTTATTTAATTATTTAATTATTATTATTAATTATTTATTTTTTATTATTCTTATTTTTTCTTCTCTTTATATATAGGAGTACCAATTTTAATGAACTCTTGCACATTGTTATTTCATTAACTCTAATTTAGTTACCAATCTATATACCATAATTTTGAATACACACACACACACGCGCGCGCGCGCGCGCACACTATTTATTTTAATTCTAATACTACTTAAAATCTCATTATTAGTGATCAACTAATTAATGTTGATTAATATCCAAATTTGATTATTTCTCATATGAAAATTAATTAATTAAAGTTTCTATACTGACTAAGTGTCATTACCTATCTTAACAACCAATAAACTACTAACTAGTCTATACTTAATCTAATAGCCAATTTCTCCACTCAATTTAACCATGTAATTTACTTCACTAATTTAATTTTCTTAATTACAATTTAATTATTACACACCCTAATTCTCTCCCATACTACCTACCCGTCCAATAACATGATAAAATAATTACAATCATAATTATTTGGTTTAGCTACTTAAAATTTTGCATATCTAATCCCAACCTTGGCTATCATTTAAACCTCTACATTCTCCCAGGTGAATTCCCATGTCTTAGGGTCACGTGCCCTATTTTCCTCCTTCTAAGTGATGTGACATTAGTCCCATCACTCCCCCCCTTAGGTGCCTAAGTCAAAGGCTTGGGAAACATTTAGACCAAGGTGGCTTAACCCTTTTATTAAGGATGGAGGTGTCTTATTCCAAATGTTACTAACATATGTTAGTGGAGGGTCTTTCTCCCAAGTGCTTAAATATTTTTCAAGAAGGGGGAGGCACCTAGGAGAGTGGGGGCCACTATCCCCCTCTCTTGTATGATTAACTTTTCTATACCATTAGTCAATGGTGCTTAGGTTTTTTTTTTGTTTAAGTTTTGATTATTGTTCATTTTATTTTTTTTGTTTTGTCTTATATTAATTTGGAGGAACATTATATGTACACGTGCCTACACTCAAAGGAGTTTTATTTTATCATAGTTTTGATGTGAGTTTGACATGTTTTAGGTACCTAGGTAGGTACTTGGGTTAGTATATTAATATGTTATTTTCTTTTGCTCTAAAGTGGTTATTTTAATTATATCTTATAAAGAAGATTCTGGGTATATTATCTCTGAATAAAATATTGGTCTGTAATAGGTATCAACATTTTTTTTTCATCCTCATGCAAATTCTAGTGAATAAATGGGCACCTACAACAAACTTTTTCCCATAGATTTTTAAACTATGTCATATAAGGAGTTATTTTCCTCCACTTCAACTATGAAGATAAGATGTTTTATTGGTGATAAAATTGATGTTATCATTTGATCTATATAATCTACAGATTTTATGATACAAGACAACTCAAAGTTTAACACTTTGATGTATACGTTCTATTTTAAATATTTCTCAAGGACGATTATTATCACATATGAAAAATAACTACTCATAGAACAATGAATTCAAGGATGATTTGTATCATATATGAAAACAATTACTCCTAGAAACAATGAATTCTTTCCATGCATACTTATGTACAAATACAATATTGAAACTTTTATTCATATTTCACCAATCACAAAACAAGAAGCTTTGCAATAATCTCACTCCTCCTACCTTGGAAATAAAATATTAACACTAACTTTCTCACATGAAACTTCCACAAGTTTTAGCTATGGATTGATTACTTAAATCTACATGTGTACAATAAATCAATCTCCTATCTGCAACATGAATTCTAGATTGATGAATATTTCTTCACTTGATAATTTCCAAACAAATATGTTCATCCCCTTTTTTTAACAATACATTATCTATTTTCCTTCCTACACAACTATGATAATATCACATACTTTCTTTTGCAAGGACAACTATATACAAAGTCTTGGATTTCACTTTGCACACTAACAACAAGATACAATAGGAGATGAATCCCTCTCATAGAACAAAGAAACAAAAATGGAAGTTAATTTCACAACACAAGATTCTTAAAAAATTCCAAGATTGTAACCCCAATCTCCTCAAGGAATCCATTCTCACAAAACCTACAAAACAACACAAAAACTAGGAACCATGGAGGCTCACCTCCCATCCTAGGCTTCTATGATGCCACCCATTGAGCAAGGGGAACACATCCCAAATGGGATACACACAGCATTTATTAATGCATGAAATCACACAACACAACACATACGATCCCTCTCATGGCTTGCACATTGATTCGCCATTGGAATCATAATTACAATGGGTGAAGGTGGGCTCTTCAAGGAGGAGAATGCCATATCCAAAATTTCAAGATATAATTGCATTATTGCCTCTCAAGGCTATCAAAAGAGTCTCCTCCTTCTTACACATGCACTTATACCTCCAAAACAACAAAAGGCATATGACTTCAATGGAGCCCATACTCCACAAAAGAAAGAACAACTCCTCATCATGAGGTAGATTTTCTCAACTACAATATTGAGCCCAACTAACCCCTTCACCCAAGGCTTCTCTTTCCTCTCAAGGGTGAGTGAAGCCTTCACACCCATGAAAAAATTCAACATTAAAAAAAAAAAAGGAAATCAAGGAAGAAAACCAAGAAAATGCATGAAAAACAATGCACACTCACAACACAAAAAAAAGATTACAATAAAAATACATGATCCCATAACAACAATCCATAGTTGCAAATTCATTATGCAATGTTAAAACAAAATTGTCATGGTTTGAGCACCAACCTTGGTACAAGCTTAAGACAATGATAGTTGATGAAGAGCTCCCTTAGCCTCCCTCTAAAACCCTAACTATCTCTAAACTTAGAGAGTGGGTGAATACCCCACTAGTTTGTCCAAGACTCTCTAAAAAGGCTTTCCCACTAACTATTTTGGCAAAAACACCAAGCCACTCCCTCTTACAAACTTGTCTCACCCTAAGTTTGCTAAGTTTTCCCTCTTACATGGGGAGAACTCATGTGACAACTCCATTTTCGAATTGGTGGAAGAATGCATGGGTAAAGGGGCCCCCCTAGGCTACCTAGGCATTAACATGGTCAAAATTAGGTCCCTAACATGTTATACTATCATATGGGTAGCTCATTTTCACATAAAAGACAATTTGGGACCACCTAATGGCCCTTCGAAACCCTAGCCAAGTCTAAATTCTAATTTCCTTTTGATAATGACTCATCCTATCCCTTGTTAAGTGGGTTTACATAAGCATTAACAAGGTAATTAGTTTTAGGGTAAAATGTTGCCATGACCAAAACCCTAGGTGACATGTCATTAACACACAAAAATCCACAAGTGTCAAATGACACATAAAAGCACATTACACATCATCATGACATGTCCCAAATGCATCCTTGAGATTAAAATTTTCACACACAAGAAAACTTATGTTTATGAAATAAAATACATCACAATGAGGCTTTTGAATCTTCCAAAGATTTGCCTTGGCTAAACCGTGTTCACATAAGTTTGGACCTTGTTTCCCTCAAAATTTTCCATGGTTCCACTTCCTACACACTAAACTCAAGCATGAGTAGTCCAAGAAGGTCATATAAAATACATATCATAAATGCATGTAATTCAAATGTTACGTAATACATATTAACATAATTCAATTAAATTTATTTTCCTAATCATTTCAAATACATCATTCAAAATGTTAAAATATCAAAAGTTGTATATCACATTAAATCATAAACCATCATAATCAAATAAACATTTCACATCACATCATAATCTAATTTCTATCTTGCCATGTGTAAAGTTGCATCCATATTTGTTTGATCATCCCATTCACAATATTAGGTTCTTAATACATATCATAGATGCAAAACACCACTGTAAATGTCAAAATCAATAGATAAAACAAGCCACTATCCATCTAAGTCTTGAATTGATGTCAAAATATCCAAGTCTTGAATATCAAAATGCAAGAAAAAATATCTATGCTATGACAGGTTGGGGTGAGACCTCACACACAATGAGTAGAATGCAAAGTTGAGTAGAGCAGAGCGAAGGTGAAGGAATCTTCATTGCCGATGTTTTATTGTGTGATCTGGAGTTGGATACTTGGATCCAAAGTTCATGACCTAGTGTATAAGGTCTGATAGTGATTGGTCTGGTTAATAGGACAAAGGAAAGGAGTTAAAGTACAGTACATAAAATTATTCCGCAAGGAATAGTTGAGAGATCAGTTGGATAGTGAGTTTGGTGATCTTGACTTGGAAGTTGTTTGGAGAGTGGGTCCTTCTATCTTCTCACTGTAGACACCTAAAAACCTTTAGAAAATAAAGTATTTTTATTTTCTAAAAAAGTCTTGATGACATCATCATTTATTAATTAATTAATTAATTAATTTTTATGCCATTAAATCCTTTTATCTTAATTAAAAATATTTAATTAAGGAATCCCTCCCAAAAATGTTTAAATCTTATTTAAACATTATTTCCTTATTTATTAATTATTTAATTAATAAATTGACCAAAAAACCCAAAATAAATATTAAAATTTTTTTTTGCCCAAAACTTGGCCAATTTCCTTAAGACCACTAACCTCTTCCAAAATCTTCTAATCCTTCTTTAATTTTAATTAAAGGCTAATCCCATCATTTCCTACCCCTAATTCCAACTCAAAATATTTAATTAAGATTAAATATTAATCCTCATGTTTATTAAAAAAGTTTTAATAAATATCTCCTCAACCCAAACCCTTGAAATAAATAAAACTTTATTTATTTCCTAAAAATCTAATTTATCCTCATCCTAAGAAGTTCTAGACTCTTCTAAAAAGTCTTCATCCTCATCCTAGGAAATTCTAGACTATTCTAGAAAGTCTTTATCCTCATCCAAAGTCTAGACTCTTCTAGAAGATGTCTTTAAACCTAATCCTAATCCCTTCCTAACCTTGTCACATTCCCTAAACATGGGTTAAGAATTACTAACCCAAGCCAAAGTTAACAAATATCTCCTCCTTCACCCACCCTCATTAAATGCCATCCACTTGCCTATCCCTAAGCTAATCCTAAACCATCCTAATCCATCCTCTAATCATTTGCACAAGCCTAAGCAAGCTTAAAACCCTCCTAATCAAGCCCAAGTCGAAATTGCTCTCATCTCCCTCAAAATATCTCAACCATAAAACTTTATGAAGTCCACTAGGCCATAAATGACTCTTCCAAGCCCTTTTATTGCTCTTACAAGTCATTATGAGGGTCTTTATGAAGATTTTATCCCTTGAGCCTCCTTTGTTGACTCATCCTTCCCCTTTCCTCCATCCTCTCACCATGTGACATGTGTCACTCCTTGGTTGGTTGTAAGGAAGCACAATCCATGTGCTCTCCTCTCATGCAATCTGAGCCCTCCATGAGCTTTTTCCCATCCTTGCATCTTAGCCCTCAATCCCTCAAGCCTCTTGCCTATAAATTGGATCCTTCCCCTTTGCAAAATAACACAATCCATGAAATAAAGTCATAATGCCATTTTGAGAATCCATTTTACATCAAAACCATACACTCACACCCAAATCCACAATCATCCATTGAAGCCTTTGGAAGCATATTGAGCATACATCCTATCTATTTAGAGAAAGCCACTCAACAAGAGAGCTTCTCATTGAGAGAGCCCATTAATGGCTCATATTTTCAATTGAGAGCTCATCTTAGTCTATCTTGAAGTTTATGAATTTTGTTTAGTTTGTAGAAACTTTATTTAAATTTGGTTTCTATTAGCATACTAACATTACTCATATACACTCACAACTCCTAATAGGGTTGGCACAAATCCTAAAAGGGTTGGAATCTCCTAACATGGATTCAAAGTCTCCTAACAAGGACTCGTATGTAATAAATGTTGTAATAGACTCTTAACAGGGTCCATCCTTTAACAAGGAATATTCATAGTAGTACATCATCTTGTGGGCATTATTCCCACTGAGGTTTTCCCTTTGATCAAGGATTTACCTAGTTAACATATCTAGTGTAAAGAACAGAGGACACCCCCTCTTAGTTATCTTGGTGATTTATCAGATTTGTGTAAAGAACAGAGTATTGAGTTTTCCAATCCAGCATCCTTCTGTTGTATACAAAAGAATAGAAGTACAAACAAAGATAGATCCAGATCTAAAAAAGAAATAAAGATAAAAGATAGTATTAATATACTTACAAAGAGAGAACCAAAAGGTATGAAAATTTTTGTTTGTTGGACATGTAAAGAATTTTGTCACTTTTCAACTAGATGTCCTAAGAGGATAAGAAAAACTAGAAAGAGCTTATGTTTTGATAAAGTTGAAGAATTTAGAGCAAGTATAGAAAGATCCTTGAAAGACTATGATAATAAGTCTAGATTGGTTAATGAAGAACAAGTAATAGAAAATAGTTTTGGAGTCCATTATGGAAAGTGCTAATGTGAGAGTTGATGAGAAATTTAGGATACAAGAAAGAATAGTTGATTACAATTCAGATGATGAGAATGTTGTTACTAAACCAAGGAATGATGAAGTATTTTTTGAGACTAACATTGATTTGTAGAATAAAAGAGAGCCAAGGCAAGAACATATCTTAGAACCTTTAATAATAGAGCTAAGAGTTGAGATAGCAACTCCTACTTTGGGTAAGAATATGACAAAGAATCATCCACCCAGGTAGATCATCAAAAGTAGAGATAAAGGTGTGATGATAAGAAGTAGAAACAACGAAGAACTATGTTTGATATCTCAAGTTGAACCTAAGAATGCAAATGAAACATGTAAAGATGACTATTGGAAATAAGCTATTAAAGAGGAAGTAGATTGAATAGTAAAGAATGAGACTTGGGAATTAGTTCCCAAACTATCAAACAAGAATATAATAGGAACTAAATGGGTATTCAGAAACAAGATGAATGAGTAGGGTTAGTTGTAAGGAACAAATAAAGACTGGTATGTAAAGGTTACTCACAGCAAGAAGGAATAGACTATGCTGAAACCTATGCTCCTGTGGCAAGAATAGAAGTAGTAAGGTTATTTTTAGCATATGTAGCACATAATAAATTCAAAGTATATCAAATGGACATCAAGTCAACATTTCTAAATGGAGAACATGAAGAAGAGGTGTACATAGAACAGCCTAAAGGCTATCCTTTGATAGATGACAAGGAAATAGTATGCAAACTGAAGAAAGCATTTTATGGCTTGAAGTAAGCACCCAGGACCTAGTATGCAAGGTTGGACAAGCATTTGACAAAGCTTGGATATAAAAAAGTTATGGTAGATAGTAATCTCTATTGGAAAGAAATTGATGATGGATTGATGATTTTGGTAATATTCGTTGATGATATCATATTTTGAGGAAATGATGATGAAAGTGATAAATTTATAGGAGAAATAAAGAAGGAATTTGAAATGAGCATGATAGGAGAGATGAAATATTTTCTAGGATTACAAATTGTGCAAGATAAAGAAAGAATCTTTATTTCTCAGACTAAATATTTGAAAGACTTACTAAAAAGGTTTGGTTTGGAAACATGTAAACCCATTGGAAAACCTATGGTAACTGGACACAAGTTATCTAAAGAGGATGAGATACCTAATATTGAGTAGAAGAAGTACATATCTATGATTGGAGGATTGCAATATATGACTCACACAAGGCCAAATATAGAAAATGCAGTTGGAATTATTATAAGATTTCAAGCTAATCCCAGAGAAGCGCATTATGTAGTAGTCAAAAGGATATTTAGATACCTAAAAGGAACATTTGGGTTTGGATTGTAGTATGTTATATCTAATGATTTCACTTTATGTGCTTATACTGATGTTGATTGGACAAGTAGTATGGATGACAAAAATAGCACCAGTGGTGGAGCCTTCTTTCTTGGAAGAAGATTAGTTTCTTGGCTAAGTAAGAAGCAAAATTGTACCTCACAAAGTATAGTGGAAACAAAATATGTTGCAACAACAAACAATTTTAATCAAATTGTTTGGATGAAGCAGATGTTGAAGGATATAAGGATAGAATTCTGTGAACCCGTTGTCATACATTGTGACAACACAAGCATAGTAAATATGTCTAAGAATTTAGTGTTGCATTCTAAGACTAAGCACATTTCTATCAAGTATCACATGTTGAGAGAAAAAATTGCAAAAAAAGAAATTAGATTGGAGTATGTGAGCACTAAATAACAAATTGTAGATATCTTCATTAAACCTCTTCCCAAAGAGACTTTTGAGTATTTGCGAGGTATGCTAGGGGTTATGCCCCTTCCTACATCAGAGAAGATGATTCAAGAGTGAATCAGTCTAGTGTAACAAAGTACTATTATTGTCTAGACTAAATGTTGATGCTTCCTATATGGGGGAGTATCTGTGATGGAAAAATTTATCTAGGATACTTGTTGGATGTTGTTTTTGAAATAGTTTCTTTGGACACTTGAGCTAGTTAGAAATAGTTGTAGAGACCGTTGGTTGCTAAAACCTTTGACATTAATGTCAATAGGGGAGAAGTTCAGCATGAAAAACAATTTGAGTGCATTGAAGGGAGAAGTTTAGCATAAAAAACAATTTGATGCAAGCACATTGAGGTATATCAATGGGGCAGAATGATTGATGGAGAGGATTTGAAAAGAAAGATTAACAATCTTGATATTAGAGTTCTTTGGCCAAGATATAACTTTGTCCTCTTGAAAGGTGACTCTGAATCCTTGATCAACAAGACTAGAAATAGAGACCAAATTCCTTTTTATTCTAAGTACATATAAAACATTTTTGAGTTAGAGAGTAATTCCTGAATTTAGGTGAATTGAGCAACAGTCAATACCTTTGATTGGATGAGCAAAATTATCTCCAATGGTGAATTCTTCTAAGGAGTATTCCAAAAAGCTATCAAATTTGTCTCTAAAACCTGGTATATGTCAAGATTCTCCACTGTCTATAATCCAAGTGTTTTTGTTTGGGTTTGATTCACTTGAAAGAGCTAAATAAAATGCATAGTTTTCTTTTTCCTCTTTCTCTACTTTCTCTTCCTTGATTTCTGCTAGGGCTGCTTGAATTCTCTTTTGTTTAGGGTAAAATTTGTGTGAGTGGCCAAATTTGTTCACATTTGAAACATTTTATTTTAGACCAATCACATTTTTTATATGGTTTGTCAAATTCCTTCTTATTATGTTTGAATTTTCTTTTCTTGTTATAATTTGCATGAAGAGCTTGAATGTCTCCCTCTTGATTTATACTTAGTCCTCTTGAGACTAATCTTGATTCTTTTTGTGTGCATTCATTTTTTAGTAATTCAAATTTAGGAAGCTCAGATCGGGAGCTTAGACCTCAAATAAATATTTCCCAAGATAGAGGAAGTCCTTTTAATGCTATCATGCTAAGTTCTTTGCCATCAACTCGATTTCCAATTGCTGCAAGTTAATCTTTTAATTCATAAATTCTTAGAAAATAGGACGTAATTGACTCCCCAATATTCATTTTTATGTATAGTAGATCTTGTTTTAGTGTTAGTAGTTTACTAGTATTGTTGATTTCAAATGTGTATTTAATAGTAGAGAACATCTCAAATGCAGTCTTAAGACTGGATATAGAAGGAAGAATATGATCCTTCATAAAGTCTATAATAATTTTTATGGCCTTGTTGTTATGTCTTTTCCATGTCATTTTATCTGGATCATTTCCAGGCATGAATTTGTTTGATTTTATGTACTCTTCTAATTCCATTTCTCTTAATATTATCATGACTCATATTTTCCATGATGAAAAGTTTGATGCTCCCTTAAGTCTACCCTTTAATCTTATGTGATTAACCATTTTGTTTTTGAGGAGAAAAATTTAAAATTTTGAGATTATAGATTTAATTTTGAATAATAGAGTTTCTTATCATAATGGATCTGATACCATGCTAATTTTAAGGATCTTAGATAGATAAAACTATTATATCATAATTGAACAATAATAAATATTCTTACTTATTATCTTAGATTGTAGAAACAGAGATGCAGATCTTTGTCTTTGAACGACAATCAATGTATAATGATCTTTAGTTTATTGCACCAATAGAGGATCACCGAAACTGAATGCATTTAACCTATAGTGAATAGTAAGTAGATCACTCAGACTTGTATGTCATGGATTGATATTAGTCTTAGCAATTTACTTGGCGCATATATATAAATGCAAAGGGTCACATCTCTGTAGAGACATGACTGACCAAAGGTCACGTAGAGTCATGCCTCTATGTAGGCATGACTTAACTATTACTAACCATAATTGATTATTACACAATGCATTCCGGTAGTATACATAACAAGTTGTATTGTAATCGGTGGCAGATACAAAGTCCCAATAATCTCTAGGACATAAGCCCAGTACAAATTAAGTTTGTTTTGTGAATGTTTGAAGATGGACATACACACACACACACACACACACACACATTTTCCATTAGTCAATGAACAAATTTTAGTATACAATATTACCTTAATTGTTGCTATACATTAACATTGATAACATAGTGGATCAATTGAAAATTTAATTGTGATAATTGACAACACACTAGGGCTTGTTTAGGGGACTTTAAAGGATAGTAGATCATATTGAGATGGTAGATGGTATTGGAGATGGATATTTAAAGGTTAATTTTGACAGGGTCTCCTAAGGAAATCTAGGGAAAAGTGGTGCAGGACATGTAAGTAAAGATTCAATGAAAAGTTATATAATCCTAGGTGCAAAACATCTTCCAGATGACACCAATAATATAGAAAAATGCATGGACTATATCTTAGCTCTCTAGTTAGCAAGGAAGTGTGAAGAAAACAAAATTCTTTTGCAGGGGGACTCTTAGCTAGTGATAAATGAGATCACAAAAGGAAAGATGGACTCACGACATTCTGACAAATTTATTAGAAGAAGAAGAAGAATAAGAAGAAGAAGCAGGTTATGAGGAGATTTTGAAGAGTTTAAAGTCACTCATAATCTAAGAGAAGGAAATGATTTGGTAGACTACATGGCCAGTGTGGATGTTGGTTTAAATGATTGATCAAAGATGGTAGAAGATTTTAAAAAGTTATATTCTTCAACATAGGGGAAGTTTATTAGAATTATCAAATTGTTTAGAGGTTGTATCTAATAATGATGAAAAAATCATGTCCTTTAATGGTGTGAGGTGATGAGCTTGTTGGCACATGATATGATGAAGGTGATTATGAGAAAATCAATAGGAGATTGAGCGATGTTACACTATATACTGAAAGGAAAGGAAATTTCTAGATTGGGTTAGATTTTTAAAGCCATACAACATAGAGCCTCTGTCAAGAAACAACAATAGAGTAACCAAAATAGAAGGAACAAAATGGAGGCCAATCTCTTTTTGTAGACCCCAAAGTGGAAGAAAAGTCTAGGATGCAATGGTGAAATCTCACTTCAATATTTTGCTAAGGTCTTCAGGATAAATGAGGACAGTTTCTTCTAAATTCTTGGGAGACTGGTTGGGGTAGAGTCTACTGCGTTGGTAACAATTATTCAATTATATATTTTCATGAATGTTACACAAATGTTATACTCTAATCGAGCATTGCTAGTTGGAACTAAGTTCAGAAGACTCTAGTATCAGCTCAGCATAAGTTCAGAAGAAGCAAAGTTCAAAATTCCTGTGTAAACTGAGTCAAGTTGATTACCAAAGGAGTTTAGCATAAACCAAGATAAGTCAATTTTTAAGGAACTTAGTGGTAACCGAATGACCCAGTTTTCAGTTTTAATAGACCTATAACAAATTAGTTTTGGTTATTAGTTGGTTTATGCAAGCCGACTTAGTGGATGTTATTTGTTTATTTGAAATGGTATTCAAGCCGACTTGACATTGGATTTCATATATATGAAAGGTCAAGATGTGGATTGAAATATGAGAAAGTGGAGAAGAAGATAAGATGCAAAAAAAGAAGGATATCTGATTTGGAGTAGAGTATGCAAGGAGTTGCAAAGAATATTCTAATAAAGGAGGATCTAGAGGATAAGTTAGAATAGTGATCTAAATCTGCAATTCAATTACTTTGTCAATTAGGTCAATCATTGTTACTCTCTAACAATTGGAGCAATGAAGAAATCTATTAACAGAGTTGAGTTAACAACCATTTTGTAAATCCTCTAGCTAGGTGACATTTCTAGATTGAAGTGTCTTAAGACCTCTAACAAGGTCACTCCTAATAGGATCACACCTAACAGTGTATTTTATAACCTGTAACAGGGTTGGCTCCTAACAGGGCTCACTTCAAGAGAGTAAAAAAGTTGTAACTAGTTGCATTGGTGGTTTCCCCAAATTGGGTTTTGCATGGTAAATCTTGGTGTCTCATGTAATTTTATTTTCTTATTGTTTTATCTTTTTGCAACTAAGTCATTAAAGGTTAATACACATCATTATCTTAAGATTGCTTTGTTAACCAAGTTATAGTGAATATCTAGTTCTAACTAAGCTATGAGTTAAAAGGAGGTTTGTATTGACATCTAAGGGATTTGGAATTTTTTTAGTGGTAACTAATTCACCCCTCCCTTCTTAGTTACTCCTCTTATATTTCCAACATATTGAAGAGGAGTTTTATCCTCACACAAATGTGGACATCTCTTCCCTTCTCTATGGGTGGGCCTTTCTTCTATTTGCAAGCAAGTAGGAGGCTAGGAGAGTGATAGAAGTGTATGTTAATACAATTTGATGTGTGTGAGAGTGTGGGATTGGCTTGAGGAGGCAAAAATAGGTGACAACTTTCACACCAATGAAGGTTGCTGGTAGAGGATTGAGGGAACAAGGGATGTATTTGATCCATTCATTGTGTTTTGTACCTTAGAACTAGTGGTTAAGTGAGTGAGGGAAGTTTGAACTATGTAGATGGAATTCATCCATTTCATTAAGCAATAGGAGAGGGACATGCACATGATGAAAAAAGAGTGGAGGAGAAAATGAAATATACATGAAGCAAGATCAAGGGTCCATCACATGTTAGGGACATTAAGGCAAAGTGACCAGAGCCTATGTTGGGAAGGAAAATTGACAAGGTGGACATAATGGGTGGTGTCATGCTGAATGAATCTTGGGAAGAAATGATGAAGCATTGGAAGTCCAATAAGCGATCCATAGTCTATGCTAGTAGATGCTCAAAGTGCCCTTTTTAAGTAGTAGGGTTTAAATGTCTAAACTTTTACCATGTACTCAACAATTTAGGATGTGATCTAGTTTGGGGGTTTTGGTTTGTGGGATTTTTGATTCAAATGTATGGGAATGTCTTAATCTAGAAAATGACCATTTTAGAATGTAATATGAAATCTTTGAAAATTAATGAAAATACAAAATATTGCTTATAAACAAATTATAATAAACTAGAGAAGTAAAATAAGATTGATAGATCCTTATTGACACAATGGTAACACAAAAAAAATGATTGAACTATCAAAATATTATATTCCAACAGAAAAACCACAATTTTAAAATAACAAGCAACCTAAAAACATAAGTAAAAATAAAGATTCAAGAACCCAATTAACTACAATTTGAATATATCTAACATATTGAACATTAGCTAACCCTCAATGCTTGATGCATGATGCAAAGGGAAAACATAGGCACCATTTCTATTGCCATCACCCACACTCATCCCTTTCACAAGGTTGCAAACATTTTCAAGATTATGATCACATGTTGTTGTAAATTTATATGATTTTCAAGGTAACTGCCATGATCATAGTTTATAGATAAAAAAAATAAAAAATATTATTTCTAATAAAATACAACAATTTTAGTAATCAATAATTAATTTTTGTTTAATAAAGAAGTTGATTTTTTTTATAAGAAGATAATTAATAACTATAATAATCAAGATTTACTTTTTTTTTATAATCATCACTTTTGACCGGATTGATGAACGAATGAGACCATGTACTACATTAATGGTGGCAGGCCAAATACCAACATATTAGTTGCAAGCATAATGCTCCAACAACCCAACCATACATAAATGCAAGAACTATGAGTGCATTGCCCAAGCAAGTGTTTCAACCTTTTTGATAATATAACAATAACACAATACATAAATAATGGAGTACATCATAGGCATACAAGCTCAAACATAATACAATTAGAACAACATCTTAAAAAAGAGATTCCTATATGGCAGTTGATAACCTAAATATTAACAGTTTTTGCAATCATTACTATGAAATTGAAGCAGTTAAAACTTTATTCTATCCAAGCAATTCTTGGGCTTTAGTTGGTCTTTAGAACCTTCCTACGATTGAGAGCACCAAGAATGTTAAATATGAGTTCAAAGTAAAAACTAGCATTTCACCTCCTAAATGAATATCAAGATTAAAAAATACATCATGCATCTACTTTTCCATATATTAAATATAATAATTTGGTGCATAGATTTAGCTCAATAAGTTTTAAAATACAAACTCTCAAACATAAAAAGGTTCATATTTCATTACTATGATTATTTTTAGATTATAGAAATCGGGCATGAAACCCCTATAAATTGTAGTATGTCAGATTTTTTTTTAAAATGTGAATCGTGATGCTTGTGGGATACGTCCTCCTACAATACATCGACTAGGGGAAGACTAGATCTTGTGATCTTGTGCTTCACCACAAGAAGCTCTTGCCAATTGAGCCAAGCCTCCAACCCTAAGGTTCACACTTTCTGGCTAAAAACTTTAGAAGAAGAGTTAGAGCTTGAACAAAAACACTTTACATTAGCCAAGATTGTTCTTGTTTAGAAATTTGTTAATCCATGAAAATCACATTTTTCTTGGATACTTCTTGATGTTACAAAATAAAAAACTAATATAATATAAAAATGCATAAAGAAAGATGTAAACAACAATAAAATCAGTAGGGCTATAACAACAAAAAGACTTCATTATATTATTCATTAACATGCTACAAATATATAGGTGTAGAAGACTCAACAATCTTCCTACAAAATATAAACTTCTTTTGATGGTAAATTGAATGATTGAAATTGATTTGTGACTATTGATAAATAGCTGGAATAATCGAAACTAAATTGTGACTAGCGATAAATAGCTGAAATGATTGAGACTAAACTGTGACTATCGATAAATCATTGAAATGATTGAAATTGAATTGTGACTATTGATAACAAACTTGAATTATTGAACTAAGCTATAATCATTAACAATAAAATTAAATGATTGAAATCAAACCGTGACTATTGGCAATAGATTAGAATGTTTGGAATTGAATTGTGCCCACTGACAATAGACTAATTGAAGTTAAATTGTGATTATTGGTTGAAATTGAACCATGACTATTGGCAATAAACTAAAATAATTAAAAATAAATTGCAACTATTGACAATAAACTAGAATAACTAAAACTAAATTGCAACTATCGACAAAAGATGGAATGGTTGAAATTGAACCATGACTAATAACAACAAAAAAGAATGACTGGAATCAAACTATGACCATTGGCAACATACTAGAATGATTGAAACTAAATTGTGACTATTGACAACATAATGAAACAATTGAAATCAAAGTGCCACCATTGACAACAATTTGTAATTACTGAAACTGAACCGCTAATATTGACAACAAACTAGAATGGTTAAGACTAGACTGTGATTATTGACAACATTACTAAGTAGGGAATATTTTCATAGGAAGTCAAATTGTGATATTGCTATCAAAATTCAACAGTGTAGTTTTTTGAGTCAAACACATTTACCCACGTTATTGAGTAGTGGTTCACATGAACCCATCTCTCATTAAAAAAAATAGAACACTTAACACTCATTGCATCTAGGTGATGCTTACAACATACTCGGACAATTGAAACTAAATTGTGAAAATTGACAACAAACTAGAGAAGCAAAATAAGATTGATAGATCCTTATTAACATAATGATAACACACATAATTCAATTAAACTATTATATTCCAATGAACTACAATTTTGAATATATCAAGCACATTGAAAATTGGCCAACTCTCATGCTTGATGAATGAAAAAAGGACAATGTAGGCACCATTTTTATCATTGTCACTCAAATTAACAACAATGAACTATAATATCGAATATACTATTTATAACAAACTTGAATAATTAAAATTGAACCATGAGTATTGTCAAAAACTCAAGTGATTCAAACCGAACCATGACCAACGACAACCCCAACACAACTGTGTTCATTCCCCCGCCTTCTCTTGCATAGAAAGTTGCGAAGGTCCTAGGAGAGTATGAGGGCATGATGACAACTTGCATCTTCTGAGAACAGGGGTAACCTCCGAACATTTTCTACAAAGGAAACTAACATAGACCAAAATAAATTGCAAAAATTCAAGCATGCTATTGGCTGGAGGGGATAACATTAATCGAAGTTTAGGCTCCTACCCTTGCCAATAGTTTCCTACTGAACTAACAAAGAAGAATGAGTGAAATCGAACAATGACTATTAATAACATACTAGTGTAATTGAAATTAAATCATGACAACAAATTGTTTGAAATTAAATTGTGACTATTGACAACAAATTGGAACAATTCATATTAAATGAGAATTATGTTTAAAAAAAAAAAAAAAAAAGAAAGAAAGATTCAACTATTACATTCCAATGAAATGCATCCAAAATATTGAACATTGGCCAACCCTCATGCTGGATGAATGAGGCAAAAAAGGACAGCGTAGGCACCATATTCATCACCATCACCCGAACTTATCCAAGAAAACAACGTGCCACTAGTCACGAAATTAAGGCACATCCAACGATACAAGCCAAAGATTCCCCTCCCTTTCACATGGTCATACCAGATACGAAGTTAGCCACAAATTTGAACATTAGGGTTTACGTCCAATGCACATAATAATATAATACACAAATATTAGTGGTGATTAAAACATTAAGCTTTGCACATACCAACGGCCAAATATTTTAACAGTTTAACACGCTGTCGAAAACTGAGTCAAACTTTCTATCCGACAAGAGACGGACCGTCAACTCACGTCAATCAGCAGGAAGCGACATCTCATTCAATCCAAGCCGCTCGTGCGGGTCCCACTCTCAGCAACTACCTTACGTCGGGGCCGGTTTTCCTTCTCCGACCAACACGTAGCCACCTTCATGTGACCAGCCGCTCCAGGCCGGCAGGAGGACTCGCCCGAGTAATAGTTCAAGCGGCGCCGGCAGAGCTTCCGCCGGCACTGCAGTTTCACGGCAACCAGCCGGCGATACGGTTAACCGTACGGGAACGAGACGCAGGACACGTGTCGTAACACTAACTCGCCACGTTTACAGAGATCCTTCTCTGATCGGAGCTCGGGGGGTCGTTTTGGATCGTGCGGTGCGGGGCGTTCCACGTCGAGGGGTCGTTTTGGATCGGACGGCTGGCGTTGGAGTTTCTGGAGAGTTCGACAGCGGGGAAGAGATTGTCGGCGAAGCGTCCCGGCATTGAAGCTGTCGTGTATGTGTTTACTGCAACCGCGGCAGTAAAAACTGGAGTGACGGTTAAGCGAAATTAAGATGGGAGAAATTAAATGCTGGGGAAAGAGAGTACTTAAGGTGTTGGAGGGAGAGGGTGTTGTTTGTTTGAGGGAAAGTGAAGACGGAGAACATCTTGTTGCTGAGAACATCCTCAATACCACCACCGAGAGCTCTAGTTACCCGCTTCATCTGGCGCTGTCGGATCGTTTAGCGACGACTCGGATTCGCTGACAGAGTGCCCGCCGGTCCAAGGTTCGAATCCTTGCAGCTTGATCTGTGGATAGCCGGGCTGTTGTTTGCTTGGAAGAAGCGTTGGAGGTTGTGGAGAGAGATCCATGGCTCGGGAAAATGTAGGCATTGTGGCGACCGTTTAGTTGTTTGATTTTGGTGTACTGTTTTCAGGTGTGGTTTGTTGCAGAATGTGGTGGAGTGTATGGTGGACTTGAGGGTTTGGTTACAGTGATTTTTGTTTTCTAATGGGAGTTTCTTTATTGGCGGACTTTTTGCAGTGATCTGCTGGTGAGATGGTGTCCGGACGGTCTGCCCCTTGAGTTCAGAGGTGAGTTGCTTCTGTAGCTTTCAATGAGTCTTTAATTTGTTGTATTTATTTAACTGCTCTGCGGGCGGGAATTCTGGAAATAAATTGCCTAGGTTGTATTTATTTGTCGGCCTGATTCTTGAAATGTTCATCGGTGGAGATGCCCGAGAACCTGAAGTTTAGATTGTAGGATTTAAACTAAGATCACACTGAGTATGACTAAGAGATCAGATTGACGGGGGTTAGATTGTCATTTTTACTTCAAAATAGCCAACTATATGTATTATTTCAATTTGAATTTGAGATAGACTGGAGTGTGGCTATAGGCGATTTCAATGTAGCTTGGATCAAACTATATAGTAAGTAGGTGAAGTTTAGGTTTGTTCGGCATACTATTCTGTCTATCTATTGATTAATACCATCTTTACAGTGAAATTTATACCGAATCTTGACATGTTAGTCTTTAGTATAGTTTCCTACTTGTTTCTGTTAGCTCTTAATTGTAGATCACACCTACTTGTTGAAGTTATTGATAGAGAAACTTGGAAATGCACCTGGGCCTTCCTGGCTTTGAGTTGTGTAGCCCCTTCATAGTTTTTGTCATTCATTAGACTTATCATGTAACACTACTAGTGTCCTGCCAGATTAATTACCAATCAAAATATGGTCAAGTAAACTGTAGTTTTTTCCACCTTCAAGTAACAAAGGAAAATTCCAGCAATGAAGAAGAGGGGTCAATCTAATTTCAAACAAATTGGATCATTTCCAGTTGCTTTATCAGAGTTGTGGTCTGATGGAGGGGGTGAACTTTTTTGTTTGGTCTGCATAAGTATCCTGTGGAACTTTGAGCTGTGGATAAGGGCTCTGATTTTTAGCGAGCTTTTTGTCAAAAATGGAAGACTGCATATTGACATATTATGTGTCCTTCGTAATAATTTACTAGTTGTAGTAATATTAGAAAGGATCCTGAAAAAAATGCAATATAGATGGAAATATAATCTTGCGTGGGACCAAGCCATGACAACTGTTTTAACATTTCACACGAGCATTTTCTTGAAAAGCCACAGGGCTGCCCTCTTCCATCACCCCACCATACAGAACCATAACTGAAGTCCCCAAATAAGAATGTCTCATTCATGTTCAAGTTTTAAGATGTATGCTGATTAAAACTTCTTGTCATTGAGTCACCTCTGCTTCACTTCCAGTCTGGTATAGCTATTTGATCTAATAATTAAAATTATTCTCTGCTAGTTATAAAATTGATTCATGGTAAATGGTGTACGCCTGTTATATGTGCCTGCTTTAAAATTTAATAATAGTTTTTATGAGACTGGGGTTTGAAGAAATCCAATGCCAACACACAAAGCTACGATATAGAGCTCTGAAGCTATCCTATTTTTATTTATGGGAATGTATTTAGATCCTATACTGCATAAATGAAGGCCAAAGGCTGGCTGCAGGTGTTGGCTTTACAGTTGCTCCCAGAGAATGGTGTTGATTGCGTACAGATTTTTATAATTAATAGAATGTTGTCACTTTATAATAGGCTTGTACTACTGGCTTGGTGAGCCTTTCTTCGTATTTGTTGAAGGTAAAGGAAATGGCTGTGAGCTCCACATTATTAATTGATTAACTTGTTTTATTTGCCAACTGGGGCTGGTTGAATTTTGCTTGATTTTGGTCTTTCTAGTCTTCTAGCTGCGTTTCACCGTGATTTGTTGTTCTCTTTGCTGCAACTGCAATGCATATCTGGAATAAGTGAATCTTTTACAGTGTTGTATTTCCAGGTTCACAGGCAATTCCAGGTTAAACTGAAATCATAAATTTGGCATTCTTTACTCTCGGAAATTGAGACTAGCAGCATGGCATTTTTGTTCTGAGAGTGGGTGTTTACTTGAAGGGAGGTTTTCTCGAATGCTCCCTTGAACGCTCTTTGAAATTTTCTTTGACAGTGGATCTGAAGCCAATTATATGAATGGTTTTTTCTCACTGGCGCCTGACATGTATCAGATCTTTCTTGGAGAATTTCTTTCATGAATATTGTGAATAGCCTAAAAAACCCTAAATTGATGTTTACAGTTTCATGATCCTTCTGGTGGTAAAGGTCCCCTGCCCCACAGCCAGCAGGTTGGAGACCATATCTTTTTGGAGTTGAGTGCTGACATTGAGTTTAAGTTTTATAAACACTACACTTTCTCTTGTATACTGGATAGTCCGATAGAAACAGAAATGGCTGTTGCTATTGTAGAAAGAGGTGTAAATAGACAATACAATGGTTTCAATAAGTTGGATAGCAGGCAAACAGTGAGGCGGCGTGTGTTTGTGCAGACAGACACAGGCAGTGTTTTGGGCATTGAATTAGACAGAGCTGACAATGCACATACTGTGAAAAAGAAGATGCAGATAGCCTTGAATGTACCCACTGATGAAAGCTCTCTTACATTTGGAGATACAGTGCTGAAAAATGATTTGAGTGCAGTATGCAACGGTGCTCCCCTTCGTTTAACAAGAGGATCTTTCCATCGTAGTTCGTCTACACCATGCCTTTCTCCAACTGTTGATGGACAGCTTCAAAGAGATAGAAGTGGGCCTGTTGAGATTGTTGGAGGTTCAAGCAGCTCTGGGGAAATCAAGAAGTTGGTTAAGGATGTAGTTAAGGCTGTTGAGCGTGGTGTAGAGCCAATTCCTGTTTGTGGTGGCCTTGGTGGTGCCTATTTTTTCCGGAATAGGAGAGGCGAGTATGTTGCTATTGTAAAGCCAACAGATGAGGAACCGTTTGCTCCAAACAATCCCAAGGGTTTTGTGGGCAAAGTTCTGGGGCAACCAGGGTTGAAGCGATCAGTGAGAGTGGGCGAGACAGGAATCAGGGAAGTGGCAGCTTATCTTTTAGACCATGATCATTTTGCAAAGGTGCCCCTTACTGCACTCGTTAAAATCACACACTCAATTTTTAATGTTAACAAAGCCATGACTAAAAGCAAATTTCAAAATGAAAGACAGAATGTAAGCAAGATAGCTTCCTTTCAGCAGTTCGTCCCGCATGATTTTGATGCCAGTGATCACGGAACTTCTAGTTTTCCAGTGGCTTCTGTACATAGGATTGGCATATTAGATATTAGGATACTTAACACTGATAGACACGCAGGCAACCTTCTTGTGAAGAATATGGAAAGAGTAGGAAGATACCCTCAAGTTAGATGTGAACCTGTGGAGCTCATACCTATAGATCATGGTCTGTGCCTTCCAGAAAATCTGGAAGATCCTTATTTTGAGTGGCTTCATTGGCCTCAGGCATCAATACCTTTCTCAGAGGATGAACTGGAATATATATACAAACTTGATCCCATCAAGGATGCAGAGATGTTGAGAGTGAAATTACCTATGGTTCGAGAGGCTTGTTTAAGGATTCTAGTTCTGTGCACTATTTTCTTGAAAAAAGCTGCTGAATCTGGACTTTGTCTTGCAGAAATTGGAGCTATGATGAGCCGTGAATTTCAGGGGATGGAAGAGGCACCAAGTGAACTGGAAGTTGTTTGTATGCAGGCAAAGTTGGAGGTTGATCGTGAAATGTCAGCCATTAGGTCTGAGGGAGAGGCGGGGGAGGATATTATTTCGGAAATTTCATTGGAAGAAGATTATATGGCTGAACAGATTCAGTTTGACATGGACAATGAGGATGATGAGGAAAATTACATAAACTCCGCTCATAATGTTTGGATGAAGAAAGCATGTTACAATCATGACAATCAATGTGACTCTGTGGAAGTAAATGGCTTTAATAAAGTTGAAACCATTAGAGTTCCCTATTTGTTTTACCGATCCTTGTCATCCCCTTCCCAAAAAACTGATTTGCACATTAATCCTGTTTCAAATGGTACACCCAGAAGTTCATGTGGAGGGAAGTTTCCCTTTGAATCGAATTGTTCTTCACCTAGACATGTCTCTGAGGAAGTAAATGAAGTTAACAAATTTGAAATTGGTAGAGTTCCCAATTTGTTTCCTCAATTCATGTCATCCCCTTCGCAAAAAACTGATTTGTTCATTAATTCTAATTCAAATGGCACTCCCAGAAGTTCACGTGGAGGTAAGTTTCCCTTTGGAGCAAATTGCCCTTCACCTAGAACTCCAAAGGGAGGATGCTGGAGTACACTTTCAAAGCTGGAAGAAATTTCATCTTTAGAGGAAAACGAAATGCAAGAACCAGTTCTGGAAATGCAAAATCCAGGTCTATTGAGGGATTCAGGGAAGCCTTCACTCAATCATCAAGGAAGCCCTTTTTCTTCAGGGTTGTCTGTGTCACTGAGGTGTACTAGTTTCTCAGACAGGAACCAGAGTGGTTCTCATCATGTAGGATTTCAGAGAGGGCGCAGTAGCAAGCAAGGAATATCAGCTGCTGGAGCCATGCAAAGTGGACATGAGACTGGTGCAGTGACTGGAAATGGTATTAAGTTCTCAGATATGACTGAGGAAGAGTGGATTTTGTTTGTTGAATATTTTAAGGATCTTTTGCCAGATGCTTTTGCTTCAAGGAAAAGCATGAGCTCAAGCAACAGACAGAGGCTTGGCACGTCGTGCCAGTTTTGAGTATTAGCATTCGAGTCACAAGGCTTTAATTTTCTTTTCTCATGGAGAGTTATGAGAACGTTATGATGGTCACTGGGTACTTCCTGTAGCATATTGTACATTATGTGTATAGATCTTGGATCAGAATTTGACCAATCTCTCTTTGCCTTCTGCATATACTTGCACACGTACCGACCACTGAGTCATTTAATGTCTGGCTCTCTCTTGTGACTTTGTAAATATTTCACAGGACTTCAGGATTGTGCCTTCTATGACTGGTGGGTGATTGAAGTGTACATTGTAAGATAGGGGTTGTGAACAGTCCATTTTTAAAGCTTGACTGAAACCGCCATTTGCTTTAATCAGACATGCAATTGGGCGCTGATCCAAAAAAAATATCTTCATGAGGCAAGTGAGATCTTGTTGACTTCCTCTGGGATCTTGTTTGAAGTGCTTTCGACTTCCAGCAAAGAAAAACACTAATTTTCAATTTGTTTGAGATCTTAAGGTTTCAGGTTTGATGACTTGGTACTTGGAGACCGAATATTATAGGCTTTGCTTTCATGAAATCCTTATCTGGTGTATCTGAAGAGCAATTGATGCCTTTGTTCTTCAAGTAGCTCTAGCTTTAAGGGAATAGCTAATAATAGAGATGCAAAGAGCAGATGACAAGCTGCATTTTTAAGTTCATGTTCTTCTATTTGTATAAAAAAGTTTACCTAATGCAGTTCAGCTAAATATCTACAAGGGCAAATCCATACTGTGCTAGATAGATGAGTTGGGGAACCTGAAGCAATATTTTGCTCTGTAGCTTGCACCTTGAAAGGCTGAAAATTTGTCAATGGTATGGTGGAAACTAGGATACTGCGCTGGAGTAGCAGATTTGACTCTATGACTCCTTGCAGAATCAATGACGCTGTTTCTGATGTGGGAAGATGGATACCAGATACATAGTTGCGGTTGTAAGAAGGCTGGTCAATTTTTCAATTTTGTTTGCAGTCCTAGATAGTGAGTTCTTAAGCATAAAGCTTTTAGATGTTGCTGAGTACATGTTTGTACATTGCAGAATCAATGAAGCTGTTTCTCAGGGAAGTGCATTTCAGACGCAAAGTTGCTGTTGTAAGAAGGCTAGTCAATTTTACAATTTTGTTTGCAATCCTAGATAACAAGTTCTGAAGTATAAAGCTTTTAGATGTTGCTGAATACATGTTTGCACACGGGATCATTTTGGTGTGCTGCTCGTTGAAGGTATTATTGTGAATTTGGTAGTAAATTTGATTTAGTTAGTTGTGTCTTTGCATCTTTGAGAACAAATTATGTTATGCAGAATATGTACCTTTTGTTTTAGTAAATATAATTTTCTTACTTGATCAAAAAAGAAAGCACAGATTTTCTGTGCAAATTATCTAACAGAGATATGGTAGGATATACAGTGATTTGATGACATGGCTCGGCTGTTGGGGGCTTTACACATGTAATGTAGCGCTTCATACTTGTGTTCTATAAAATTTAATAGAGAAGGTAAATTCGAGTAATTGGTGAGAACTAAGTCATACAAGTTTAATAGAGACATTATAAATTAAGTTTCACAAATTTGTTTGCAATCCTAGATAACAAGTTCTAAAGTATAAAGCTTTCAGATGTTGCTGAATACATGTTTGCATACGGGATCATTTTGTTGTGCTGCTCGATGAAGGTATTATTGTGAATTTGGTAGTAAATTTGATTTAGTTAGTTGTGTCTTTGCATCTTTGAGAACAAATTATGTTCTGCAGAATATGTACTTTTTGTTTTAGGAAATATAATTTTCTTACTTCATAAAAATAGAAAGCACAGATTTTCTCTCAAATTATTTAACAGAGATATGCTAGGATATACAGTGATTTGATGACATGGCTCGGCTGTTGGGGGCTCTTTACACATGTAATGTAGAGCTTCATACTTGAGTTGTGTAAAATTTAATAGAGAAGGTAAATTCGAGTAATTGGTGAGAACTAACTCATACAAATTTAATAAAGACATCATAAATTAATTTCTCTGGTCAGAATTAGGAATTGTAAATTTAATAAAGATTAAATAAATAATATTCACTACTTCTTGGGATGAAGCAAACAATTGTACAATATCAAAAAAAAATCATATGCTTCAAATTAAAACTGTCACAAATTTGATCATTCATTATGTAAACCCTATTCACAACAGCAATGCTTATAATGTTTAATCAACTACAAATGTAAGTGTTGATGTATTATAGCTTCAGTCCGATAAAGTTATATGTAGATATATATTATTGAGGCCAATATACTATCTTTAAGAAATGTCAAATGCATTTGAATGGATATCTATGAGAATATACAGTAGAGACATTCACGAATGAACGTCTTCACGTGGACACGTTCATTCGTGTGCATGTCTCCACAACCACTCATTCACCTGTGTGCGCGCGCGTATTGAGCGTACTTTCAAGACATGGTGAGCACATAATTTCCAATCTTGTAAGTGCTTTCTAAGCGGAGGCTAAAACAAATATATTGCAAGTCCTGTCCGTAGATTGGAGAATAATTAATATAAACAAAATTTAAAGTATTATTGTTCAAACAATTATCATCAGCACCACATTACACTATGATTTGCCATGCATAAATTTGATCTAAATTCCTTAACATGTTAACAGAGCGGCTTTTTGGAATTTGACCGAATAGAGAATTATTTAACAGGTTCAGATCAGATAGGGGTATGAGATGATGAGATAAATAATTGATTTGATGATGCCATGATAAGGATTGTCAAAATAGATAATAGAATTATTGCAGTGGACACAACCATACTTGCTTTATTTGTTCGGTCTCTTATGTCAAAGGATCATCAATGAAAATATGTTGCCGAAGATCAATGTGTATGCAACTGTATATCACCGTACTCTGAAGAGTATCATCGTAGGTAATATCGCAGAGTATGTCGTCGATAATATGCTCCAAATTAGTGTCGTGAGCGACCAAGAACGGAACTATTGTGTAGTGTCATAATAATAAGAAAAGAAGACAACAAATAAAGAAGGGCGAGTCATCAAACATTGCAGAGGAGACTTGGAGACTATTTGGGAGGAACAAATAACTACTCTGCCCAAATTGAGGCACATATGATCGACATCCACGAGAAGTCCAGAGTGGAGAAGAGAACGCTAAGGATTGTGCAAGCAATCTTATGAAGTAACAGTAAGATGAACATGAAGCATCAAGTGTTCGCATAGAAAAAGAAATAACATGTTAGTCCAAGCGTAGGCGCAGACCACCTAGAAATGGAAAAGACTAACTCATGGGAAGTCGACCTCCTTAATAGCTCGATTACATGATAGGCAAAGATAGATAAACTGTGAGAGATCGTTAATCTTCAAATATTGTATAAGACAGATACACCATTTTTTTATATTCAAAATTTCGACAGTTGCCAGACCAAGATTAAAGTCAGCAGAATAGAGGGATTGGCATACACGGATGAAACCCAGTTGGCAGTCAACATTCGATCAGAATGTATTTTTTGATCTAATTAGCCATGGAAAGAGGAATACATTGAGGAGACTTGCACAAGCCGTCAACGCACACTCAACACCATATGTCGCATCGACTCAGAATTTTTAAGCCTAGTTGGACAAAAGAATACCGAATGATGATCATAGAACAAATAGAAAAGAATTATATGGAGTAATAACCAGCAAATAGTCAACATAATTCATAGCCAACGATAAAAAGATACAAGAGAATGGTTAGACCCCGAACAATTATGGATCAAACAAAGGAATGATTCTCAGTCACCCAACAATAGAAAGTGTTCTTTTGCAGTCGGGAGCTCTAAAGGTTTACTGTGAAATCTTAGTATATGATGAGGGATATTACAGTGGTATAATAAGGATTTCTATGAAATTCCGTTGTTAAGCCGATAGGCTTATTCCCCAAAGACTTCCCACCGGATTGTTCTGACTTCCCGGCATTGTCGGACGCTGTAAAATCCTGAAATCAGCAAAATTCACGATTTCAAGTTTCTGACTCGTCAGTCAAACGAAAGAGACGGATCGGAGTGACTCGGCAGCAACAGGAATTGAGTTATTATCGGCTGAATCAGAACTCGTTCCCCAGTACCACCCGCATTTCAAGATTGAGATATCGATCCCACTGTAGATGCACAGCTTTTTTAATCTTACTTTTGAATGTTAAAAATACAACTCAAGCCTAAAAGTCCAGATTGAAATATTCGATAGTGGAAGCGACTATGCTGATTTTTCCTACTTGGAGGTTGCTTCGGCCAACGGTTGGGGGCAGATGTTACATGTTTTCTTTCCTTTTGGGCGGATATTCTCGGTACATGCTCCTTTGATTGTTTCGTCTTCCCCAACATGCTTTCCGTTGTATGTTTGATTGTTTTGGGGGTGCACACGAAAGTAAGAAACTATAATAGTTTACTGTAGAAGCATCAAATATTATATTTATTATTTTTAAAATAAATTTATATTAGATGCATTAATATATATATTATTTTGATGTTAAACTTGTAATTATCTCATAAAGAATTGAAAATAATTGATTAATCATTATTGATAGTTGCATCTATTACAAGAAGATTGATATATTACTATTATTTTGTATTTGAGTAATATGCTAAAGAGAGGGGATAAAATAACACTTCTCACTCTACTAACCAACCTAATCGAGAACGTATTCACTTATTCTTGAAATTGTTCAATTAATAAACAAGATCAAATGTAGATTAACATTGAGTGGGTTTTTATTATAATAGATATTAGCATATTCTCTCTTATAAAGAAAGTACATATTGAAATTGTTCAATTAATAAATAAGAGGGAATAAAATAACACTTCTCACTCTACTAACCAACCTAAATGAGAACGTATTCACTTATTCTTGAAATTGTTCAATTAATAAACAAGATCAAATGTAGATTAACATTGAGTGGGTTTTTATTATAATAGATATTAACATATTCTCTCTTATCAAGAAAGTACATATTGAAATTGTTCAATTAATAAATAAGAGGGGATAAAATAACACTTCTCACTCTACTAACCAACCCAAACGAGAACGTATTCACTTATTCTTGAAATTGTTCAATTAATAAACAAGATCAAATGTAGATTAACATTGAGTGGGTTTTTATTATAATACATATTAACATATTCTCTCTTATCAAGAAAGTACATATTGAAATTGTTCAATTAATAAATTAGATGGAACATTGATTAATATTGAGTAGGCCTTAATTATAATGCATATTGATTTAATTTGAATAGAATATTGATTTTTCTAAGCCAAACAATTCAAGACAATAAATTTGTTTGCTTACTTTATTTTTCATGAATTAGTTAAAATTGTTGGAGGGGTAAATACAAAGAGATATTAAGATACAAAGGTAGATATGGAGTTGAAAGGATAAAAAGATAGAGATATATAGAGATGAGATATGGAGAAAAGTGATAATTAAATCTGCAAATATGGAGGAATATGGAGCGGAAGAGATTGAGATGATGAAAGATTCAATTTTACAACTACTTTTTTGAAAGGACATGTCCATTCATACAAGGAATGTGTGTGTGTGTGTGTGAGAGAGAGAGAGAGAGAGAGAGAGAGAGAGAGAGAGAGATTCAACGTTGTTGACAACACAAAATTTGATAGATCTACACAATAAAAAGATGTTAAAATAATTGAATCACATGTTTGTAAACAATATAGAAATAAATTATGCAAGCAAAGACAACAATCAAATGCATCAAGAGTAACTAGAAAGAATGTACTTTGCAAAGAATATTGCACTATGCTTACAGTAAACATTTGAACAAATTATATGCTATATCTAGAGTAAAATTAGTATGCAAGTTTTGCATTTGACCCACTTTCACCTTTGATAGATACTCTAGAATGCAAAGTAATCCATTTATAGTTATATAAAAAAATGAGAAGGGTCGCCTAAATTTTATTGCACTTCAAACAAAATGTCTTTATTTTGAGTAAAAATAGAAATATTCTATCAAATATGTTATAGTAATTGTAAAACTTAATTATAACTAGAAACATGATATCAATTATTTAAGAACGTCATTAAAATTATACAAGACTATTAGCTTAATCCTTGCACCTTTCAAATGTACAAGTGCTAGTTTTATATATAAAAGAACTTGGTCAGGATGTTATGACCCTCAAAGGCCTTGTTACATCTAATGATAAACTTCTTGTCACAATTAGTGAAAGATTAAGGGGGCACGTGGGTTAAACAATATTGACTACTTGATGAGGGCAACAATTTCACTATGTTTACAACATGGAAGCAGATAGTGATTTCTAGACAAGGTCATTGTGATATTTGTTGTGCAATATGTTTTGAGCTGACAACCTTTGATTGCAGAAGCTTGAAAAGTTTTGATTGTTTAAACAAGATAATATTTTTTATTTTGTGAGATTGTTATGTGTAAGCTTGCTGTTGCTCCATCTCCAAAACACATTACTTTGAGTGTTAAATTTGCAGCTTCAGTCAAATTGAAGCACATAATAAATTAGTGTAAGATTAAGAAGGCACATGGGTTAAACAATAGTGACTACTTGATGAGTGCAACAATTTTAGTATGTTTACAACATGGAAGCAGATAGTGATTTCTAGACAAGGTCATTGTAATATTTGTTATGCAATATGTTTTGAGGTGACAGCCTTTGGTTGCAGAAGCTTGAAAAGTTTTGATTGTTTAAACAAGATAATATTTTTATTTTGTGAGATTGTTGTGTAAGCTGGCTGTTGCTCCATCTCCAAAACACATTACTTTGAGTGTTAAATTTGTAGTCAAATTGAAGTATATATCAAGTGCACACACACACACACACACACACACACACACACACACACACACACACACACACACACACACACACACACACACGTACATGTACATATACATATTTACATGTACATGTCTCTACACAGACATGGCCCTTGATTCCCTATTTATATCAAATGTTGCCCAAGAGAAATATCATTAATCACATGCTATCAGAGCTAAACTGATAGAGCATTTATACTATGTTATCATCAAAACTTTAGATTAAAATCATGGTGAACCATGTAAGACTGGAAGACAAACTTGAAGATGCTTCTGATTTTGTTTCTTGGAAAATTTGAATTATGATTATTTTATGAGAACTTGAATCAAAAGGGTATGTGGAAGAAGATAAGAAAATGCCTGAAAACAATTTGAAAAAGACATAATAATAAAGCTATGAAGATCATCATAATTTTGTTAAAGATAACATACTGCCATCCATATCAAATCTCAAAATTGCCTATGACTATTAAAAACACATTCAAATCAATAATACTAGCAAATCGCTCACCTTGAAATAACAACTATTATATATCAAAATAAACAATGGAGAGACTATTACATCTTATTTTCTAAGAATTGTAGAATTAAAAGACCAACTTGCAACCATTAAAAATCTAGTAGATAACAAAGAACTATCTTTAATAGCCCTTTAAGGGTTACTCATGTCTTGAGAAACTTTTATCTATGGAATGAGCTCTAGACCTAAACTATCAAAATTTGACCAACTTAAGAATGACAACTGCACATAAGAAGAGTCAAGACTGATTCCAAGAGGGAGAATTTCAAGCCCTTTAAAAAAATACAATAATAAAGGGAAGAAGGGTCAATTCAAAAGGAAAAGAGGAAAAGGAACTCAAACATATAAGAAAAGAGATTGATCCAAAGTACAGTGCTACAAATATGAAAAATTTGGTCATACTCACAAAGTCTGTCTGGAAGGGAAGAAAATTCAAGATGCCTTAGCATAAGTAAATGATGAAAATCTAGAATTCTATTTAGCCCTATGAAGTGAACTAAATATCAACACAAATACATGGATAATAGACAGTGGAGCATCTCGCCATATAACTAAATTCAAAAACAAATTCAAAACTTTTGAAGATTACTCCACAGAAGAAGTAATAATAGGAGATAACTCTACATATCCAGTAAAGGGAATGGGAACATGTTGAATACAACTAAAAACTAGAGTCACTCTTCAACTAAAGGATTTATTATTTGTAGTTGGCATCAAATTAAATTTGGTTTCAATCTCAAGCCTTGCAGATCAAGGGTATCATATCACATTTCAAGAAGATAAAGTTTTATCCTAGCCCAAGAGCTCCAATATTAAGTTCATAATCACCATTGATTTCAAAGATGGAAGCTTTTATAAACTTTCTAACCATCAAAACCTACCTCTACACCTTGAAGTTTCAAACTCAAATAAAATCTGGCACAAAAGAATTGGCCATCTTCATTTTTGTGCTCTGTCATCTATAGAAAAGATTGTAACATGTTTATCTAGTCCAAAATCTGATCGTATGAGAACATGCAAGGGATGTGCCTTAGGAAAAACTATCAAAGGATCTTTTCCAAAAAGTGACCATAAATCTAAAATCGTACTTGAACTTATTCACACTGACTTGTGTAGTCCTATGACAGTCTCTCTTCTAAATGAGTGCTTGTACTATGTAATTTTTATAGATGATTTCTCTAAGAAATCCTGGATTTACTTCCTAAGACTTAAGAAATTAAATGACGTGTTATCCAAATTTAAAGAGTTTAAAGCTTTAGTCAAAAATCAAACAGGGAAGAAAATCAAAACCCTAAGATATTCTTTGGATGTCCTATGTATATTCATGTTCCAAAAGAGAAAAGTACTAAGCTAGAACCCTTTGGAAAGAAAGGCTTATTTATAGGGTATAGTGAATCATTCAAAGGTTATAGGGTTTTCATTTTAGGATAGAGAACTATTGAGTTCAACAAAGGTGTAAAGTTTGAAGAAGACACTGCTTATAATCTTTCTAGAAACATTGAAGAATCAAACAAAGAATCAACTATAGAATTAAATGAGAACCTCATAGTTGAAAATGAGAGGGAGAATAATTCAGAAGACCTTGTACTCCCTTCTTCAAACATAGAAAACACTGAAAAACCTAATAGCAAGAAAATGCCACTATGGGCAAGAAAGATGATTGAAGAAAACAATGTAGAACCAGATGAAATATTTAGAGAAAACAAGAAAACCATAAGTCAGTTATGCTATGTTGCTCTAATCTCTAAACTCATCAAATTTGAACCTTCAAGTACTGAAGAGGCATTATCATGTGAACCTTGTAAAGATGCAATGATTGAAGAATATCAATCTATATTAAAAAATGATATTTGGGATATCATACCTAGACCTAAGGACAAGTTAGTTGTCTCCTCTAAAAGGTTATTCCACATCAAACATGCACTAGATGGTAGCATTGAAAACTAAGAAGCTAGATTTGTTGCTTTAGAATTTTTCTATAATGTTGGAATTGATTATGAAAAGACATTTTCTCTTGTTGCTCGATACACCTATGTTAGAACCATTATATCCATGCAACATCTAGAGGATGGAAGATACATCAGATGGAGGTCAAGACTGCCTTTCTAAATGGAGTTATTGAAGAAGTATATAGAACAACAAGAAGGATTTTTCACTCACAACAAAATTCATATGTGTGCAAATTAAAGAAGACACTCTATGGCCATAAACAAGCCCCAAGGGCATGGTACAAAGGGATAGATAGTTACCTCTCTAAATTAGGATACTCCAAAAATGAAGGTGATCCAAATATCTATTTCAAAGTATTAGATGCTGATATGATTATTCTTGCATTATATGTTGATGACTTGCTAATAACATGTGAAGACCATCTTATAGTAAAATGCAAATGGGATTTGATAGCTGAATTCAAAATGAAAGATCTTGGACTTCTACACTACTTCTTGGGTCCAAAAGTATGACAAAAAAAAAACTACATTTTCTTAAACCAAGGAAAATATATGGTTGAGATCTTGGTCAAATTTGGAATGATGGACTGTAAGCCTTTGACTACACTAATGGAAACAAATCTTCACAAGCTTAAAAATGATGAAGTCAAATCTAAACCTACCAAGCCTACTTACTATAGACAGATAATTAGATCACTAATGTACCTGGTGAATACTCATCCTGATATTTGTTACGCAACCAATACTTTAAGTCAATTCATGTGCAAACCTAAGAAGATCCACCTCATGGAAACAAAGCACATCCTAGGATACTTGCGTGGTACAATTGGACTTGGTCTTAAATATGATCAAATTGAGATTCAACTTCATGGGTACTTAGATTCTGATTGGGCTGACAACTCCATTGACCACAAAATTACTATTGGATGTTGTTTTAGTCTTGGTTCAACAATGATTTCTTGGTTTCATAGAAAGAAGTCATCAGTTGTGCTAAGTCCATTGAAGGAGAATATATAGCTACCTTTATGGGAGCCAACAAAGCAGTATGGTTAAGTAAGTTGTTAGTTGGATGATTTGGGAAGCCTTTACAACTGACAATTATGCACTATGACTATTAGAGCTGCATTAAGTTGTCAGTAAATCTAGTTTTCCACAACCAATCAAATCATATTAAATTTCCTTACCGTTATGTAAAAGATATGGTGGACAAAGATGTTCTCGAGCTAGAATACATCAACACTAATGAACAAACTGCCGATAGCCTAAATTGGAGTATTTCAAAGATGAACTTGGGATGGTTCAAATATGATTGTAACTATTGAGAATGGATCTTGATTTTATAGTTGTAATATATGTGTACCTTCATATAAATTCTAATGAAAAGTTACCATATCACATGTGTGTAATATGCCATGAAAGGTGACAATCTTTCATTGATGTATTTATTCAAAAGGTAGCTATTGAAGTCTGACGACATTATCAATAGCTTGAATTGTTGTCATGACATACTTCATTAATTTGTTGTCCTGGAGTGCCAGAAGTCATGATAACAAACATGCCATGATCAAACTTCATTAAGTTGTTGTCTCAAAGTGTTGAAGATCATGATACTTGTTGTGCCCAAAGTGTTAGCGATCATGATGTTGTCCCAGAGTGTTGGAAATCAAATGACCTATTCTCTTGATAGGCATCAATGAGGTTGATGCCAATACACATATCTAGAGAACATTAATGATTCAATTCTCCATTGCAAAGAGAGTGAAATTTGTAGCTTCGGTCGAATTGGAGCACATAATAAATCAAATGTACATACACACATAGACATATTTAGTCAAATTGAAGCACATAATAAATCAAGTGTATATCTAAAATGTATTTATACATTTACACACACACAAACACACACACACACACACACACACACACACACACACAATTAGTGATTGAAATATTAACAATAAATTATTCATGATTATCCTTACCATCAAGCATCTCCTTATTATAGCTAATACCATCGGGTGCTTTTTATGTTGACAAGGATTCTTGTCATAGACGTTATTTAAGTAATCACAAGTTATATTACTTGTGTCCATATAGGGACATGACCCTACATGGCCACAACCACATAGAGTCATGTCTCTATGTAGAAATGGTTCTTGATTCCCTACTTATATCAATCGTTGCCCAAGAGAAATATCATCAATCACAAGGTAATACTAAGTATCTTCTTCAGTGGTGGTATAAGTTTAGTTTGCATAATAATTAAAACAACTGCATACTATGCAATATATATATATAGCTTCAGTTGAATTGAAGCGCATAATAAATCAAGTGGATATTTGAAATGTATTTATACATTAACACACACACAAGTAGTGATTGAAATATCAACAATAAATTATTCATGATTTTCCTTACCATTAGGCATGCCCTTATTACATGCTAATACCATCAAGCACTTGTTATATTGATAGGGATTCTTTTTATAAACTTTGTTTAAGTAATCACAAGTTATATTACTTGTGCCCATGTAGGGACATAACCCTACGTGGCCACAACCATGTAGAGTCGTGTCTCTATGTAAACATGGCTCTTGATTCCCTACTTATATCAATTGCCACCCAAGAGAAATATCATCAATCATAAGATAATGCTAAATATCTTCTTCAATGGTGGTATAAGTTCAGTTTGCATCAAAATTAAAACACACACACACACACACACACACACACACACACACACACACACACACACACACATAAACAAAAACATCAAAGTCTGTACTTAAATTCCAAATTCCTCCTCTTCAAGAATTCTATGAAAACATTATTATAGTAATGAGTCACTACTCTATCAAAGATCCTATTACATTTACATTGAGCACTTAACAATTATTGCTTGGTGAAGTGCTACAGTTTATTATCTCCAAGTTAAATTGCAAACTATCATAGCTATTGTAGACACCTAAAATTGTCCAAATCCCCTTTTTCTAGCCAATTAAATAAATAAATATTATTTATTTAATTCCCCTACCTTTAATTAAATAAATTTACATTTATTTAATTATATTCGACCTTCCTTGATTTAAATAAACTAAGGTTTATTTAAATCCTAGCCTTTCCACTTGCATTCTAACCCATTCACTTTAATTAAACCCTAGTCACATGTGACATGTGACTCTTACACACTTGTCCCCCTTCACATGTGAACCAAATGTGTCTCACACTTGTGTGAGGAAACATGATCTTCCACATGTCATTGACCCATCACTTTCAAAGGTGTCTTACACGTGTGAGAAACTTTGAGCCTCCAACCCTCTTACACCTATCATTGACCTATCACATTAAAGGTTGCTCACACATGTGTGAGCATCTTTCCCCCTTTGAATGGTCAAAAACCCTAATCCACATGGAGTCTACTTGGCCTCCACCTCATGGACACCTCATTGATCTAGAGAGATCCTAGCCCTCCATCTTGCATTCAATCTTAGCCGTCCATTGCATCTCTTTTCCTATAAAAGGAAAGCCCTCTCCTCATTTTCATGAAGCTACCATCTACCTCATTGTTATGCTGCTCGATTGTGAGAAACCACATCCCATAATGTGAAATCTTCACTTGGTGATTTCATGAGGTTTGCATTAGTAGTTTGAGTTATTGTGATTTCATGTTATCTTTATTTTACTTGTTCTCTTGCATTATTTTGAGGTTTGCATAATCAAGTAGGAATATGCATTAGTTGTTCAGTGTTAATTCTATTATTACATTTTTATGCAATACATTTTGGCACACTCGGTGGGACCCACTTCATGGGTTCGAACTAATGATCTAATGTTTTTGAGTGTTTTGTGAGCTTGGAGGTTAAGGAAGCATTTGGAGATCAAGTTTCATGAGGAGCCTCTAATCGAGCCATAAAGCCCATCATCACGTTTGAAGTGCATAAGGGAAGTTTTTTGACATTAAACACTATATATTTTACTTATTGCTCTATTTTTAAGTTGTGGAGGTACATACATGTTGAATATACTCCTCGTTATTAGGAAAAAAAAACTCCTTTTTTGGTATATAAATAGGTCAAAAAAAATGGGGGGACGGTAGTCTAAATAAAAATAAAAAATAAAATATTAAAAAAACGTTATTTCTTATCATTTGTTGTTAAAAGTCCAAATCTTAAAATTAAAAAAAATAAATTCAAAAAAATAAATTCAAAAAAATTCAAAAAGATTTTAACTTTGTTTCCTTTTTTGGTGACTACAGGCCACCGCCACGGCGTCTGCAAGTGGCGCAACCACCGCCGCGGCCCCCCACCCGCAGCCGTCGGTGACTTCTCTCTTGGTGCCACTGCCCATGGCCTCTCTGCTGCTGCGCTCCTCCTCTCTCCTCGCGCTACTTTCCTTCCCTACACTTCTCGCCGACCGAACCCTCATCCCCGGTGGTGCAACCTCCTCGCAGCCTCCTCAAAATCGTCGCTTTCGTGGCTACAACCATATCTTAGCCCGTGGAAACCCGCCACTGCTGTGTCCGCCGTAATCACCACCGCCGACGTCGCTTCCGTAGCCCTGCGAGCACCATTGCCATTGCCGCCGACGCCTCGGCTCTGAGTTTCTGCCGCCATCCGCCCGCTTCACTACCTCCACTGTTAATCCAATCCCCACCACCATTGCTTCCACCTCCCTCGGCCCTCCCTGCGACCTTTCATTCCTTTCCTATCACCTAACACCTTCGCTCAACCAAGCTGCAACCCGAAACCCTCCTCGCGTGGCTCCTTTGCCGCCTCGCTTCAAACCCCTTCCCTTGGATTTTCCCTCCTCTCCAGTAGCCGCCCTGCACTTTCGAGCTTCCCTCGCCAATTTCAAAGAAACACATAAAAAAAAAACAAAAACTTTATTTTATTTCTTTTTGGATATTTAGAATAAAGTTACAAGTTTTTGTTTTTTTATCTCACCTTTAGTTTTTCAAAATAATTTTTTTTCTTTTTCTTTTTTGATAAATCATCTCATGATTGTTTTTTAAAGCAAAAATGTCAAAAAAAAAACAAAAAAAAATTTGCCTGACGTGCTCCTAACCGTCAAATTTTTGCTTGCAGGTCGCTAATGTCAGCACTGCATCAACATTCCATGCCCTTCTAGGCCATAAGGAGTAACCTTCCATTTTTTGCTCATAACTTGAGCATACAGACTCCATTTTGCAAAATAAAATATCACCGAAAAGCTGATTCTGAGCCCGTCATCATAGTGCTAGTTTTATGAAATTTTGATGATGTTTAGATCTCTGTTTTCTCTATCAAAGACCAAATTTTGTGCTAACTTTTTCATTGCAGGGTTGTTTCATGTTTTTCCTACATTTTCGCTGCCCTAACTTGTGGTTTTGCAGGGATATTTTCTCACTAACCATATTGCTTGCAGGTTTTTGCCTTAATTTTATTTTGGAATGAACTTGTATGGTTAAACACTTGTCTTTGAATGCATGGTTAAACGCTAAAACAATCAAATTCAATCTTGAATGCCTTAAGGGAATGGACATGTATGCTTAGGCTAGCAAACATCTAGAATTGGTGCTTAAAATGAACACTCACTCACTCTTGAATGCCTAAAGGGAATTTGATTCTTTCCTTGTCGAATTTGCTTATGCACATGCTCGATTTACTTTCTTGTTGAAGAATCCACGCTTTTCATCTATGTTGACAATAATTTCAAGTTGGTAAGAACATTGTATGGTTTAATCACGTGTGTCTTCAACATAGATTACAAAACCTAAAGCTTCATTGGGAAAGAATGCGTGTCTGTTAAACCCTGAGGCCACTTACATATTCTCTCCCCTCGCGCCTTCGAGTGATCTTGGGTGCACAAGAAATAAGTGGTCTTATTTTTCTTTTTGAGGAGGCCTGCTTGGGGATTTCATCACCCCTTGGGACGACCTCAACTCCAGTGTTCTGGCAGAGTATAAATAGCGGGAGGTGAATCGAAAGACACCTCTCTTGGAAGCAAAATATTGTCACTCTTGGCTAAGCCCCAAAGAACTTTATACCTTTGGGAAGTGAAGGAGGAGATTTGGGTTACTATCTCCCCCCAACTGTGTGACAGTATTTTCTTTCATCTACAGATTTGGGTCTCACGTACCTTGCGTATATCGAGGATGCCCTCTAGTTGATCCTTGTATATCCTAGTTGCAACCTCATAGGATTGTTGGTGTGTTTGACGTGCTTGAGTGTTTGAAACCTCCCCATTTGAAGGGGACACACTGACTACCTTTTCCTTGTATATATTTTGCATCTCAAATTTGAAAAATCCAAAAACAACATAAAACATAAAAATTCCAAAAAATCGTAAAACTTCAAAAATCCAAAAAAATCCAAAAAAAATCTCAAAAACAACAAAAACAAGTCTTGGTTTAGGTCCTCTTAGTCAAGCTATCCACATCAATTTCATGTCACATCTTCTTTCTATCAAAGTCATCACCCTCATACATCTCATCTTCATCATTTAAATCATCCCTTGACTCTTAATCATCTCTACTTGTCCAAATCATTTCCTCGTCATTCAATCTCATTCATAATCTTCATCCTAGTCATGCTTCATCATCATCCAGCTTCAATTTCCTCCGCCAATCTCATAATGCATTCTTAATTCAATTCTTCACACCATCATTCTTCTAATCCAATCCCTTGTCAAATTCAATCATTTCTAATCAATTCATAATTCGATCCATTTACATCTTTCTCCATAATCAATCTTTCTAATTTCATTCACGTCTTCTTCTAATTCAACTTTTCATCAATCTTCTACTTTGGACATAGGAGCATTCTCACGAACATTGGACTTTAATTCAAATCCCACATTCACTTGTTTGGAATATCATAGGGTTTTTATCACATCAAATAAAACCCTAGTCAATCTCAATATCAATATCCAATCAAATCAAATTCAATAAAATTAATAGCAAGTCCAAACCATTTCAAATCAAATTAGCACAAAGCTCCTAGTCCTAGTTTCATATTCCATCGATCATCAAATCTTTCATCACCCTTCATCTAACATCTATGGATCCGAGTTGGCTTGATCAAATGGTTCACGATCTTCAAAGGCAATATGGAGTTCTACCTCCTGTTCAACCTGCATATCAAATTCATCCTCAACATTTCATACCCAACTCTCATCCATCTCATGTTCATTATTCTTCTACCTTTGACAAGGGAAATCCATCTCATTATCCTTCAACTCCATACAAGTCCATTCATAACCCACAAAATTCCTCAAACACAAATGACCTTGCTAGAGAAATGGAGCAACTAAAGAATTATCTTTTAGCAAGTCAACAAAAAGAGGCCACCTTCCATGCCATGTGTCCTCTTCCCCATGTTTCGAAGATCCTAGTCCTCATGTCCCATCCAACCCCAACCCTCCATGTAATCCCCTACCCATAGTTCCACCTTCACACAATCCTAATCCTCCACAAACATCATCCCCACCTCATAATGGGTTTTTCTCACGTAAATTCTTGGCTAAGTGTACAATTCAAAATGAAGAGAGCCAATCACCCAAAGTTCTTCCTCCAAAGCATGTCACTATAGATTCCTCTTCTCCTCTAGATCCAAGCATTTCTCCATCCCATCATTGCTTTATCCCTCAAGATCCATTTATCCCTCTTAGTCCACCTCATGATTACCTTCCTAATCAAGATCAAGGCATTTCATGTACTGCACCCCTTACCGATTCCATTCCATCTCATGAGATAGCCTCCATAGATCCTCCACTTCATGAAGAGATTCCTTTCACTCCATCCACTAACATTCCTCCATGTCAAGATCAAATCACACCATCTCATGATTCCCTTCCCTCCATTCCATTATATGATTCTAGTCCATCTCCTGATCCACTCATTTCGCTACATGATCCACTCATTTCGCTACATGATCCTCTTTTAAGTCAAGATCAAAGCACCCCTTCATTTGCCTTTCATGATGCCACTCCATCTCTAGATCCTATTATCCTTCATAATCCCCCTTGTGATCCTATCACACCTATCCAATGCACTCATGAATCCCATCTAGCTAGACTCACATCTTGTGTTGAAAATGATAAGCATCCCATTGAAGAAATAATGTCTCAAGATGTTGGTATCCCTTCCACTTCTTCCAATGCCACAATTACTCCATCCAAACCTAAAGCTTCCCATTATTCATCTTCCAAGTCCATTCTAGGTCCTTATATTCCATCCATTCTAGGTCCCTATATTCCACTGCCAAACCCTTCATGCCTTCCTTCCATTTTAGGTCCTTACATACATTCATCCACCATATCCATGTCTTCCACTTCATTCGCTCATGCCCCTACTAAAGATCAACAAAGGCACATGTCCTTGAATTCCTTCCAATGTCCACCATCCATACGCTCTCCTTCATGCACCCTTACCATAGCCCATGGAAGTAAATTGGATGCCAAAGAAAAATCGAATAAAGCCAAAAATCCACAAAAGTCCAAGGATCAACATGTCCCCTCTAAACGACATGTCCAAGAAAAGAAAAATCTAATCCAAAACAAAATCAAAAGGCTGCAAAGGCTGAAAATACAAAATGCAAAAATTTTGTGGATCCCAAAGCTACTTAATGTAGCAATGAATCTCAAAGAAAGATTCCAAATGACATCCAATTTAGCTAATCCAAAGGCTTCCACATCTGTTTTGGGTCCTTATATACCCAAATCCACCATCCCCAATCCATTGTCGCCTTCTTGCATTTTGGGTCCCTATATCCCAAAATCCAAACTTACATATCCTCTGTAATTTCCTCCTTTCCATCACCCTTCAAGGTGTGTACCAATGAAGATCTTTTCACTTCCTTCACAAGTCTTCCAACCTCGCATCCATCAACCATGTCTTCCTCCTACCCACTCCACCACCTTACTCCAAACCTTTTCATAGGCCATTGTCCTCCATTCCTCAACTCACTTCATCCTTCTTTTCCCTATCCTACCAACATCTATGAGCAAATAGTAAAAATTCCTTGAAAATAAAAAAGAAAAAGAAAAAGAAAAAGAATTTTTTTTTTATAAAAAACAAGAAAAAAATTTAAAAAAAAAAAAAATTTAAAAAAAAAAAAAAAAAAAAAAAAAAAAAAATATATATATATATATATATATATATATATATCAAGGAATACTCTCCATGTATCTAGATGCTTGAGTCCTCCTTTCATTCTCCTATCATGTGTTCCACTTCCACTTATCCATCCATTCACTTTTCCTCTTCCACTTGCACTCTACACTAGGGGCAAGCTCCAGCCATATAATACTGCTTTACATCTCTTCCATCCTTCCATCTACCATTCATATTCCACTTCCATCTTTGATCTTGAATTTCACTTTCCTTTCATCCATCCATATGCTCACTTGACATATCCCTTGTGCATTATCCACACATTTCCTACATACTTCCATACTTCTTTCATATATTTGATCTTGACATGTTGTCCATATCTTGCATCCCATAGTCCTTTTCATGTTCATCCATTTTCCATCCATACTCCTAGATACTTCCATCCTTCTTTGCTATTTCCTTGATCTAGGTTATCCCTTCCATTTCATCCACTTACATATCCCACATTGCATCCATACCCTTCATATCATTATCCCTTTTTCATTTCCCTTTCATGCCCATGCTCGTGATCACTACTAGAGGCACAACGATAATAAATGTTTATACATGCTTTAGAAGAACACATGCCTTCTCTTCCTCCATACGCTCGCCTTCATTCCATCTTTCCATTTTCGCACATCCTTTCCCACCATATTCCTATCCTTGGTATGGGGCATATGGATTCCTTTGAAACATGGTCCTTGGCTCCACACTTTCTGACACCATATCATTTGGCCCCTCATATCCTTTCACCATCCCTTTTGTCCACCAACTCTTGTTGCTTTTCCTCCATTTACCATGCCTTGACTCTCCCTTGTCATTGGTCCCATTCTATTCATTCAATCAATTCATTTCTATCCATTCTATGCATTCATTCATACCACATTCATTCAATCTACTTCTTCCACTTACTTCAATTGAATTCATGCATTCTCTAATTCAATCAATTTTTCCTTCTTCTAATCCTTTCACATCAAATCAATTTCTATTCTACTCTCATCATTCTTCATCCTATCAACATCATTCTTCTAATCTCATCCATGTTCATTCTTCTATCTGCCATAACATCAAAAAATCTCAATAACTTGTGCAATCAATACTAATCCAATCAATCTAATCTTGCAATCTTGTACATCAATCCTCAATCAATTCATTAATTTGACCCAATCAGTTGATAATCCATTAACTACATTCAAACATTATCATGGGATGAATCCTTCCCAATCCTTGGATGTGCATTATGCTTATCGTTAGCTTTGCCATCCTTAATCAATCATTATCAATTAGTCCATTCATGGGTTTTTAGCTTGACTAGGGGCAAAATGTTGGTTTGCTTTTGGTTTTTTGTGCATGATTGCTTGTTAATTGTATGCACTAGTATTTTTTGCATTTATCATGGTCTTTGAATCCTACTGTCCCAGGAATCATGGTCTTCCATATCATGGTTTCATAAGGCATATGGTTGTATTAGACCATTTTTATCACATACTTGACACATTTTCATCTTGGTTCCTCATACCTTGGTGCATAGTGTTGAATACAATATCAAACTTAGGTTGTTCACACCATTGCAACATAACTTTATCACTCTTATCATTTTTCCACTCCCTTCCAGCCTTTTGTCCATTTCAAGAGAACATTCATGTTCTCCTAACCCGCATGTCCTCTCGAGGGGGCATACCTTTCCCCCTCTCATCCTTCCTCATCCTTCCATGACTGGGGCATCATGCTACTAGTCTTATCCTCTGAACCACTATATTTTATTCTTCTTTGATATAACATTACTAATGCTATATCAAAGAGGGGCAAAATGTAGACACCTAAAATTGTCCAAATCCCCTTTTCCTAGCCAATTAAATAAATATTTATTATTTATTTAATTCCCCTACCTTTAATTAAATAAATTTACATTTATTTAATTATATTCGCCCTTCCTTGATTTAAATAAACTAAGGTTTATTTAAATCCTAGCCTTTCCACTTGCATTCTAACCCATTCACTTTAATTAAGTACTTTGTTTACTTAATTAATCCCTTTCCTAATCCCACTTGGAATTAAATATTAAATTTAATCCTATTTGAGCACATGGCTCCTAACTTTAACCCTCACCTAACCTTACTTTCCTAACCTAACTCATCCTTCTAACCTAGGTCAAACCACTTATCCACTAATTAATCCTAGTTTCTCATCTAATCACATCTTTAATCATTTGCACAATCCTAATCAAAGGATTAGCAAACCCTAGTCCCATGTGACATGTGACTCTTACACACTTGTCCCCCTTCACATGCGAACCAAATGTGTCTCACACATGTGTGAGGAAACATGATCTTCCACATGTCATTGAACCATCACTTTCAAAGGTGTCTGACACATGTGTGAGAAACCTTGAGCCTCCAACCCTCTTACACCTGTCATTGACCTATCACATCAAAGGTTGCTCACACATGTGTGAGCATATTTCTCCCTTTGAATGGTCAAAAACCCTAATCCACATGGAGTCTACTTGGCCTCCACCTCATGGACACCTCATTGATTCTGAGAGATCCTAGCCCTTCATCTTGCATTCAATCTTAGGCGTCCATTGCATCTCTTTTCCTATAAAAGGAGAGCCCTCTCCTCATTTTCATGATGCTACCATCTACCTCATTGTTATGCTGTTGGATTGTGAGCAACCACATCCCATAATGTGAAATCATCTTCACTTGGTGATTTCATGAGGTTTGCATTAGTAGTTTGAGTTATTGTGATTTCATGTTATCTTTATTTTACTTGTTCTCTTGCATTATTTTGAGGTTTGCATAATCAAGTAGGAATATGCATTAGTTGTTTAGTGTCAATTCTATTATTACATTTTTATGCAATACAACTATTAAAGGTGATGATCAATAATACTAGTATCAAACTTTCCCTCCTTGTGTAGCTTGGAGAGGGAGATAATTTGTACATTTAAAACATAAATGGTCGAAGTGATGGTCAACAACATGGCCTGTGAAATCCTCATAATCTATCATATAAAAGAATGAAGCAAGAAGTATAAGAGATTGCATTCAAGGAAGACAGATCTTAATATGTGTAGTCTTGGGATTAAATAGTGATTGAAAACTGTATATAATGGAGTTAAATGGGAATTTTACATTATTTGGGGGGGGGGGAGGGGGGGTGTGAATAAGTAACCAACGTCCCATTCCCATTGTTTGAAAAATGCTTATATCAAGATGTTTTCTTATTTGTTGCATATGGACCCTCATTGGAGCAACTTGTATGAAGGATGTTGATGTACATATAAGTATTCATTATCCTTGAGTATTACATTTATCTACTCATTATAGTCTCTCTTAATTTTATTTTTATATATATACTATAAAAGATCTTTTTGACTTGATCTTTTCCTTCGTGTCCAAGAATGTTCTTGTAGGAAAAAAAGATTCATACATTAAGCCTACCACCAAATACTGTGCAAGACTCAATCTTATGATAGTATCTCCAAGAAAGTTTTGATCTAGGATTCATTAGTCAAGAGGATAGAATATATTTGATGATTTAGATTATGAGTATCCTTCTATATCAAGTGGGAGCTTGACATTTCATTAGAGGCAACCTTAGAAAGAGAGGGAGCAGATAGAGGATATGTTTTAGTTGACTTTTGAGGATCTTGATCACATTTATTCAGAGGGAGTATACCATGTCGAGATTGATTCTCTCATGATTAAGAAATGATAGTAGTTCAAGGACTATGATTCATGAGATGAAGCTCCACATGTGCAGACTAGAAGATCTTTATGGGAATACCTAAATTATAGATGAATACTTGTTATACTATTAATTCAAAGTACATTGCCACTAAAGATTTGACAATCTATATTTTCTACAAGCCTTCTTCCAAAGTGAAGTTTGTACATTATTGAAGAAAAGCTTGGAGTTATGGATCAAAGCCTTTAGTGTGAGGTAGCCTCAACATCATTGATTACTTGAGTTGTACTATAATGCATCCTTCTCTATGAGAAATAAGTTTTAGGTGAAAGCCTTTGTTCCACCCTCTAGAAATGTTCATGGTGGATGTCATGTGAGTTATTACATGACTTTGAGGAAACAATGTGAAAGGTGACGATCTTTCATTGATGTTTGTTTATGGTTACTATACTAAGGTGATGATCTTACAATAGTGTAACCATGTTTCATGATGGATATCATATGGTTGATATTTAAGAAGATCATCATAAATTATATCTTATAAATCAATAACAACTAAGAGAGAGGTATCTTCTTATAGATATCTATGAGTTGTATTATTTAGTTATATCATGGTGGATTAACATACGTAGATAAGCCATGATTATAATATCCCTATGGAAAGTATCATTGAGGATATGTGTGTTCATACCTTATAAACATTTAGAGTATTTGGTGAATATCATGTGATCTGATATTCTGAGACCATTACTGTAATGCCCTGCCCGGAGATCCTTACAACATAAGGATAAAACACGCATTGATTTTTCCTTTATAAAGATAAGTTACTTAACAACAACACAAACTAACCAAGTGCAAGAATGAAATATTAATCAAAATGATTAAACAGGGAACATGGCTAAACTCACATGTTCGCTTACACAAGTGGAAGTCTTACAAACACCTCCAAAGATCCCAAAGCACCAAATAGTAACTTAAACCAAAGGTCACATGAATCATGAGGATACCCAAAAGAGATCCAGATAACATCCATAGATCCAAACAGGGAAATACTAAACTATCAATCCTAAATAAGATGTTATTTTAGAGCCCAAAATAAAAATTTCTAACATGATTAAACATACAAGTCCATTTCTAACTAATCACAACATAATTAATAATAGTAATAAGAGACCTTCAAATGGTCATGCACAAGATGAGGGCTCAAGGTTACAAACACTCATGTACTGGATACCATACTGAAAGACAAATGTTTAGTCCTAAAATTTGGCTAAGTCTCAAATCCTAAAACCCTAAAATTAGACTAAGTTCAAAATTCTATCAACTGAATAAAACTATATTCTTTATCTAAACTCCTGGAGGGTTGGAACCCATCTCAAATTAATCATCGCATATATAAAATATATCTTAAGTATACAAATTCTTATACTTAAATGATTTATTTAATACACCCTGTAATTGATTTGTCTTGATCTACGGAGATGCAAGACCTTAAAGGCTATCCAATATTATAAGTTACATCTTCTCGAAGTGTGCAAAAATACTCACTATTTTCCATGCGACAAAACAACTTGAATGACATGCAAGTTAGGATTGACTATTAAGAAAATATTCTCCACGAACTAGGTGAGACACCCAACCAAGCTTACATGAGACTTTTCTTTGTCATGCGAGTAAATACATACTTGTGCGAGAGAATGCCTTCTCAGGTGACTATTGTCACTTAGGTTTGCACCCTTGTCCAGAGCCTATGCATGAGGACAACCTAGTGAAATATGGAAACAACCTCCAAGCTATGGGACTTGAACTGTAAGGTTGAGTCTTCGGAGAAGGCTAGCTCCCTCTTACTATCAGGGTGCACCTAACTACTCTTGGAGAGGAAAAGGGAGAAGGAGAGCATGAAAGCAAATCTACCTAATCTAATCTAAAGAGGTGATGCACCAAAATAGAGTGTTCAGACCAATCTCCACCCATATATGCACTATTGAACTAGAATGAAACTAAGGATATACACATCCAGAATTGCTTTAATCTAATAACCACATGTAGATCAGAAAACCAAGATGAATGACACAAGGAAAGAGAGATTCACTTATATATCATTCACAGGCTAGCAGAGATACAGTCATGCAGATCATAGACTTTCACAAAACAATGGCGAAGGCAAAGATTTCTTGCACTTTCATACCAATGGCTGAAGGAGATAAAATAGAGAATTATACAGTTCAGGGGCACAGGGGAATTTACATTGGAATTGCAGAGCAACAACAAAGAAAAGTTAGAGAAAGGTCGACCTTGAACAAAATCTACAAAATTTTCCTTTATAGTTCAGGCATAACTAAGATATTTTCCTAACTAAAATTACTCTACAACCACTGCCATTAAGGCTATGTCAGGAAAAATCATGGGGATCTGAGGAAATCTGATCTAAGTATAGCTCTAAGTACCATGAAATCTGATTGTCTGTGTCAAATAATGCCTTGAGAAGACAAAAAAAACACCATAACTGTGCTCTGACCAAGTAGATAGATCAACTGGGGCGGTGGAGTGCTCTTCCTTGTCTCGCATTCATTTTGGAGTGGTTGGAATCGATCGCAAAGATTAAATCCACAAGATAACCCAACTTTCTTCATTCTTGAGCACCTGAATCAGTGGAATTAGCAAGTCAACTAAACCTTGGCATCAGAAGGAGCCACATGGTCCAATAGCTTTTTATTTTTTTGCCACCCTGCAAAGTTTCCCCGAGTTGACCATGTTTTTTCATTACTAACCGTGCCACCTTGCAACCCCTGACCATGACGGTCACATTAACTGCCAGTCGCTAATTGTTACTACTTGCACTGAACCCACCGAGACACGTGTCCTCTAGGCGCTATGTCGCTATGGGTATCCTTTGAGCACTTTCCCATAGTGAGATAGCGCCTGCCGTGGATCTTCCCGAATCTGATGATCGTGGAGACTCATCGTATACTGCATTTTTCCCTTAAGACTTCTGGGCCCACAGACCATTGTTAGCACACCTAACACAACTTGGCATCTGAATGAACCCAAACTAATACTATCCCCGTAGCTTTATAACACTCGGCCCCACTGATCCACATGGCGAAAGGGCACTATGGCACTATGGTAAAAGACGAGCAACTTTTAATAGAGTGATAATGCCAACCATTGATCTTCCTAAAGTTTGACGATCGTGAAGACTCGTCATATTATCGTGCTTGTTCTTTCTCCAGGCCCATCATACTCAGTGTCACCTCAGCAATCTGTACCACATTGGGCAACACATGGCATCTAATTGGTGATTCACAAAGAAATTGGTCCCGCAGTGACATGTAGTGGCTACCTGCTTTCTCGCAATATTTAATCTCCTTGCATCTTGATAATGTGGGGAAGCGCCAGCCCTAGATTTGCCTGCATCAAATAGTGATCAAAATATGTGCAGGACTGCATAGTTAGTCAATTGGATGGGCCAATTAGATTTGCCTTTTTACTTTGACCTGCCTGACAGTTGCCATGGAAGACAAGCCACCTGTTGATACCTTATGAGAAAGTGGGCCCATGACATCAACTGTTCCATGTGTCACCGAGGCGTTATGTCACTATGGGTATATATCGTGCAACTCTCAATAGCACGATAACGCCTACCGTAGATGTTCCTTGATTTGGCGACGAGCAAGATGGGTCTGTCCTGTCAGTGTATCAACCAATAAGAACTGGCCACGTGCCAACTGTCTGAAAAATCCTCATTTGTGGTCTGTCGAGGGAAGTAGGACCCACATTTGCCTAATGTAGCTGCAGTATTATTTCCGACTGGGTGCTATGTCACTAACGACAAGAAGCATGGATTTTTTGATAGCGCCATAGCACCCACCGGGTGGAACAAAACTTGGCATTGGAGAAGTAATGAGGAAAAGGAAGGGCTCACTTGACATGTGGAAAAAGGGCACTATGTTGCCAATGAAAAACAATGTACAACTCTCAATGGAGACATAACACCATCCGTCGATATCCTCAGATCTGACGATGGAGAACTTGCAGGCCGCAGAAACATATCATAAGGTTTGATCATTTAATTTTTTTTGATATCCTTGGGATGTTTAAAATAATATTAAACTGGGGGAGTGACCGTTGACGGGGCAATATTTAAAATTCAATTATTGGTGGGGGCGTAAAAATGAGCAACAGTGACAAAAAAAAGGATAGCAATAAAACATGCAAGAAGGAATGCATAAAAAATAAAACCTCCACATTAAGGAGTACTAGATCCACATAAAATGATCACTCGAGAGCATAAAGGTAAATTGAAGAACTTAAATAAGATAAAATACTGTTGATACATGGTAGCTGCAGTTGGATAAACCTATATATAATTATCAATAAGATATAGTTATATATGTGTGTTTATTATTATATGAGATAAATTTATATAATAATAATATTATAATATTAATTATTAATTAATTAACAAAGAGACATGTCCCTTAAGGGGACATGTCTATTCATGGCTTGCACTTATTTATATGAGGAGAGATGCCTCTGGAACGCACATACCAAAAATTAAATCGTAGTGTTATTACATTTGCAGCAGATCCTCATGAATCTTAACATGGTATCAGAGCCAACTGCTAATGTAAGACAAGACACAAGAGACATGTATGACTATCCAATAACCAAAACAGAACACAAGAGAGATATATGTAGGGAGAAAAAATAATCCTCAAAGTAGATGTTTCTGTGGTGGAGGAGAGGACACTTCACATGTGATATGTATTTAAAATGAATTTGTATGACGATAGAGGCTAAAGGTTTATCGGTGTCACATAAACTCTTCTCAAATTACCATAGCTAAATCTATTTCATAAAAATGTATGCACACAAAAATAATGTGGTTGCTGGAAGAAGAAATGAGAACGTTTTGTGATTGGTAAAATATAGGATTTGATTTGGAATAAAAACTAACCAAGTCTATGTATGCAAGAAAATCTAACCTATCGGGAGCATGTGTAAACAAGAAAATGTTGGTCGTATATGTGCATATCAAAGAATTAAAATACAAATAATGTTAGACTTGAGTTTTAAAACTACGAGATTAAAAAAATAGAATCCTAATGCAACCTCAAAGTAGCTCAACCAAGGCGCCCATAAGAGGCCTTGTTGGTGTGCTCGAGAATGAGGGATGTGGATGTGCTCTCCCCAAGCACAACTATGATGAATCCCAAAGCGATTGAAATAAAAATACAATATGAAATATTAATCTAAACTAATATGAGTGTATAATACATCAAGAAATGGCTATGAGTAAGCCAACCTCAAAGGATTCTAAAGATGTGACTATGGAAATGAAGTAAAACAGTAATAAGCTATCATGAAATATGCACGCATAAATGCAAGAAATCTAACATCTACCAAAGGGTTAGTAATAAGCATGCCAATCTCTAAGAAAGCTCTAACACTATACTAGCATGATAACAATGCAAATGAGGGAGATGGAAAATGCTTGAGACAAGGGATCTATTTATAGGCTTGAGAAAGGCCTTGAGGAGGTGGCATCTATTTGACATCCACATAGGTGCCACAAGGGAGACACATGGGCTAAGGGGAAAAGCCATGCAAAGGTCAACATAAGCCTTTTTGGTGAAAGGGATGGCTCAAGGTTTGCTCACACATGTGAGAAACCTTGGAGAAAGGAAAGGGGGACAAGTTTGTAAGAGTTGTAAGAGGCTTTGAATAAAATAATAAAATGGAAGCTTTCTTGGATTTTGAGTTTCTCACACATGTGTGAGCAAAAACTTAGGGACTAAAATGTGTTTAGAAAGATATTTAGGATTAATTAAGTGGGATTAATTAATGGGCAATCTTAGAAGGATGAGAGTGATGGGTGTAGACTAGGTTTTTTTCTTGGATCTTGAGTTTCTCACACATGTGAGAAAACACTTAGGGACTAAAATGTGTTTAAAAAGATATTTAGGATTAATTAAGTGGGATTAATTAATGGGCAGTCTTAGAAGGATGAGAGTGATGAGTGTAAACTAGGTTTTAGGATGGAATTAGGATTAAATTAAATAGGATTTAACTTAATCATAGGATTAAAGAATTTAATAAAGTGAAGTGACTTAAATAAATTGAAATTTATTTAAAGGGGATTTTATGGAGCACTATGCATTAAATAAATTTAATACATTAGAGGGGATGTATTTAAATTAGATTTAAATATATTAGAGAAATGAACCTATTTAATTAAATAAGTAGAAAAATATGAAAAATATAATTAATTAATAAATAAATAATTATAATGTCAAAAGAAATATTAAATAAATTAATATAGTGTTTGGGATAATTTTAAGCATCTACATTTTGCCCCTCTTTGATGTGATGTTGGGACGATATTATATCAAAGAAAAGAAAATATAGGTTGCCCTAGAGAGGATAGGAGCCCTAGGAGTTGTGTCATAGTGACGACAGGGGAGGAGGGTGCCTCTCACAAAAATAGAATAAAAAAAATATTTTTGGGCAATTTTCGTGAAAAGGACCTTAGAAGAAAAGAAAGGGTAGGAAAAAGACATAGATAAACATTTTGCATGCTTTGGGGATAAACATGGGTAAACATGGCCAAGGAATAGGTACGAGCTTAAAAGGGGACCTTAGAGGGCCTATATAAGCCTCCAAGGGGCTCAAGGAAGAGTCATTTGCACACCTAGAGAGCATAGAACTAGAGCAAAGGATGGATCCAATCGAGAGACTATAGCTTAGAGAGCGCGATCAAGAGCACCACAGACCAACCAACATGGGACCATTGGTAAGTCGACTATCCTAACTTGTTAAATTTTCAATTACACTTTTGAAATTTGCATTTATTATGTGGGAAATAGGGAAAAAAAGGGAGTCAGGGGAGAGACAATAGTTCTCCGCTCTGTCATCTTCATAGACAATAAAATAGGGCAAACGTCTCTGTGGAGATGATAGGATACTTCTTGGCATCTTTGAAGATGATAGGGTTCATCCTATCATCTTCACAACTGATGAAAGGGGGAAAGAGTAGGGCAAAGATGGTATCAGACATGACGATCTTCGTGTCATCATCTCCGTAGACGATAGTAAAACAACCACCGATGGGAAAACCGACATTTGTGTAGCTGTCAGAGATACCAGATTGGTGTCTCCATGGTTTCTCATCTCCGCAAATCCACATTTATGTAGATTGGCATCTTCATCAATTTGGTTGAATCGACAGATTCAAGTGACAAAGATGATCAGGGAGGGGGGACAAAGTGTAATGCCCCATGCTTAGATAAGCAAAAAGAGTAGGAAACCAATGAAAAATTGACTATTTCATGTCTATGTTGTAGATGGAAATGGTGACATTTTGGTCGTGGGAGCACTGTCTAGTGACAATGGTGTTGGGAGAGAGACTGATAGAGGAAGAGTGGATTCACATACAATTATGTGGACTTAAGCATGTCCACCAGTGGATCGACCTGAGGGCACATTCAACATAGCTATCGTCATAGATAGAGTGGTGGCATACACTAACCTCTAGCTTCCATCTACCTATAGGAGAGGGAAAAGTTACCATATCAGATGTATGGGAGATTCTACAAGTACTGATCTGCGGGTGATATCCCAAGTATTTGCTAGAAGGTGCAGATCCTTATCTACAAGAGTGCTTTGGTTTGTGACAACAGAGGCTACTGATTTAGTGATCATGGCTGGCATGGAGGGACACATTAGACCAGAGGTTTCTATGAATTGCTCTATACTTGGCCTCACTCATATGGAGGATGGTACCAGACTATGTTGGGAATGGATTTCTGATTGGATGGGCACGAGTGCTGAGCACTCTTTTACAGGATGATAATGCGGTTTTTTGCTAGGGTTACACCATCTTGGCTTAGCTGTATTATGATCTTCATATGTGTGCTTACATGACATAGAAGACCATAGGTCTGGGGCTGACTCTACTAATGGTATGGTCATGGGAGCATATAGCCATTACATGGCCTATTATGAGATGAGAGACATGACAACCCAGTGAGCCATATGCATGTCAGTACATGCCACACTTATTCAGTACACATCTACTGAGTCAGTAGGATTCTGGAGGAGATGTCTAGATTATATCATTATCTTTGATTGGATACCATATGTAGGTAGTGAGTTTTGGGGAGCCATATTGCTAGTAGGGGGAGATGATGACATCAAGGATCAACTCTATTTCTAGTACACTCAGACAGATTGTTGGTTAATCGATTGAACACTTTATATAGTCATGCGATATATGCCCTTTAGGGTGTAGCAACAATTTGGGCAGATGTAGAATGCTATGCCAGATAAATTCCTATATCTAGTGGTGGGGACATGGGACCTCTTTGAGACTAGTGAGGGTCTCAAGGCATGACATGTGACCAGTGCCATGAGTACATATGCAACACTTGGGAGATGCAGGTATGACACTAGTATATACACAATGGTGGGCAGCACATCATCCATTGAGACTAACAGTGCCAACAAATCCTTCCCTAGTAGAGCATGCACAATGTGGGGGAGATGGGGCTAGAGGGGGAGATGGGGTTGAGGTAGTAGTAGGGCCACCACCAAGGTGGGGACCACAATAGGGGCCATAGGAACAATGAGTTTGTTAGTGGAGAGTGCTGACACCAATAGGGCCATGACTAGGGTAGGGATCACAGCTCGGTCTATAGGTATAGGGGCCACAAGTATAGGTATCATAGGGGCTACCTTAGTAAGGGGATGCAGATACCATGAGGGTTGAGTGGGATAGCCTCCAGATTGAGGTTTCCTGACTGTAGGGAGAGGTAGCAGTTGAGAGTACCTAAGCTACGAGTGCATATGCAGAGATTGGAAGGTTACATGTAGAGGTACATCTAGGGTAGATAGTACACAAGAGGCCCTAGCTACACTATCAACGAGAATCAATCCTAGTGATTTTAGTGACCTCATGATGCATCTAGATGCTATAGAGCTGGTAGAGCTAAAAATTCTGCGATGGGATGTGTCTCCCTTTGAGTTGACAAAGAGACACTTCAACATCAGGTGGATGAGTATTGTAGGCAGTGAGACATTTCTAGGTAGATGGTTCAAGGAGGAGGTATGGTTATAGTGATGTAGGAGGCCTTGACTACACACTAACATGAGGCACAAGCTGTGCAAGAGGCGACCTACTATAGATCCTTATATCTTGAGGCTATGCCAATAGAGTAGTGACAACCAGATTTTCAAGAGGCATCCAACTCATGGGCCACAAGGGGCCATCAGAGGTCAGATCCATTAGTGGGATAGGATAGGCCTCCATGAGAAGGGGGGTCAGGAGGGGTAAGGCCCTCACAGCTAGCCACATGAGCCCTAGAGCTTTCATTTTGACATAGGGATATAGATACAATGAGTTTTTGATGATACATTATGCATGATGCACTACATGATTCTTTTGTATATAGACTATATATATGGACACTTATTTTTTTGATAGATATGACATGATTTGATGGACCTATATGTATATGGATGATCGTCTCTTATGCATGTGATGTTAATGATGGTTTTACGAGTACTATATGTGATGCATGATGTTATGATATTGTTACTAACATTGTGATGCAAGATGTGTGTGATGTTATGTTTCCTATGATGCATATATGATGACTAATGTGTGGATGATGCAGGTCCTATGGTGATATATGAGATGTATGCATTTTATTATTACACATGTATGGATTTACTATATGCTTTGTGTTAGATGTATATGTCACTAAATGTGATGATTATGATATCTAATGGATTAATGTAATGAACAAATAATGTGACCTAATTATAAATAATGAATGAGATGCATAATGTAATATGTAATAGATGAAAAATGAATATATCCTAAATGAAAATGTTAATAACATACAAATCATGAATGAGATAAAAAATGAAAAATGGAATGATGTGACCAAAAATGTAAATGAAAATGCAAAAATGAATGAGACCTAAATGATGGACTTGTGTCAAACTTGTTAACTCGTATGAATTAATTAGCCTAGCATAGGAGGGGGGGATAAATAGAACCCTTGTCTCAAGTAGAGTGCAATTAAATCCTATACTACATGAAGCCTAGCGACATGATACCGAGGGATTTAGTTGTGTTCATATGGGAGAGCACTCCCTAGTTTGATTTTGGAAAAGGAGTTATGCACCCAATGCTATAGAAACATAGATGATAAGCTTCCTTTGCATGAACTAGAATCTAAAAAATAAAGACTTTAGGACAATAGATGTAGTTTTCATATTCATAATGGAACAAATGTCATAGACATACTGGAGAGGTCTAGGCACACCCAAATTCTTTTTAGGGATCTTGGAAGAAAGTGTGCTAACTCGTTGCCCCTAGTGAGAAATGCGTAATCATAACTTGGAACTACCATAGATGTACTAAATAATCATGAAAATAGATCATATTGCAAATGATATGTGTAGTCAGTTGGAACCATTAGGTGATATCAAGATATGGAAGATCGAGGCACATTGTAAAAGGCCACTACTAACACACAAAGATGAAATCAACCAAAAGAGACCTCATGACCAAATAGTCATTTAGCCCACAATTCCTACCAATAAAACTAGTCCAAAAGTAAAGGTTGTAGTGCCATGTGTAGGAAGGAGTCATTCTATGAAGTTTTTTTGTCTAAGTTTTTGTTGTGAGTGTTCATTGGCAATAGCTATGAAAAGAACAAGTTTATCAAATTGTTAAGTCTCAAATGGTGATTTGTTTTAGTTCTGTTACATTCATTGTTGTGATAAAAAGATCCCTGTAATGGGAGTAGGACAAACATTCAATGGGAAAGTGCCTCATGGACTATAGGTGTTTTAAGAGATGAAAGTGAATAGATGCCTCACAAACAAGAGATATTTTATTAGATGCATGAAAAACGCAAGTCATATAGGATTTCTACACAAACATGGAATGAAATGGGAGAAATACAGTGAGGTGAGATGAACCTTATAGATAATAGACCTTATTGATAACGAGCTTTTTTCAAGAACTCTTTTTTTTTTAGTCATTTCTTCAGGAACATTTTACAAATGTTTTTGGAGCTTTTTTGAAGTTTGTCAAACTTTAACAACACTACAAAAATCAAGCATAGAACTGCTTGAGGTGTTGCATATTTACAGGCTTAGGGGGTGGATCTCCCTTTGAAGTAGCAATCTGATATGTCCCAGAACCACATTTGGCTGTAGTGATAAATGAACCAAGTCAATTAACTTCAAATTTTTCTTTCTTTTCATGGTTTTGGAGATTCCTCTGTTATGCTGTAAAACTAGGTCAACCACTTCAAATTCTTGAGGTCTGACTTTTTTGTGAAACTAGAGTTAAAGGAAATTTTGATACACGTGGATGTGGTTTAGGGCATTGAGGCATCTCTCATCAAGGAGTTGTAGCTCTTACTAGTGAGCAAATCAGTATTCTTATTCAAACATCAGATTCTTGAGAGAGATTCTGAGAGAAGGGAGCTCAATTTCAATGGGTAAAACAATCTCAGAACCATAAACAAGGGTAAATGGAGTGGTTCTTGTGGGGGTATAGGTGAAGGTGCGATAGGACCAAAGGATAGGAGCAATTTGGAAGTACCAGTCACGACCAACTGCATCAACAATTTTCTTTAGGATTTTCAAAATGGTTTTATTAGTAGCTTTAGCTTGGCCATTACCTTGGGGGAAGTATTTAGTGGAGAAATGTTGGGTGATTTTGAATTTCCTACACAATGTGGCAACTTCTTGATTTTTGAAAGTAGTTCCATTATCAATCATGATGTCTTGAGGGATACTAAAATAATAGATAATGTAGTTCAAGATGAACTTTGAAACCTATTTTCTGGTAGTGTACGTTAAAATGGACAACCTCAACCCACTTTGTGAAGTACTTAGTGGCAAAAATAATATACATGTGGCTATTTGAAAAATTTGGATATATTTGACCAACAAGATCAAAAATCTAGCGAGAAAAGAGCCATGGTGTAATGGTGGGTTGAAGGTCTTGGGTGGGAGTGTGTGTCAAATCTCCATGTTGCTAACAAGGAACACATTGTTTCACAAAATGACAGGCATCAACTTCCATAGTAGGCCAATAGTAACCCATCCTAAGGAGATTTTTTGCTAATGGAAGGTCATTGGAATGGGCATAAAAAATTCCTTGGTGAACCTCTTCTAATGCCATTCTAGTTTCATCTGAATTGAGAAATTGGAGGAGGGTTCCATCGAAGTGTTTTCGAAAAAGTGTGTCACCTAGGATAGTATATCAGGTAGTGCAATAGATGAAGGTTTTTCTTTGGTTGGTGGAAAGGGCTATGGGGATTATTTTGTGATGAAGGTAGGAAAAAATGTTGGAGTACCATGAAGACTCATGACTGACAATTTCACACACCAGCTCTGATTTAGGTTGCTCATACGCAAGAAGAAAAAGATTCTCAACAAGAAACTCACTTAGGACCGTATTCAAGCATGACAATCATGGAGGCTATGGTGACCATAACATCTGTTGCTTTGTTACTAGTCCTTGGTATTTTCTGAAAGACTATCTTAGTGAAGTGTTGTTTAAGATCTTCTACTATTTGACGATATGGCAACAAATTTTCATCCTTTGTTTGGTATTCATCTATGACTTTCCTAATGACCAATTGGGAGTCTCCAAAGATAAGTAGGCCTTTAATATTCCATTGGATAGATTGATGGATTCCTGTTACTAATCCTTTATACTCAGCTATGCTTTTTGTGCAAGGCAATGCAATTTTATAAGACTTAGGAATAAGGTCTCCTTGCGGTGTAACAAACAAAATTCCTACCACCAATCCTTTTTGTGTGAAAGAACCATCAAAATATAGTTTCCATTGTGTATTAGGGGTAACACTCATAATTGTATCATTTGGAAAATATGCTATGATAGGACGGTCTCCTTGAAGAGGAGTTTTTGCAAGTTGGTTTGCAATGACTTGTTCCTTAATGGCCTTACAATCTTTATAGAAAATGTCAAATTCACTTAAAATCAAGACCCATTTTGCAGCCTAACTAGTGATAGAAGCTTTTGATAGAAAATACTTGAGGGGATCTATCTTAGCAATGAGGTGTGTAGTGTAATTAAGCATATAATGACATATTGTTTGCGTGCAAAAGACTACTGCCAACAAGGTTGCTCAATAGCAGTGTAGTTCAACTCATAGCCAACTAATATTTGACTGAGATAGTAAGTAGCTTGCTCATTACCTTTGTCATCTAGTTTTGCTAAAACAACACCTAGGGAAAATGAAGCGATAGAAATGTAGAGAATCAATGGTCATCCTATAATTGGTGGATTAGCCAAGTAGACTTTAACTTTCTCAAATGCTTTCTAACATAGGAAATCCCATTGAAACTTGGTGTCTTTTTGAAGAAAATGTTGGAGTGGATAAGCTTTATCTGCTAATTGGGACATAAACCATATTATGGACTTTAACTTCCCTTGAAAGCTGTAGAGTTGTTTTAATGTATTAGGTGGAGGCATTTCCATAATGGCTTTCACTTTGGCAGGATCTAACTCAATGCCTATTCTTGACACTATGTAACCTAACAAATTTCCCAATTGGACCTCAACAACACACTTCTTAGGATTAAGGTGCACTTTATATTTCTTCAATCTTTCAAATATGGTGGTAAGAATAGCAATGTGGGAATCATATGTCTTAGAGTTTCCTAGAATGTCATCAACATAGTCCTCCACTATTAAATGTAGAAGATCATGGAAGATTGTGGTCATTGTGCATTGATAGGTGGGACTAACATTCTTCAAGCCAAAAGGCACGAATTGGTAACAAAAAGTTCCCCATGGGGTAGTGAATGCCATTTTATGTTGATCTTCTTCTACAATTTTGATCTGATTGTAACCAGAGTGTTGCTTGGATAATTTTTTTTTGAGAGAGAATTAATTAAGTTAATTAATGGAGAGATAGAGAGAGAAAGAAATTATTTTCCACTATTCCAATATATTCTATCTCCTCGTACTTTAACTTCTAGAGAGAAGTTTGAGTTTGAGTTTGGATTTATTTCTCTCCTCAACATTTTCTCTCTTCCCATACTACCTCTCTCTACGTATTCCAACTTTTAGAGAGAAGTACAGGTTTGGGTTACCTTCTCTCAATCAAAATTTTCTCTATCCATGTACTAAAATACCCTCTCACTACGTACTCCAACTTTTTAACCTAATCCTAACCAAAACTTCCCCAATGTTAGTTATTCCATGAAAACTCAAAAACACAGAGGTTTTCACTTGGGTGATTGGTCAAATATCTTGCAAGCTACAGAGGAAGAAAGTTAGGGGAAACTTCCAAATGTTGGAGAGAATTTTTTCTACACGTGGTAAGAAAAGAGGCGACTCATGTCATGATATTTCCATAAGATAATTGACTTGGAGTCAATTTCATTACAAAGCCAATCACATTTCGATGTGAATGCGTGGGTTTTGATTATGTAGTGTGAAACAATACTTGAAGTTCATTGATTAAAAAAAATAGCACTCACGACATTCCTTGGAACCATAGGCAAGGCACGTGCTATATTTAAAAAAAAAATAAAGGCCAGATTCATGTGACTTGCGGCCTTGAGGGAGATCAACATAGTCGTCTGTAGCTCACTCTTCAATATGTAAGCCTCTACAAGGCATTAAAACAAGCCAACATGCCATTCGTTCCATCAGTAAGGTTGCTGAAAGGAGACAAAACCACAAGGAAGAGATCCTACTCAGCATGTAGGATAATTAGATGAAAAAATGCCATTGTTAGATGTCCTTCATTATATTGTGCAACTAGTGTAGAAACTCAAGGGGTCTACAGTAGCTATTTGGTGATCAAATAATTAGATATGCAAGTATGTGCAGTAACATTCACAAGTTTTGTAACCTGTTTGGCAGAATGGTGTCAATGCAACTACAATTTGATGTGTGATGATAACAAGAAACTATTAATATTTTCCCACCCTTCAATGTACAATTTTGGTCATAAGCATGCAACAATGGAAGCGACATCAAGTACATAAATTGTTTGATCAAAAGTCTATTACTCCTCTAACTGGCACACATTGAGATTAGCGAAAGTTATGCATACAGATAAATCATGTGATAATAAAGGTACTCGAGCTGATTGGTAGTAGAGTTTAACATTCAACTTGACCAAAGATGGATGTAATATAACTATCAAAGTGCTAGAGAAGTATGCCGAGGTTGTTGAAAGATGACATATTATTGATGCCTTTAAACTCTTACCGTAGACAATGGTGTTGGAGTGCAGTAACACAATGACTCGAAGACATCTAAAATGCCACAGTTTTGCATGTATCCACCCAATGTATATCTGTTTACTCGCCATGACACATGATTTGGACACACATAGAGGAATAGTTAGGATTAAATATATTTTCAACTCACCATATGACATGCATGTGAAATATAGAAGCATCTAGGTGGCATGTTATGTGTTTGAGAAAAATCCTTGTGAAAGAGGCGTTGCATCCAATGCACATGATTACAAGTTCTGATCAACAAAATATAGCCTGCAACATTATGTGGCATCAGATAGTGACCCACATTGGAATGATGTTCTAAATAGTCAAGAATTTCCTTCAAATGTTGAAGTAGCAAGCATGATGTGCATGGAAATTATTTGACATAATGCCTCTGTTATATATGGAATGTGTTCATCGTTTAGAAGAAGTAAATGAACCAAAATGGTATTAATAAAGGATAAAAAATGTCTTTTGAATGCTCTAGATAAATGTTGGATCCTACAAGTGAAATGGGGATTTTGATAAAGCTTCACATCGCCTCAAGAAAATGGAACATGGAGTTTGATATGAAACAAAGGAAATATGGACTTCACATTTAACATTGCACCGGGATAGAAATTTGGTAAGCAATATGATGAGGTACAAGTTCCAAGGTAAAAAGCCTCATGTGATATTAAAAAGCATGCTTCCTGAGATATTAAATACTAAGATGGGAGATATGGAAGTTACAAAATTTTGGAAAATGATGAGCAGAGAAGATAAATCACCCCTGGCACAACGAACATTGGAAAGTGGTCTAGCCCATGTAGGAGGACATCCACTTGTAGTTCAATGTGAAAAATTAGTTTTAAAATGTATCAAGGCATATGATTGGAATTCTAGGGACATCAAGACCTTAGGAGGTGGTGTTGTGGCAAGGCTAGATCCAATATCTATCTCCATCACATTTAGATTGCCAGTGAGAGAAGAATTCACAGAAATCTCTAAAGAAGGTGCCTAGGGACACTTCCATCAGAATAAGAAAACATGTCTAAATGCCATTTGTAGGAGTTGGATGGACCAACCTAGAAGAGGACAGCCATAGTTGTGAAGAGTGTTATGCAAAAATATCTTTAATGAAGACATTTTTGATATGATAATTCTTCTCAATAGAGTGGTGGGAAATTAGACGGCTGAACATTTTTAGGATTGGATGTTTTTGTACATTAATACCATCACCACTGGAAAACAATTTATAGATTGGGGAGAAATGATTAGTGATGCCCTTCATCACTAGTTAACTAGATTCAATGTGAGTAAGGGGTTTTACATGTCCTCATATCTAATGTACGCAATTGCTAGTATGAAGTCATGGCCTGGTCTTAATCCTTATGGGGAGTATAGCTTAACCAAAAAAATTTATAATTATTACCCCTAGTTGCAATTAAAACAAAGCAATGCACACTTCCATAGGGTGAACGATGCTTTTTCTATGCTCACAGCTAGAGAGCTATAGGGAGATATAGGACTCCAAATTTCTCCTGAACCAGGAAGTCTCATCAGTAATTATGGTAACTTCTTCATATAATACCCCCAATTCACTTACATCTACATTGGAGGTTTTCAAGGTTGTCCTCTCATGTTGCCTCGCTTTGTAGATGACAGGTTGGTACTTTTAGAAGTTTGTAAGAAATTGGCCAGGTAAGCAAAAAGTGTAGGAACAAAAGATCAATTCCTTTCCCAATCGGCATTGGGCACTATAATTGTCTTTCTTCTTCAAATGTTCAAAATATTGAGAGATCCATGGTGAACGTAACTTTGCACTCTTTCCACAGTTGCTTCCCATTTGATGGCATTGGGTATGTTAAAAATAACTTGGCACTTGGACCCGACTATCTCCATTTCCCTACAATGGAAAATTACTGGGTGAACTGTGAAAATGACTTCAAAGTGAGAAGAAGGGACTGTATGAGATTCACAGTACAAAAAATTATTGATTATAAAATGGGATGGAAGGTGATAGGCATAATAGAGGATGAGTTAGACTTGATTGATCCTTTCTTCTTTGAGTGGATACAATTATTAGAATTGCTGTATATTAATTGGTCTCTGCTAGAATAAGAAGACCTCAAGGAGAAAACCTTCTGTGTGATTCAACAAACTGAAAATTGGTTAAAGAATTAAGTCAAAGAAGTCATGACTACTAGATCAACAGGAAGAGGCAGTGCAAAGAATAATAATAATAATTCTTAGGAAGGTACATCAATTTCAACCATTCTGTCTTCTATTCCTACTTCCTTGGACTCTTCATAGAGCACACAAGGTGGAGATGATGGTGAAGATCTGAATAAAGCAGTTGATCTAGTTTCAACATCTAAACTTAATGCAGTCACCAGAAAGAGGAGATCAAAACCCAAGGAGAAGACTTTAAAACCAATTCAACAGATTGTAGATGAAGCTCCTGAGATGAACACTTTACCATCATTTATAGATGAGATGATTCAATCTATAGCATCTCCTGCATGCTCACCATCTCCTAAAAATGTGGAAGCAACTCAAGAGGTGCCAGTTATAGAAAATGTACATAACTTGGATTTATCATCTGCAGTCCTATACTTTCCTTCAGTAATCAACCCATCTACCAGTATTTCAACATCTTGATTACAACAAAGTTTGGAGAGAAAGAAGAAAAGGATGATTCAATTGGAAGCACCAAATTTGGATGCTGTAGCTGATTTAAAGCATAAAGGTACAAAAGTAAAGAAGACTAGAATGGATTTTGGACTGGCAGTAAATCCTACTTCAGGAAACTTATTTATTGAAATTGCAAAATTAGTCATAGAGGACATAAATGAAGCAAACAAATATGATTTTAGCATCACTAAAGTGGATCTAGGCCAGACCACTCATGAGGGAAAATAAAACAATTTTCAAGTGTCATCTGCTATCTTGATGGAATAGTCAAGAAGAGATAAGCAAGCTAAGAATCAACTCAAGTGTCAAGTTCAAGCCCTTTCTTCATGCATCGAATTGATGGTCGGTGATTCATTTCTAGATTTTGGCTCTTGTTACTACTACAGTTGGCTTGGCTTGGGTTGTCTTTGTCACCTTCTTTGCTTTAGGCAGAGTTTTGGCCTTTCTCTTCTTGGGCTCAACTTGAGTTGGTGCTTCCTTGGCTTCTTCTTCCTCAACCCCTTCTTCCTTTTATTCATCCTCACCTAAGCCTTGTGTCAATGCAAGAGGTTGATGTTCCTCTTCATCATCATCATCATTTTCCTTGACATCAACACCCTCTTCTTTTGCTTCTTCTATAGTGCCTTCTCCAAGCTTTTCTTTCAGCTACTTTACAAGCCTATCTTTCTTCTTTATAGTGGAGGCAATCTTCAACTCCATATCCACTTTGGATCGCACCACATCATATGTTCCAAAAGGCTGGGCACTCTTACCAATTTCCTCTGCAAGCAATGCTATGATTGCTGCTAATGCTTCATCAATGTTAATCTCATATCCTAATGGTCTTAGCCATCTAACCCTTGGAACTGTTGCTTGGATATAAGTATAATCAATATCAATTAAGAAACAAATATCATTGATGTGCTGATCTACTAGGGAAACTAGTATCCTTAGTCTTTACTTCATGGGTTCCTTGAAATCCTCAAAGTAACTAGTCATTAGAGATTCAAAATTGTCTAAAATTTTCTCAATGTACTCATTAATTTGAGTAATAGTTGACTTATCTGATTTCCAATCTATTTTTCCAAAAGAGGGAAATTCTTCCAGAACATAGAAAAATATACAGATCAGAACTAATCCAAACTTACACTAAGCTCATTTTCATTCTTCTTATTACTCCCAGATTCTCCATGATCTATTGTAATAGAAATTCTACTAGATCATATGTGTAATCCTTCTTGACAATTTTGTAAGCCACATCCATATCAATGCATGGAACACTATTCAATCTACTTGATTGATAAAACTTATGAGATATGATTCTTATTGCAAAGTCCAGAAGGGGATTTGTTATTGTATCAATAGTCATGCCCCTTTTGTTCCATTTTTCCTTGGTGTTCTTTTCAATAGCTTCCTTGGAATCACTTCATAGGGTCTTGCACCGATCTAGGGTTGGAAAACTTGTAACCCTATGCATGATTCTCTTCGTTATCTTCCATTCTATTTTGAAAACTGTGGGGAAAACTAGGACACGGGTTAAGCCTTTCTTTCAACTATCTAAAATTCTTCCTTTAACACTCCATTTTCACACAGTTTATCATATACTTGATAAATCTCCAAGTCTCTTATTGCTCCTACCTTTCAATTGTAACATTTCTTAACATCTTGCACCATTACGACTTTGGGTGGAATAATGGATAGTGTGCCAGTAGGGTCATTTTTATATGCAACTTTTGGAATCGGCCTAAAATTTGGTTGTTTAACCTCATTTCTAACTAAGTGAACCTTGAAATCTTCCTTTTCCTTAGGGTTTTTAGAACTTGAGGCCATATTACAAATCTAGGGTTTCAAAAGATATCAAACGTTATAACTACACAACTCGACACTTGAGTAATACCTTAGATTGATGAAAACAATGCTTGTTCTTTATAGAAATTTGTGCAAAAGCTTCAATTGCTGTTCGTCAATCACTTCTATGCCCTTCTCGTTCTTGTTCTACATTCGAATGATGAGAAATAATAAAAAAATTGACCTTATACTCTCCAAAACATAACATTAAATGCTTAGTGCATATACAACTATACACTTAGCTCCTTAAGGATTTCAGTATAAAACAACTTCCATTAACCTTACATCACTCGAATCCAAGTAGATTTCTTCTTTACTCGGCTCCCATTGGCAACTTGACTATGACCAATCACTCGACTTTGACTATCAGCTCGACAACATTGGTGAAAAATTGAATTTTAAATATGCATCTCTAATCATGCTGATCTCTTCTTTTTAGTAATATCTTTTCTAGGACTGATGCATGATAAAACTTTGTAAATCAATCCCACATGCCTTCTTTTTCTTAGTTTGATGAAGTGTGATCACTTGACCTATTAGGTGAAGTGATCCCTTCATTTAATGAGGCACATTCATATTTCTTCTTCCATGTTTTATTCATTTCTCCTTTTATGTGTTCAACATCTACCTTCTCTTTTCCTTTGTTGACTTCTGACTTGGGTACCTTTGACTTTGTTGGGCAATTCCTATTGATATGACCAGTCTTCAAGCAACTAAAACATGTGGTTTGACTTAACCATCTTTTGTAGTTCCCTTTGAAATATGTACTTATGCAATTTTTAGGAACATGCCCATATTCCTAACAATAATGACATTTATACCTGGTGTTGTAGTCCCAATTGTAGTGATGTCCATAGTAGTTTCCCTTTAGGTGTCCATAGTAGTGAAGTCCCTTTGTAGGCTAATTAGATGTCCATTGGCTAATTAGGTGTCCATTTAGGCTTTGATTTGCACTCAAAAGCTCCGTGTCCATACTTATTGCAATTGTAGTAGTGCCCTTCAAATCTTGGTGTCCTGACAGTTCTAGTTCTGTAGTTATGTGCTTGATGTCCTTGTTTTTTGCACTTATGAAAATAACTTGAATTCTTAGGTTTATCATGCTGATGGACATTCTTGCTCCTACATACATAAGAAGTATGTCCCTTTTTACCACAAAAATGATAGGTAGGTTTAGTATTCTTACCTTTGTTACTCCTTTCTTCTATAGTCTTGGAGGACTCTCCTTGTTTAGTGCTAGTGTAACCAAGTCCTAAAGTGTCATTGGTTGTCCTGGGTGATTTTAATAGCTACTCAAAGAACTTGATGGCCTCATTGGGTTTGTTGAATCTTTCTGCAATTTCCTTTTCTCTTTTTAAGTCATTTTGTAGGTGTTCATTTTGCATTTTGAGTGTAGAGATCTCAATGTCTTTCATATTTAGCTCATGATCTGCATTCATCATCTAGCTTAAAGTATCTAGTTGCATGTTAGAGATTCTTTCAAACTCAATTGTCTTTTCCTCTAGTCTATTGGTAAGATTTCTCTTGTCATCTTCTAGCATAGCCTTGTCTTCAATGACTCTTTTCTTCTGTTCAGTTACTTCACAAAGCATTATGGCTTGTGATTCTTGTTCAAGCTTGAGTATTTTGATTTCTTCTTCTTGAGCTCTATTCTTCTCCATCAGATTTGCTATTGTTGCATCAAACTCTTTGGAATCTCCATTTGAAAATAGATTTGAGGTGTCAATCTCCTTGTACTGTGTGTCATTCTTAGTTATGACAATCTCTTTTCTTCTTTTTAAGGATTTTCTCAGTTCTCCTCTTGCTTCTTCCAAAACATGTAAAGCAAGTTGTATGTCAATTACTTGATTCTTTATGATCTTCCCAAGTTTTTAGACTTCCATTTCTAGATCTTTTCTCCAAGCTATATGGCTTCTTCTTGTGAGCATTTAGCTCTGATACCAATTGTTGGAATTAACAAGTGGGAAGACCTACTTCTAAGAGACCGGGGGGGGGGGGGGTGTGTGTGTGTTGGTGAATCAGAAGTAACTAACTTTAACCCTTTTAAATTCTTTTAACTAAAACCATTCACATGCATTCAATCTATCTACTGAACTTGAAAGTAAAGATATGCATGAAAATAGACAACACACAAATTTGGTAACCTAGAAACCCTCCAAAATGAGACGATAAAACTAGGACAGGGATGACACCCACAAAATATCATTGCAACAATGTGTAACTGTTCAAGGTTACAATGTTTGACCACTTCCAATGGTCTTCCCTTTGGAAGGCCTATTCTATTAAAGACTTTACACTCTGTTAAAAGTCACTTGGTTAAAGGATTTCAGTACCCTGTTAAAAGTAGGCCTAGTTAAAGGACTTCTATGCATTCACTTGGAATGCCACCCTATTAAAAGATTTACAAATGGCTGCTAGGCCAACCTAAGTCCTTAGGATTTCCATTATCTAATACAATTGCTAGAGAGTATTAGAAAGTCTTTGACATGATTTCTTGCAATCTCCAATTGCTGATTCCAGATGCTTGTTTTGCTTTGACTGACCTAAACCTTGCTTGATCTGATATGTCACCCTTCAAAGTTCTGATACTCTATTCTTGATCAATTTAATACTACAATGTTGCTCAATTCTTCTAAGTCTTTTCACACTTCCCTCTGAATTTTTCTATAGTTCACCCACATACTTCATTCATCCATGCATACAATGGGTTTTTTTCCTCCTTTTAAAGATTTTAAAGACTTAGGATTAAGTATGAATCTATGATCCATATTAAATCTTCATTTCTTGCTCAATTCGTGCACTTTTCTTATTGGTTGCATGCCTTCTCCATTTTTCTTATTGGCTGCATGCTAATTGCATAGGTAATGCAAAAGATTCATTCTTATCTTTAATATCCTTCAAGATTCTTCTACGTTGGCTCAAAAAATGGTTTACATAGGTGTTTGTACAATTACAAACAACTATGTCCAATATGTGTTACTCGACACTTGTTACCTCTAATGTTCAGCTCATATAGAAAAACTAGCTCACTCAGCTCCTATAGAAATTTTGTTTCACTCAGCACCTACAGTGACTCAACACCTATACTTTGCTCAGCACTTGAACTTCACTAGGCACTTGAAGATTTCTCGGCATCTAAAGATTACTCAACACATGAAGTTCACTCGACACCTATTGTAGTTTTGTCTAGCTTGACACACATTGTAGCTCAGCATCAACTATTTACTTAGTATCTATACATATTTTACTCAGCATGTGTTACTAGCTCGAAATGAACTTAGCAAACATCTGAAGTGTGTGGACATGAAATAGTCAAAATCAATCTTTAGATTCAACATGCAACACATCTCAAAATGAAGTAAAATTGAATATCTTGGTCATTGATATCCCAACTAGTTATGAGATGTTATTAGGCAGAAGTTTTTGCAAAGATCTCAGTGGTGAAATCAAGATGGAGATGTCTCATGCCCTTATCTCGATTGGAGATAAAAAGGTTAAAATTAATCTTAAACCTAAAGCTAAATATACAGTCTTGAAATCATATGATCCAAGGGTTGAAATATTGTATGTTGATGCTAGACATGGAATGTATATGATGACATCCATTGAAGAAGATGTAACTGAACCTCTTATGCCTGATATAACCAATGAATTGTGGTCAATGCATTTTGATGGAAGTTCTTCTTCTTTTGGTTTAGGTGCTGAGATAGTGTTGATATCACCAAAAGGAGAGAAGTTCCCGAAAGCTTACAAGTTGGTTTTTGAAACCACTAATAATACCACAAAATATGAAGCTCTTCTACTTGGCCTTGAGTATGCAAGAGAAAAAGGAATCAAACAACTCAAGGTATTAGGGGATGCAAAATTAGTTTTCAACCAGGTGAAAAGGTAATATCAAACAAAGAATGCAAGACTAAAGACATATAGAAATAGAGTGTGGAATGAGATTGAGCATTTCGATACTTTTTCCTTATCTGCTATCCCTCATGAAGAAAATTTTGAAGCTGATTGTCTCACAGTCTCTACCTCTCTCCTTATTCCTCATCCTAAGTTGAACAAAGATATCTACATAGTAGAGATGATTCATAGACCCAGTGTACTAGATAATGATCGACACTGGCAAGTCTTTGATGATAATGGGAAAATTATTGAATTTCTTGAGGGATGTCCTCCATTTTCAGATTTTAACTTTGAAGGATCACATAATCATGATGGGACATGAGGAGATAATCTTGGGATTATTCAACTACAAGGTAATGTTATTCCAAGAGGGTTAGTCACCCTTGAAGGTCTTTTTGATAAGGAAGATAAAAGAAAAGAGAAAGTCAAAGATACTAAATCTTCTAATTCTTTGGCTTATGAGAAGGTAAATATTGGTTCTGAAGAAATTCCAAAGATGATTCTAATATGGAATGCTTTCTCATCAAAAGAGAAAGGAGAGTTCATGAATTTGTTGAAGTCTTACCAAGACATTTTTTCTTGGGGTTATGAAGATTTGAAGGAATTCATGAATGGAAAATTTAAACATCAAATTCCTTTAAAACCTGGTTCAACTGCCTTCCGAAAAAAAAAGGCAATTCAATCCAAAGGTTGCTGATGCTATATTCAATGAAATTAATAAAATGCTTAAAGTGAAGATTATCTACCCTATCCACCATTCCAAATGGGTAGCCAATATTGTCCCAGTTAGGAAGAAGAATGGTGAGATAAGAATATGTGTCGACTTCTGAAATCTGAATTAGGCATCACTTAAGGATAATTATGAGCTCCCTGTCATGGATCATATTTTGCAATTGGTATCTGGTTCTGTGCTCATGTCAATGTTAGATGGGTTATCTGATTATAATCAGATTAGTGTTGCACCAGAAGATCGACATAAAACAACTTTTACCACTCCATAAGGTACGTTTGCATACAATCGTATGCCTTTTGGTTTGATAAATGCTAGAGCCACCTTTCAATGGGCAATGGATCATTCATTTGTAGATCTCAAGAATAAGATCATTGTCATGTACCTTTACTATCTTATAGTGTTTTCAAAACATAGAAGAGATCATGTGAATTATCTAGAATCTATCTTGCATCAATGTTGAACCCATGGCATCTCACTGAATCCTAAGAAGTCTATGTTTGGAGTGACAGAAGGAAAATTAATTGGAAATATTGTCTCCAAAGATGGTATTCGGATAGACCCTAAAAGGGTGAAAACAATCCAACATTTATCACTTCCCATGAGTAAACCAAGGGTCAAGTTTTTCTTTGGGCAGATAAACTTCATAAGGAGGTTTATACCAAAATTCTTTGAGATGAAAAAGTCAATTGTGGATATGATGAAAGGGAATACAAATTTTAAATGGACAAAAGAAGGTAAGGCTTCTTTTGAACAAATCAAGACTGCAATTGCTAATTCCCCTACCCTTTCTTATCTAGATTTTTCTAAAATTTTTCATTTGTATTGCTATGCATCTGAGAACACATTAGCTGCTATACTCACTCAACCTGACAAAGACAATGTCAAGGCCCCAATAGCATTCATGAGTATCCCTCTTAAGAAACATGAATTGAAATATTCTTTGATCGAGGAGAATGCATATGCTCTAGCTAGAGCAATGAAATGATTTAGGTTTTACATCCTAAACTCACACTCCAAAGCATTTGTTCTTGATTTGATAGTGAAGACTCTTCTAAAACAACAAGAGATTGGTGTGAACAAAAGGGCCTCCTAGATAGCTAAACTACAAGAATATGATATTGATATCAAACCTACAAAGCTTTTTAGAGGAAAAGGTTTGTGTAAAGCTATTGCGAAAGGATCTTCCAAAGATGAAGAAGAGACAAAAAAAGAAATACCATTAGTTTTATTCATTGGTAATGTTGATGACTGGTTTTCCAATATTGCCTATTTTTTGACATTTGGAGAATGCCCAGCTCATTTGTCACCCAAATAAAAGAAGACCTTAAAACTAAAATCTGCAAAATACATTATTTGGGGTGACACTTTGTATAGGAAAGGAATAGATGGTACTTGAGATGTGTGGACTCTAAACAAAGAAATGAGTTGCTTCAATTGTTTCATAATGAAGCATGTGGAGGTCATTACTCAGCATAAAAAACAACATATAAAATTCTGAGAAACTATTTTTATTATGTTTAAAGATATAAAAGAATGGGTCAAGAGATGTGACTCTTGTCAATGTTTCAAAGGAAGAGTTCAATTAGCAGCACTTCCCAAGAAACCAATAGTGATCGAAGAACCCTTTCAACAATGGGGTCTGGACTTTATTGGTCCTATCCATCCTTCATCCACTACTAGACATACTCACATTTTAATGGCAATTGATTATTTCACCAAGTGGGTAGAAGCCATTCTGGTCAAGCAAACAACTTCAAAAGTGGTGTACAATTTCATCAAGCAAAATATTTTGGTTAGGTTTGGGTTCCTAACAAGATTGTTACTAATAATGCTAAAAAATTCTCCTCTTAGGGGATATCATCCTTTTGCTATCAATATGGAATCATTCTCTCTCATTCCTCAGATTATTTTGCACAAGGAAATGGTCAAGCCAAATCGAGCGATAAAAATATTATGTCCATTATGCAGAAATTGATAGATGTTAATCAGAGGTCTTGACACAAACACTTGTATGATGTGCTATGGGAAAATCATACTACTAAGAAGAGGGCAACATGGTTATCTCCCTTTGAAATCCTATATGGTAATGAAGCAATTTTCCCCCTTCCTCTGGAATTATCTACTTTGGAGTTACAAAATGCTATTGAAAATTATGAATTCAAAGATGCTCTTGAAAAGAGAATATTATATTTGACAAAATTGGAAGAGGAAAGAGAAGTGGTTGTAGACAAGATACAAGAACATCAATCTTGAGTTAAAAAGTTGTTTGATAAGAAAGCTAAATAGAGGCTCTTCCAAGAAGGTCATCTTGTCTTACTTTGGGACAAGCGTAGAGAGCCAAAAGGTCTACATGGAAAGTTTGATTCCTTATGGGGAGGCCCATTCTAGATTAAAGAGGTATGTGGACAAAATTCCTTAATCTTATCATATCTCAATGGTACTCAATTTCCCTTGCCTTACAATGGGAAACATTTGAAGAATTATCATCAGTAACACATGCAACTTGCATCATTGTACATATCTTAGTTAGGAGTTTTTGGTGTGCCTTCCTTTCTTTTCTATTTGGTTGTGTTCCCAATTTTTTGTGCTTAGTCCCTTTTTCTTGGACTTATCTCCTTTTGGGGTGACTCTACAGCCCTTGTGATCAAGCACTGCTCTTTCTTAACTCTAGGTTCACTTAGCATCCTATACAGTTCTTGTCCCCAGATAGAGCCAACTGTTGCCTAAATTTTTTTTTTGAGAGAGAATTAATTAAGATAATTAATGGAGAGAAAGAAATTATTTTCCACTATTCCAATATGTTCTCTATCCTCGTACTTTAACTTCTAGACATAAGTTCAGGTTTGAGTTTGGATTTCTTTCTCTCCTCAACATTTTCTCTCTCCCTGCACTACCTCTCTCTATGTACTCCAACTTTTAGAAATAAGTATGGGTTTGGGTTGCCTTCTCTCACTCAAAATTCATTCCCTCCACATACTAAAATACTCTCTCACTATTACTCCAAATTTTTAACCTAATCCTAACCCGAACTTCCCTAGTGTTAGTTATTCCATGAAGACTTAAAAGCACAAAGGTTTTCACTTGGGTGATTGGTCGAATATCATGTAGGCTACAGAGGAAGAAAGTTAGGGGCAGCTTCCAAACATTGGAGAGAATTCATCCTGCATGTGGTAAGAAGGGAGGTGGCTCATGTCATGATATTTCCATAAGATAATTGACTTGGAGTCAATTTCATTACAAAGCCAATCACATTTCCATGTGAATGCATGTATTTTGATTATGTAGTATGAAACAATACTCAAAGTTCTTTGATAAAAAAAAGTAGTGCTCACAACATTCCTTGGAATCATAGACAACGCACGCACTCTTTTTTTTTTTAAAATAATAATTTAAGGCTAGATTCATGTGACCTATGACCTTGAGGGAGATCAACACAATCGTCTGTAGCTCACTCTTCAATCCATAAGCCTCTACAAGGCATTAACACAAGCCAACATCCCATTCGTTCAATCATTAAGGTTGCTAAAAGGAGACAAAACCATAAGGAAGGGATCCCACTCAGCATGTAGGGTAATTAGATGACAAAATGCCATTATCAAATGTCCTTACTTATATTGTGCAACTAGTGTAAGAACTCAAGGGGTCTATAGTAGCTATTTGGTGATCAAATAATTAGATATGCATGTATGTGCAATAACATTCACAAGTTTTGGAACCTGTCTGGTAGAATGGTGTCAATGAGACAATAATTTGATGTATGATGATAACAAGAAACCATTATTCTTTTCCCACCCTTCAATGTATGAGTTTGGTCATAAGCATTTAGCAATGTAAGTGGCATCAAGTACATAATTTTTTTGATCAAATGCGTGTTACTCCTCTAATTGGCATAGATGGAGATTAGCAAAAAAATGCACACAAATAAATTATGTGATCATCAAGGTACTCAAGCTGATTGGAAGTAGAGATTCACATTCAACTTGACCAAAGATGGATGTAATATAACTGTCAAAGTGCTAGAGAAGTATGCCAAGGTATTTGAAAGATGACAAGTTATTGACACCTTTAAACTCTTACAGTAAACAATGGTGATGGACTGCGGTAACACAATGACTTGAAGACATCTAAAATGCCACAATTTTGCATGTAACCACCCAACATATACATGTTTACTCACCATGACACATGATTTGGAGACATTTAGAGGAATAGTTAGGATTAAATCACATTTTGAACTCACCATATGACATGCATGTGAAATATAGAAGCATCTAGGTGGCATGTTATGTGTTTGAGAAAAATCTTTATGAAAGAGGCATTGCAACTTGTTGGTGTTTGAAAATGCTGGAGGGTTTTCAATCATCCCACTGAGAAAGTGACATATCTAGGGGCAGCTAACTCCCATTTTCAACATGCCATTTTTGACAACGGGCCAACTATAAGGCATGATCCTTCTTCTACTTTAGGCTTTGCTAAACCTAGGCGGGTAGACCTCAGATTCAAATGATATCGTACCAGTGCAAAAACATATCCCTGAATCTATTAAGCAGATGAAACCCTTATATCTCCTAGTAACTTATGAAATGACACAAATCTACAGTAGCTAAATGCAAATCTAGAATATTCACAAGCTGAGTGAGGGTTAAACATTTAGGTCCACTTCAAACATGAACAACTAAATTTGTTTGAATAAAAGATTTGTGCAAATGTCATTCATATCAACTTGCATCTGATTTAGTGATCAGTGCCTTATCCATTAAAACATAGAGTCATTACCAGCAGGATGACCTAACTTGCTTGCATTACAATCAAGTTTATCAACTGAAATTCCCTAATCCCATTCTTATGAAATATCCCCTTCATATACCCAGAAACCTTATCAGAACTATGAAGCATTTACTTAACTCTTTGAGTCAAAAGCAACAAAGATCTGATACACACTTCATCCAAAATGTCTTAAACCAAATGAACATTATCCATTCAATTACAAAGTTAATGACACATGAAGTAATAGGAGACAGAATTAGAAAACTTAGATAATTCCTGTAAATCCCCTTTTGTATTTATCCTTGAAAAGACTAAATACAATAATTGGTAACACAAAATAAAACTAAAGATAATTCACATAATCTAGCATCAATATCTAGTACTTCAGAATAACAATGCATAACATGAAATGAAAATCTACACAGGGTGGATGTGTGGCTTTCACTACTAGAGCTTAGCTCAAAGTTAGGAAGTAAAACCATCTACAATCTTGGTTTCAACAGTAGAACTAGAACCCTGCTGGTATTACCCAGAGCAAACTGCCAACCCCACAAATGAGAAGAAGAATGAAAGATATAGGAAAGAAGTAATTTCCCTGATTGAATCTGAACATGACACTTGCCCACTCGAAGAACCTTCTCAGTAGGTTAAAACCATCTTTCTTATCTTTTCCCTCTAACTAAAAATTAAATCCCCATCATTTTACCCTTCAAAGGCATCAAAATATCTCAAAAATCTGATGATGAAAGGATGTAATTGATTTTGGTGTTGAAATGAACTCGGTAAAAGTAACAAATCAGTTGAAAATGGCTTGTAGGATGCAAGAAAACTATTTAAACTTGATTTTCTTCACATTTAGATTCCAAAAGACCTTCAAAACTTCCCTACAACAAACTCTAATGATTAATGATCACATTTGCCTATTTTGTTGCCAATGCCCCTAATTTCACAAATTGACTTGTAGCTCAAATTAGTGAGTACCTATGCAAGAATCAACTTTATATTTGGAAAATTTAGGTTCTCTCGGTTCTGGTGGTATATTGGAGTGCCAATTTTTGATAAAAATTGCCCTAGATATGGCCTTTTGAAATTCTCAATCCTATTCATGGTCTCCAAATGATTTTGCAATTTTTTAAAACTTTTATATAGTTTAAACAATATAAAGTTCAGACATTGATTTAAAAGACCTACACGTGGATTTGAGGAAAAATAATAATAAAATATAAAAATTTGAAAAGTCTCAAAATTTCCCTCATTTTCTACCTGGGTCAAACTTCCTTTGACCAAATGTCACATGGCACATTATGATTGGATGCCTGCTTGCCACCATGTCATACTCGCTATGTCGCTATATTAATTGGCATGCATCTCTCCCTTAGTCACATAGCGAGAACCACATGATCTGCCACATGTCGCAATCTTGTGCATCTTAGAAAATTTCTTGCCACATCACCATCTGCCTTGGAACTCGCTGCCACGAGTCATCACCTTAGTGACCCTCGCTATGTTTCCATGGTTATCTTGTGGGCATCTTCGGTTGGTGAGTTAATGATGACCCTTCAATCTAGACACATGTCACGATCTCGTTCCATCTGAACTTCATTTGTGTTCGTCGAATTTTTGGATTTTTTTGGCAACTCACTATGTCGCTAGCTAGAGTTCCTAGGATTTTTCGGCTAGTGAGGTAGTGACTAGCCAAATTTTCTTACTTTTTCGATCACCTGGTGAAGTGTTGACGTCATCACACTCTACTTGCACCTTTGTTCAAAATTTATTCTTATGTCACCATTGCACTGGGGTCCACCTCATAGCAAGCGGCTTCCAAAAGCCCCTTTCTCTAATTCACAATGCATATTGCACAAGATACCATTTAAGGATTAAAAAGGTTTAACCCACAGGTAATGTGGGATAAAGACTCACTGCGGCTTTCCCTTTTACTTGCATAGAGTCTACTCTATTCATGATTGCATGAGCTGGAGACTGTAGCTTTTTCCTTGCGTGCTATGTTTTCTTTGCATGTGTCTTCAATGGTGCTAAAACTCTTTTCCCAATCACTGGACATGTAACTCTTTTATAAGCTGTATCCTGTCTTACCTCCATGTTGGAAGATTTATTTTGTTGCATGACCTATGTTTCCATGCCGTGGTTTGTATGCTCAGTTGGCATGAAGATGAAAATAGAACCTTCTCATCTATATGCACGAACTGAATGCATTTTCACAAAAAATGGCACCCTGCCTCTGTTCTTGTTGTGGCCTTATCCTTTAGCACGAAGCTCCCTTTTTATTGTCTACCATCCAAAATCGTGATCCACCTATGGGTGAAAAATTCAATGACTTGCGTGGATCTCCTTGATGGTTGGGATCTTCATCCTTTGCTACCAAACTACACTCCTTGCTTCTTTATGTAAATTCACCCTTTCACACTACAGATATTCCTCATTCTTACATGGGCTTAGACATAGTAGTTCCCTTTGTTTAATGCATGGTATGCCCTCCTATGTGGATTCTTTCCTCTACATCTGTGAATGCTCCTCCAGTTCACGTGAGGCCTGGAGAGTGGCATTTCCCACCTCTACATGGAAATCCCTGTCGACTCCATTTTCCTCTACATGGGCTGCCTTTGCTTATGTGTGGGAGGGCTTCTTTCAATGAGTGGATCCTCTTTTTACTAGCTATGGCTTCACTTTAAACCTGTGTATGGACTTTTCTTGGGATTCCTCACTCTAACAGTGACTTTCACCTTTATTATGACATGGGAATGTTCAATCCTGCCATGGAAGTGTGCCCTCAGATAGATGAGGGAAAGCTAACTCTTGTTGTTGAAGAAAAACTATAATATAACTCTTGTTGTTGAAGAAAAACTATAATACCCAAATTTTTAGGTGAGATAATCCAATATGGAGACCAACAATGCATCCTTGGTGAATTTCTAACTTGGAAAGAGCATATCAGTAGGAGAATAAAAACTCTTTCATTGTACTTTCCTGAAAAAATTGATTCATTTATGCAATAACTTGATTCAGAATTTTCCGTCCAATGAAATAGTGACCTATCGTTGACTGGCTCAAAAAGTCCATGGGTTCCTTAACAATCTCTCTAAATTTGTTATCATCATACCATCCCAACTCATATTAAATGTGCCTGACTCATTATTACAACACATTCCTCAGACATCTTTAACGAATAACAATTCATATGACCCCCTAGTTATCTTAAGAATTAGCTTATGAATGAAAACATGGGGATCCTTTATATGAGTGATTTGTAATTTGAACATATTCAATCTATCATCGGCCTTGATGTAATCAGTCGGGCCCCAAAGTGGGACCGACTAAATTTTTTCCGTTTCCATACAAATGACATGGCAAATTGATCTGTCAACCACCTTGAACTATCTGATCACAAATTGATCATTAAAAATTCATTTATTTTTCTCTTTGCAAACTGTGACTTTTTTATGGTAGGGCCTATAGGCTAGCCTTAAAAACTGACTAGAACATCTGATAGAGCTCTAAAACTCAGGATCTTTATTCTCTCTAACACGTTCAATGGGCCTACCAGATCTCGTCGCATGAAAACATCAGGGTCAAAAGATATTAACCATCAAACTTGCCTCCTCAGAATTACCTGCAAACAAACACGTTAGAAAGCAATAAATTGGATTCAGATTTGTCTTGGAAAACTATGCAAATTGACACTTGGGGAGACGAAAATTGGAGCATTAAATATCTGTCATGAGGTGAGTATAAATCCATGATTTGGGCTTATGATGAATAACTGGGCGCAAATGGTAACCAGTCAAAGTGGGGTACTTGGATTTTGCAAACTGGGAACAATGACAAAAAGTGATTTTTGGAAATGGAATTGACTCGAAAAAGTGTGTATATGGATTTGTCAAGATTTTTAAACTAACAAACTTGGAGTATTCTCAGAGGACAACAAAAGGGTACAATTCATTTGACCTGACCTATCACGAATCAGGAGATATGACCTCACAAACAGGGGTTCCAATCAATCTGCACTTTAGGTCACTAGTAAAAGATAGAAATTCCACTTGGAATTGCATTTGAAAACTAATCAAATGAATTCGTCATGAGCTGAAACTTGAAACATAACAAGTATCTGATGTCTATAATGCAATGTAGTAGGAATTTCAACATTTGGGTCAACTAGTCAAAAGTTACAACCTATCAAACAGGGCTTCCCAGAATTATATGCAAAGTGCATAAGCATGAAAACAATAAACTATCGACTTTGAGGGACTCGAAACCTAGTCAAATGGAATCAAAATGACTCAAAATCTAAAACATAGCTTCTTAGGTATAGACACTAGATACTCCCAAAGTGGAAGGTCATGACACAATTCTAGGTTAGAGATATTCAGATGCAAACACAGCCTCTTGTCACTGTTTGACACTTAGGTGAAAATGCATAAATGACACCAGCTCAAAACAAGACTTCACCAAATGACTCAGAATGTCAATTTATCATTAGGGAACAAGTGGACTGGCTAAATTGAAGGTGTTAGAAGCATAAACACCTTACAGGGCTCAAAAGTATAGTCCGGTACATTTGCATCAAATAAGCATTTATAGGCTTGATTTTCTCAAATTTTTTGAAATGTGACTAAAAATGAAGCATGCAATTTTTAGTCCCAAAAGTGGCTCTATCTGGGGATGCATGTCCCTTGCGGGCATGGCAAGATTTTAGATCTCTAGGAGAAGCAGACTACACTCCTGAACTTCAAAAACTCTCTTGAATAGCGTTATTGAAAACAAGGAAACAACTAAAACTACTATGTACACACAATGACCCTGGGCCACTAGATTTTTTTCAAAAGTTCTTACCTCTGTCATATACCTGATTTTCATTTACATTCTCTTGAGGTAAACTAAAATTCTCATTTCCATTTGTTTCACCCAACACATTAACATTTGCAATCAGCTCATTAGGCAAAACAAAACCATCATCATCTTCATAGTGCATATAAAAATCAGACATACTTTCTTCATCTTGCTCACTATGAAAATATGAATCAGCGTGATCATAAAAACTGATATCAAACTGAAACTGATCACTACTGACTGAATCATGGATTCTTTCAACTAGAAACACAAAGTGCTCATATTCAACTTCATTCAACAAGTTACATGTATCAGATTGTAACTCACCTTGTGCCTTCGAATATGAAGAGTATGGAAAATCTGATTTATCCTCACTTGCAACATCAGTACACCATATATCAGATTGAATATATGCTGCATTTTCTTCATATTCCAACAAATGATTAGATACCAAATCATAAGAACTATCATGAAATTATATTCCTAGAATGTATTGATCCGTATCTAATTCTTTCTCAAATAGCTCACTAGGATAAACTATTTCATTACTATTTCTCTTATCACATGAGCTATCTAAACTTATCTTAGCCTTATGAAAATAGGAAAACATTGAATCAACAACAACTCTTATCTCTCTATTTTCATTCTCATCATAGAAGTCATTATGTGCATTGACATATAAATTACTATCACATACACCCCCCAAACCTGACATAGCACATTCTGAAACTACATCTTTCTCAACATCATACTTAGGGAAAATGACTTCACCACATGAATTTGCATAACATGTCAAAACACAAGAATCTTTAGATTGGTTAGCATACCTTTCAAAATCGTGAGCCAAAAAATTAGAAATCTCATCAATACTTAGCAAGATTTCATCCTTAGTTTGTTCTCCTTAGCTTAGATCATTATTTAGACAACTTGACAAATTTGTAATAGCAGACTTGTTAGTAATACATTCTGAAAAATAAAAAATATGATCACCACATAATTCTTCTTCCTGAGACAACACCTCAACAACTGACATCTCCACACAAACACATTCATCATTAGAAGAAATATTATCATTATTGCTGCAATATTCTTCTTCTGTATACTCATCATCATAAGAAGATGAACTGATATTATGCATATTATCAGACTGCTGATTACTATCCTTTGATTCATAAAACTGAGACTTCATTTTCTATATCATCTTGAACAGACTCATTACATTTACTAACATTAGACTCAATAGCCTTTAACTCACATTCAAATTCTATGATAATATCATGAAATTTAATAATCTTTTGGGATCTTTCCTCCTCTGGCCAATCAACCGAAGATGGTGTAAAAACTTCTAAGAGCAACATTGGCCATGAAGACTTCTCTAGTCTACAGGACTCATGAAGATCCATGACTATGGATTTGAACTTCGCATAAATGTGCAATCCATCAAGAGCCTTAACATTACCAATTCTACTTCTTAATATGACAACCAGATTATCATGATCTTCTCTTTCTAATCTAGCAATCTTCACATGAAGACTCTCTAGTTCATATTGATATCCAGACTCAGAATCCATTTCTTCAAATTCTAAAAATCTACCTCTACTTTCTTAGTGCTGAAAACACTAGAGGGAGGAAACCATTTATACCATTCAACTTTCATGAAAAAAGAGACATGAAAACTGAAAATACCTTTATGTGTTGCAGCATAAAACCACTGATCTGCTAATTGGCACAGGTGCAAACATGGAAACCTTCACACTGTAGATAAAATATTTTGTAGATTTGCCACCTCCTTGAAGAGGAAAATGAAATCACAACAGTGATTCACCCTTTGAATGAATTTCTTCAGCAGATACAAGCAACCACATAAACTTTGTCAAGAATTTAAGCGTTCCTTTCCAAGAATTTATCAAAAACTTTAGATCTGCCCATACAACTGAAAGTCCTTCAAAATTTTGCAATGAAATCAACTAGGAACAAACTAGTATAGAGATTTGAGAGTCACCACTCACACTTTGTGAGAAATAAAACATAATTTGTTACTTGACAAATCTGAACCAGACCTTCAATGTAGGAGAAACTTGTAGATCACTAACACCTTGAAAATAAAATATACTTTATGAATTGATTCTTGACTCTAAAATTTCTCAACATCACTTGTAAAGACTGAACTGATTGAAGATAGACTTATAATAGTCATAGAGCACAATTTAAATTCAATTCTCACAATATACTACTGCAAATGGATACAACCTTATTGGGAGACATGATTCTTCAACAAAGAAATGGAAAACACTTCATGACCTTGCTATTTATACTAGAGATTCTAGTAATTTTAACAATGAATTTCTTCATAGACTCCCCAACAAAGTCGCCATCTTGTTGGTGTTTTAAAATGCTGGAGGGTTTTCAATTATCCCACTGAGAAAGTGACATATCTAGGGGCAGCTAACTCCCATTTTCAACATGCCATTTCTGACAATGGGCCAACTATAAGGCATGACCCTTCTTCTACTTCAGGCTTTGCTAAACCTAGGCAGGTAGACCTTAGATTCAAATGATACCGTACCAGTGCAAAAACATATCCCTGAATCTATTAAGCAGATGAAACCCTTATATCTCCTAGTAACTCATGAAATGACATAGATCTGCAGTAGCTAAATGCAAATCTAGAATATTCACAAGCTGAGTGAGGGTTAAACATTTAGGTCCACTTCAAACATGAAGAACTATTTTTTTTTGAATAAAAGATTTGTGCAAATGCCATTCATATCAGCTTGCATATGATTTAGTGATCAATGCCTTATCCATTGAAACATAGAGTCATTACCAGTAGGATGACCTAACTTGCATTACAATCAAGTTCATCAACCAAAATTTCCTAATCCCATTCTTATGCAATATCCCCTTCATATACCAAAAACCTTATCAGAACTATGAAGCATTTACTTAACTCCTTGAGTCAAAAGCAACAAAGATCTGATACACACTTCATCCAAAATGTTTTAAACCAAATGAACATTATCCATTCAATTACAAAGTTAATGACACATGAAGTAATAGGAGACATAATTAGAAAACTCAGATAATTCTTGTAAATCCCCTTTTGTATTTATCCTTGGAAAGACTAAATACAGTAACTGGTAACACAAAATAAAACTCAAGATAATTCACATAATCTAGCATCAATATCCAATACTTCAAAATAATTATGCATAACATGAAATGAAAATCTGCACAGGGTGGATGTGTGGCCTTCACTTCTAGAGCTCAGCTCAAAGTTAGGAAGTAAAACCATCTACAATCCTAGTTTCAACAATAGAACTGGAACCCTGCTGGTATTACCCAGAGCAAACTACCAACCCCACAAATGAGAAAAAGAATGAAAGATATAGGAAAGAAGCAATTTCTCAGATTGAATCTAAACATGACACTTGTCCACCCAAAAAACCTTTCAGCAGGTTAAAACCATCTTTCTTATCTTTTCCCTCTAACTGAAAATCAAATCCCCATCATTTTACCCTTCAAAGGCATCAAAATATCTCAGATGTAACTGATTTTGGTGTTGAAATGAACTCAGTAAAAGTAACAAATCAGTTGAAAATGGCTTGCAGGATGCAAGAAAACTATTTAAGCTTGATTTTCTTCACATTCAGATTCCAAAAGGCCTTCAAAATTGCCCTACAACAAACTCTGATGATTAATGATCACATTTGCTTGTTCTGTTGCCAATGCCCCTGATTTCACAAATTGACCTGTAGCTCAAATTGGTGAGTACCTATGCAAGAACCAACTTTATATTTGGAATATTTACGATCTTTCAATTTTGGTGGTATATTGGAGTGCCAATTTCTGATAAAAATCGCCCTAGATATGGGCTTTTGAAATTCTCAGTCCTGTTCATGGTCTCCATATGATTTTGCAAAATTTTTTAACTTTTATATAGTTTAAACTATATAAAGTTCAGAAATTGATTTAAAAGCCCTGCACGTGGATTTGAGGAAAAATAATAATAAAATATTAAAATTTGAAAAGTCTCAAAATTTCCCTCATTTTCTACCTGGGTCAAACTTCCTTTGACCAAATGCCATGTGGCACATTTTGATTGGATGCGTGCTCGCCACCACGTCATAATCGCTATGTCGCTATATTAATTGGCATGCATATGATGACAGGGCCTATAGGCTGGCCTTAAAAACTCACTAGAACATCTAATAGAGCTCTAAAACTCAGGATCTCTATTCTCTTTGACACGTTCAACAGGCCTGCTAGATCTCGTCGCATGAAAACATCAGGGTCAAAAGATATTAATGGTCAAACTTGCCTCAAAATTACCTACAAACAAACATGTTAGAAAGCAATAAATTGGATTCGGATTTGGCTCAGAAAATTGGGCAACTGACACTTGGGAAGACGAAAATTGGAGCATTAAATCTTTGTCATGAGGTGAGTATAAATCCATGATTTGGGCTTATGACGAATAACTAGGCGCAAATGGTAACCAGTCAAAGTGGGGTACTTGGATTTTGCAAACTGGGAACAATGACAGAAAGTGATTTTTGGAAATGGAATTGACTCGAAAAAGCATGCATATGGATTCAGCAAGATTTGTAAACTGACACACTTGGAGTATTCTCAGAGGACAACGAAGGGGTATAATCCATTTGACCTGACCTATCATGAATCAGGAGATATGACCTCATGAACAGGGGTTCCAATCAATCTGCACTTTAGGTCACCAATAAAAGATAGAAATTCCATTTGGAATCGCATTTGAAAATTGATCAAATGGATTCGTCATTAGCTGAAACTTGAAACATAACAAGTCTTTGATGTCTATAATGCAATGCAGTAGGAATTTCAACATTTGGGTCAACTTGTCAAAAGTTACAACCTATCAAACAAGTCTTCCCAAAATTATATGCAAAGTGCATAAGCATGAAAATAATAAACTACTAACTTTGAGGGACTCGAAACCTAGTCAAACGGAATCAAAATGAATCAAAATCTAAAACATAGCTTCTTAGGTACAAACACTAGATACTCCCAAAGTGGTAGGTCATGAAACAATTTTGGGTTAAAGATATTTAGATGCAAACACAACCTCTTGTTGCTATTTGACACTGAGGTGAAAATGCATAAATGACACTAGCTCAAAACAAGACTTCACCAAATGACTCGAAATGTCAATTTATCATTAGGGAACAAGTGGACGGGCTGAATGGAAGGTTTTAGAAGCATTAAACACCTTACAGGGCTCAAAAGTATAGCTGGGTACATTTGCATCAAATAAGCATTTATAGGCCTGATTTTCTCAAAATTTTTGAAATGTGACTAAAAATGAAGCATGCCATTTTTAGTCCCAACATAACCAATGCACATGATTGCAAATTTTGATTGAAAAAATATAGCTTGTAGCATTATGTGGCATGAGATAGTAACCCACATTGGAATGATGTTCTAAATAGTCAAGAATTTCCTTCAAATGTTGAACTAGCAAGCATGATGTGCATGGAAATTGTTTGACATAATGCCTTTGTTGTATACAAAATGTGTGCATAATTTAGAAGAAGTAAATGAACCAAAATGGTATTGATAAATGATTAAAAATGTCTTATGAATTCTCTAGATAAATTTTGGATCCTACGAGTGAAATGGGGATTTTGATAAAGCTTCACATTGCCTCAAGAAAATGGAACATAGAGTTTGATACAAAAACAAAGGGAATATTGACTTCACATTCAACATTGCACTAGGAAAAATATTTGGTAAGGGATACCATGAGGTACAAGTTCCAAGGTAAAGAGCCTCCTATGATATTAAAAGCCATGCTTCCCAAGATATTAGATACTAAGATGAGACATATAGAAGTTGCAAACTTTTGGAAAATGATGAGCATAGAAAATAAATCACCCCTAGCACAATGAACATTGGAAAGTGGTCTAGCCCATGCAAGAGGACATCCACTTATAGTTCAATGTGTGGAATTAGTTTTAGAATATATCATGACATATGATCAGAATTCTAGGGACATTAAGACCTCAGGAGGTAGTGTTGTGGAGAGGCTAGATCTAGTATCTATCTCCATCACATTCAAATTGCCAGTAAGAGAAGAATTCACTAAAATATCTAAAGAAGGTGCCCAAGGATACTTCCATCTAAATAAGAAAACATGTCTGAATGCCATTGCTAGTAGTTGGCTAGATCAACCTAGACGAGGACAGTCATAGTTGCCAAGGGTGTTACATAGAAATATCTTTAATGAAGACATTTCTAATATGATAATTCTTCTCAATAGAGTGGTGGAAAATTAGATGGCTAAAGATTTTTAGGATTGGATGTTTTTGTACATTAATACCATCACCACTAGAAAACAATTTATAGATTGGGGAGAAATGATTAGCGATGTCCTTCATCACTAGTTAACCGGATTCAATGTGAGTTAGGGGTTTTACATGTCATTGTACCTAATGTATGTAATTGCTAGTATGAATTCATGGCTTGGTCTTAATCCTTATGGGGAGTATAGCTTAACCACACATATTTATAGTTATTACCCCCAGTTGCAATTAAAAAAAAGCAATGCACACTTCCATATGGTGAATGATGCATTTTCTATGCTCACAACTAGAGATCTACAGGGTGATATAAGACTTTGAATTTCTCTTGAAGCAACAAGTCTCATCAGTACTTATGGTAGCTTCTTCATATAGTATCCCCAATTCACTTACATCCTCATTGGAGGTTTTCAAAATTTTCCTCTCATGTTGCCTTGCTTTGTAGATGACAGGTTGGTACTTTCAGAAGTTTGTAGGCAAATTGGCCAGGTAAACAAAAAGTGCAGGTACAAAAGATCAATTCCTTTCCCAATCAGCATTGGGCACTATAGTTGTCTTTCTTCTTTAGATGCTCAAAATATTGAGAGATCCATGGTGAACATAACTTTACACTATTTCCATAGTTGCTTCCCATTCGATGGCAATGGGTATGTTAAAAATAACTTGGCACTTGGACTTGACTATCTTCATTTCCCTACAACGGAAGATTACTTGGCGAACTATGAAAATGACTTCGAAGTGAGAAGAAGGGGCTAGATGAGATTCACACTACAAAAAATTATTAATTATAAAATAGGATGGAATATGATAGGCATACCAAAGGACGAGTCAGACTTGTTTGATCCTTTCTTCTTTGAGTAGATATGATTATTAGAATTGCCATTTATTAATTGGTCTCTACTAGAATTGGAAGACCTTAAGGAGCGAACCTTCTTTGTGATTCAATGAACTAAAAATTGGTTAAAGAATAAAGTCAAAGAAGTCATAGCAACTAGATCAATAGGAAGAGGTAGTGCAAAGAATAATAATAATAATTCTCAGGAAGGTACATTAGTTTCAGCCATTCCATCTTCTATTCCTACTTCTTTAGACTCTTTACGTAGCACACAAGGTAGAGATGATGGTGAAAATCTGAATAAAGGAGTTAATATAGTTTTAGCATGTGAACTCAATGTAATCACTAGAAAGAGGAGATCAAAACCCAAGGAGAAGACTTTAAAACAATTCAATAGATGATAGATGAAGCTCCTGAGATGAACACTTTACCATAATTTCTAGATGAGATGATTCAATCCATAGCATCTCCTGCACACTCACTGTCTCCTAAAAATTTGGAAGCAACTGAAGAGGTGTCAATTGTAGAAAATGTACATAACTTGGATTTATCATCTATAGTCCTACAAGTTCCTTCAGTAATCAACCCATCTACCAGTATTTCAACATGTTGGTTACAAAAAAGTTTGGAGAGAAAGAAGAAAAGGATGATTTAATTGGAAGTACCAAATCTAGATGCCGTAGTTGATTTAATGCATAAAGGTGCAAAGGTAAAGAAGACTAGAATAGATTGTAGACTAGCAGTGAATCCTACTTCAGAAAACTTATTTGTTGAAATTGCACAACCAGTCATAGAGAAGGACATAAATGAAGCAAATGAATCTAATTTTAGCATCACTAAAGTGGATCTAGGCCAGACCACCCATGAGGGAAAAGAACACAATTTTCAAGTGTTAATTGCTGTCTTGATGGAATGGTCAAGTAGAGATAAGAAAGATAAGAATCAACTCAAGTGCCAAGTTTGAGCCCTTTTTCATGCATATGATTGATGGTTAGTGATTCCTTTCTAGATCTTGGTTCATCCACTAAAATTATAGGAGATCCCAAGAAGATGTTTGATGAAGAAACTATTCAAGACATAGGATAATGCCAAACTTATGGTAAGATGGTGAAAGCATGGGTAAAAAGCATGAAAGAACCAAAATCAAGCTTATTTCAAGAGGTTAAGGTTACATTTGCCAAAAAAAATCATATACAACAAAAGATTCAAAAAGAGTTAACAACTCTCAAGGAACAAAAAACATTCTGGAGAGAAATTGATGCTAATTTAGTAGAGATTAAAGGAATGGATACATATATAGTCAAATCGTTGATGTTAATGACTAGTGTAGAAGAAGAGAAAATTCACATATGGCTAGAAAACATCAGATAGAAGATTGATAGCATGAGTCAAAAATTGGAAGAAGGAGAACAATTGTTAAACTCTTGCAAGCTACTAAAAAAGAAGGTCTTGGGGAATATATCAATGATCGTAGAAGGTATTCCTATTAGCACGCACACTCAAGATCTAGACATATCTTCCATTTTGGAATGCATAGAGCCAAAAATCAGCATAGAACTTGGTAGAAAACAAAGTTCAAATGCTAGCATTATGACGAGATTAAGCAGTCTCTTAGCAGCTTTGGACTCATGTATTCAAAACTTACTAGGTTACGTCATAGAGTTGGATGAAGTCAGAAAGAGACATGATCTATGCAAGCTGAAAATGCAGAGCTTAATCATCATGAAAAATAAGGTTTTGGCTGAGGTAATCAAATCATTTGGAGTGTACAAGGAAAACTTGACTCAACTTCTCACAACACCTATAGATCAAAAAGTGAGCTCAGGAAATATCACTGATCATAGTTAAAAGTTAGAAGTAGACATGTTTAAAGTTGTCTCAGGTTTTTGTTTATACATTTTGTAAAGAGGTCAAATTTAGAATTAATTTTTGTTTTGGTCAATGTCTTAACTTTTTCTAACTGTAGTTAAGCATTGAAAGTTAGAGTTGGTTACAAGCTATCTTCGAAGTAGTACAAACTCTAATTTTTGTGTAGTTACGAACCCGAAAGATTAGTTATTCTAGAATAGCTATAAATTCCAAAATTTGAATGTAATAAGGAACTTTTTGGACTTGGAGACAAGGAACACTTATGTTTTGATAACAAGGAGGTTTTTGGAAAGTGTGTACAATTGTTGTTCTTGTAATCAATCATTTCTTATGTTCTTGGTACAAAGAAATAAATAAAGTAAAATTTGCATTCTCTCTTTCTATATATCAAAAACATTAAAATATTAATTCTTTATTTGTAATGGATGTTTTTGTAGTATTGTGCAAATGTTCACGAAGGATCAAATTAACATTATGTTAGTGATAGTTCTCAAGCGTAGTTCTTGATTGTTTTCATTAACAATTTACATTGATTTTATGGAAACATTGAAGTCATGTAGTGCATTTTCTATCAATGATTTCCTTTTTATTTTCTATGTTCTGATTATCTTTATTGAAAAATCAAAAAAATTGTCTTACGAGGGAGTTGCCCCTTTAAATGCAAAGGAAGGCCACATATCAAGGGCCTATTCAACTATTGTGAACAGTTTGTCACATACACTCCATTTTGCCTTTTTTTTATAGTGACAAATCTGTTTACCAACACAGAGAAACCATCCATTAAAGACAACCTTTCATGTTTGAAAGTCAACTTCACTATGATTTAGGAAGTGGAAAATCATCCTAAGGACATGTGAGATTTAAATCTTAAAAATCTTAACAGATGTAGATGCTCCCAAAGGCTTTACCTACATGAAAAATGTTGGACACCCACTCAAGATAATCAATAGGTCAAATGAATTTTGCCTCTAATATTTTTTGTAAATCTGGTTTGACTAAAAGTGCTACCTTAGGATGCTTCTTGCACAACTTTTTTTTAATAACATTAATCTTTGGATCTACTACTAAGTGATGCATGACCAAATCTATGTCTAAACCAGGCATGTCTTTGTATGTCCATGAAAAATTGATTTTTTCCTTTTTGTAGGAACCCAGTCATCACTTTTTGTTCTTTGGGACTTAGGGTAACAACAATGTAGGTGATTTGTGGATTATCTACTGTACCCGAGTTAACTAGAATTGTATCTTCATTTAACAAGGATGTCTTTTTTGGCAGTAAAAATCTAAATGGCAAGTCAGTCTCTTCCTCTTTTGGTGGCTCTAGGAGGTTTTCACTAGAAGACGCATCCTTTATTTTATCTTTGTCTTCATCCAAGAGTGCTCTAGAAGAGTTTTCACTACATGATGTTTTTTCTATTTTTTAATTTGTGTTTTCTTTTTCATTTTTTTGACTAATAGAGTTGACTTGGCTACCAAAGTAGGATTCCTCATTGTATTGGATCTCATGTTCATAATATTGTAGATTCTTAAAGCCAAAGAGTGTTATCGTTGCTTCATTAGAGTTACAAATGTCAACGGCTAGTGATGTGTCTTGAAGGTCCTAGTTTATCATGTCAGTGGTAGTGACAGGTAAGTTGGTGGATGAAAGGTCAGATATGGTGATGGCACAAACATAGTTATCTAGGTCATATTTAATGTATTGGAAGGGGATTTCAAATAATTCCTCCTCCTCAGTCTTAGAATCAGGTTTATTCGTACAATAGTTTTCAGAAAAGGATACCTTGGGTTTAATGGAGCCCAAACCACATCCTTTAGGATAACTATTAGCCTTAAGAGGTTGTTTGATTCCATCTTCTTTAGGCCCAAGGCTAGTGCTGTGATATCCCATATTTTCAATGATGAGAGGAGCCTTGACATACTTATCTTCAAGGAATTCCACACGATCATCTTTTTCATCAAAATATAGTCAATCTAAGATATTAGATTCCATGTGTTCATCATAGAGTGTGTTGGAATTACAATAGGAAAGGTAAACTTCTGAGGGGGCAGGGTAGGTGAATTAGCAGTTTAAACTTGGACCCACAAAAATTTCACCACACATCCATCTCATCATTCAATGTATAAACTGAAATAACATGTAAAGCATGTATATCTAAAACATGTAAGCAACTAAACATTTATACACATATAACACTAGATATGATTACCCAGAAACCCTCCAAGTGAGAAGGTAAAACTATGGTAGGGATGACACCCACAAATCTTCACTACTGTAGTAATAAAGTGTATCCAGTGAAGGTTACAATGTTTTGATCATAAGACATGGTCTACCCTATCAAAGGTCTACCTTGCTAAAGGCTTACAAAGACTATTAGGTGTTACCTTGTTAGAGGATTTCAACATCCTATTAGAAGTGTGCCTTGCTAAAGGACTTTAGCTCGCAACTAAGTAAGCACCCTATTAAAGGATTTCAATACAACTTGTTAGGACTACTCTCTTAAGAGATTTTAACTAAAATCACCTATTAAAATGTCTCAGCATTGATCTTATAGTCAACACTTGATTTCTTGATAACACATCACCTCTAAACAATTATCTTCTTGATCCTTCTTGATCAGATGTCTCTTTGCTGTATGCTATCTCTTTCCTTTGTTCTGCTCTAATTGATTTTGCAATGTAGTCTCACTTCATAACTCCTTAGCCACCATGAATATCTATTTGCACATGCAAACTTCTCTATATTCTCCTTCAACAACTTCCACACTCACTCATAGAGAGTTTAGGGTTTGTCCTCCTTAAGAAAACTTTGGTGACTTAGGGTTATGTATGAATCTATGGCTAAGATTCATCTATTTCACTACTTAATCCTTCTCTTTTTTTGATTGGCTACATGTAATTGCATTGGGAATCCAACTTAAGATTCATCCTTATCTCCAAAATATCATAATTCATCCTTAAATTGGCTAAAAAATGGTTTACATAGTTGTTTGTGCCATTACAAACAAATATGTCAAAACTACCTTACTTGGCATCTGAAGTCCTTGATGCTTGGCATACATTAATCTTTCTGCTGTGACTTGGCATCTATATCACTTAGCATCCACTATTTACTCAACTCCTATGTGAGTCAGCATCCACTATTTTCTTGGCTCTTGAGTGACTCGACACATGAGTGGCTTGACACTTACTATGGACTTGACATGCACTATAATATACATGTTGTACTTGGCATGTACTACTTGTTTGGCATGAACTAAGTAAATAACTTAATTGTGTTGACACTCACTTGTTAAAACCAATATAAGATCAAAAATCTCCCCCTTTTACATGAGTGTCAAAAATATTTGAGTATGATTAATATCCTTAATCTCATGAGCATAACATATCTCTAATTCAACTTATATACAAAACTTCAAAAATTTCAAATTTGTAACAACTTGAATACCTCAAAATTTGATAACTCCCTTTGAGTTGATATGTCTATTTTGTATCCAAAATTTTGTACTTTTTTTGAGTAAATATGCCTCAATTGATACTCTTTGACTTCATGCTATTTTTTTGCTTGCTCTTTTTTAGCTTAATCTATCTTTTCTTTGTTCCTTTTCCTTTCTCTCTTATCTTATGTCTCCCCCTTTTCTTACTCTCCCCCATTATCTTATTCTCCCCCAAAATATTTCTCCCCCTTTTTTACACTTATGTCAATGGGCTATACACTCATAGTTGTTTGTCTAGAAAGGATTTATTGACATCTAAGATTATCTTGAGAGCTACATCCTAGTTCTCACATGCTACATCTAAAGACTTGATTTGGATAGCTATCTTGACAACAAGGTGAACTAGACCATCTAGTGCAGAAAGATTTGGGTCTTTCTTCATTAAGGTCTGGGAATAGCCTAGTTACTTGTGCAAAATTTTCATATGGGGGGCGAGAGTGGTCTAGATGCTAATTTGTTTGGGCCTTATGTTGACCTCATCTGCTAACAATGCAACTAACTGACTCTAGGTTTGAAGCAATGTCTTGAAGTGCTTCTCACTCTGAGCTAGATTCATAGTTAGTTTTACACCTGATGAATTGATCTAACTCACCAAGCTCAAGATGTGACTCCTATTTTCTTGGGTGAAGAGTGTTAAATTACACAATTTAGTGTACAATGATAATATGTTCTCAAGTACCTTCTTCACATCCTCAATCTTAGTTACTAATGCAACTTGTGTCAGTGCTATATCATTTGATATCTTTTAATTTACTTTGCTTTGGAATTTCTTTTTTGACCATTCTAATAACTCGGCATTTGTATCTAGGTCTTCATTATTGACCTTCTCCACTATGTTTTTTAACTATTCCATTAGTGGCTTGGTCTCATCCAAAGTTGGTAGACTAAATGCATCTAAAAAGATGTCTTTGATAACTTGTAGTGCTTATTTCTACCTCTACTCCCTTCTAAGCATTTCTTGATGCTTCTTCCTTGCTAGGGCTTGTTGGAGTATACCCATCTATTCTACGGTCATTGTATCATAATCATACTTTGGAAAAATTATTTCTTCATCAAGGCTAACATGTCCATAATGTATGACTTCCTCTATCTTTGATGAACTCAAGCTAGGCACTAAGATCTGTAATTATGTTGGATCTATGCTTGGCTTCTAAAGAGTTTGAGTAGAAGCAGTGCCAGATGTTGGTAAGGTTACCAAGGCTTGGATAGCTATTCACTCCTTCAGTTGTGGTGTCATCTTACTCTCTTCAAGCTTTCCCTATTCTGCCACAATGACTTGACTTACACCTTGATCTTGTACTGTAGGCATGGATAACTCTATCTTCCTTGTTTCTTGTTGTTCTTTAGTAGTGACTTGTGTTTCCACTATATATTTTGCAATTGTATCAACCTTTTTAGATGCATCTTATGGTATTTTGACCAAAGGTTGTGCATGAGTGACTTGAGGGATGATAGAAGGTGGTTCTTGTGGATTCACCTCTACCATTGCTGATTCAGTAACTGACTTTTGCAACTCATCCATACTGACTAGTATAGGATTATTGCAAAGTTTTGCCTAATCTAGGATCTTCTTTAGATCTTCCTTTGTAAGGGGATTGATGTTCTATGTTGTGACATTAGAAACATCCTTAATAGTTATTGTTTTAGTGTTCTCACTTGTTACACATTGAGGACTGACACTTGACAATTGTTCCTCTTGCACAATCTATTCTTCATGCTACTCTTCCTCAGCTATTGCCTTGTCATCTATTTGCATTTATGTTCCTCCATTAAGTGTGTTTTCTTGACCATCTTCTTCATTATCATCCTTTACCTCTATCGGCTCTTCCTTACCTTCATTCACTATAGTTAACCCATATGTAAGATTCCACACCTGAGTGGTCTTCCTAACTACATCCTTATTGTTATTTTGTAAAATGCTAAAGGCTTTGTATTTAGGTATAAACCTAACTGCATATTTCTTCATAGCCTTTGCAATCTATGCCTTAGTTAGTTTAGCAATCACTTGTGCTAGAGATGTTTCTCTAATTCGTCTCTCCATGTTTAGACAATAGTGCCATTTTTGCTCAACTTTGTCATATAAATTCTTTGGAATTGAGTTGGCAATCTCTAGTGGGGTAGTTTTGACTTTTTCCATCATGCCATATATGGCTTCCTCCACTTGATTTTTCTCCATTTTACCCAAATTATCAAAATCAACATGTGTAAATCTTGATAAGTTTGCACTATTCTTAACATTTTCACATAAATTTTCAAGATTTGATAGGGGATTGTGACTTACCACCTTAAATTGGCTATTGTCATCTAACTCTATTTTCTCCTCATTAGATTTTACTTGTGCTACATATTTCTTTCTTTTTCTCTTTTGCTCTTGACCTCCTTGCTTTGCTAGTTTGGTCTTCTCTTTTTCCTTTTGTGCAGTACTACGTGTACTAGCCCTGGTAGTAGGTGTAGTGGGCTTGGCTTGGCTTGGTTTGACAATATTTTTAGCCCTTTTCATAGGTTGCGCCTTAGCCTTTCTCTTCTTTTTCTCTATGGGAGTAGGTGCTTCCTCGACTTCTTCTTCCATGACACCTTCAGTGACTTCAATTTCCTCCTCTTCCTACTAGTCATCTCCCATACCTTGTGTTAGTGCAAGAGGTTATTGTGTTTGGGAATCTTCTTCCTCTTCATCCTGTTCTTCCTCTTCTTCCTCTTGCTTGACACCTTCACAAAATTTAGCTTTTAGCTTCTTTACTAGCTTATCCTTCCTTTAATAATAGAAGCTATCTTTAATTCCATGGTAATTTTGGACTCAGCCAACTCATAATTTCCAAGTTCCTTAGCTTTTTTATTCACCTCTTGTGCAAGTAACGCAAAAATAGATGGAAAGGCTTCATCCACATTTATTTCATATCCTAAGGCTCTCAACCATCTCACCCTTGGTGTAGCAGCTTGTACAAATGTATAGTCATAATTCACTAGGGAACAAATGTCATCATAGTTTTTCTCTACTAGTGGCACTAGTATTCTCAATCTCTTCTTCATTGACTACTTGAAGTCTTTTAAATAGCTAGTCATTACATATTCAAAGTTCTCTTCCAATTGTTCAATGTATTCACCAATTTGCACTGCTATTGATATGTTGGTTTTCCATGCAACTATTCCAAATGTAGGGAATGTGTTTTGCACATAAAAGAATATGCATATTAGTATAGAACCAAATTTACATTGTGCACTCTTTGTCTTTCTAATTGCTCCAAGGTTCTCAACAGTTGTTGTAGTTGCAATTTTGCAATATCATATGTATGATCTTTCTTGACAATCTTGTATCCAATATCCACTACTATACATGGCACATTGTTTAATCTACTAGATTGGTAAAAATTGTGTGAAATAAACCTTACAAAAAATATATCAAAGGATTAGTAATTGTATCAATTGTCATGCCTCTCTTGTTCCATATAGCTCCAGTGTTCTTCTTAATCACCTCCTTTGAATCACTTCTCAGAGTCTTAGGCCAATCTAGGGTTGGGTAACCAATAACCCTATGGATTATCATTTTAGTAATTTTGATAGGTCCATTATCCAACCAAAATGAACTATCATGAATTCAACTTAGCACTATCCTTATCCATTCCATTTTAAACACATTTAGAAAATCTAGGGCTCGTGCCAACCCTTTCCTCTCAACAATTTTGAATTATTCTTTCAACACACCATTATCATAGAGTCTATTGTATGCTTCCTTGATCTCCATATCACCAATGCTTCCTATTTTATAGTTATAGAATTTCCTAACATTTTGAACCATTAAAACATTTGGTGGTATCATGGATAATGCACTAGAAGGGTCTTGCCTGCAAGCAATATTAGAAATAGCTTTGAAAATTGGTTGCTTAACTTCATTACTTACTAATTGGACATTCAAAACCTCCTTTCCCTCTATATTCTTTGAACTAGATGCCATTTTTTTGAAATTAGGGTTTATGAAAATATAAACTGCGTAGCTTGGCTCTTGATAAATACCTTATGAGATCTGATGAACTAGTGTAGAATCACTACTAAAATATTTTGCAACTACTTTGGATGGATTTCTAGATTTCTTTCTACTCTCCTCACTCTTTCTTCAAATTCAAATAATGGGAAATGAGTTAAAATTGATCAAATACCCTTTGAAAACCCTGCTATAAATGCTAAGTGCTTACACAAGTCTAAGCTCAACATCAACCAATTTCAGGCTCACTTGAAATCCATTAACATTCCATTCACTTAGCAACTGCTATGAGCTCGACATCAACTAGTAAGTCTAATAGCTCGAAATCCTCTAGCATTTTACTTAGCACACATAGGAAATATTTCATGCTTAGTAGTAACATGAAAAACTTAAAGATCTATCTTGGATTTCTAATAACATCTTGCATCTCTATTCATGCTAATGTAATATTTTCAGTATTACATCCTTTGGAATTGATGAATGATATAACCTTTGATTATCAGTCCCACATACCTCTTGATTGCCTAGTTTGATGAGGTGTGATCACTTGACCCACTGGGTAAAGTGACCCCTTCTCCATTTGATGTGTTGTAATCATCTTTCTTCTTCCATGTCTTGTTCATTTCATTTTTGATATTTTCAACATTTGCCTTGCCTTTGCCTTTATCAAACTCACAACTTGGTGCCTTTGACCTTGTTGGGAAATACCTACTAATGTGACGTCTTCAAACAAATAAAACATGTGGTTTGACTCAACCACCTTTGAAGTGTATCTTAATACAATTCTAAAGATCATGTCCATATTCTTGGCAATAATGACAGCTATATCTTTTATTCTAATCCTAGTTATAAGAGTTGCCATTGTTCCTTACCTTTGTTTGTCTATTTGATGACCACATGGGTTTGGATCTACATTCAAAAGCTCTACATCCATACTTCTAATAGTTGTAGTTGTATCCTTCAAATATTTGCATGTGCATGGTCTTGGTTTTGCATTCATGTGCTTGATGACCTTGTTTGTTGCACTTATGACAGTGAACCATGCACTTATGATTGACATTCTAATTTGTAGTTTAGCTCTTGCGTAGATTAGTAGTATGTCCTTTCTTACCACAATTATGATAAGTAGGTTTGGAATTCTTACCTTTGTTGTTCATTTCTTTAGCATTTTTGGATGACTCTTCTTCTTCAGTGCTCGTAAATCCCAATCCAGATGTGTCATTATTGGATCTAGGGGATCTCAATAATTTCTCAAAGTATTTGATGGCTTCATTAGGATTATTGAAACTTTCAACAAACTCCTTTTCCCCTTTTAGGTCACTTTGCAATTGTTCATTCTGTAACTTTAATGTAGTTATCTCAATGTTCTTGACATTTAATTCATATATGGCATTCATCATTTGACTTGGAGTATCCAATTGCATGTTGGAAATTTTGGTTAGTTCTGATGATTTCTCTTCCAGTTTGTTGGCCAAATTTCTTTTGTCTTCTTCAATCATGACTTTGTCCTCCATGGACTTCTTCTTCTATTCAGTCACCTCACATAGTAATATGGCTTGTGATTCTTGCTCTAACTTGAGATTTTTTATTTCCTTAGCTTTTTCTCTTCTTTTTCATTAGATCTACAATTGCTACATCAAATTCATTAGAGTCTCCATCAAAAAATACCTTAGTAGTGTCTATCTCTTTGTATTGTGTGTCATTCTCCACAATAGGAATTTCCTTCCTTCTCTTGCTTCATTTAGTTGATGTAGAATGAGATGTATTTCAATCTCTTGATTCTCAATAGTCTTTGGCAACTTGTAGACTTCCATTTCAAGATCTTTCCTTAAAGCTGCAAAATTTCTCTTTTAGAGAACAAGGTTTTGATACCAATTGTTGGAATTACCACAGGAAAGGTAAACTTTTGGGGGGGGGGTGTGAATCAATAGTTTAAACTTGGACCCACAAAACTTTCACCAGACATCCATCTCATGCATTCAATATATAAACTGAAATAACATGTAAATCATGCATATCTAAAACACGTAAGCAAGTAAACATTCATACACATATAACACCAGATATGATTACCCATAAACCCTCCAAGTGAGAAGGTAAAATTAGGGTAGGGATGACACCCACAAATATTCAATACTATAGTAATAAAGTATATCCAATGAAGGTTACAATGTTTTGATCATGAGACATGATCTACCCTATCAAAGGTCTACCTTGTTAAAGGCTTATAAAGATTGTTAGGTCTCACCTTGTTAGAGGATTTCAACACCCTATTAGAAGTGTGCCTTGCTAAATGACTTTAGCTCACAATTAAGTAAGCACTTTGTTAAAGGATCTCAATATAGCCTATTAGGACTACTCTGTTAAGATATTTTGACTAAAATCACCTGATAAAATGTCTCAGCATTGATCTTGAGGTCAACGCTTGATTGCTTGATAACATATCACCTCTAAAAAATTGTCTTCTTGATCCTTCTTGATCAAATGTCTCTTTTCTATATGCTATCTCTTTCCTTTATTCTACACTAACTAATTTTGCAATGTAGTCTCACTTCATAACTCCTTAGCCACCATGAATTCTCTGTTTGTGCATGAAAACTTCCCTATATTCTCCTTCAATAACTTCCACACTCACTCATAGAGAGTTTAAGGTTTTTCTTCCTTAAGAAGACTTTGGTGACTTAGAGTTAGGTATGAATCTATGACTGAAATTCATCCATTTTTCCACTTAATCCTTCCCTTTTTTTGATTGGTTGCATGTAATTGTATTGAGAATCCAACTTAAGTTCATCCTTATCTCCAAAATAAATGGTTTATATAGTTGTTTGTGCCATTACAAAAAAAATGTGAAAACTATCTTACTCGGCATCTGAAGTCTCTGATGCTCGACATACACTAATCTTTCTACTGTAACTCAACATATATATCACTCAACATCCACTATTTACTTGGCTCCTATGTGACTTAACATCCATTGTTTTCTTGGTTCCGGAGTGACTTGGCACATGAGTGGCTCAACACTCACTATGGACTCAACATGCACTATAATATACATGTTGTGCTTGGCATGTACTACTTTTTTGGCATGAACTAAGTAAATAACTTAAGTGTAATGATACTCACTTGTCAAAACCAATTTGAGATCAACAAACTGAACCCCAATGTTCAAAGGTTGTTTTATTAACATACATAGTATCCTTACTTGTAGAAGGTGGTATTTGGGAAGGTTTTCCAAAGGATTGGGGGGAGAGTGGTAGTTATCCCACGCATAAGGAATTTTTAAATTTATACTCTCCCATTCCTTGATCAACAAAATTAACCTTCTTTATTGCAAGATTGACCTTGATATCTTCTACCTTCTCTTTTCCTTTATGGGAATTGGAATCAATATTGGATAATTTTGGTATTATTGCAGAAGGTGTTTCTATTATGGTGAGAGATCTCATTAACTAGACAAAAATTCTTTGGGACACCTTCCAATATCTTACATAAAGCAAAAAAAAAGGATCTCCTAGAATTGTGAACTCTCTTCCCTATTGGGGAAATTTCAAGCACTGATGAAATGTAGATGGAACCACTTTCAATGTATGTACCCAGTGTCGACCGAGCAAGATATTATATGGTAAGTCCAAATCTAGGACATGACATTCAATGTTGCTTACAACTGGTCCAACCTTTAGTGGTAGCATGATAAATCCTTTTGATTCTATTTCTCTTTCACCATATGTTTTAATGGTTATCCTTTTATTGACGTTGAGGAGATATTTTGGGAGCCCCAAGAAGAAGATCATCTTTAATGTATAGAGGTTAATACCAGATCCATTATCTATAAGGACTCATTTTATTTTATGTCACTATATAAGGACTTCAATGTGGAGTGACAAATTGTGGTGGTGATTAGGAACTTTGAAATCTTTGTCTGTGAAGACAAGGTGTTGTTGTGCAACAAGATTTCCAATCATGGTAGTGAATTGTGATGCATAAATGTTTTGAGGAACACGAGACTCTAAAAGAGCAGTCTCAAGAATTTCTTTGTGGATAGGTGAGGTGGTGAGAAGCTTGAGAATGGATATTTGTGTAGGAGTATTCCCTAACTAAGATAGGACATTGTAGTGAGAAGTGGGTCTTTGTGAAGTGTATGGCATAGCAAGCACATGTGGAACTGATGGATTAGTGGGATTGGGTGTGGCAACTTGAAAGTAATTCTTCCCTGACAAGTGGTTGCACCACAATTAACTGGTTGTAGGACAAGGATATTTACATGAGTGTCTACTTCTTCAATGAGGCTACACATAGAGTCAAAACCATATATATCATTTGCTTCTATTTTACCACACAAGGAGTCAAATCCTGATATGTGGTTAGTAGAATAGTCATAATGTAGCGCATTGGAAGGTCATTTGACATTTTTTGTATTGTTGTTTCCATTGTTATTATTTTCATTGTTGTGGTCAGGGAATGAATTTTGAAAGATTTTTAGTTTGGCATTTTTAGAGGGTGGTCCTTCATCAACCTCAATTTCCCCATCATCGACAAGATTTTGAATGAAGATTTTGATCTTGATACACTTATTTGTGTCATGTCCTTTGATGCAGTGGTATTTACAATATTTATTTTTCCTATACCACTTGGATTTAGGTTGATTTTCATCAAAAGGCCGTGTGTTGGGAAAAACCATCAAATGGTGATCCACTAGCTTTTGAAATATGATATATAAGGGTTCACAAAAGCTAGTGAACATTCTTTTTCAGTCATAATCATGATTGTAGTTGTTATTTTTGTTATTGCAAGGAAAAAAATTGTGTTTGATTATGAGATTTTTGGTTGTTCTAATTGTTGTTTTGATTTTGATTTTGATTGTCATGGTTTGAATTGTTGTTGTTTTGGTTACAATAGTTTTTGTTGTTGTTGTTATTGTTTTCACCTTGAAGGTTTTGTACAATTTTTACATTAGTGACACCATCATAGGTAACACCTTTTTTTTGGACCAAAATTTTGGTTTGCTATTATTGTTCGTATCATTTTTTGAGGATGAAGATTCATAATGTTTATTGGAACCCTTGTCTAAGAGTCAATTTTCAATATTCTTTCCTTTCTTCACTAATGTGGAAAAATCTTTAGGACTAGCCATTTTCATTTGGAAAGACATCTCGGGGTTTAAATTCTTGATAAATATGTCTACAAGGTCAGAATCTTCAATTTTGTATGGCATACAAATAGCAAGGTGCCACCACCATTGTAGAAAATTGGAAAATGTTTCATCGGTTTGTTGTTTCATGTTGCATAAATTACTCAATGAGGCATGATGTTCAATTTTGTATGAATATTGTGCTATATATTTCCCTATAAGGTCATTGAAAGAGGTGATGGAACCTTTAGGCAAGTTCATTATCCATTCAAGTGTAGGGCCACCAAGGCTTCTTTTGAAGAGCCTCTTAAGGTAATCCTCACTGTAGGCAACTTCTTGACATAAGACAAAAAATTCTTTGAGATGTGTAACAGGACATGTTTCTCCCGTGTATTTGTCAAATTTAGGAATAAAAAATTTTGGTGGAAAAGGTATCATGTTGATAGATTTTTCGAATGGAAAAGGGAAAATTTCCTCAAAAGAGAAATCTTTTGCCCCTTTGTTGTTCATGCTTTGGACCAAACTTTAGAGTTCATGTAATTGCTGGGTTATATCCTAGTTTGGTTGCATTTGTGATGGTTGAGAATTGATGAACCCACCTCCAAAGTTGTATGGATTCCCAAACATATTATGAGGTAGTAGAGGTGGAAGAATGCCACTTTGGCCAATGTATTGATACACAGTTGTTGAGATTGGCACATATGTTTTCATCATACTTGTTGGCATTTGTAAATAAGAGGAATACATTGGTTGTGTCAAGATTGCCATTTTTTGTATAGGTACTTTCCCAATGTTTAAGCATATTACATCTAGACCTATCAAGGTTGATTAAAAAATACTAACATATGTAGTTGTGTTGGGCACAACACTAATGAGTTGTTGAATGTGTTATGCACTTAATTGGAATGTGGGTTATGTTGAAGTTGATGTAGGTATGGAACTAGTTCTCACCACAGGTTCTTTTCCCTTTCTAGATGTTTGTGCTATGGTGGAATTTGGCAACATGAGAGCACCATCTTTGGTATTTTTTATAAACAAAGTGCTCTCATCAAAACTTGTAGGGACATTAACACCATCTTTGACCAGGTTTAGGAAGATCTCAATCTTTTTTTCTCTAATATATTTTTCAACATTTCCAAGTTGTATGGGTCTATAAGAAATGTTTGAACATCTCTAGGGATGTTATTATTTTCAATGGGTTCCTCATCTTTGTATACTTCTTCCTCATCATGTGCGTTACTCCCTAGAGTCATGTTTCAAAAAGGATTCTCTGGTACTTGGGTGGGTGTTGAGCTAGGCATACCCAAGTTCATACTAGGGAGAAATGTGTTCCCCAATGAAGCTAATCAAGGAGGAAACTAATTCTCCATCTCTTGTTGTCTTAGTGATTCCAATAAACAAGACATAGGATTAAATGTAAGTTTTCCAGATCGTATTTGTACTATATAATTATGACCAAATCAATGGGTGGAAGACTATGGAAGAAGGAGAATATGTGAGAGAGAAACTAAAACTTATATGATAAAAGGGAAAACAACCTAAATGTTAAAAAAAGACCTTGTTGATTCGACAAAACAAGTGTGATATAGGATAAAAGTATCTTTCTCCTACCGAACATGGACAAGTGATCTTTGGGCAAGATAGGAAACTGAATAGATTAATCAATATTTGGAGATGGACTTGTGATCCCAAATGAGTGAGTGCAACTATGATACATGTTTTCTTATGGATAAAGGTCTAATTTTGTAATCTCAAAAGTTTTGTAACTAAGATTTTCTCAGGTTGAAGGATTAAGGTTCCAATGATCAAGCTCTCTAGAGGAAATTTTTTAAATAGAAGACTAGAAACTTTGAAAATGGATTGATGTGGAAAATGAGGGTGATGTGGTCACTTGATAGCTTAATCCTCTTTTACTAGAAATAAAAATCTTGTGTTTTCTCTAGGGAAAACAAACCAATTTTGAAGTTTAGCATTGTATAAAATTTAGTCATAATGATCTTGTTTAAATTCTTCCTTTTTGATGTCTTTGATTGTGTATCAGGATTATTTATCACTATGTGCTAGGATTTTCCTTTCCTTGTAAGAAAATGGTTTGGATAACTTTACCTTCTTAATTTTGACTTTGTCAGACATGGCAAGAACAAAATAACCCCAATTACAAGACCAAACACAAGAACTTTGCAAAAAAAAAGTTGTGAATAAAAGACCCAATGAATTTCAAATGCTAGACCAAGTATAAGGACTTATGAAAATAATAGCAGGTCAAGAGGACCCACTTACAACCATTTTGCTCACTGAATGTTTAGCTCACTATTTCTCTCATTTTAAGATCTATATGATGTTTGACATTGGTCTTAGATGTTTAAACACTCAAGGACATTGAACACATCAACTATGCTAATAAGGCTATAACTAAGATGTACAAAGATCAACAAGAGGATGTCCTTGATATACACAAGGTATGTGAGGCCCAAATTCTATAGATGAAAGAAAATAATGCCACATAGTTAGGAGGAGATGTAACCCAAATCTCCACCTTCAGTTCCCAAAGGTAAAAATTTCTTTGGGGCTTAGCCAAGAGTGACACAATTTTACTTCCAAGAGAGGTGTATTTCAATTCACCTCCCAATATTTATACTCTGCCAAAATACTTGAGTTGAGGGCATCCCAAGGGGTGATGAAATCCCCATGAAGACCTCCTAAAAATAAAAAGAAGACCACTTATTTCTTATGCACTTAAGATCATCTGAAGGCATGAGAGGAGATAATATGTAAGTGGCCTCAGGGTTTAAAAGATACTTGTTCTTTTCCAATGAAGCTTTAGATTTTCTATCTACTCTTGAAGACACTCGTGTTTAAGAATACATTGTTCTTTCCAACTTGACAATATCATCACCATAATAAAAATGAGGATTCATCAACAAAAATAAATTGATCATCATCAACATAAGAAAGTTGATGAAAGTAGAACAAATTCCCTTAAGTCATTCAAGATTGAGTGTATTCATTCTATGCATCAAGTTCAAATTTTTCATAGAAAGCTTCTTTGTCCCTTAAGTATTCAAGATTGTATGAGCATGTTTTAAACCTAAATTGAAATATTTTATTATATTCTTCTCTTATCCTTAAGCATTCAAGAGTATTTTTTCTATCTAATCATTCATTCCAATGAAAATCATGTCAATTTCTTAAGGCACTCTAGATTATATTTTGTTACCCTACACATCCATTCCAATGAAAATCTTGTTCATTCCTTAAGGCATTCAAGAGTCTGTTTGAACAACATTCATTCCAATGAAATGTGTGTAAATTACCTTAAAACATTCAAGAGTGTATGTGTAAGGTTAAATTTAAATGTATTCAAGAGTTTGTTTGCATTTTGGTATTAGTTGCAACATACATTCTAAGGACAAGTGATTAATTCATATAAGTTCATTTGTCATCTAAATCCCACAAGTGATTAAAATCACTATAAATCTCCCAAGTGATTAAAGTCACAAAAAATACTACAAGGTTTGTCTCCTATAATGAAAATCATATTAATAATCCCTGTATGTCAAGCACTTAATGAGTTAGGCATCAAAAACATAACTCAATCTACAAATACTTAGAGACGAAAAAATAAAGGAAAATATGAAAAATTCACAGACGATAGAACACAAGCCAATACAATATACTTTTCACTTACACATTGTAGTCACAAATGACAGAACAATATTGAAGACACCAAAACTCAGAGATGCCAGAATATCATAGATGACAAAATACTTAAAATATTGACATTTCACTGCCCACAATGTAGATGACAAAAATCTTACAGTGGAGATGACAATTTAATGAAATGATAGGCTTAAGTCTGCCCATAACATAGATGCTAGTTTACTACTAAACTTCAAAGATGATAGTTTAAGATTCTACAAATAATAGGCTACCCACAATAGAGATGATAGAATAGGTAAATCAACACAAATGAGAATCAAAACTATGGAGATGTCAACATGAAATAGAGACAATAGAATTGGTTTGGTTTGCAATATGAGATTTTTTTAAAAAGCTATTGTGGTCAAAGATGCCAAACAACAGAGATGGTGATCTTTGAAGATGATGAAGCATCTTAACAAATGATATTGCATCCTAACAGAGACGATAATGCATAATTTTTTATAGCAAGGTCTAAGTTTTTGACCAAACTTTGGAAGTGGAAGAGGGACATGGGTCCCACTAGGTGTGCCAAAATGTATGCAAGAAAATATAACCTGTTGGGAGCACACATAAACAAGAAAATGCTAGTTTTATATGTGCATATCAAAGATTCAAAACAAATCAAAATACAACTAATGTTAGACTTGAGTTTTACAACTATGCAATTGAAAAACTAGAATCCTCATGCAACCTCAAAGAAACTCAACAAGAGTACCCATAAGAGGCCTTGTTGGTGTGCTCAAGAATGAGGGATGTGGATGTGCTTTCCCCAAACACAACTATGATGAATCCCAAATTGATTGAAATGAAAATGCAATATGAAGTATAAATATAAACTAAGATGAGTGTAGAATACCTCAACAAATGACTATGATTAAGCCAACCTCAAAAGATTCTAAAGATGTGGATATGAAATGAAGTAAACAAATAGTAATAAGTATCTTGAAATATGCAAGCATAAATGCAAGAAATCTAACATCTACCAAAGGGTTGGTAATAAGTATGCAAATCTCTAAGAAAGCTCTAACACTATACTAGCATGATAACAATGCAAATGAGGGAGATGGAAAATGCTTGAGACAAGGGCTCTATTTATAGGCTTGAGAGAGGCCTTGAGGAGGTGACATGTATGTGGCATCCACATAGGTTCTACAAGGGAGACACATGGGCTAAGGGGAAAAGCCATGCAAAGGTAAACATAAGCCTTTATGGTGAAAGGGATGGCTCAAGGTTTACTCACACATGTGTAAGAAACCTTGGAGAAAGGAAAGGGGGACAAGTATGTAAGAGTTGTAAGAGGCTTTGAATAAAATAATAAAATGGAAACTTTCTTGAATCTTGAGTTGCTCACACATGTGTGAGCAAACACTTAGGGACTAAAATGTGTTTAGAAAGGTGTTTAGGATTAGTTAAGTAAGATTAATTAATGGGTAGGCTTAGATGGATGAGAGTGATGGGTGTATACTAGGTTTTAGGATGAGATTATGATTAAATTAAATAGGATTTAACTCAATCATAGGATTAAAGAATTTAATAAAGTGGAGGGACTTAAATAAATTAGAATTTATTTAAAGGGGATTTTATGGTGGACTATGCATTAAATAAATTTAATACATTAGAGGGGATGTATTTAAATTATATTTAAATACATTAGAGAAATGAACCTATTTAATTAAATAAGTAGAAGAATATGAAAAATATAATTAATTAATTAATAATTAATTATAATGTCAAAGGAAATATTAAATAAATTAATTTAGTGTTTGGGATGACTTTAAGCATCTACAGTTCAATTAACTTGTGTTTGTGTCAACATATAAGACTGATATATGTCAATATTTGTATAGTTGTGAGAGAGATCATATAACTTTGATATTTATCACTATCCAATTTTATGCATTAGTGCTACACATATGTAATGTGTTCATCTCTATGTGAATGCAATCTCCTTTCAAATATATGTGTTGAGTTCAAAAATTTATAATTGCTAACTATTGGTCTTCCTCATACATCACATCAATTACTTGGTTTTGTTGGTGATTCCAACATTAGAGTATTTTTTTTAAGGGAAAATCTTCATTGATTTTCCAATTGGTTGACTGATGACCACTTGGGAGAGTTACTATTAGAGGAAATGAAATGATCTAATACTAGGATGTAAAGTCATGACTCATAATTATCACTTGACTTCCAAATCTATGTGATATAACCTTTGGAATATTGTAGTTGATGCAATGTTGAGGATGCCAAATTTGAAGAGGAGCTTGAGACTTCATTTTTATCAATGCTCAGATCATATGTGGGTGCTGCTTGGTTGATTTTGCATTGAGAGCTACTTAAGAACAACCTATCTTTGGAGTATATTATTGTGAGTGCCATGTGTGATCGACCTTTTGGGCCTCTATCATGACTGCATTTTTTCTCATAATATAGGCTTTGATATAATAGTGAGCCAATAAAACTTTATTTGATGGACCTTAAATTTTGATCAAATTAGTTGAGATTATAATGACACTGAAGTTCCAAGAGCATGAATATTATCTAAGAAACACTATTTTTTTTAATACCAAAGTCACCATGACTCAAGAGGTGGGTGGAATCAATGCATCCACACTCATTATGCAAGCAAGTAATGTCCACCCTCTTAAATAGGGTTTGTTGCACATAATTAATAGGAGTATTAAAGGTTTGGGATGCTAATTACATTAAAGTAAGTATAAGAGATCAGGTTAAGAATTTGTTTCATTATTATGAATCTATGGTACAAATCAAGTTGAAGGATATAAGAGGTAAGTCTACAAATTTATTTCTTTTTATACCAACTTATGTTATAAAGGCTTTTGTATATATAAATATAATTTATTCATTTATATATAGAGATGTAAATGTTTATATATATATATATATATATATATATATATATATATATATATATATATATATATATATATATATGGTGAATTATTTATGTATATGTCATTCTTACAACATACACCCCATTTCTCCTAGAAATGGAGACCCCTTAGTAAATATTTTCCTACTAGGCTCCTAGTCCTTGGATTCTGGGTCACTTTTGGACTCCCCAAAGAGTTTAGGTCAAAACCCAGTATTTGACTGGGGAGGTTGAGAGAATAAAAAAGATGAGAAAAGAGAAATTTTGTGCTTAAGGGATTAAAGTGTGCACTAATGTACATGCACATGTGCATTTAGTGTGCAAGTGCATACTCCACCTCCTTCCAAAGATATGCACATGCACACCTGCAAAACTCTGAAGGGTGTTCACCTGTGATGGTATGCACCCCTAGAGGTGTACACTGAGTCTAGGGTCTATATAAGACTTTAGATCCCCTCCCTTCTCTTCACTTTACTCCTTTCCCCCTCCAAGAGCACACCTCTGCACAACTCCAAACTATGCTCCTCTGCCAAACATCTCCATTACACACATGAACACAAGGTTAGCACAACTTCTAAAGGTGAGAAAATGCACACCTCCAAAAAAAAGAAGACCTAAAACCTAAAGAAAGACTGAAAAAATTTAACTCCTAAGGTAGTATGAAGGTGCACATGTGCACACCTTTCAATGCAAAAGATCAAACCTAAAGAAAAAATGCAAAAACTTTTGGAGTTAATGTGAAGGTGTGCATGTGTGAACCTATACACTCTCAAAAGCTAAAGTTAAAGAATTAAGAGTACTCCCCACACCCCCCCCCTTCTAGACTTGCATTGTGCAATGTGTAGTTGCGCATGTTAAGAAGGTCATCAACTATGCATAAAAGCCATTCAAAGGCTAAAAGTAGTGCACTTGGGCACCTGTAAGGGTATGCTAAACTACATTATAGGGAATTTTGGGGTGGGGGGGAGGGATTGCTTTTTTTTACAGTTTGACTGATTTTGACCTATTTTGGAGTCAATTAGAGTCTATTTTAGGTCAAATCTTAACCTTTTAACTAATGTTTGCTTTCTCTCATGGAGATAAGATAGTATCTTCATCCTCTTTAATGGTAGAAAATATGGCTCTAACACCAATTTCATTCAAGTATTAAGGGGCACCAAGGAAGTCAAGGTTTCAAGATGGACATGCTGAGATTAAAGATATAGAACTTGAACATATTGATTGGAATTAATTCCTCATGATTTGCAACAAACCCAAAGAGAGGTCTCATCTGGTCAAGCATGGTCAACTCAACATCTCATCCAACATTAGTTCAATCCTCATAATTGATAATAACCATGGTAGAACATTATGTGATCAAAGAGAAGGTCGTTAAGAGAACTACATGAGAGATAGTCTTGGACCCCTAACCCTAAAACATTGAAAAATGTGTTTCACCTTCCCAGGGCAGACCAATATCTAAAAATAACATATGCTAGAGAAAAATGATGGTGCAAGTATAATATGAAAGAAGCACAAGAAATAGTTCAATCCTCCTTCCTAATTGATAGAACACCAAACGGCTATAGAGTGGACAAAAATTGATATGACAAGGTGATATATGAAGGATGATATTGGATACACAATTGTCTTATTGAGTAGAGTTACAAGACTCCTAGCTATAGGTCACCTTTAGACCTAGATGGTCCACTTTATTGAAACCATCAGAACAAGAAAGATGCCAATTGATTGGTCTACCATCCTAAGTGACAACTTGGATGAGCAATTAGTAGCCGTCCAAGCCAATCCACAATTCTATATGACATCATACATGGTGTATTTATTGGCAGCTAGAACCACATATTATCCAGGCCTCTACAAAAAGGGAAGTATGTAGGATGCAAATGCTTGGCCCTATGTGGTATATCCACAATTGGTGAAGAAGAAGCTTCCACTACAAAGTGTGGAATATAGAGTGGTAAATGATAGTTTTATCTTTGCAATCATTAGGTTCATTGAAGGTGACTATGCTAAAGGAATGTTAGTAGAGGCAAGAGCCAGGATCATAGAGATTAGTGCCTACTACATTTAGTTTAATATCTTCACCTATCTTTAGGTAGCTGGTACTCTAGTATACCCAAAGAAGCTCTGAAGATATCCATTATATATACTTATACTTTTGGAGATTGTTTTCCAACTCACTTATGCATATGACAGAGTGAGAAGACAACACAAGAAGATGTGGTAATGACCCATCACAATTGGTGCTTTCAAGGTGAAGCAAATGAAATATATCTCCACCTTTGACTCCAAGTGGGATCAATATCCCTTGGAAGAATAAAACTCCCCTCACCCATGCCTTGATAACATGCAACACTTAGTAGGGAAAGAGTTTGTACATGAAGAATTATTAGAATATCACTGGATGAACACTACAAATGACTACGATGTTTGTATAATAGACTATTGTAGGATGATTCTATACTTAGTAGAAAAAGCACTAAAGATGAAGATTCATCTCAAGGCCATGGAAAATGATGTTCCAAAAGTTATGTATCCTTTATATAATAGGGATAAAATCTATGACTGACCAATAATGAATGTTGTGTTAGGAGGAATGAAAAAAGTGATATAAATCATCTAGTCAGGCATATAGTTGAGTTGACAAAGGAATGAATCAAGAAGCCATTTGGAATGGATCTAGTTCCTCAACCCATACCCCTACAAGCCACATCAAGGCTAATCAAAGGAAAAGGTGAAAAAGTCACCATACCAACCTTCCCCAATCTATCCCCAATAAGGCCAAAAATGGTTCGTCAACATGAGTGTGAGGTTGAGTACTTTGGAGCTGACAGGGGCACAAAAAGGAAGAGAGTACCTTCTAGGGAAAAGAAGTAAACAAATCAAGCATAGGAACAACTTGAATAGGCACAACCTGAAGATCCACAAGCTAAGCCTTAAGTACAAGAGCCAACCCAAGAGCCCAAATATCAATAACACCATGAAAAGTTGAAACAATATCCAGAAGAATAGGTAGAGGAGGAGATGGTACCACCAATAGCAACTGAAGAGGAAGAAGCCTCCCCTTTAGCTCCAAAAATGGTAAGATTTGAATCAACTATGGTGGGAACATGAAGAAGGAGACTAAAGAAGAAAAACACTATGTCACCACAAGTGCCTGAGACCATCCCAAAACCAAATGATGAAGAACAAGGCGAGCAAATAGAACTTGTCCCCTTGAGCCAAAGAACTTTCTTGCCTAAAGAAACATAGGAAGAGAGGAGGAAAAGCTCCACAATGAAATCTCCATCTCCTCTAAGGGAGCCTATCTAGGTGTCAAATTTAAAGGATGAACAACAAAGATGGATAGATAATATGGAGGGTCAAGAAATTGATGTCTTCAATGTCTTTGATTTTGACTTTATGCCAGTAGGCATAGAGATGATGGGAGAGAAAATAAGAGATACTCCCACAAGTGAACTTTTAGGAGAGGATTGTAATCAATTTTTGCCTATACCTCAAGGACTTCTAGGGATTCCATAACCACCATCTCATGATTTGGTAGTTTTGGATAAAGGATCACTGACTCCACTTCCCCTAGCTATAGAAGAAGAAGAAGAAGCTATCGAGGAAGGGGAATTCCAAAAACTACATGCTAATAAAGTATTTGAGAAAGGAAAAATAAATGAAGAGACAAAAAAAACTCCTCAAAATACAAAGGTTAGGAGCTTAGTCCAAACAGAGATAGTGACTCCCACTGAAGATCTTTATCAAGAGGAGAAGACTCTAGAGGGGACTGATAAGGGACAGGATCCTACAATAGGTCCAAAATTTTTAGCCAATTACATGTCTCCCATGGGCACCACACTAACATGGATGAAGATTGAGGTTATGTTTCACCAGAATAGGTAGCTCGACCTAACAGGCGAGGAGGGAATAAAGGTGTGATGAACCTCCTTATAGCAATATCGTGAGAATGCTCGCAATAACAGAATACAAAGTGATAGCAGAACTCAGAATGAATCTACTGATCGCAGGCCACTTCGAGGGGGTAACCTCCTTTGAGCAAGCTCAATACAATAAATTCGTCCGTGCCCATCAAGGGCCTCAACCTATTCTTATATACTGAGTACGATCTAGAAAAGTAATACTACCTATGCATGTGGGATAATAAAATATACTCACGGGACGACTTACAAAGCATATGCGTCCAACAACACTACTCTAACAAAATAAACAGAAGGAACACACAGGTTCCTAACATCCCCTCTCCCTTAGAAAAAAGCTTTGTCCTCAAAGCTTAAGGTGTGGAAATTGTTGTTGAATCTGAAGAAGGGGTTCCCAGGTAGCATCCTCTGGTTGCATGTCATGCCACTGAATCAAGACCTCAGAGATGGAGCGAGAGCGAAGCTGGCGAGTGCGCTAGTCAATGATTGCCACCGGCTCCAGGATAATGGATCCTTCCGTATCCATTTCAGGGAGAGTAGTTTGTGCTCTGACAGTGGTACCCAGAACTTTCTTTAGACAAGAAACATGAAAGACTGGATGAATGCGGGAAGAAGGAGGAAGTTCCAGTTTATAAGCAACTGAACCAATCTTCTGCAGAACCTTATAAGGCCCATAAAATTTTGGGGCCAGCTTATGACGCCCTGTCAACTTTAGGGAGGATTGTTTGTATGGCTGTAGATGAAGAAAAACCATATCCCCAACTTGAAATGAGCGCTCAGAACGGTGTTGATCTGCTTGCTGTTTCATCCGATTACGGGCCATGTGAAGATTATCCTGTAAGGTACGAAGAATCTGATCCCTGCTGCGGAGAACTATGTCAACTGCCTGGACTGGTGAGCTGTTGGGAGTGTAGGGAAGGAGCACTGGAGGTGCCTGACCATAGACTGCTTCATATGGAGTCATTTTAGAGGCAGTGTGGTAAGAGGTATTGTACCACCATTCAGCTAAAGGGAGCCACTTGGCCCACTGATGTTGCTGTTCGGAAGTGAAGCAACGAAGATAAGTTTCCAAGCATTTATTGACAATTTCAGTTTGACCATCAGTTTGTGGGTGATAGCCCGAACTCATCTTCAGTTTGGTGCCAGTTTTCTGAAACAGTTCAGTCCAAAAATGACTGGTAAAAGTTGCATCACGATCAGAGACAATGGAAGAAGGGAGTCCATGAAGACAAAATATCTGGTCCATGAAGATTTGTGCAACAGAGGAGGCAGTATAGGGGTGGCTGAGGGCACAAAAATGACTATATTTTGAGAGACGATCAACCACAACCAAGATCACTATCTTGCCACCGGATTTAGGAAGCCCTTCAATGAAATCCATAGAAATATCAGTCCAAATCCGTGTAGGGATGGGCAATGGTTCGAGCAAGCCAGGAAGGAGGGTCGTTTCACCCTTGTGGCGTTGGCAAGTATCACATTCAGCCACCATCTGTTGAATCGTCTATTTCATCCCTTTCCAAAAGAAGTTTCTCCTTGCTCGCTCATAAGTTTTGAGGAAGCCTGAGTGCCCTGCTGAAGGAGAAGCATGGAGTTCATAAAAAATAGCCTGATGTAGAGCTGGGTTCTGAGGAAGCACTAGCCGACCCTTGTATCGAAGAGAAGCACCATCCCAAGAGTAACGTGGTATAGTAGAAGGATTATTGGCTAGCTGGTGAATGATTTGAGATAAAGAAGAGTCACTGTCATAGCCCTGCTGAACAGACGCTAACCAATTGGGAATGGGCATAGAAATAGCGGAAAGGGAAGCTTGATTATCAAATGTGCGAGAAAGAGCATCTGCCACAATATTCTCCTTACCCTTCTTGTAGGTGATCTCATAATCATACCCCATGAGTTTGCTGACCCATTTCTGTTGTGTAGGAGAGGATACCCGTTGTTCCAGGAAGTATTTCAGACTTTGGTGATCGGTTCTGATGCAAAAATGACTCCCTAAGAGGTATGGCCGCCACTTCTGTACAGCATGCAAAATAGCCATCATTTCTTTTTCATAAGTAGAGAGGGCTAGATTCTTACCAGAGAGGGCTTTGCTAGTGAATGCAATAGGATGGTCATCTTGCAGGAGAACAGCACCCAATCCATTGCCGCAAGCATCACTCTCAATAGTGAAGGGTTTGGAAAAATCTGGCATTGCGAGAACAGGTGTACTGCACATAGCCTGTTTCAGTTGTTCAAATGCAGTCTCAGCAACAAGGGTCCAGGAGAAGGCATCCTTTTTTAACAGAGCTGTCAATGGTGCTACAATTTTCCCGTAATCTTTGACAAACTTGCGGTAGTAGCCAGTCAACCCCAAAAAACCCCGAAGGCTCTTGAGAGTTTTAGGATGCGGCCAAGTTTTCATGGCATCTATTTTTGTAGGATCCACCCGCACTCCATGGTGTGCAACAATATGCCCGAGATACTCCACTTCCTCCTGGCCAAACACACATTTAGATAGTTTTGCACAGAGTTGATGATCAGAGAGAAGTTGCAAGACAAGCTCCAGATGATGGAGATGCTCAGCCCAAGTTTTGCTATATATGAGGATATCATCAAAGAAGACCAGAATGAATTTCCGGAGGTATGGTCGAAATATGTTATTCATCACTGCCTGAAATGTTGAAGGAGCATTCGTGAGGCCAAAGGGCATGACTAAAAATTCATAGTGACCATCATGTGTGCGGAAGGCAGTTTTAGGTATATCCTCCTCATTAACCCGAATTTGATGATACCCAGAACGAAGATCTAACTTGGAGAAAAAATGAGCCCCATGAAGTTCATCAAGAAGTTCATCAACAACTGGAATGGGAAACTTGTCCTTTATAGTGAGATGATTAAGTGCTCGGAAATCAATGCAGAGTCGCCATGACCCATCTTTTTTGCGAACAAGCAGAACTGGAGAAGAAAAGGAACTGGTACTAGGGCGAATAATACCTTGCTTCAGTAAGTCACGGACAAGTATCTCGATTTCGGTCTTTTAATGAAATGGGTAGCGGTAGGGCCTGATGTTGGGCGGAACACTACCAGGAAGGAGCTGAATACGGTGGTCCTCTGGACGAGAAGGAGGTAATCCCATAGGTTCAGCAAATACACCAGAATACTTGTCCAAAATGTGTTGGAGAGCGGCAGGAGTGCTAGAGACTGTTGATGGCTGCATCTGAATGGAATGGAGCTGAGCGATGACACCATGTGAATTCTTCTTAAGAAGTTTTTCCATACGGTGTGAACTGATGATGCTGAGAGACCCTGGTTGTAAGCCTTTCAAAGTGTGTTGGTGCCCCTCGGCTGAAAACTGCATCCAAAGTTCAGCAAAATCCCAGAGAATGGGGCCAAGAGTGCGTAACCATTGGGCACCCAAAACCACATCACAGCCACCTAAGGGTAAGGCAAACATGTCAGAGCGCATGTTATAATCTCCAATAGAGAGACGCACATTGCGACATTTCCCTTTACAAGGTAAAGTGCCCCCATTGGCAATCATGACTTCAAAGCTAGAGCAGGGATGGATAAAGCAATCAGCCTGTTTGGCTATTCGTGGATCAATGAAGTTATGAGTGCTACCAGAATCAATGAGTATAGTAAGAGGGATCTTCTTGAAGAAACCCTGGACCCGCATGGTTTGTGGAGTAGTGACTCCTGCCAAAGCATGGACAGATATCTCTGGTGGAGCTTCTGGTGAAGGAGGTTCAGGCTGGTGAGGCTCAACCTCATCATCCACTATTTCCTGAGCATCTACATATTCTTCCAGTTCCGGTGGAGAATCCACATCCAAGAGATAGAGCTTTTGCTGAACACATCTATGGCCCCGAGACCATTTCTCATCACAATTATAACAAAGCCCTTTGTCTCGCCTGACTCGCATCTCTGTTTTAGACAAGTGCTTGATCGGAGTAGTTCTGGGAGCTGGTATGACTGGAGGGTTGTGAGAACCTGTATTTCTGAATGGAACAAAATTAGATCTGGAGCGTTGTAGAGCACTAATCTTGTCTTCCGCTAACTTAGCCAACCCAAGGGCTTCCATCATTGTAGTAGGTCGAAACATTTTGACTTCTGAGCGAAGTGCATCCTTCAGACCACTGACAAAACAACTACGGAAGAATTCATCAGACAAGCCCTTTGTGTGATTAGCTAATTTTTCAAACTCTGTCTGGTATTCTCTTACAGTGCCTGTTTGACGCAGTTTAGTGAGTGCTCCTGTGAAATCATCAAAGGAACTAGGGCCAAAGCGCTCCAAAATGAGGGTGCACAATTCTCTCCATGTTGGGCCTACATTAGCCTTGATGTACCAACGGAACCATTGAAGAGCTTCATGTTCCAAATGAAAAGATGCAAGGGGGACTTTGTGGTTATCCAAAGTATTATGCAAGCTGAAATACTGCTCTGCCCTATAGATTCATCCAGTCAGATCAGAACCATCGAAGCGTGGAAAATCAAGCTTTGGTCCACGGAAATTGCCAAAAGAGGACCCAGTATCTCCTGAATGGTTTCGGCTCATGGCTGACTGCTGAAAGTTAAGACCCAGAATTTTGTCATCCAGATCTTGAAGTTTGGTTTTGAGGGATGCCATTTCTTCTTCCATGATTTTTGCTCCTGTACGCGTAACAACCATAAAGCAAGGTTTTTTTTTTTTTTTTTTTTTTTTTTTTTTTTTTTTTTGGAATGGGTAGAAGATGAGAAACAAAAACTTTTTTAGTTACGGCAAACTTGGATTTGGGTAAAACTCAGATAGGAAATGGGTGTTCGACGGGTGGTGGGAGACTATCTGGGGACAAGGGAAACAGAAAAATGAGGGTTTCAAGGGTAGGGAGGCGAAATGAGGCGAACAGTCCAAGAGGGATAAGGGAGCAAAATGAGGAATTGAATCTTGTGGCTCAGTTTGGTGGCGATTGGATGAGAGGTGAAAAAGATAGGGCAAACCCTAAAATTAGATAAATGAGGGATTTAGGGCTTTGATATGTAAAATTTGGGGTTGGGTCGCCAAGGAAGGAAGTATGCGAAATGATATTGCAGACGTTCTGCGGAAGTATGAGCAGAAACAGAAAGCAAACAAGGAAGCTACGACTAAAAAACAAAAAAAAAATTACTCTTTTTTTTTTTTTAAACAGTCGACTTAGAAAAATTCACTCACAGACAGAACAACTGAAAAGAGTTATTGCAATAACAAGAGATATTAGAAGTGAGAGGAACCTGAAGGCCACGACAGAAAAAAAATTTGATGTAATTTCCACCCAGCGAGCCCAAGAGAGTGCTCTGATACCAGATGTGATGAACCTCCTTATAGCAATATCGTGAGAATGCTCGCAATAACAGAATACAAAGTGATAGCAGAACTCAGAATGAATCTACTGATCGCAGGCCACTTCGAGGGGGTAACCTCCTTTGAGCAAGCTCAATACAATAAATTCGTCCGTGCCCATCAAGGGCCTCAACCTATTCTTATATACTGAGTACGATCTAGAAAAGTAATACTACCTATGCATGTGGGATAATAAAATATACTCACGGGACGACTTACAAAGCATATGCGTCCAACAACACTACTCTAACAAAATAAATAGAAGGAACACACAGGTTCCTAACAAAAGGAATTAGTAAAATGAATCAAGAGGCTTGAGCCACCTAAGGGTGATGCATGGATATTGGCCTTCATAATGAAGAACCAAGATTAGGACCTACTTGCACATATTTCCATTCCTCTAGTTCATGGTAACACCAAAGAACTAACTCATAAAGATTACCAAATCAAGGAGATCATGTTGGGAAGGCCCATAATTGATACAAAAAAATAATGATCACTATGGGTATGAAAGAGGTGTTTAGGCACATAGACCAAGATGAGTTTGAGTTGATAATGCTAAGGAATAAAAATGAGCTACTAAGAGGCTATTTGCATGAAGTTGTGGGCTACATCAACCTAGAAAATCCAGAGATTACTCTTGTGACAACATTAGAGAGAAGAGGAGTAGGGACAACACAGTTAGATCCATTTTTGGAAGCATGCAACAATAACATGATAATTTTGAAGAGAAAGTTGTGTAGATCATATAGGGAAATTTGGGCATTTTGCACCACATCTAGTCAAGTGTTGACAAGTTGGTTTCTACAGTGAACCAATATTTTGGGTTGATGGATGAAGTTCATACTTGGGAAAAGGACCTATAGGCTTTGAGTGCAATAAAAGCTGAAAGGTATTGTATGCTAATGGAGATATATGTAGCTGAGGAGCTTGATAAGCTCGATGATTAGATAGAAATTTTTTTGGTGGGTAATCAAGTTATGGAAGGATTGCACGATGATATTCAACATATTAAAGATAGGGCTCAAGAGTAGTTTTTAGAAGTGGAGAGGTACTACAACACCACTAGCCTTGAGATTTTTGAGGATGAGTCAAAGACCAAGCCTTTTGTAGTGCAATCTCTTGTCCTATAGTTTAGAGCTACATTTGAAGAATCTTTATTAGAAGATGACATCAGACAAGACTCCAAAACTAAAGAAGCACTGTTGGAAGTGGACATCGAGCTTGAGGATTTTGTAGAAGCAAGGATCAAAGTAAGCAATTACTAGCAGCTAGTATAGGATAAGTATGAGAGTTTAGATTTTCCAAAAGCTACTGAAGTGGTAGAGATTATAGAGAAGTTCAAGAGAAAACATCCAAACATCATTTTGGTGTAAAGAAGGAAAAAAAACTAGATGCTAGAAATCAAGTTTTGACAGTTAGGGAAATTTTAGATTTTTAGAACCTGTCACCAAGGTGTGCTTTTCATAAAGGGGTGCCAATAGTTTTGAAGAAAAAGTGGTGCACTGTCAGTTAACTATTAGTTCCTACCTTTTCATGCACTGAAAATGCATTTTGATGGTAGGTCAACTTCCAAAAATGCCTACAAAAGGTTGAACTTCCATTTTTAGAGCTTCTAGAGACTTCTAGATCATCTTATAGCTGCATTATTCTTATTTTCTCATTTTTTAATTCTTTTGTGTTATGTAAAGGCTCATGCACCCATTAATTGATATAAAAAAGGGTGGAGACCTACTTGGCACCATTTAGAAGTCAGTTTGTATATAATTAGATTTTTTTTATTAGTTTTTAGCATGAGTTGCATTTTAAAGAACTCTCAATCCTAACACAAAGGGAGAAGATGATTTCTTATTAATACATGGATATAATATGTACTCCACGCCATTATTTTGATGCAATAATATATGCTATTGGTGCTCTCATTTTGAGTGTAGTTTTTCTTTCTGGAGTGTGTTATTTTTGTGAATGCATGTTAATGAATAATAATGGAGCCAATGGTTTTATTGTGTATTTATGATTGTGCGATGTTTTAGTTTTGGTGTTTGCCCCATGTTAATGAATTCCACTAACATAAAAAATTGGAGAAAGGATCATCTTTGTTCTTGCATAGCATCTTGTCTTGCATGAGTGCACTTTCTGTGGCCTTATAATTTGATGAGGTGTGAAACATATTTCAGTTTATATCGAGTGCCCATTGACAATTGCATCAATGGAGTTAAAGAAGCACTGCTCCTAATTTCATTGGTTTCCTACCCAATCCCTTTTGATGATTTAATTCTTAGACATGTTGTTACTATGGTTTATGTCCATTAGGAATTGACCTTTCAATTTATTTTCTTCAATCTCTCATTACCTTATCTTTGTTATTTTCTTTACTAACACTTGGTTAAAATAAGAATTCATATATTTGCATCAATAACTTGCATTCATCATTAAAAAAAAAAAAAAACCAAAAACATATTTATTTTCTGCTTACTTTTTCAAACAAAAAAGATCAAACAAATTATCTAAAATTGTTCAAAATTGACAAAGGCCTCTTCATGAATATACACATTTATCTTCAATTGAGTAGATTTTAGTAGGTCACAAGATCACACAGAACCTTGGAATTGATCCTCGATTAGCTTTTCAAGAGAGGAGTTTGAAAGGATTCTTGTCATTCAGCATCATGTAAAATGACAACTCAATAGAAGTGGTGCTAGAAGGAGGACCTACAAATCATTTAGATAAGAAAAAAAATTGTTGTTTGAAAATTTTGTAGTTTTTAGAAGTTCAAAATTTTTTTTGTTTGGGAAGGTGTGCAATTTTGAAAGAGTGCACTTTTGTAGAGGTGTGCTTTTCTAGGAGTGACACAAATTGGAAGATTCTAATCCCCCATGTCCATTTCAGTGAGATTTAAGATCTTCACCTAGGGCACATGAGTTCCTAGAGCTTAGCCATTTTGCAAGCCTCATAGTGATAAAGGATTACCAAGAATTGTACCACTTCTATTCCAATTTTCATCATCTTCTTCAATTCCACCTCCAAATGAACCTCATTCTATAATTCCACAAAATCCTCCACCAATGGCCTTATTTTCTAGCTAGTAGATTCACCAATTAACTTGCAAGGTGTACTTAATGACCTTCCTAAGAATCCTAAGAAATTCTGCCCAAGGTTCATCTACGGAGAAACATGAACAATAGAGGACCATGTCAAGGTACTTAAAGAAAAATGCAATCACAAATAGGTTAAAGAAGAGAATGTGGTTCTTCCTTTATTCTAATACTTTTTAGGAGAAGTTTCCTTTAATTGGTACATGAATTTGCCACCAGGATGTATCCAAAATTGGGATAGCTTTGAAAAGTTGTTCCTTGAGTAATTTAAAACATTTTTCAACTCGACTGTGATACATCATCAATTTATATCAATCAAGAGGGATCCAACATAAATCATTTCACATTTCAATCATCAATTTCACATGGCTTACCACAAGTTGGAAACACCATAGACTGTACCAGTTGAAGCTGCAATCTAGATTTATTTAAATGCTATGGACCATCTCACAACTATTTTCCTAAGAAGATAGTGTATTGCAGACATTGACACATTGGACAAATTTTTCTTAGAAGAAATTACCTTTAGTAAACAAGCCAATCCTAATGGAGGAGGATTCATGGTCTAAAATCAAGCTACTATAATAATACTGATATATCCCGCTGGAGCACAAGTGATGCCTAGTCAATTTATTCCAATGAATCCAATTCCACTACAAAAGGCACCAACTTTAACAATTCCAATAATAACTTATCCAAGTATGAATCTCTAAAAGCTTATTTCTTTGAGCATAAGAAAACTACATTTGCTAAAGCAGAAAATAATGTTGCATTTGAGATTGGCCAAATGAAGAAGACCATGTCTGAAATTACCAATGAATTAACCCATTTGAGGTTGTCACAAGGGTAGGAAAATAACTTTTAGAGAATGAATATAGGGCCTTACAAAAACAACTATGGTCAAAATTACAACAATAATTTTAGCAAAAATAATAATGTAGGAAATAGCAATATAGGGACCAATATCAATTCTCTAGATTGCAACAATAGTTTCTAAAGACATAATCAACAATGGAACACCTGTCCAAACAATGGAAGCATCCTTGCATATAACAAAAACAATTCTCCATTGTAGAAATCAATCAATATGATAGTAACCAAAATATACCCAATGATGCTGGCTCATATTTCAATGGAAACCAATAAGTTAACCAAAATTCATAAGGCAATAACAATGAGCCCCCTATGCAGTTCAATACTATGCTATTGGAATCTTATGACTCTCCAAAAAATTTGGGGATGGAAGAAAAAGTCAATGAAGAATTTATTTTTCCATTTAGTCAAGAATCAAATCCTCAACTAGAAGATATGCTTTCTTTTTGAAATGACAATTAGAATACTTATAATTTGTGGAACTGAAGGAAAACCATGACTAATGGGATTCCCCTTGCTTTGCAAAAAATACCTCTAGATCTAAGGGATAATAAATATCCATTACTCATTAGAGTGCCTTATGTTGGACAAAAAAATCAAAACTAAGGAAATGTGCCTACAATCCTCGAGAATCCTGCTTGGTCAACTAAAAAGTATAGTGCAATGGAAGATTTAAAAATAATGAAGGCCAACATATCCTTGTTCAACATGCTACAAAATTATCCTAATCAAAGGGAAGCACTTATAAAGACTCTTAATCATACAAAGGAAAAACCTAGTGTAGGTCCTCAAAAGATAGTATCCCAACAAGTCAACACTTTTGAGGCTATGGAAACCATGTATAAAGACAAGACCAAAGTGATTCCTTTCTTGCTCAACATCATAATATTTGGAAGAAACCTATACAATTGTCTCATTGATTCAAGATCTTCTTGTAATGTCATTCCAATTTTGATAGCTCTAAGGTTTGGAGTTACTCCTCAACCTACAAATCAAATAATGATTCAACTTGACAAGATAGAAGTAAAAGTTATTGGGGTATTGAAAGATGTTCAAATACAATTAAGTACAGATCCCAGAATCCAAGACATCATAGATATACATGTGGTGGAGATTATAGAAACATACAAATTATTGTTGAGTAGAGAATGGAAAAAATTCTTAAGAGGATAGTTCTCAACTAATTTTACTCAACTATGGCTACCTTGGAAAGGAATGAATAATTAGATCAAGATTGACACTGAGCCAAAAGTGAAGATGGTGATCACAAAATATGATGCACCAAATGAGGTAGCATTTTTTCAAGCTGATTTAGGTTCCTATAAGGTGATGGCCCTCAACATAACTTCAACTAAGAGACCAAATAATTTGAATAAGAATCCATGATCCCTAAAAGAAGAGGTTGTGACTCACTTCATAGATAACATGGTTGTGAACTTATAATGCTTAAGTGAAGAAGTAGACACAAATGTTTTTCTTCTTCCAGGATTTTGTAGGCTACACAAAGTAAGTCATTCAAAATTTGAGTGCTCACATTTCTAAGAAGAAATTGCTCAAGTAATGACTCAAATAATGCAATTAAAAAATGGTCAAACTCTAAGGGAGATACAAGGGGAAAATCCAAGTTCCACATACATATCTAAAGTTGTGAAAAAATTTGAAGAGGGAAAATAAGATTTTAATGTGACATATAGTTGCACCTCTTTGGATGGTGGGGGTTTATCTTGTCCTCTACTAGGGATGATCAAACTACTAAGGAGAATATGTTTTGTAAAAGGTCAAGGCTAGATCTCAATAGTTGTTCATCCTAAGCCAAAATTTGATAAAATCATAGAATTGACTGGGAATATTCAAGATCAACAAGAAAAATGGGAAACCCCAATATCAAAGGTAAACAATGGAAACTCACCAAGTCTACCATGTGAAAGATTAAAATGGATCCCAAAGAAATTGTCCTTCAAGGTTCAATTGAAAGAAAATATTTGAACAAATAACATGATTCTTATTTGTGTTTTTGGTGAGATTGTGTGTAAGTTTTTTAGCATCAACATTTTGAATCATACTCAATGATGCATCATCAGGATGAGAGAGCTAAGTCCTCTTTCTCTTTTTATTCAGTCTGGGCCTGCAACCCATTATGTTTTTTCTTAGCTCTCTCATCCTGATGATGGATCATGGAGTATGATCTGAAACATTGATGCTGAAAAACTTACACACAATCTCACCAGAAACACAAATAAGAATAGCATGGATTGTGGAAATTTGTTACAATTAATAAATAACATGATTCCAAAAAGCCAAAAGAACAACCAATTTGGACGCTTAGATTTGATAGTTCTAAATGCAAATTAGGTTTTGGTGTTGGTATTGAATTAATTAATCCTAAATGTAGGTCTTTTATACAACATATCGCTTACAATTTAGATGTACTAACAATGTTGCAAAGTATCAAGCCTTGACTTGTAGTCTTCTCTTCACATTAGAGAAAGACATCAAAGCTCTCATAATTGAAGGAGACTCCCATTTGGTCATTAGACCGGTGAAATGAATTTATTCTTACAATAATAGAAGATTACTTGCATAGCAAAAAAGAGTTTGGGACTTATTGGAAGATTGTGAGGCCTTGAACTTAAGGTCCATTCTGAGGAAGAAGAACATGGTATCTGATGCCCTTGGTATTTCAACATGTGCATTGCAACCCATTGAAAGAATAAAACTAAAGTAGTTTTCATTTGAATTGGTTGCTACCCCATCTATTCTGGACAATATTACAAACTTCCAAGTTTTCCAAGATGACCAACATATTCTTGAGTTCATTATATACAATGGCATTTTCAAAGGACAAGATATTGATGATAGTACTGGTGATAAACCTGAAGACCATGAGCTAGAGGATGAAGACAAGATTATAAATTTGAAGACCAATACTATTCCTAAAGGGATGGTAGAGTTGGAACATATCTTCGATCCAGACAAATCATCACATAGTAAAAGAACTATTGAAGAAAAGGGGATTGAAGAATGTGATTCATAATATCTAGGTACAAAAAAAATCCTAATATGATAAGAATTGGAAAGGCATGCAACCCTTAAGAATGAGAAAGTATGCTTTAATTAATTACATAATACAAAGATGTCATAGCATGGAGTTATGAAGAAGTCAAGACAGACAATCCTAAAATCATCACTCATAACATTCCATTGAAGCCTAAAGCCAAACCTTGTTGTCAGAGATAGAGACCAGTGAATCCCATAATTGAGCCTTTGATAATGAAAGAAGTGCAAAAGTTACTTGATGCTAAAATTATCTTCACAATGTGACATTATACATGGGTTGCTAACTTGGTTCTAGTAAGGAAAATGACCAGAGAAATTTTCCTTTGTGTGTATTTATGCAATTTGAACCTAGCTTCCCAAAAGGATAACTACCCTTCGGCCTTGCTTGATGAATTATTGAAAATTTTGAATGGGTGTAAAATGATGTCTTTTCTAGATGGATGTTTAGGATATAACTAGGTGATGGTCAATAAAGAAGACATATTAAGGAATGAATTTAGGACAAAATAGGGAACTTTTTTATACAAGAGAATGCCTTTTGGATTAATCAACATAAGGAGATACCTTTCAAAGGGCCATGGACAAAGCATTCAAATGGATGATTAATGAATGTATAGTTATCTACATGGATGACCTAACTCTATTTTCAAAAGATTGGAGTACTCATGTTGCAGATTTGAGACAAGTTTTTATCAGGTGCCGAAGATATGGAATATCTCTTAATCCTAAAAAGTGTTTGTTTAGGGGTACCAAAGGAAAGGTTTTGGGGCACATTATTTTCTAAAGTAGGGATATCCGTTAGTCTTGAAAGGGTGGAACTATTCTAATGTTTTAACTTCCATAGTTGCAAAGAGATGAAATATTTCTTCGAGAAGATTAATTTTGCATGTAAATTCATTAGTGGATTTGATGAGATAGTACATGCCCGTAATGAATTTTTGAAAATGGGATAAAAAATTGATTGGGTTCCCAAAAAAAAGAAATATTTCAAAGACATCAAAGTAGTCATCTCTACGGCTCCAATACTTGCAAGTCTAGATTATGAGTTGCCTTTCAAAATCTACTCCTTTGCTTCAGAACATTCATGTGCTAGTAATATTGCTCAAAAGAAAGACAAAGAGGATGAGATACCTATTGCATTCACAAGTTGTCTACTAAAAAATGCAGAAGTGAGCTATTCCAATCTTGACAAACAATCTTTTGCCCTAATAAAGGTAGTCAAGAAATTTTTCCATTACATACTCAAGAGTAAGGTCTATGCAGTCGTGCTAGTTCCTATAATAAAATAATTACTAATGAAAAATAAATTAGGTGAAATATGAGGAAAATTGATGGCTATATTACAAGAGTTTTATTTGGAGATTCAACCAATGAAGCTGGTGAGAGGATAAGGATTGACCAAAATGATAGCTAATAATGAGATCAGCGCTGATGATGAAATCAACACTAACAATGAATAAAATATCATAGTGTCTCAAGTGGATATTGATCAAGGAATAATCCAAGATTTATGGTATCAAGATATTGTTTATTCTCTTTTGTATAATCAATACCCTAACTAGATGAATAGTTCCCAACATAGAGGACTAAAGATGAAATGTGAATCCTATATGCTTCAAGATGGGAAACTTTATAAAATAAAATGTGAGGGAATTTATTTGAAGTGTTTGGGATGTGAAGAAGCAAAAGAGGTTTTGGAATAGTTTCATGATAAGTATGTCATGAAACATGGATCAAAAGAGGCTACAACCCATATGATTTTGAGATTAGGTTACTTTTGGCCTCCAATATTTAACAATGCATTTGAACAAGTATGCTTCTACCACATTTTTCAGACAAGTTCCAATAGAGAAAGAGATCTAGCTATGCCACTACAAGTAGTGTTTGAGGTACAACCTTTTGCTAAGTGGGGGGTATAATTTATTGGATCAGTAAAATCATCATCATATATAGGACATATGTTTGTTCTTGCTGCTATAGAATATTGCACATGCTAGAAAAAACATGAAACTTTTCCAAATTGCACAAAAAAAGTGGTTACTAATTTCTTGGAAGAACACATTGTCACAAGGTTTTGTATGTCATTCTTCCTTGTATGTGATAACAGGTCACCTTTTGTGTCAATCTTCCTTACTCAATGGGCATTAGACAATCAGGTTATAATCAAATTCTCATCTAATTACTATCCCCAAGGGAATGGCGTGGTTGAGTCTACCAATAAGAACTTGATCACAATAATAAAGAAATTGCTAAAGGAGAACCCAAAGGATTGATATACTCAACTAAAATACACATTATGGACATACATAGTTAGGATTAAAAATGCTTTGGGAAAATCCCCATACCTACTCATCTATGGATAGGATGGTACCAATATTCCCACTCAATCTAAAGATTCCTGTGTTGAAATTTATAAGAGGGTATGCCGAAGATGTAGATAGAGTCTAGATTAGATTAATATATCTTTTAGAGTTGGAGAAGAAATGGATAACTTTGGAGCATATGGAAAAACCATCAAATTTTCATCAAAAAATGGTTCAAAAAGTGGACCACAATCAAATATTTTAGAATATCCAACCTTATTCTCCTATGGGACAAGGTGAAAGAAAAGCAGGGCAGTCACACTAAGTTTCAACACTTTTGGATTGACCCTTATCAAATTCTAGAGATTTTAGGAGAAAATAATTTCAGGCTATGTTCTCTACAAGGGGAATTGGTTCCATTTCTAGTCAATGGAAAATTTATGAAACATTACTCCAAGGCCTAAAAGTAGAAAACAATTTGAAAAAAATTTAAAAAAATTCTGGGGGTTTATTTACTTTATGCAAGTGTGTTTTCTTTAAAAGTTGTGTGTTTACTTTTAGTTGTATGTTTGCTTCAAAAGTTGCATCAATCTTTTCTTGTCAGTCCAAGGGTTAGATGAAATCAAGACTCTTTCTTGATGCATCCAATAGATCACACTTTTTGGTTTTGACTCTATGGAAGAGATATTTCTTTTTCAAAGCATTTAGATAATTGTGTTTCTTGTACCAACTGAAGACATATATGGCTTTTAGTTCTAAGAGACCTTCAGTCTTGAAATTAGAGTTGTAGATTGATAGCTCTAAACATTTTATAAATTTACGGATTTACTGTCTTGGTGATTTCCAAATCTAGATTGACAATAGCAAGGTATAAACCAAACTTGCCAGTTTAGACAAAGGGTCTCTTCAACAAACTACTAAGATCACTACTTGATGTGAGAGTTTCTCAAAAGTTCAATAAAAGAGGAACACAAGGGTTATCAAACTAAAGAACAATTTTTGGAAAAGATACCAATGCCTTGACCACATAGTCTAAGCATGGTCAAGGTATAGAAGAAAGAAAAGAATTACAAATAGTTTTAAACTTAAAGGTTCTAGAAGATCCTGAAGGGTAATCAGACAAATGGGATGTACACTCAAAATGGCTATCTACCATCTATACAAAACATTTCAAGGAAGAATCAAGTGGAAACATGTGAGCTCCATGAAGAAAATAAGAAAAATTACCAAGGACCCAAAATGAAAGAATTGATAACTCATTAAGAGCCCTTAAAACAAATTCTCTCATCTGGTTAGATAGTGATTGATAAACAAATTTTATATGGATTCTTGATGAATGGACTAGTGGAGAAAAATATTTTCTCATAGTTGCTAGAAACTCATGATAGACTACACCTTGAGACATAGAAGGAAGTGAATACAATGAGCACACATTGAGCTTAAAGATTCAAGATTCTAAAGTTTTGACTATCAAGGAACTTGAAAGCTTCTTGAAGTGTTTAGAATTCAGTTGTGGCTTGATACATGTTGGAAGGATGCTTGCTATTGAAGAAATGCATTTGTCATTTCTTCCCTTTTGTTGGGGCTATTTGTTGTGGTCTCACAATGCATACCCCTTAGTAAATGTTTGCCTACTAGGCTCCTAGTTTGGAGTCTAGGTCACTTTTGGACTCCCCCAGGAGTCTAGGTCAAACCCTAGTATTTGATCGGGGAGGTCCAGAGAATCAAAATTATGAGAAATGCAATTTTTTTGCTTAAGTTCTTTTAGTTTACACATTCACACATGCGCAAGTGTGCTCAATGTGCAAGTGTTCTCAATGCGCAAGTGTACTCAATGCGCAAGTGTGCTCAATGCACAAGTGCACATTGCATGTCCTTCTAAAGATATGCACATGTGCACCTATGCATGTGCGTAGCTCTAGAAGGTGTACACCTATGAAGGTGTGCACCCAAAGAGGTGTGCACTAAGCCTAGGGTCTATATAATACCCTAGACACCCTCCCTTCTTTTCAATTTACTCCTCATCCCCTCCAAGAGTACATCTCTACATAGCTCCAAATTGTGCTCCTCTACCAAAATTCTCCCCTTCACACATCAACACAAGTTTAGCACAACTTGCAATGGTGCATGCATGTGCACATACATGAGATGTGCAAGTGTGCACCTCTACAAAAATAAAAAATAGATAAAACCTAAAGTAGGACTTAAAACCTAACTCCTAAGGAAATATGAAGGTGCACACATGCACACCTACGCAAGGTGCACATGTGTGCACCTTCTAATACAAAACATTAAAACTAAAGAACAAATTCCAAAACCTTTGGAGTCACTGTGAAGCTATGCACATGTACACCTCTACAAGGTGTGCATGTGTGCATCTTCGCTCTCTCAAAAGCTAAAGTTAAAAACTTAAGATGTCCCCCCGTGAGTTGCACTGGGCAATGCACATGTGTGCATATGCACACCTCACCAAGGTGTGTAGGTGGGAACTATACATAAAATCCATTCAAAAGCTAAAATAAGTGCACCTATGGACCTATAAGGGTGTGCTAGGTATGTTGAACTAAATTCTAGAGAATTTTGGGGGGATGAATTTCTTTTTGTTGTATTTTGACTAGTTTTGACCTATTTTGGAGTCAATTAGAGTATATTTTAGGTCAAGTTTTAACCTTCCAACTAATGTTTTATTTCTCTTGTGTAGATAAGATGACATCATCATCCTCTTTAGTGGCAAAAAATATGGATCTGTAACAAGTTGAATTCAAGTATCAAGGGGCATCAAGAAAACTAAGATTTCAAGATGGACATGCTGAGATTAAAGATATAGAACTCAAACATATTGATTGGAATGCATTCCTCATGATTTACAATAAACATAAATACAGGTCTACTATGGTGTCAAAACTCATCCAATTAAGTTAGGTCAATGTAACATCTCATCCAACATCAGTTCAATCCTTAGAATTGATAATGACCCTAGTAGAACATTATGTGCCCAAAGAGAATGTAATTAAGAGTGTTACAGGTGAGATAGTCCCGGACCTCCGACCCTAGAACATCAAAAAAGTGTTTCATCTTCCTAGGGTGGACCAATATCTATGAATAATGTATGATAGAGTAGAATAATGGTACAAGGATAATTTGAAAGAAGCATAGGAAATAGTTCAATACTTCTTCTCGATTGACAGAACATGAGTGGGCCATAGTTTGGGAAAAATTGATATGACAAAGGGATATATGAAGGACAATATTGGATACACAATTGTGTTATTGAGTAGAGTTATGTGACTCCTAGTAAGAGGTCACCTTCAGGCCTAGATGGTCCACTTTATAAAACCATTAGAACATAAAAGATGCTAATTGATTGGGCTACCATCTTAAGTGACAAGTTGGATGAGTAGTTAGTAGCCATCAAAGCCAATCCATTCTTCTAGATGACATCATAAATGGTGTATTTATTGGCATCTAGAAGTACATATTACCTAGGCCTCACAAAAAGGGAAGAGTGCAGGATGTAGATGCTTGGCCCTATGTGGTATATCCATAATTGGTGAAGAAGAAGCTCCTACTACAAAGTGTAGAATAGATAATGGTAAATGATAGTTTTATCTTCAGAACCATTAGGTTTGTTGAAGGTGATTATGCTAAAAGAATGTTAGTAGCTAGGATCATAGATATTAATGCATACTACATTTAGTTTAAGACCTTCACCGATCTTTGAGTAGTTGGTACTCTACTGTACCCAAAGCAGCTCCCAAGATATCCATTAGATAGACTCATATTGCTATAGATTGTGCACCAACTCACTTTTGCATATGATAAAGTAAGAAGAAAACACAAGAAGATGTGGGTCTAGCCCATCATAATTGGTTCTTTCGAGGTGAAGCGAAAATAATATATTTACACCTTTGACTCTAAGTGGGATCAATATCCCTTGGAAGATTAAAACTCCCCTCACCCATACTTTGATAACATTGGGATGGTGTAGCACCTGGTAGGAAAAGAGTTTGTACATGAAAATGCATTATAAGATTACTAGATGAATGTTGGATGACTACGATGTACGTATAATGAACTATTGTAAGATGACTCTCTACTTACCAAAAAAAAGTGCTAAAGATGAAGATTCCTCTCAAGGCCACAAAAAAGGATGTCTTGGAAGTTATAGATCCTTTATATAATAGGGAAAAAATCTATGACTGATCACTAATGAATGCTAAGGTTGGGACGGATGAAAAAAATGATATAAATCATCGGGCCAAGCATATAGTCAAGTTGACAAATGAATGGATCAAGAAGAAATTTAGAATGGATCTAGTTCCTCAGGATATACTGCTACAATCCACAACAAGGTTGATCAAAGGCAAAGGTGCAAAAGTCAGCATACCAACCTTTCCTGCTTAATCCCTAGTAAGGCTAAAAATGGTTCATCAACATGAGTGGGAGGTTGAGCACTTTGGAGCTGATGGGGGAATGAAAAGGAAAAGAGTAGCTTCCAGGGAAAAGAAGCAAACAACTCAAGCACATGAACAACCTGAATAGGCATGAGTTGGAGATCCACAACAAAGCCTCAAGTACAAGAGCTAGCCCAAGAGCCTCAACAACATGAACAACATGAACAATAACTAAAAGAATATATAGAGGAGTAGAGGGTAACACTAGTAGAAACTAAAGAGGAAGAGGCCTCCCCCTTAGCTCCAAAAAGGGAAAGAGTTAAATCAACTATGGCACGAACATGAAGGAGACTGAAGAAGAAAAACACTCCATCACAACAAGTTCCTGAGACCATCCCAAAAGTAGAGGATGAAGAACAAAGTGATAAATTAGAATCGATCCCCTTGAGCCAAAGAACTCACTTGGATAAAGAAATAGAGGAAGAGAGGAGAAAAAGATCCATAGTGACATCTCCATCTCCTCTATGCAAGGAGGACTCTCCCAAGACCTACACCACTTTTGAGCCACCCCTAACACACATCACCAAGCCTCCCAATTAGCATGTAAGGAGGGAGATAACTTTGAAAAAAAGACAACTGTATTAAATAAATTCTAAAAGTGCTTGGGAGACGGCCTTGGGGTTGATGACCTCCTCAAATCCAAAGATGCATTATTTAGGCCACCACCTAATGTTCCAAATTAGGGCTACACACCTTGGAACCTGCAACAAAGATCAAACTAGAAGACAACATGGATTAATAGGTGGAAGTGTATGGTTTGTGTGAGGAAGAGATGTTGGTGGGAGAACCAAAAAGGGAGTTAGAAGACTAGGGTTGTAGTTTTGAGACTATTAGGTATTTATTAATATTAAGTTGCATAGTTAGAAGTGCTAGGTAGGTAGGAGTTGATAGAGTTTAGAGGTTTAAAATCATGTGGTAATTAGTATTTAGAATTAATGACATTAGAAAGTGTGAGATTATGATTATTATCAGTAAATTAACTAATTTAGTTAATAGTAAGTGATTATAATATAGATAGTAAAAATTAATGTTATGACTTTTAGGTGTGATCATATTAGATTTTTTATAATGTATTGGTAAAATGTTTACTCATAATCGTTATACCATCTTTCGATAATGTAATTTTTAATGTGTAGATATCAATTTTATAAAGTATTATTGTAATGTTACAAACGTATCGTTTAAAAGTTTATAAATATGGATTACTTTATGACTATAGTTAACATGTATACTCATGATTGTAGTAAAAGTTGAATTGTTAGTGGATAGCAAGTTAGTAGATAAAGTAATATAACCTTAGTTAGTAGTAAATAGTTGCTAGGCTATTAAATAGTAAATCTAATAGAAGTTGACCTATTGTAAAATGTAAGTATAAAAATAGATGGTAATTAGTTAGTAGCTAAAGTGGATAAATTTAATTTGAATAGATAGATAGCTTTTAGTGAATAGGAAAACTTGTTGAGTGATTATAGGTAGGCAGAACAAGTGTAGTATGATTGATCCACCTTATCATAATTGAATTTACCACATGTGCTCAAGTTTAGTTATGTTGGTGACACATTCACCCTTATACCATAGTTTAATTGACAATGAGGATAACCTAGTTGATTATGGGTAAAAGCACAAACTTGTGGCACCCTTTTGTAAAGGAAAAGGCTAACAAAAGTATAGCTAGCCACCTGCAATGGTATAAAATTGGTATTATTATTTAGAATTTGAAAATGATGTAAACTAATGAAATGTGTAGAAATTAATCAAGTTTAGGATTATAATTTTTAACAATTATTTGGAATAAGAATTGATATATTTTCATAATTTTTATAGAGAATTTTTTAGCTATTGAAAAATGCTAAAAATTAGGAGTCTAGTTCCCACCACAAAAATATATGGAAATAAACTTATTTCCCTTTGATCTCAAACTATGTTACAGATAATATATATATCTAGAACATTAAAAAATAAAAATTGGCTTTAGGCCTATATTTTCTCTTTTATAATGATTCAAATTTCAACTTGCCTAAAATCAATAGTTTTCATCTCCCTCCACATTTTCAAAGCAAATATATTTTGACCAAAATAAAAAATATACATTCTAGAATAAGACTCTCTCCTTTAGAATGTCATATAAGTTTCAATTTTTTTTATATGATTTAATATTTTTTCCTTTCTCAAAATTGAAATCTTTCTAAGTGTTAAAATATGTGCTTGTAGATTTTTTAAATTACAATATTCTATATCTAATTAATACACTATAAACTCTATATGATAATATTCTTGGCTTTAAGCTCTATAAAATGGCATTTATAAGTTATTAAAAAAAATCATAAAAAATAGTAAGAGTTATTGGAACCCCAATTTTATGAAGTAATTATATTTCTTTAGTAATTGGATACAAAACTAGTATAAAACATGCATTTAGTAGACATTTCCAATTGAAAAAGTGTGAGACCATACATAACTTATCTGGAATGAATTTATCTAGATCATATGTTTGAAAAAAATTGATTTTTAGAAAGAAATACTCAAATTTAGTCGTTTTAATCAATCAGCCTAAAAGGTGACACAACTTTGTACTTTTACCCCTATGTAATGTCCCCTATGTGTATTCCTAAGCTTTACCTTAAAAAACAATTATATTTGTGCTTTTTCCCTATAATTTTTGGGCATGACAAATAACTGCTTCTCTCTGATATTTATGTGATACATTCTTCTCCATCATTAATGTCCTTACACAGTCCATTATTGATATGTTTCTCCTTTCAGCTATTCTATTCCAAGGATGGGTCCTTGGTGCTAACATTTGTCTTTTGATTCTTCTATCATTGCAAAATGTATTGAACTCATGTGAAATAAATTCACCACCTCTGTCTAATCTGAAACACTTTAGGCTCTTCCCTATTTCTTTTTCAACTATGGCTAATCTCAGTTAAATAACTAAAAAGAATCAAATTTAGCTTTAAGAAAAATCAATGTCATCATTCTAGAGTAGTCATCCAGAAATAGAATGAAAAATTAATCTCCATAGTAACTTTCAACACCAATGGGTCTACATAGGTCAGTATAAAATAATTCAAAAATATCATTAGCAATATATATTTTGCTCTTAAAACTAGACTTTGTCATCTTTCCCAGTTGACACTTTTTACACATAGCATTGCCATGCTTCTTTAGTTTAGGCAACCTTCTTACTTTCTTCATCTTATTGATGTTCACCAAATTTTCAAAGTTTACATTACATAATCTCTTGTGTCATAATTAAACATCTTCTTGTTGCATAAACAAACATGTCTCATTTGATAGTTCTAGATAGAATAAGGTACCTTTTGTTTGCTCAGCAGTTCCAACTAGATTACCATCACCATCATGTATCTTGGCCTTTCTATTTTGAAATTAAACTCTATAACCTGATTTGTTTAGCTATGAAACACTCACCAAATTTTAGTTAAGTCCTTCAACCTAGTAAACATTGTCACATGTTATCTTGTGAATAGTACCTTTATCTTTTATAACACATGATATATCATTACCAAATTTAGCACATCCACCATTGTATGGACCAATATTTTCAAATTTATCTTTATCACTAGTCATATGATTGGAACATCCACTATCAACTATCCATCACTTTTGTTCACATAAGAAATTAATGCAATTTTCTCATCTTCATTAGAATCTCCTTTAATAGCAACATAGAAAACTTCATCATCATTACTCTCGGATTCATTATCAGCTTTTTCTTTAGAAATATAAAAAGATTTATTACCTTTGTCATCCTTTCTTCTATTGTAGTCTTTTTCATCTCTTCTTCCTTTTTACTTTCTTTCCTTTCATCCTTATCATCTTTGGCATGACATCTAGTAGCAATATAACCAACTTTTCTACATAAAAATCAAATGACAAGAAATTTACCTTTGTATTTACGTCTTCCTCTTCCAAACCTTTTTGCAATGAGGTCTCTAAGTTCATCAATCTCATCATCCTAACTATCACTTTGACTCTTCACACATTTTCCTTTATTCTTGCTAAGAGCTAGTTGTGACTTGAAAGCAGATTCAATAGTAGAAGGTGCGTAGTTATCGAAATTAGACATCTCAAAAGAAGTAAGTCTACCAATTACACCTTCTAAGGGTAATGTTTTACTTGGAATGCATCTCAGTTCTTGGATTGTAGAGACTCTAATGACATAGAGAGGGAGTGGGGTCCTCAATACCTTACTTATCATTTTTTCATCTTCGATTTCTCCATTTGCACCTTGAATAAAATTAACAACCTCTTTAAGTCTTGTGCAATATTGTACTACAATTCTCACCTTCCATTATTCTCATGTCATCAAATTTACCTCTTAGGTTTTCTAATTTTGTGCTTAAAAAATTATCATCACCTCCATATATGGTGATGATGGATTCAAGTTCATCAATATCATCATCATAACTATCACTCTAACTCTTCACATTTTTGCCTTTCTTCTTGCTAAGAACTAGTTGTGACTTGAAAGTAGATTCAATAGTAGCAAGTGTGTAGTTGTCAAAGTTAGACATTTGAAAAGCAGTAAGGCTACCAATTACACCTTCTAAGGTCAAATTTCTACCAGGTATGCATCTCAATTCTTGGATTGTAGAGACTCTAATGACATAGAGAGGGAGTGGAGTCCTCAATACCTTACTTATCACTATTTCATCTTTGATTTCTCCACTTTCCCCTCAAATAGCATCAACAACCTCTTTAACTTTTGTGCAATATTATACTATGTTCTCAAATTCCATCGTTCTCATGTCATCAAATTTACCTCTTAGGCTTTCTAATTTTTCTCTTAGAACATTGCCATCACCTCCATATGTTGTCTTCAATCTATCCCACATCTTATTTTCATTGTCATAGTCTTCTTAGGTCATCAAAATTGACATAACTTAGGGCTGAGGGAATCTCCAACATTGCTTGGTTGTGTTCTAGCTTTTGTTTCAATTATTTAATAGTCAAAGGATTAGTTTTTACCTTTACATGTTCATTGTCCAAAAAATTGATAGTAGCATCATTGATACTAGATATGTGCAACTTCATCAAGGTTTGCCATGCAAGAAAGTTCTCCTTGTCCAAATTGGGTACACCAACTTGGGTATGTCTCTTTTATTAGTCATGATATCTAGTTTTAAGTACCTTCAAAATTTTATTTGTAAGCACTGAGCTTTAATACCAATTGTTAGAAATTTTTAGAATAATTGAAGGGGGGTGAAAATCAATTACTCAAGGCCAATATGTACCACTTGAACAATTAAACAATAAACACTTTACTATTCTGCTTGTCTCATTGTTGCTCGGTCTATACTGTAAAAATCTCATAAACATAAATTACTTTTCATAATAAAAATATTATCAAATATAAATACACATAAAGAATTCATCATAGTTTTGACACTATGATTTTACGTGGTAACCCAATTTGGGAAAGACCACCAACAACATGTCACTGTTTTTCACTCTTTTGAAGTGAGCTCTATTAGGAGCCAACCATATTAAAGGTTAAAAAATACATTGTTAAATGTGACCTAGTTAGAGGATTTAATCACCCTATTAGGACTAGCCTTGTAAGAGGACTTTGATCATTCCATTTAGAATGCCACCTAGTTAAAGGATTTACACAAACTGTTAAGTCTTCAAATGATTGTTAGGTCAACCTCTATTAAAAGGATTTCAATACAAAGTGTTTACAATAACTAGAAAGAAAACAATAGGTTTTGATCTATGTGATTACAACTCACTTTTGTATATTAAGATGTTGGTTTATTAATAAGCCTTCTATTTAAAACCCTGATCTTGATTTTCTTGGAAGCCCTTTAAGAAATTAGTCGACTCTTCTCATCAACACTTAATCCTTCTTCTCTAATGTACTTGTCAATAACACCACCATATCTGAAATATTTCTCCTTTAGCTTCGTATTCACTCACACTCTTGTGCATTACTAATCAACCTTTCTATGTATGCATTTATTCACATACAAGCCTCACACACACACAAACACACAAACACACACGCATGCACACACACACACACACACACACACTCTCTCTCTCTCTCTCACACACACACACACACACACTCTCTCTCTCTCTCTCTCTCTCTCTCTCTCTCTCTCTCTCTCTCTCTCTCTCTCTCTCTCTCTCTCTTCCCTTACACTGATTGTTCAACTTTGTATCACTTTAAATAGGAAATTTTTGTTGAATCTAAGACAAGGTTTTGACTATTTTGTGTCAACACACTTAAAATGTTTACTAAGTTCATGTTAAGATGGTAACACATGCCAAGTAAAATATGTATAGATACTGAGTAAATAGTTGATGTTGAGCTACAATGTGTGCCAAGCTAGACAAAACTACAATAGGTACAAAGTGAAATTCATGTGCTTAATGAACTTTAAGTGCTGAGAAATATTTAGGTGTTGAGTGAACTTCAAGTATCGAGTAGAGTATAGGTGTAGAGCGAAGTTCAAGTGCTGAGCAGAGTATAGGTGCCAAGTCACTATAGGTGCCAAGTGGAACATAATTGCTATAGGAGCTGAGTGAAGCAATTTTTCTATATGAGCTGAGCATCAAAGGTAACAAGTGTTGAGTAACACAGATTGGACATAGTTGTTTGTAATTGCACAAACACCTATGTAAACCATTTTTTTAGCTGACATAGAAGAATCTCAAAGGATATTAAAGATAAGAATGAATCTTTTGCATTAGCTATGCAACTAGCATGCAACCAATAAGAAAAATGGAGAAGGCATACAACCAATAAGAAAAGTGCATGAATTGAGTGGGAAATAAATATTTAATATGGATCTTAGATTCATACCTAACCCTAAGTCTTCAAAATCTTTAAAAGGAGTAGAAAACCCCATTACATGCATGGATGAATGAAGTGTATGGGTGAACTATAAAAAAATTCATAAGGGTTAGAGACTTAGTGAATAATAGAGCAACATTATAGTATTTAGTTGATCAAGAACATAGTATGAAAACTCAAAGGGTGACATATCAGATCAAGCAAGGATCAGGTCAGTCAGAGAAGAACAAGGATCTAGAATCAGCAATTGGAGATTGAAAATAATTAGGTCAAAGACTTTCTAATACTCTCTAGCAATTGTATTAGATAGTGGAAATCCTATGGACTTAGGTTGGCCTAGTAGCCATTTGTAAATCCTTTAACAGGGTGGCATTTTAAGTGAATGTATTGAAGTCCTTTTGCTAAGTCACTTTTAACAAAGTGTAAAGTCTTTAACAAGGAAGGTCTTTCATAGGGAAGACCATTAGAAGTGGTCAAACATTGTAACCTTGAATAGTTACACATTTCTGCCATGATATTTTGTGGGTGTCATCCCCACCCCAATTTTCCCTTCTCATTTTGGAGAGTTTCTGGGTTACCAAATTTGTGTGTTGTCTATTTTCATGCATGTCTTTACTTTCAAGTTCAGTAGGTAGATTGAATGCATGTGAATGGTTTTAGTTGAAATAATTTAAAAGGGTTAAAGTTAGTTACTTGTAATTCACCCCCTCCCTCAGAAGTAAGTCTTCCCACTTGTTAATTTGAACAATTGGTATCAGAGCTAATTCTCACAAGAAGGAGCCTTACAACTTGGAGAAATGATTTGGAAATGGAAGTCTAAAAACTTGGGAAGATCATAGAGCATCAAGAAATTGACATACAATTTTCTTTACATGCTTTCGAAGAAGCTAGAGGAGAATTGAGGAAATCCTTAAAAGGAAGAAAAAAGATTGCCATAGCTAAGAATGACACACAATACAAGGAAATTGACACCTCAAATCTATTTTCAAATGGAGATTCCAAAGAGTTTGATGCAAAAATAGTAGACCTAATGGAGAAGAATAGAGCTAAAGGAAAATAAATTAGAATACTCAAGCTTGAACAAGAATCACAAGCCATAATGCTTTGTGAGGTAACTGAACAGAAGAAAAGGGCCATTGAAGAAAAAACCATGAAAGAAGATGACAAGAGAAATCTTACCAATAGATTGGAGCAAAAGACAATTGACTTTGAAAGAATTTCCAACATGTAGCTAGACACCTTAAGCCAAATGATGAATGCACATCATGAGTTGAATATGAAAGACATTGAGATCTCTACACTAAAGATGCAAAATGAATAATTGCAAAATGATTTGAAAAGAGAAAAGGAAGTTGCAGAGAGCTTCAACAAACCTAATGAGGCAATCAAGTACTTTAAGAAGCTACTAAAACCACCCAGGGCAAGCAATGAAACTTCAGGACTTGTTTACACCAGCACTTAACAAGGAGAGTCATCCAAGACTACAAAAGAAAGGAGTAAAAAAGGTAAGAACACTAAATCTACCTATCATTTCTATGGTAAAAAGGGACATACCTCTAATGTATGCAAGAGTAAGAATACAAGTTATTTTCATAAGTACAAAAAACAAGGACATCAAGCGCATAATTGCAAAACTAGAACTATCAAGACACCAAAATTTGAAGGTCACTGCTACAATTATAATAAGTACGGACATAGAGCTTTTGGGTGTAGATCAAAGCCTAAATGGACACCTAATCAGCTTACAAAGGGAAAAAACCATGGATATCACTATAATTGGGATTACAACACCAGGTATAGCTATCATTACTATGAGGAGTATGGACACATTCCTAAAAATTGCATAAGGACACATTTCAGAGGGAATTACTGTAGATGGTTGAGCCAAACCACATGTTTCAGTTGCTTGAAGACTAGTCATATCAGTAGGAATTGCCCAAAAAAGTCAAAGGCACCCAGGTCAAAAGTCAAAAAAGGAAAAAAGAAGGTAGATGTTGAACACATGAAAGGAGAAATGAACAAGACATGGAAGAAGAAATATAAGGTTAGCACATCAAATGAAGGGATCACTTCACCTAATAGGTCAAGTGATCACACTTCATCAAACTAAGAAAGTGAAGGCATAAGGGATTGATATACAAAGTTTCATCATGCATTAGTTCCTAAAAAAGATAGTACTAAAAAGAAGAGATCAACATGATTAGAGATACAAAGTTGAAATTCAAAATTTTCACTAGTATTGCCGAGTCATCCTTAGATGTTGAATGAATGTTAGCATATGTTGAGCTAATAGTAGGAGTTGAGTTGGTAGTGAGAGCCAAGTAAAGAGGAAATCTAGTTGGAGCTGAGTGATGGAAAGTTAATGGAAGTCGAGTTATGCTAAAATCCTTAAGCAGCTAAGTGTACAACTGTATACACACTAAGCATTTAATGCTATGCTTTGGAGAGTATAAGTACAATTTTTGATCATTTCTCATCATTCAAATGTAGAATAAGAATGATAAGAGCACATAATTGATTGACTACTAGAAATTGAATCTTTTGCATGGATTCTAACAAAAGAACAAGCACCGTTTTTATCGATCTAAGGTATTCCTCAAGGGTTGAGTTGCATAGTTATAAAGTATGTTATCTTTTGAAATCCTAGATTTGCAATATAGCCTCAAGTTCTAAAAACCATAAGGAAAAGGAAGATTTTGAGGTTTAGTTAGCTAGCAATGAGGTTAAACAACCATATTTTAGGCCAATTCTAGAGGTTGCATATAAAAATGACCCTGCCGATGCACTATCCATTATTCTGCCCAAAGTCGTAATGGTGCAAGATGTTAGGAAATGTTAGAATTGAAAGGTAGGAGAAATAGGAGACATGGAGATTCACCAAGAATATGATAAACTGTGTGAAAATGGAGTGTTAAAGGAAGAATTTCAAATAGTTGAAAGAAAGGGCTTAACTCATGCCCTAGTTTTCCCCAGAGTTTTCAAAATAGAATGGATAAGAGTTTTCCTAAGTAGGATACATAATGGTTGTTTATAGTTAGAAGGAGGACCTATAAAGATAACAAAGAGAATCATGCATAGGGTTATAGATTTTCCAACCCTAGATCGGTATAAGACCCTACGAAGTGATTCCAAGGAAGCTATTGAAAAGAACACTGGGGCACAATGGAACAAAAGGGGCATGACCATTGATACAATCATAGATCCCCTTCTAGACTTTGTAGTAAGAATCATATCTCACAAGTTTTATCAATCAAGTAGATTGAATAGTGTTTTGTGCATTGCTGTGGATGTGGCTTAAAAAATTGTCAAGAAGGATCACACATATGATCTAGCAGAATTGCTATTATAGTAGATCATGAGAATCTAGGAGCAATAAGAAGATCAAAAGGTGCTCAGTGTAAGTTTGAATCAGTTCTGATCTATATATTTTTTTATGTTTTGGATGAATTTCCCTCTTTTGGAAAAGTAAACTGGAAATTAGATAAGTTAGCTATTACTCAAATCAATGAGTACATTGAGCAAATGAGAGACAATTTTGAATCTCTAATGACTAGTTACTTTGAGGATTTCAAGAAATCCATGAAGCAAAGACTAAGGATACGAGTTTCCCTAGTGGAACAATACATCAATGATATTTATTTCTTAGTTGATATTGATTATACTTATATCCAAACAATAGTTCCAAGGGTTAGATGGCTAAGACCATTATGATATGAGATTAGCATTGATGAAGCAACAACAACAATCACAACATTGCTTGTAGAGAAAATTGATAAGAGTGCCCAACCTTTTGGAATATATGATGTGGTGCGATCCAAAGTGGATATGGAATTGAAGACTGCCTCCACTATAAAGAAGAAAGATAGGCTTGTAAAGAAGTTGAAAGAAAATTTTGGACAAGTCACTATAGAAGAAGAGGGTGCTAATGCTGAGGAAGATGATGATGATGAAGAAGAGGAACATCAACCTCTTGCATTGACACAAGGCTTAAGTGAGGATGAAGAAAAGGAAGAAGGAACCAAGGAAGAAGAAGCCAAGGAAGCACCAACTCAAGCTAAGTCTAACAAAAGAAAGGCCAAAGCTCAGCCTATAGCCCAGCCTAAAGCAAAGAAGGTTACAAAGATAACCCAAGCCAAGCCAACTATACTAGTAACAAGAGCCACCACAAGAGCCTCAACTCAAAAGGCCAAGGAACAAGACAAAGAAAAGAAGAAGCCTACTGAGTAGACTAGTCCTTTGTAGAAGAAACTAAGGAGAAAATATGTTGTACAACCATAGTTAGATGATGAGGAAAGGACAAAATCTAAAGATATTAGCCAATTTAGAGTGGTAAGCCATGCTCCTAAGTCAAATGTTGATAAAATTTGTGATAATGTTAGAAAGAATGCAAATTTTTTTGAGTTGACAAATATTGATTTTAATAAATTAAGTAGAGAAGATTAGAATAAAGTTAAAGAATTAGTATATGCGATGATGGCAGAATTCAAGAACACTCCTCTTGAATTAGACAATACAATGCCCAAGGAGTTATATGAAATTGTTGAAAATAAGTGGCATTATTGTCTAAAAATGGAAAAAGAAATTAGAGAATCCACATTGGCACAAGTAATGCCAGAATTAAATAAAGGACAAATAACTAAGGTAAATAAGAAACATGGGAGCAAGTTTGCACCAAAATATAGAGCCTTCAATATCTTGTAGAATGAAATTGAAGATGTTGTCTAGAAATCAACAAAAATGTGGAAGTTGATATATGGCTCGACTACTATCAAGGATGGAGAAGAAGATCCCTTTGAGGGACAAAATACTAAAAAGGATAAATATACAAATAACGCCGAGGCCAGTAAGAAAGGAGAAGAAAGAGAACAAGAAAAGGATGAAGGATAAAAAGAGCTAGAAGAAGAGACAGTGGAGACACATGGTGAAGAGGAGCAACAAACAGAACATAGTATACAAGATACACAATTGCCACCTCCTAGCCCTCCAAATGTCATCTCCACACATGTAGACATAGTGACTATAAAGGATGTTCCTGACACTTCTTCTTAGAACATCAATCCTATGATTGTAGAGGATCTCAAGAAGATCCTTCACCAATCAACACTGCAAGCACAACTATGCACAAATCCAGTATTGGTGAGTGTTGATGACCTACAGAAAGCTATAGCAAAAATAACAAGGGAGAAGGAAACTACACAAGAACAATCCTCACAACCTCCTACAGCTACAATAGATCAACCTAAAGAGCAAGAGGTACAAGACAAAATTGCTAAGGTTGATTCTACAACAAAGGTGACAACTACTACTGAGAAGCGTACAAAGGAACCAATAGGACAAGATGTTCCTGCAACACAAACCCTATGTGCACCTCCTCAAATTGTCATAATTAACCAAGGTAGCAAAAAAGAGGAGAAAAAAGTAGAGAAAAATCCTAAGGAGTAGGAGGCAATACAAACATTGATAAACTTGCCTAGCTCAGGGACTCCTCAGAAGTAGCTGAGCACTGATGTAATGCCATTGCAAATCTCTACACTAGGCTCAAGCTCTACTATGGTTACAAGGGTACTTCAATATGGAGACCCTACAATAGATGAAGAAATAGTCATACCAAGCTATGAGTCAAAGACAATGAACCTGCAACAGATATATGAAGTGCAAGAAGCACTAGAAAAGAAGAAAAAACAAGAGAGACTCAGAAATGAGTATAAGCAGAAGCAAGCACTGGTAGAAATAAAAGAAATATTTCTTGATGCATTTAGCTTGCAGACACTTGATGAAACCAAGCCTATATTGGAATGAATGATAGATATTGTAGAATAGGCGACTAATGAAGACCAGGAAATCAATTTGAAACTCATGGAATGGTTTGAGAAGAAATTCCAAGGAAAAGTAAATGAAAAGATATATAGTGAAATAACACTTCTATAGGTTGAATTGGAAAAAAATATTGAAAAAGTGAAAAAGGTACTTGAGAATGTATTCTCATTGTAGAAAATGTTGTGTAATTTCTCATATTTCACATAGGAGACAAGCCACAGAATAATGAGCTTGGAACAAAATCTAAAGATTTCTAGCACATAATTACCAAAAGATCTAGCTTAGAGTGAGAAACATTTTGCTCAAACGCTTCACACATAGAAAGAATTAGTTGTGTTAATAGCTGAAGAGGCCAATATTAAGGCCAAATTGATGTAGATATAGTCTTCCATAACCACACCTGGAAGTACTCCATAAAGAACAAGCCTATGCAAAGAATGTTCTCAAGAAAGATCCTAATCTTTCTACTTTGGAAGGACTTGTTCATCTTGCAATAGAGACAAAAATCCAACATAAATCATTGGAAGTTGCTTTAGACAATTGGGATGTATCTCTGAAGATGATTATGGAGGTCAATAAAATATTTTTGGCAAAATATGGTCTTAACCCTTAGAAACTTTTGACATAAGTATCAAAAAGGGGGAGATATAGTTAAGGGGGAGAAATATTTAAGAGGGATATATAATGTTTAGGAGGAATTGTAAATAAGAATGGAAGATATAGTACATGAAGTAGAAACATGGTACTCAGCATAAGACACATACAACATAGAGTTTTGGTTATAGTTACATGATAGAAATGACACATCAGGTCAGGGGGAGTTACAAAAATTTTGAGGTATATACATACATACATATATATACATACATACATATACATACATACATACATACATACATACATACATACATACATACATACATACATACATAATATATATATATAGTTTTAACAAAAGTTTTGAAGTTTTGTATATATGCCAAACTGTATGCATATTTTACTCAAGGAGATTAGACTTTAATATACTGCTAAGTGTTTTTGACACTCATGTCAAAGGGGAAGATTGTTTAATCTAAGACTAGGTTTGGACTATTTCGTATCAACACACTTAAGATGTTTACTAAGTTCATGGCGAGCTAGTAACACATGCCGAGTAAAACATGTATAGATGCTAAGTAAATAGTTGATGCCGAGCTATAATGTGTGCCAAGCCAGACAAAACTATAATAGGTGTCAAGTGAACTTCATGTACCGAGTGAACTTTAGGTGCCAAGAAATCTTCAGGTGTCGAGTGAACTTGAAGTGTCAAGCAGAGTATAGGTGCTGAGTGAATTTTAGGTGCTAAGTGAATTTCAATTGCTGAGTAGAGTATAGGTGTTGAGTCACTATAGTTGCCAACTAGAGCAAAATTTCTATAGGAGCCGAGCGAGTCAATTTTTCTATATGAGCCAAGGATCAGAGGTGACAAGTGCCGAGTAACATAGATTAGACATAGTTATTTGTAACTGCACAAACACCTATGTAAATCATTTTTTTAGTTGAAATAGAAGAATCTTGAAGGATATTAAAGATAAGAATGAATCTTTTGCATTACCTATTCAATCAACATACAACCAATAAGAAAAATGGAGAAGGCATGCAACCAATAAGAAAAGTGCACGAATTGAGTAAGAAATAAAGATTTAATATGGATCATAGATTCATACCTAACCCCAAGTCTTCAAAATCTTTAAAAGGAGGATGAAACCCCATTATATGTGTGGATGAATGAAGTGTATGGGTGAACTACAGAAAAATCCATAAGGGTTAGAGACTTAGTGAAGAATAGAGTAGCATTACAGTATTCAGTTGATCAAGAAAAAAGTATTAGAACTTCGAAGGGTGACATATCAGATCAAGCAAGGATCAATTCAGTCACAGTAGAACAGGGATCTGTAATCAGCAATTGGAGATTGCAAGTAATTAGGACAAAGACTTTCTAATACTTTCTAGCAATTGTATTTCATAATGGAAATCCTATGGACTTAGGTTGGCCTAGCAGCCATTTGTAAATCCTTTAACAGGGTGGCATTCCAAGTGAATGTACTAAAGTCCTTTAACCAAGCCTACTTTTAGTAGGTAGTGAAATCCTTTAACCAGGTCACTTTTAAAAGAGATTAAAGCCTTTAATAGGATAGGCCTTTCATAGGGTAGACCATTGGAAGTGGTCAAACATTGTAACCTTGAATAGTTACACATTGTTGCAGTGATATTTTATGGGTTTCATCCCCACTCTAGTTTTACCTTCTCATTTTGGAGGGTTTTTGGGTTACCAAATTTGTGTGTTGTCTATTTTTATGCATGTCTTTACTTTCAAGTTCAGTAGGTAGATTGAATGCATGTGAATGGTTTTAGTTGAAAGAATTTAAAAGGGTTGAAGTTAGTTACTTCTGATTCACCCCCCCCTCAGAAGTAAGTCTTCCCACGAGTTAATTCCAACAATTTTTTCTTTACCCTTTTCTACATCCACCATAAATCTTAGGATATACAATTAGATTCAGCTTGATTCATTGTATCTTTCCATCTTCTTGATCTTCTTCTAGAAACTTCTCTAGAATTTTCCTATTAGGTCTTTACCTAATCCTTGCCTTGAATTTAATGATACAACTCATCAACTTTATCTTCAATGTGGTTCACATATCCCAAGAAATCAACTGAGTCAACTTGATCTCATGTTTTCTTTGAATTCATTCTTATACTATAACTCAACAATCATTGAAATACTCAATTGTTGTAAAGATTTCTATCTCGACATCAATTGTCTCATTTGGTTGATGCCGATTCTAAGTGAATACTAGATTTTCTTGGTACTAAACATAGCTCGGTTGACATTAGCATTACTCAGCACTAACTATATTTTATACTTTTTCTCAACTTTTCTTAGCTTTCTTGACTTAAACAATCACTTTTATTTATCAAAGTCTATCTAATCAAATGTCCATTGTAACTTCCTTTCCAAAACTCAACCTTTCCTCTATGTGCTATTGTTATGAGAAAGTTTTCAAATCCTCTTCATTAATCAAAGTAGATATGACATTTAAACCAAGTGTCAATATATCTCATCAATAGATTTGACATCAATGAAAAAATAATAATTGTTCCAATTGTATGTTTCCAACAAGAGTATCCTAGCATTGTTAGAGTATTTGGAATATTGTAAGATCATATGTTGAGTTCATGGTAGTGTTTTTTGTTGATGTTAACATAGTGGTTATTCTATGAAGACTAATAGAGAAAAAGACAAAGATTGTGATCATATGATTAAAGGATGGAAGATGAGGTCAAGCACACTTGAGGAAATATTCTTAAAAGTTTCCTAGTTCCATGATTAAGTGCACAATGAGAAAGTTGTAGATTGGTGACTATTATGTGAGATTTATGGAAGATAGTATACAAATAGAGTTCCTAAGAAGTGGTTTCTGGTAATTGGATTATACCTCCTAATAGGGTTAAAATCTTGTTAAGTGCAGTTAGATAGAGGTGGATGACATCACATTGATGATGTGGTTGAGTGTGCAAAGTATGAGGTTGCATGGTTGAAGATTTGTAAAGATTGCAAGTTGATAATGTTATGTAGTTGTGAAAAGATGTAATGTAGCATGTATTATTTTATCTTAATGTGGTCCTATTGTTACTCTAAATTGAGAAAGCCTCAAGATTGACTCAATAAATTAATTTGAGGACTTGGTATAAAGGAAATTTATTTTCCTTGTGATTAAATGTGGTATGAAAGAAAGAAAGTTAATCTAAGAAAATTTTAAGTGTAAATTACATGTGAGTAAGAAATCTAAGGGATTTGTGTGATGTGAGTTTGTAGATCTAGTATTAAGATTTGAAAAGTAAGTAGTGCAACAGAAGCATGGTGAAAGAGAAAAGTAATTATATTTGGCAATGAGTGTTAAAGGACAATTGATCTTTTGGTAATTTTTTGAAAGGAATGATATAGAGGCCAATTGGATGGTGAGTTCAAAGGTATTTCCCCTAAAGCTATTTGGAAAGTGGGTCCTTCTTCCTTCCACAACTTCTAATAGGGTTGGAATCTCCTTACATGGATTCAAAGTCTCCTAACATGGACTAATATGTACTAAGTGTATTTCATTGGCTCCTAAAAAAGTCTATCCTTTTGAAAGGAAATTATATATTAGTACATCATATTGTGGGTACCATCCCCATTGATATTTTCATGCTAGTTAAGGGTTTTCCTAGTTAACAAATCTAGTGTTATTGTGTGTGATTAACTTCTTATAGTTATTGCACTTCTCGATTACACATTTCACATTTTAAAGGTTAATATTTTTTTTTTTTGGTTAGATAAATTATTCACCTACCCCCAGTTATCTTGGTGAACTTTATTTTCTAAAAATTGGTATCAAAGCATTAGGTCCTTGAAGGAAAAGATTAACAATTTAAGGAGATCTATGAAAAGTCATTTTAGAAAGGATAATATGAAGCTTGATGGAACCAAATATGATAGTTGGAAAGAGAAGATGAAGAGACATTTAATATGCATGAGACTAGGATATGAGATGATTAAAAAGAGTAAAAAAGAACTAATTGAAGAAGAAAATATTGAAGATTGTATTGAAAGATAGGGATAGTTGTTCATGTGTAACATGCTTGCTAGATAAGCACTTCTGATAGCCCTTCCTAAAAATAAGTATAGTTAGGTAAAATATTTAGTTTTTCCAAATAAAATATGGAAAGCTTTGGAATCTACTTATGAAGGCGATAAACATGCTAAGAAGGTTTGATTACATGATTGGATATATTTGTTTCAAGAAGCTAAAATGATGGAAGATGAATTTGTAAGAAGTTATTTTGGTAGAATATCAAAAATTGTTATGGGAATTAAGGCATGTAATGGGAAAAAAGATGAAGATGAAATTGTATGGAAGATCTTGAAAAATTTGACCCCTACATATAACAAGAGAGTGTAGATGATTGAATAGGTTATACCTTGCATATATAAGTTTACAAGAGAGACCCTTCTTGGAAGATTAGAAGCATTAGAGATAAGCCTAAGATAGAGTTGAAATTTTTCTAGAATTGAGAAAAAATTTAGAGCATTAAGTGTATGACCTACATTAGCAAGGACCATGAGCACTAGTGGAGATTATGCTAGCAATACAAGAGGAAGAACCAAAGAAGACAAAAAGATTGAAGAAGAAATTTCCCTAGTTGTGAAAAGAGAAACTAAAGGTAAGAAAATCTTTAAATGTTGGACTTGTAATGAATATGGCCATTTTGATTCTAAATTCCCTAAGAGAATAAATAAGTATAAGAGGAATTTAAATCCTAGGAGACCTAGAGAATGTCTTTATGCAAATGATGAAGAACTGAAAGGTAGTGTGGAAAGATTCTTGAGTAAACATGATAATGAAAGTGATGAACTAGGATTTGTTGTAATTAAAGAAGAAAGTCTTGAAAAAGAAGAAGTTAGAGAAGAAAAGGCATTAGTTTCACAAGTTGACAAGAAGAAATCTAATTAGATCATAGACAATGGTTGTTCACATCATATTTCTAGTGACATGAATATACTTTTTGAGTTCAACAGTTGTGATGGAGGAATTTTTAGAGTTGGAAATAATGTAGCTTGTCATATAAAGGGAATATGATCTATTACTCTTGATGGTAAAACTAACACTGAAGATGCGTATTTTGTTGATGGTGTAAAACATAATCTTCTGTGTGTTGGATAGTTGGTTGACAAGGGATATTGATTATAGTTCAAAGAAAGGACATGTATTATCAAGGATAAAGATGGTAAGCTGATTGGTATAGGTAGAAGATCAACATGTAATGTATTTGAGTTGAACCCCATCAAGGTGACATTCTAATTTGGTAAAGTTGATAATAGTTGGTTATGACACAAACAATTTTTTCATATAAATTTTGATAATATTATGAAAGTGAACAATACAATTGTTGTCAGAGATTTTCCTAAAATAGTGAAGCCTACTAACATGGTATGTAAGGAATGTATTATGAAAAAGAAAAATAATTTTTTTTGTTCAAGCAATAAGTTTACTATATCAAAAATGTTGGAGATAGTACACATAGACTTGAGTGGTTTTACAAAGACAAGAAAATTCTACGGTGAAAGGTACTTCATGATTCTTCTTGATTATTTTACTAGGATGACATAGGTAACATTTCTTAGAGAGAAATTTGAAGCATTTGAAAATTTTAAAGTGTTTGAGAATAGTGTTGAAAATGAATCTAGATTAAAGCTTAAGTGTTTAAGATCTGATAGAGGAGGAGAGTTTACCTTGAATGAGTTTAACAATTATTGTGAAGTAAATGCCATCAAAAGATAACTTTCAACACCTAAGACACCCGAGAAAAATGGTATAACAAAAAAGATAAACATAATAGTAACAGAGGAAGAAAGAGCTATGATGTTTGGAATAATGTCTGAAAGACATTTTGGAAAGATGCAATTAACACAATATTATATACAATGAACAGAGTTCAAATTAGACAAGGTGCTGGTAAGACCCCTTATGAGCTTTGGTTTGGACATGAACCCTTAGTTAAGTATTTAAGAATTCTGGAAGTAAGTGTTACATTAAGAGAGGATATGACATTGATATTTTGATGCTAGAAGCGATGAAGGTATGATTCTTAACTATTCATTTAAGAAGCATACATATGTTTTAATCAAAGAACTAAGACTATTGCTGAGAGTGAAAATGTTAGAGTTGATGAGAGATTTATAATTCAAGAAAAAATAATTGATTATGATTCTAATGAAGAGACTAACCCAAAGGCTAACCAAGAGAATGTTGAGCTATTTTATGAAACTAACACAAAATTACAAAATGACATACATATTGTGGAATAGAGAGAAGAACCAAGGAATGAACCTAGAGATGTAGTAAGAATTGAGACAATGATGCTTAATAATAATATGATAAAGAACCACCCTACTAATCATATTATTGGTAGAAAGGGAAAAGGTTTAATTACAAGAAACAAGTTACAAAAAGAATAACTATGTTTAATTTCTAAAGTAGAGCCTAAATGTGCAGATGAAGCTATATGCGATAAAATTAGTGTGTTAAAATACAAAGAATAAACTAAGCGTTCTTAGATTAATAAAAAAGAAAACAAATAAATTGATCAAAAAGGAAACCAAATAACATAACATGAGAACCTTGTAACTCTACATCTTCTTTGCTATGTAGATATGGTCATAATTATGGATGTGTGCTCAATTTTATGCTCAATGCTTCAACAATGGATGATCATGGATGGATGCATGGAAATCTAAATATCACCGTATAGCACTTAGAAATTAATTAACCCTCAAAATGATATAATAATTGTACTAAGAAGGTGGATGATTTGTGAGGAGAAAAGGTTTCAATTCATAGGCAATTGAGTGAGTAGTAGATTAGAATTCTTGATGGATAGTTAACTAAGTGAGGTGTGAGATAGACTTGAGTTGAGTGTTATAGGTGGACGAGATAGACTTCAATGTTTAGAGGTGGGTGAGGGAGATGTGGCATGAGAGTGGACTTGGGCTTGATTCAGAAGGAATAAATCGTGCCTTAATTTATGCACATTCTTTAGAGAGGGATTTTAGACATAAAAGAGGAGGTGATGTGTTTTAGTTAAGATGGGTGAGGTGGATTAGTTAACTCAAGGATGTGGGAGATGGATGGATTCGTTAGAGAAAAGGTTGGTGGATGAGCTTAATTAAATAAATGAATTATTTAATTAAAAGATAAATATTTAGTGAATAAGATTTTATTAATTAAATAAATTATTTAATTAAGAGATGAATTACTAGTGCATGAGATTTGATTAAAAAATGAATTATTTAATGAAAATAGAAATATTTAGTGCATGAGATTTAATTAATTAAATACATTATTTAATTAAAAAGGAATTATTGGTGCATGATATTTAATTAAATAAATGAACCATTTAATTAAAAGAGGAATACTTAGTGAATGCAATTCAATTAAATAAATGAATTTATTTAATTAAAAGAGGAATATTTGGTGAATGAATTGAGTTTGAGTAACTATCAGCTTAGAAAATGAGGTTGTGGGTGGAGAAATTTAATTAATTAAATAAATTAAATAGGGAGGGGTTTTGTAGATTAAATTAAATGAGTTTTGCATTTATTTGATTTAATAGAGGAAAGGGGATTTTATTGATAAATTAGACTATTGGTTGTCTATTAATTTATTAATTGGCTATAATTAATTAACTAAATTAATTAGGGGATAGTGGTAAACCAATTAAATATTAAATATTTAATTAAAATATATTTTAGAAGATGACTAAGTTTGATTTTATAAACAAATCTAGGTGTCTAAATATTTCTCCTCTTTGATATAGTGTTGGTACAACACTATTTCAAAGATGTTTTTAAATGATAAATGATATTAAGAAGGTTTTAAAGCAACAAGGTTTTTCTAGTCTTGATAAAAGGCTGTACTTTGTGATTCCCTCTCGAGAAGGTGACAGGTATTTTAAATGAGACTAGATGACATCTCAAAAAGTAAGAAAATTGGGGTGAGATGGAAGATGCACAAATGATGAAAGAGATTTAAAAGTGGTTCATACTTTCACTATGAGAGTATGAGACAAGAGGACATCGGTTGTACAAATTAGATAAATGTATGAGGTAGAATGGAGGACATGAGGGATAAATGAGGGATTTTTCTTTCTAAATTGAACCCTTAGAATTTGGTGGATGAATGGGTGGGATTTTGGAAAGTTTGTAGGATTTTTTTGAGATTTTTGGATAAGGATACATAGGATAGATGCTGATAGGATGATTTTGATAAGGATAAAATTATCTCTTTTTGTTGTTTCCTTATTGTAAAATGGGGGGATGAGATGGAAACCATTAGAAGCTTTGAGCATGGGATTCTCCATGAGGAGAATCACCATGTAGTTGAGCTTTTAATTTAATATAGCAATATCGATGACTGGCCAAGGTTACCAAGAACATCATGGCCTTGTCACCATTTTTGCATAGGACTGACTCAAAAAAAACACACAAGGATTACTCCAACATCATATCTAAACCTGATGGAAATTAGAGTGGAAATGACATTGGGTAACCCACAAACAAGTGATATTTCCCAAGTGCACCATGTAATCATAAATGATCATATGTTTGGATATGCAAGGGTTGTACCCAACTGACTCATAAGAAGAAAAGAAAAAAATGAAAAACTAATCAAGACCTTTGTTCTTTGATTGCTTCATTTGTAGTGCACCATGATATGAATGATCATGATAAATTTGATTAGGGATAATCAAATTGACCGAAAGAGATAATCAAGAACCAAAATTGAAATCCAACATCAAAAGGAGAGAATTGAAAAAAAAAAACCATGTGCCATAGAGATCGGTAGGACTTGATACTGAAAGACCCATGTTTGATGAGAATAAAGATCTATTCTAAAGGACTTATTAGTAGCACCTAACACCTAGACTCAAAAAGATACCATAAATTCTAAGGAAAACAATCTAGTGATAGAGGATTGTGCATAAGGATTTTTTGAAGCATGGAGAAGTGAGAACTAAAAGACCTAATATGACATGAACTGACATGAGACTAGACTATGTATGATGGGACTGATGAAAAATTATCAAGACTTTTCACTTTGATTTCCCTATTTGTAGCACACAATGATTTTAATGATCATGGTGACCTTGAGGAGGGGATAACTAAATTGCTGCTAAAATATATTCAAGAATTTAAATTGGAATCCAACATTGAAAGAAAGAGTAAATTGATAAAGAATAACCATGTGCTAAAGAGATCAGTAGGACTCAATATTGACAAACCCAAGTCTGATGAGAGAAAATATGTATTTGGGAAGGAATTATTAGTAGCACCTAGTGCCTAGAAAAAGTGGAAGATATAAGTATAAGGTCAAGTTGTGATTTCAAAGAGTGTAATTCATGAAGATGTTATTGAAGATTTAGTGATGAGAAGAGGAAGTGAATTTGAAGGATAAGTAGAATATCCTTATGGAGCAGTAGAGCTATATTCGATCAGGAAGGATCGAGTACAAGTCAGAACAAAGATTTGTAATTATCAAATCAATTCATCTCGTTGTTACTCTATAATCATTGTAGCAGTGATCTAAATCTCTTGATAGAGTTGGCTTAATAGCTATTTGCAAATCCTTTAACAAGGTGAGAATTCTATTGAATTGTCTCAAGACCTCTAACAAGGCCACTCCTAACAAGGTGATTAAATATTCTAATAGGGTCACACCTAAAAATGTGTTTTGTAACCTTTTACAAGGTTGGTTCCTAACAGGGCTCACTTCAGAAGAGTGAAAATCAATAACTAGTTGCTATTGGTGATTTTTTCCAAGTTGGGTTTCCATGTTAAATCATGATGTCAAATGTGTTCATGCTATTTTCTATTATTTGTTTGCAACTTAGTTAAAGTAATGGTCATCATAGCCAACATCTAGAAGTTTATATGTTTAGCATTTACTGAGCTAATTCAATCATTACCGAGTTACAACATTTTGTGTTTGTTTACCAAGCTTCAGATGTATTTAGCTTTCAATTTGCATTTCTGTACTGACATCTAAGAGATCTGGGACTAATTTGAGTAGTAACTGATTCACCCCTCCCCTCTCAGTTACTCCTCTTATATTTCCAACAGTTGGTATCAGAGCTTTTGGTGCTTGCAGATAAGGTTTCAAGGACCTAAGCTAAAGATTAGGATTCTTACAAAAGAGAGATTTCCAAGCTAAACAAAGACAATTTTGTATCATGGCAAGGACTTATGAGGTTACATCTAGCTATGATTAGTGATTCAAGTTGCAAGTATCTTGATGTTGAACACAAGACTCCCACTAGAACATTATTAGTTGAAGATATTGCTGAAAAAAAGAATCATAATATCATGATGATTGATATTGCATCTACTCTAACTTTTACTGAATTTGATGAGGTGAAGGATTGCAAAACTACTCATGCAATGTGGACCAAACTAAAAGATATCTATGGAGGAGATGACAATGTAAGAAGAGCCAAAACAAAAAGTCTTAGAGGATAATTTGATCAAATGAGAATGAGAGTAGATGAAAACATTGCAAAATATGTGGAAAGAATCAAGGCCAGTGTAAGTGTAATCAAAGCATCTGGAGGAAACATTAAGGAGGAAACTATTATAAGTAAAGTGCTTAGAACTCTTCTTCTTATTTATGCAATTAGAGTGTCAACTATTCAAGAAATGAGATGTGATCCAATTAACAAATTAGGCCTGGATGCTCTAGTTGGAAGATTGATAGCTTTTGAACTAGACAACTATGATAACTATGTTCCTACTTCAAAGAATATTGAATTTGTATTTAAAGCTAAACTCTCATTCAAAGAAAAGGGTAAGAAATCAAAGTATAATCAATTAGGAACATTAGAAGAAAGTTCAGACAATGATCTTGAAGTTGCTGAAGCCCTACTTGCAAGGAAGTATTCCAAAGGAAGAGGAAAGTACAAAGGTAAAGTTCCTCTGATATGCTTTTCTTGTGAAGAAGTTGGTCACATTGCTGCTAGGTGTCCAAATAAGGAAATCAAGGATGAAAAGAAAATTAATGAGCATAAAGGAAAGAAGGATTCCAAGAACTATAATAACTTCAAGGACAAAGGTAAGAAATCTTGTTTTATGGCTAAAGATTCTAATAACAGTGAAGATGAAATGGTATATATTGCTATGAAAGATGAATCTAATGATTAAGAAGATAAGATGGCACTTATCTCTCATGTTATCAAAAATGATATATGGATTATTGATAGTGGCTACTCACATCATATGATTGGTGAAAAAACAAAATTTGAGCACATGAAATATTATGATGGAGGTAATGTGAGATTTGAAAGCAATGAACTTTGTAACATAAAAGGAAAAGGATGTAATTTATTGACTAAAGAACTTATATGTGACAATGCTTATTGGGTTGAAGGACTAAAGCATAAGGGTCAGTGCAAGAAGTTGGGTCTCACTTTTGGCCAAAAAGTGGAAGTGTTTTTCCTGTTTTTAAAATATTTTGTCAATTGATGCCAAAATTTGAGCCATTTAGAGATTAAATATTAAAAAACTTCAGAAATAAAAATTGTAGTGCTTGGAATCTTCTTTTTGAATATGTAATTTATTTGTATATCCATATGATAGATTATTTTTTTGGTATGGATCTTTAAAAACCACTTTTCCAAAATGCCTGTTTCAGGACCATACCACACTCATGTACGAACACCATAATTTGACACAAATGAATGAATTTTTTTAAATCCTTTTAAATGGAATTACCTAACACACCAAAGGTTGATGAGAATTTTTTTCTTGAATTTTTTAATGAATATTTTTTTAAAATTAATTTTTAATTGGCTATAAAGGAAAATTTTAAAACCTCTCGTGTATGGACACCATAATTTGATCAAAATTTCACTTTTTTCAATTTTTTTTTTTAAACTTTAAAAGAATTGAATATAGATTGATGACATATAAATTAATTTAAGAAAAAATATAAAATAAAAAAATTATTAAAGTTTCAGTGAACGTTGCTATTTTACATTTAGGTACCACCTTTGATTAAAAAAAAAAAAAATAGTAAATAAAATTATAACTCTATAAAATTTATACTTTTGAAATCAGGAGAGTGAAAGCTCTAATGAGTTTTTATTTCGTAAAAAAATTTGATCGGGAAGACCCTCTAAAAATTATGGCAAGGCATGAATTTGTCAGTTCAATGCCTTAGTGAAATCTTGAGGGGCCAAGGCATAGGCTTGGTCTCACCAAGCCTATCCCAAACCAAAATCCAAGGCAGGAAAAAAAAATCCTGCCTCATGTTGTAAGAAACGAGCACCTGTTATTTAAATTTCAAAAAATGGGTACCCGTTTTGAAAAGCTAAAAGCGGCATGTAAAATCTGCCAAAAACTTAAAAAATTAAAATTTTTAAGAAACAGGTACTTGATTTTTAAAAAACAGGTACCCATTTTTTATTTTTAAAAAATGGGTGCCCGTTTCTTAAAAATTCAAATTTTTAATTTTTTGAGAAACAGGTATCCATTTTTTGAAAATAAAAAATGGGTACCCGATTTTTAAAAATAGTGGGTGCCCGTTTTTTAAATTTAGGGTCGGGCACCCAAGCTGAAAATGGGTGCCCGATTTTTAAAATCGGGTACCTATTTCTATGAGGTCTCATCTCGCAGATTTGACTTCCATAGAATTGCAACCCAACTTTGTGCATTCACCCATAATATACTAAGTGTGGCACAATTGAATAACATTGGATTCAAGGTAGAATTCATGAACGGATAGGCCAAACTACTAGATAGGAAAGGAAATCTAGTTGGATCTGGAAAGAAAACAAAAGGTAATCTATTTTATCTTGATCTCAGTGATTGTTCATGTTTTATTGCTCAAGTAGGGGAAAGCTAGTTATGACAGAAAAGGCTACGTCATGTGAACTTTGATAATCTGGTTAAGATAAGAAAACATAGAAGAGTAAGAGGTATTCCTAGTTTGAAGAAGCCTGACATGGGTCTATGCAAGAATTGCCAAATTGGTAACATGAGAAATACTAGCTTCAAAAGAAAAAACTATTAGGCAGAAGAAGTCCTAAAAATTTTTCATATAGACTTATGCTGACCTATTGGAATAGAAAGCTATAGTGGAGAAATTTTTTTCATTCTTTTTGTTGATGACTACTCTAGAATGATGACAGCAATGTATCTAAAAAAAAATTAGAAGCCTTTCAAAAATTCAAGTGGTATCTGGCAAGAGTAGAAAAGGAAATTAGAAAGAGGTTCAAATGCTTAAGATCAGATAGAGGTGGTGAATTCATCTCCAATGAATTCAATAATTTCTACATTGAAAGAGGAATCAACAGACAAGTATCGGCTCCTGGTACACCACATCAAAATGGTATATCTAAAAGAAGAAACATAACTATCATGGATTGTGTAAGAACCCTGATGATTGAAAAGAAGGTTGCTCTCAAATACTAGAAGGAAGCTACCAACACTACAATTCATACCTTGAATAGAGTACAATTGAAGAAAGATTCAAACAAAACACCTTATCAGCTATGGTATGGCTACAAACCTAATATAAGTTACTTGAAAGTATTTGGCAGTAAATATTATATATTGAAAGAATCTAGAAAAGGAAAATTTGATGTAAAAGGTGATGAAGGCATATTTCTAGGAGACTCCTATAGAAGTAAAGCATATAGATTTTTGAATTTGTCTATTCATAAAATTATAGAAAGTGCAAATGTTAGAATTGATGAGTTTGCAAAAAAGAGTGAAGATGAAAGCAAAAAGGAGCTAGAATATTATAGAAGATTTTTTTACTATGAACCTGATACCCTACCAAATTTATTTGAGAGAAAAAAAGCTTCATCCCCTGAGTCCCTAGAAACCCCAATAGTTATTGAGTTGCAAATAGTGCAACCCAAGTTATAGTACAAAGGAACCAAGTAACAATCAAAGGCTACCAAGCTAGTTCAAACCAAGCTTGATGGACCCGAGTCATAGATAGAAGACTTAACCTTAGAACTGAAATTCAAAATGAAGATGGTGAAACTCATTCAAAGACCAAAGAGCTAGTGTTAGCAAGATATGTTAGAAGGCATCATGCACCTGATCAAATCATTGGAGACAAATTAGATGGAACAATGGAAAGAGGAAAACTAAAAGGTACATGTTTAATTGCTGAATTTGAACCTAGAAGTGTTAACGATGCTCTAGAAAATGAAAGTTGGATTGAAGTAATGAATGCAGAGATAGAACAGATAGAAAAGAATAAGACCTGGACTTTTGTTCCTAGACCCAAAGATAAAAATGTAATTGGTACAAAGTGAGTATTTAGAAATAAGCTAAATGAAGATGGAAAAATTTCAAGAAATAAAGTAAGATTGGTGTGCAAAGGTTATTCTCAAGAAGAATTCATTGACTATGGTGAGACTTTTTCTCCTATGACAAGACTGGAAGGTGTTAGAACCTTACTAGCATATGCAACACAAAGGATTTAAAGTATATCAAATATATGTCAAATTTGCATTCTTTAATGGAATTATTGATGAATAAGTCTACATTGAACAACTAGAATGTTTTGTAGATCCTAACAAAAGGGACATGGTCAGCAAATTACACAAAGCATTATATGGTCTCAAGCAAGCTCCCATAGCTTGGTTTGAAAGACTTCATAATTTACTTGGTATAGATTTTTTTTTAAAGGACAAATGATAATAATAGTCTATATATCAAGGAAGGACCAGACAAGAAGATTGTGTTGGTAGAAATATTTATTGATGATACTCTATTTATAGGAAATGATGACTTGTGCAAAGCATTTTCAGAAAAAAATGACTAAAAAATTTGAGATGTCCATGTTTGGTGAGATAAAATTCTTTTTTGGATTGTAGATATAGCAGAACAAAAATGGTATCTACATCACTCAATCTAAGTATATCAAGGAGATACTAAATAAATTTGGAACAAAAAATTCAAGACCAGTTGGAACAGCTATGTCTACTGGACATAAGCTTTCAAAAAATGATAATTCTAAAGAAGTAGATAAGACCACAGATAGATCAATGATTGGAGTATGTAGTACACACAAGATTTGATATTACTCTAGCAGTTGGAATAGTGGCAAGATTCTTAGCAAATCTCAAGGAAAATTACATGGTGACAATCAAGAGAACCATGAGATATCTGAAAGGTATTGAAGACTATGGTTTATGGTACAAATTTAGAGGCAATCTGGACTTAAAAGTGTTTATTGATGCTGAATGGGCAGGAAGTATTGATGACAAAAAGAGAACTAGTTGTGGAGAATTCTTTCTTGGTAAAATACTAGTATCTTAGAAAAGCAAGAAGCAAATTGTACATCTCAATCCATAGCAGAGGCAAAATATGTGGTAGCATCAATCAATTGTTCTAACATTGTTTGGTTCAAACAATTGTTGGAAGGAATGAAGGTAGAAATCAAAGATCTAGTAGTCATATATTATGATAAGACCAGTGTGATCAACATATCAAAGAATCTAGTAATGCATTCCAAAACAAAGCACATTTCTATAAAATATCACTTCTTAAGATAATTAGTGTAGGAAAAAGAAGTTAGATTGGAATATGTGAATACAAAGGAACATATTGTAGACATATTCACCAAGCCATTACCTAAGGATGCATTTCTATATCTAAGAGGTAAGCTAGGGGTCATTCCCCTATCTGAAATTCACTAAATGAAGATTAGTGAATGCATCAACCAGAACCTACTAAAGATCAACTAGTTGGTGCAGAATTAGCAAGAGCATATTACAGATGAATCAGTACTTAAGATACACTGGTATTTACATAATTATTGTCTTTGGCATGTGTTGTCAAAGAGGAGAAGTTTACTATCATATCTCTAAGAAATTTTTGGAACCAGAATAAAGTAAGGAACCAAAGAGGGAGAAGATTTTCAAAGAAGAAGTTTATTGACAAAGGGAGTTCTCAAGTCTAAATCCAAAATTTTATTGTACTATGACATATTGTATTGCCATCAATGCCAAAGAGGAAGATTGTGGGATACAATTGATTAATTGTGTGTTTCCTTTGATGTTACACAAATGTAATAATCATTACCAGTCAATAAATGCCAAGCTCACTTGGGTAGTGAAGATAGTTCTAAAATGTCTACCGAGCATTCTTGTGTTTGCCTAGTTTAGAAGGCAATGTCTACCGAGTTCACCTGGGTGTCAAAAGGAAAGTTGTAGAAAGTGAGTGTTAACCGAGCTCACTCGATTAACAAAGAAAAGTTGGATGGAACTAGTGCTAACCAAGCTCACTCAATTGCCAAAGGATTTTAGTGAGTTTGCAATGTTAACAGAGCTTTTTCTGGTTAACAAAGGAAATCATTTCTAAGTCAGTGTCTACTGAGCTAGCTTGGCTAATGAAGGAGTTTCTTATTTTTGTATATTAGGCTTAATTGATTTATTGATTGATTCCAACCAACTAAGGTGATGAATATTAATGATTCTAAGTTGTATTTGAGCTGACTTGACAAAGTAGAAGATATAAGTATAAGGTCTAGTTGTGATTTCAAAGAGTGTAATTCATGAAGATGTTATTGAAGATTTAGTGATGAGAAGAGGAACTAAATTTGAAGGATAAGTAGAATATCCTTATGGAGCAGCAGAGCTATATTCGATCAAGAAGAATCAAGTACATGCCAAAACAAAGATCTATAATCAGCAAATTAGTTGCATTCAAATTAGGTCATCTCATTGTTACTCTCTAATTATTGTAGCAGTAATCTAAATCTCTTAACAGAGTTGGCTTAACAACTATTTGAAAATCCTCTAACAAGGTGGCAATTCTATTGAATTGTCTCAAGACCTCTAACAAGGTGATTAAATCCTCTAACAGGGTCACACCCAACAGTGTGTTTTGTAACTTTTAGCAAGGTTGGCTCCTAATAGGGCTCACTTCAGAAGAGTGAAAATAGTAACTAGTTGCAATTGGTGGTTTTTCCCAAATTGGGTTTCCACATTAAATCTTGATTTCAAATGTGTTCATGCTATTTTTTGTTATGTGTTTGCAACTTAGTTAAAGTAATGGTAATCATACAAAACATCTAAAAGTTTATATGTTTAGCATTTACCAAGCTAATTTACTCATTATCGAGTCACAACATTCTATCTGTGTTTACTGAGCTTCAGATGTATTCAATTTTTAGTTTGCATTTCTGTACTGATGTATAAGGGATCTAAGATTAATTTGAGTAGTAACTGATTCACCCCTCCCCTCTCAGTCAATCCTCTTATATTTCCAACAATGTATGATGAGATTAACTAAAGATGATGACTAAGAAATGACAAATGTTGAGTTGACAACTAGTGACTAATATAGGGGATAATGTGTATAATGAAAATGATTGAGATATTTACAAGGATGATATTGTACAAGAGCTATTTATAGGAGTGGAAGGTTGAAAGGGATGGATTGTTGGTGGTGCAAATAAATTCATGATGATTTACCAATCAAGTTAAAAATCCAAGATTTATTGATGGTGGATAGGGTGATGTCAATAATAAGAATGATATACCTCAAAACAAGGAAAGGATTGGGAAGGATGCATCCTAGTGATGATAATTGGATTTTGATCAAGGCTAGAAACAAGATTAAGGGTGTGACTGGATGATTTTGTTGATGCACAATTTTAGATAGATAGAGGGGGAAAATGTGATGGGGCACATGATGGTATACTAGTAGGATCGTAAGAATATGAATAGATGATATTGGGTTGCTTGGGGATATCATAGAGCTAGATACTAATGAAAATGGATATGTCAGGTGATGAAAATATGGAGCAGGCATTGGGAGGAACAAGGATGGAAGAAAAAGATATGGTGAATAGGAAGATTTGGATATAGGAATGTGGGAAGATAGGGATTGAAGATGAAGATGGAAATGGAACTAGAATAGGGAGATGAAAGGTGGGAAGATAGGAATTGGAAAATGAAGATGAATATAGAACAACAATAGGGAGATGAAAGGTGGGTAGAATAGGGTCTCCAAGGAATAAAATACCCCCAATTATAATATGACATGCATGAGGAGGACTTAAGAGGGGTATGATAGGATAGAAGATATGGAAACAAAAAGACGATGGAGGTACATAGAGGATAACTAAGATGAGTGGATGGAACTAAAGGAAAGGAGGAGGATGGACTATATGGAAGGAAGAATAAATGGATAAAGGATAGGTGGATACACATTTTTATCGGAGAATGAGTCTTAAGAGGTGACCTAAAGCATGCATTTATGGTGGTGGCCTTTATTTTTATTATTATCAAGATCCAGTGGATGGAGGAGGTGAAATGGATAAGATGTGGTGGGTATGGTAGGAAGATGAGAGGTGTATGGTGGGTAGAAAAACTTGGCCCTTAGTGTGCAAAGAATCTAGATGGAAGGATTACACATGATGCTTATTTGTCAGGTTTTCATCATGGTACTTATCCAAGGTACTCATTTGCCAAGTTTTCAGCATTGGATAATTTTTTTTTCTTTTTAAAAATTGTGACTTGTTTTTTTTTGTTGGATGTTTACTCATAGATATTGGAGGATGGGTGGATAAGGAATCATGAACACGATTAGATTAAATGGGTGAAATATTGGGTGGGATTTGGTAGATAATGGATAGGCAAGCATAAGACTTCTGGATAAATAAATTGGGGAAGTGGAAAGATCATCATTGGAATACACCCTAAAGGGTTATGAAGTAGTGGGAAATATGATGATGAATGAGATTAAGGAGAAAATGGAGTAGGAGGAATATACAAACCAAAAGTAAAGTTGGAATATGGAGGATTGGAAATGTAGGATAAGAAGCACAAAGACTAAGAAGAAAATGGGGGGATGGAGGATGTGTATATGGAGATTTGAATAAATTATGAACAGGTAAGGCTATTTGAGAATTTTATTTGAGATGTATTTATTTTATGAGTATCTTGGGGGTAAGTGTACAAATTTGTGGTGCCAAAAGGGGGGTATAAGTGACGACTTTTTTTTCCTGAAATTAGCAATTTCTAAACTTCGACAAAAATTTGAAAATAGTTACGCTCAAATTTGTAAGATATAACAAAAACAAAATTAGTAGTCCTTTGAATCTAGTTTCTAAACTACTAATTTTTTTAAAAAATGGTTTAGTTTTAGGCCCTCAAAAAAGGAGGCCACAAAAATTGGTACTATTTTTTCTGAAAAAAATAACACAATGCAAAGTGTGCCCCCCCTAAAATTTAAACTTTTTTTTCAAATTCTTTAATTTCTTTGGTAAAAAGTTACCTAACATCATGTGGTTTATCACAAAACTTTTGGGTAATTTTATAAAGATTATTTTTTAATGAATTTTGTAAGTGGACACATCCCAAAAACATGAAATATATGTGTCCTTCCCCTAGAAATTATTGAAAACTAATCCAAAATCAAAATTTATTTTTTCAAAGTGTTTAGAATGGAATCTAGTTTCTAAAAAACTAACCTTTTTTGAAAATTCAATGAACGAGATAAAATCTACACCCCAATTAGTACATGTTGATTTTTGAGAGAAAATAGACATACATTCAAAAAAATTATAGTTGAAAGGCTTAAAACAATATGAATTTGAAATAAATTATATGGTTATATAGCTAACATAGAGATCTATAATATCATGTAACTTGATTTTATCAATTCTCAACCATAGGGAAACATGAAGGAAAGCACAGAAGAAAAAATTAAGCATTTTTTGTATGCTTGCTGCAAAACACATCTCAAACTAGTTTAAAGCTTCCAAACCTTTGGGTTGGATCCCCAAGGAAAATCCAAGCCTTAGGCTTGGTGGTATTTAATTATTTATATAACAAGTGTACACAATAGAGCATATGTGCTATAGTGTGTGTGCGCTACTTAAAGCATTTTTGAAATTTAAGCCTTAAATAGTGCATACACGCTATAGTGCATGCATGCTATTTAAAGCTTTTTTAAATTCAAAGATTAAATAGTGCATATGTGCTATAGTGCACACATGATATAGTGCATACACACTTTGTAAGCCTTTTATTTCAACAGAGAGGATGGTTAGGGAGAAAGGGAAGTAGAGAGGTAGAGAGGGTAGAGAGTGAGAGTGAGTAGAGGATGGGGACAGAGTAGGGGATATGATGTAGAGTGAGAGAGAAGATGGAGAGAGAAGGACAGAGAGAGAATGGAAAGGGAGAAGAGCATGATATAGGATGAAGAGAGAGAGAGAGAGTTAAGGTAGAGTAAGAGAGTAGGGAGAGGGAGAGAGAGAGAGAGAGAGAGAGAGAGAGAGAGAGAGAGAGAGAGAGAGAGAGAGAGAGAGAGAGAGAGAAGGGAATGGAGAGGGAGCAAGAGAGAGAGTAGTTGATAGGAGAGAGAGGGAGAGATTGATAGGGAGTAGATGATGGGGGTTCAAAGAGTATATAGGATAGAATGCATAGAAAGAGAGAGAGGGACACTGAGGCTAGGATGAGAGAGGGTGGGATTGGGATAGGGATAGAAAGATAGAGAGAGAGAGGAAGAGAGAGACTTGTGGCTTGTTTGGATGCAAGTAAGGGGTTTTGTGGAGTCTTTAGATATTTAATTATTATTATCCAACTTGGAGAAGATGATGAAGGGTAGATGCAAAATTTGAAGAGCTAGTAGCTACAACTTGAGAACTAGAGGATTTCTTGGTGGACCTGAGGGTACAAGTGTAGATTCTTTTTGGTGTTCTTATCTAGTTGTAAATTTGGAATAGTTGGTATTGGGTTTGTAAGTTGGATCTAGTTAGATCTTGCAAAACTATTATTGTAATTGCTATTGTATTTGGCCCTAACTCGAAAGGCCTTAAAACCAATCATATTCCATGTAATAAGTTATTTTATGAATAAAGAGTTGTGATTTGGTATCAAATCTTGCATTATTGTTTCTTTTTGTTGTGTTTCTATTGTGTGGTTATTTGTTGGGGGTTTGTACATCTCCTTTGGGGATTCTTTGACCTTGCATTACATCACATTACACCATTGGAGAACAATCTCAATTTGGTAAATTCATCAGCCGATATAGAAGTAAGGCACTAAAAAATATTCTCCCTTTATATCCATGCAAGTTTATGCAATGTGTTTCTAATGGTAGTCTGAGGTAGGAAAGCTTTCCTACAATTTCAGCATGGTCAAAATAGACTCTTAAGTGCCTCATGTGCATAACAACCATTTGCGAGGACTCCACAGCTCTAATTATGAACCAACTTAGTAACTACCTTTTTAGCCATATTCTAAAAAGACAAATTGACCTTAAGGATAATGTATTTATGAAGTTCTTGCATTATGACTTGATTTCATAAGAATATTTATCCAACATACATAGTTCTTTGTCCTATTTTCCAAAATCCATTTTCAGAAAAGACTGCATACTTGTCTCTCTCAAATTTGTTATGTCCTTTGGGAGAATATTTATTTAGATATCTTATTTATTCTTAAGAATCTTTTATAGGGCATCAATGAGTTATTAGCAAGTTTATTTGCAATAACCCTAGGATTTTTTTGGTTAAAATTATAAAACTATATCATTGCTTTATCTTTTTGAAAGACTACTTGTGCTATGTATTATTACAATTAGTTATTTGTGCACAAAGAAGTCAAGTCCTCATGTATGACTAACTAAAGCCCAAGTTTATAAAAATCACACTTAAGTCATCCTTAGCATATAGAGAAAGAGAGTTAGCATACCAAAAACTAACACCCTCCAATCATAGACTTGAAAAGGAACTACAAATTGAGAAAGGAGTAAAAACAACATTACAAAGTGAGTGGGATAGAAAACATAATAATTTAAACCTTAGGAATTGACCATTCATCCATAAACCATCATGATTCTTTATAGCCTCATCATACATCTTGCACTTTGTTACTGATATCTTTATCATTAAGTACCGAAAGGTTGCTAGACATTCCATTCACAATAACCCTAGTATTTATTCCACAAAACCTAGTTATTGAACCAAAGCTAAGGTATACTTATTATAGTCACTGCCTGATTTGAAAGTTGTTATACCAAAAAAATCTAAAAAATATGAATCCCCATGTTAAAATAATCTAAACCCAAGCTCAAAAAGGTTAAGCTCTATCTGTTTTGAGTATATAGAGAAATAGAAGTCGAATATAAAAAAGTAGCACCCAATCTAAGAATTTCCCAACTAGAAAAAATTGAGAAAAAGGGTATTTAAAGTGAATTACAAGTAGAGTAGGAATGGAAGATTGATGAACTAACAACCCACCCCAAAGTTAATTACACCCTTATCAAGAACACCACCTATGACTACTATGATTAGGTTCATCTTCTTTCTCACACACTTTACACCTTTATTTACTATTGACACAAAAATTTTCACCCTTGCCTAATTTTTTTACCTAAAGGAAACCTCATGAAACTTACCCCAAATTAGTTGAGATTCATGCTTTGTTTGCTCAGTCACAGGTGGTTAAGCTTAACTTTACGGTTGCAAAGCCGCAAACTGTCTTTGGTCTCTTATCATAGGGTTAAATGCTAAACCTCAGGTTTAGGATGTAAAGGGGTGATGAGCTGACACTTGGCTTTGTGGACCCCTCTTTGGTTTCTAAGAAATGTAAACCTATGATTTTCATAGCCGTCAGATCAGATTCAAATTGAGGGTTGTCGCTTTCTCGCTTTATGGAGATGCACAAAGTTTAATCAAATTGAGATAGTGACATAGTGACATGTGGAAATAGTGGAGCTAGGTTCATGGAGACTCCTTCATCACATAGCTACATGAGATTAAGGGTTAACTAGAGGTTAGGATGTGATGCAACAATAACCTTGTTTTCTTATTCACAGGGTTTAGACTCAAGTTAAGAATTCATGTTCTGACCTAGCTAAAACATAATGAGTCATGCTATGACATTGGTTAATGGAGAAAATAAAATGGTAACTAACAATGATCACAGTTAAGGATGGTTGTCACACACTTGTGAGGGTTTGAGCTATAGTCAAGTTTAAAGTGGCAACCGTATGAAGGGAAACATTGGTAGTTAAGATTTAATAGTCATAGTGTCACAATTTTTTTATGCCACCTATAGTCTTAAGCCACTACTAGGAGAAAGTGGTTAGGAACACCTAATGAAATGATTGTTCGCATGGTCACTAGTTTTAAATGGTAAGACATAGATTGACTACAAAGCGATGATCATAGTAGTTGCTGGGTCACTGCGGTTAAGGGAATAAAGTAAAAACTATTGAAAATATAAAAGGAGTGACTAAGAGGGGAGGGGTAAATAAGTTACCACAAAAATAAATCCCATATCCCTTAGATGTTATCACAATAAAAAGTCTGTGAAAACTAAACTTTACTGAAGCTCGACAAACACATAGACAAAATGCTGTAATTTAGTAAGCACTAAAATAACTTGAAAAAATGCTTAAGATGAAAATCTTAAGATATTATCTATGATTAATATTAGTTTAACTTAGTTTCAAACACATAAGAGAAATAACATGAACACACTTGACACCAAGATTTAATGTAGGCACCCATTTTGGGAAAAATCACCAATAGCAACTAGTTACTAATTTTCACTCTTTTGAAGTGAGCCCTGTTAGGAGCCAACCTTGTAAAAGGTTACAAAAAAAATTGTTAGGTTTGACCCTATTAGAGAATTTAATCACCCTATTAGGAGTGGCCTTATTAGAGGTCTTTAGACAATTCAATAGAAGTATCACCTTGTTAGAGGATTTACAAATAACTCTTAAGCCAACTTTGTTAAGAGATTTAGATTACTACTACAATTTAGAGAGTTACAATGAGATGACCTAATTCTTGATGCAATTGAATTGCTAATTATAGATCTCAATTCTAGCTTGTATACTTGATCCTTCTTGATCGAATGTATCTTTGCATCTCAACAAGGATATTTTTCTTATCCTTCTAATTTGCTTCCCCTTAGCATCATCAAATCTTCAATTATATTCCATACATTCAATCCTCAACTTGATCTATTACATATTGTCAAGTTAGCTTGAATACAACTTAGAATAATTAATATTCATCTTCCCACTTGGCTAGAACCAATGGACAATTCAATTGAGCACAAAATGCCAAAACAAGAAAATCCTTCATTAACAAACCCTACTCAGTAGATACTAACTCAGAAATGAATGATTTTCCTATTTTAACCAAGTGAACTTAGTTAACACTGAATTTTCACAAAGTTCGTTTGGTAATTGAGTAAGCTTGGTTAACACTGGTTCCATCCAACATTTACTTCATTAATCGAGCGAGCTCAGTTAACACTCAAATTCCAGTGACTTCCTTTGTTGCCTAAATGAACTCAGTAGATACTTATTTTTGAAATAGGAAAACTTTGGAATACTCAACAGACATAAGAAATTGTATTCAATACCCAAGTAAGCTTGACATACACTGATTGGAAATGATATGACATTTTGTGTAACATCAATGAAAATACACAATTAATCAATTATTTTCAACAATCTCCCTCTTTGAAAATAACATTTTTAGAGAAAGAATAATGTAAGGAACATATCCTCATTTTCATTCTAATTGTCATCCATGAGAACCCCCTCTATTAGTTTGAACTCCTTTTGCCTTCAGTTTCTCCCTTTGTTTGAAAAATTCTATCTTTAACAAGTTCTTCTGATAGGTAACTCTATCTTTGATATCAGACCAAGTTCATTCTCCCTTTTTGACATCTCTTTCTCTTTATCTTTATAAAAATTATAGGAGGCATGATAGTAAACTTCTTCATCTTTGGCATCTCATGCCAAAGATAATATTCAGTCAATATCAATGTACCTCATATACTAATTCATTTTCCATATTCCCTTTCTCAATAATGCACCAATTGATTGATCTTCAACATGCTATGGTTCATGTATTACTAAACTTTATTTAGTGAGCTTTAGAAAGGAGAATGACCCCTAGCTTAGATTTTAGATACATAAATGCATCCTTAGGTAATGGCTTGGTGAATATTTCTATAATTTGTTTTTTAGTATTCACATATTCCAATCTTACTTCTTTATCTTGTACCAACTCTCTCAAAAAATGATATTTATAGCAATGTGTTTTGTTTTGGTATGCATCACTAGATTCTTTGATATGCTAATTACACTAGTGTTATCACATATACAACCATTGGATCCTTGATCTCTATCTTCATACCTGCCAACAATTATTTGAACTAAACAATATTGGAACAATTAATTGCTACTGCCACATATTTTGCTTCTATTGTGGATTGAGAAATAAAATTATATTTCTTGCTTGTCCAAGACACCAATCTTTTATCAAGAAAGAATGCTCCACCACTAGTGCTTTTTATGTCATCAATACTTCTTAGCCAATCAACATATGTGAGTACTTTTAAATCCAATTTTTCTCCTATTTTGTACCATAAACTATAGTCTTCAGTATCTTTCTGACATCTCATGATTCTGTTGATTGCTATCATATGATTTTCTTTAGGATTTGCTAAGAATCTTGCCACCATACTGACTACTAATGCAATATCAGGCCTTGTAAGCACTACATACTGCAATCCTCCAATCATTGATATGTACATGGTTTTATCTACCTCTTTGGAATCATCATTTTTAGAAAGCTTATGTCTATTAGACATAGGGGTTCCAACTAGTCTTGAGTCTTCTATTCTGAATTTCTTTAGTATCTCCTTGATATATTTTGATTGAGTAATGTAGATACCATCTTTCTTCTATTGAATTTTCAATCCAAAGAACAATTTTATCTCTCCAAACATAAACATCTCAAATTCTTTACTGATTTCTTCCAAAAATTCCTAGCACAAGTCATGATTTCCTATGAATAAAGTGTCATCCATGAATATTTTTACCAACATAATCTTCTTGTCTAGTCCTTTGATATGCAAACTACTATTATCATTTGTTCTTTGAAAACCAATCTGTATCAAGTAGTTATGAAGTCTTTCATACCAAGCTCTGGGATCTTGATTGAGACCATATAATGCTTTATGTAATTTTTAGACCATATCTCTTTTAATAGGATCTACAAAACCTTTAAGTTGTTCTGTGTAGACTTCCTCATCAAGAATTCCATTCAAGAATGCAGATTTTACATCCATTTGATAAATTGTAAATCCTCTATGAGTTGTTTATGTTAGTAGAGTTCTAACACCTTTTAATATTGAAACAAGAGAAAAAGTTTCACCATAATCAATACCTTCTTCTTGAGAATAACCTTTACATACTAACCTTGCTTTGTTTCTAGAAACTTCTCCATCTTCATTTAGCTTATTTCTGAATATCCATTTTGTGGCAATTACATTTTTATCCTTGGATCTAGGAACAAGAGTCCAAGTTTTTTTTTCTTTTCTATCTATTCTATTTCTTCATTCATCACTTCTATCCAACTTTTATTATTCGAAGTAACTTTAACATTTCTAGGTTGACATTCAACAAGTAAACATGTACCTTTCAATTTGTTTCTTGTCATTTTTCCATCTAATTTGTCTCCAATGATCTGATTAGGTGCATGATGCCTTCTGAAATATCTTGCCAACATAGGTACTTTGGATTTGGAGTTATTTTCACTAATTTCTTCATGATATTTTGTGTTAATCTTGGGTTCCACTGCCTATGACTTAGGTCCATCAAACTAGATGTTCTCTAGTAACAACATAGTTTTGATTGCGACTTGAGTCCTTCAGACTATGACTCAGGTTGTACTGATTGCAGCTCGATGGCTTTTGGAGATTTTGCAAACTTAGGAGGTGAGGCTACCTATCTTCTAGATAGATTTGGTAGAGTATTAGGTTCATAGTAAAGAAATCTTCTATAATCCTCAGGTACTTTGTTGCTTTCTTCTTCACTCTTTTGTGCAAACTCATCAATTCTCACATGTGTATTTTCTATGATTTTATAAGTAGACAAATTCAAACATTTTTATGCTTTACTTCTATAGGAGTATCTTAGGAATATGCTTTCATCACCTTTTACATCAAATTTACCTTTCCTAGATTCTTTCAAGATATAAAATTTACTGCCAAATACTTTCAAGTAATCTATATTGGCTTTGTAGCCATACTATAGTTCACAAGGAGTTTGGTTTGAGTCTCTCTTCAATTGTACTTTGTTCAAGGTATGCATTGCAATACTGACTTCTTCCTTCTAATATTTGATTGCAACATTCTTTTCTATCATCAATGTGCTTACACAATCCATGATGGATCTATTCCTTCTTTCAACTATACCATTTTGCTGAGGTGTACCAGGGGCTGATACCTATCTTTTAATTTATTTTTCAATGCAAAATTCATTGAATTCATTGACAATGAATTAACCACCTCTGTCTGATCTTAAGAATTTTAGCTTCTTTGTAGTTTCTTTTTCTACTCTTGCTAGATACCACTTAAATTTTTGAAAAGCTTCAAATTTTTATTTTAGATAAATTATAGTCATCATTCTAGAATAATCATCAAAAAATAGAATGAAAAAATTATCTCCACTATAACTTTCTAATTCAATAGGTCCGCATAAGTCTATATGTACAAGCTCCAAAACTTCTTCAGAATGATAGTTTTTTCTTTTGAAACTATTTTTTCCCATCTTACCAATTTGACAATTTTTACATAGACCCATATTGGGTTTCCTCAAGCTAGGAATACCTCTCATTCTTCTATTTTTTCTTATCTTGTAGGTTATCAAAGTTCACATGACATAATCTTTTGTGCCATACTCAGATTTCTTCTATATGAGCAATAAAACATGAATTTTCACTGAGATCTAGACCTTTTGTTTGTTTGCCAGATCCAACTAGATTTCCTTTTCCATCTAGCAGTTTGGACTTCCCATTCATAAAGTCTACCTTGAATCTAATGTTATTCAACTTTTCCACACTCAATAGATTATGTTTTAGTCCTTCAACCTAATAAGCATTGTCACATCTAAGCTCATTGGTTAATGAGATACATCCTTCTCCCTTTATGCAACAAGGATCATTGTTTCCAAATCTCACACTACCACTATCATAATGTTCCATGTGCTCAAACTTCATTTTGTCTCTAGTCATATGATGTGAGCAACCACTATCAATATTCCATATATCATTTTTGCTAACATGAGATATAAGTGCCATTTTATCTCTTTCATCATCAGATTTATCTTTTATAGTAATATATACCATTTCATCTTCACTGTTGTTAGAATTTTTAGCCATAGAATAAGATTTCTTACCTTTGTCCTTGCAATCCTTGGAGTTTTTAAATTTTTTCTTGCCTTTGTACTTATTTCTTTTCTTTTCATCCTTTTCTTCTCTATTTGGGCACCTTGTAGCAATGTGGCCAACTTCTTCATAAGAAAAACATATTAGAGGAATCTTATCTTTGTACTTTCCTCTACCTTTGGAATATTTCCTTACAAGTAGGGCTTCAAAAACTTCAAGACCACTATCAAAACTTTCTTCTTCTTCTTCACTTTCTAATTGACTGGCTTTTGATTTTTTGCCCTTTTTCTTGAGTGAAATCTTGGCTTCAAATGTAGACTTAATATCTTTGGAACTAGTGACATAGTTATCATAGTTATCCAATTCAAAAACTGTCAATCTTCCAACTAGGGCATGCAAAGTTATTTTCTATTTTTATCACATCTCATTTTTTGAATAGTAGACACTCTAATTGCATAGATAGGAAGAAGGGTTCTAAGTACCTTGCTTAGAACTATTTTTCCATCAATGTCTCCTCCAGATGCTTTGATTCTTTCAACATATTTTGTAATATTTTCATCTTCTCTCATCTTCATCTGATCAAACTTTCATCTCAGACTTTCAGCTTTAACTCTTCTTATATGATCATCTCCTCCATAGATATCTTTCAGCATGATCCACATATCATAAGTTGTAGTACAATTTTTGACTTCATTGAATTCAACATAATTAAGAGAAAAAGAAATGCCAATCATCATGGTGTTATGATTTTTCTTTTCAGCAATATCTTCAATTGATAATGTTCTAGTAGGAGTCTTGTATTCATTAACAAGATTCTTAGAACTTGAATCATTGATAGTTGCCAAATGTAACCTCATAAGTCCTTGCCATGCTATAAAGTTTTCTTGGTCCAACTTGGGAATCTCTCCTCTAAGACATCTTGATCTTTAGCTTTGGTCCTTAAAACCTTCTCTACAAGCACCAAACACTCTGATACCAATTTTTGGAAATATAAGAGGAGTAACTGAGAGGGGAGGTGATGCAGGAGCATCCTGGTTTGCCTTGTTATCCTGCTCATTTTGTTCATTTTGTAGTTCCTTCATGTGCCTAGTAGTCCTTCATGTGCCTAGCAGTTCCTTCATGTGCCTAGCAATCCAGTTTGCTTCATGTACCTAGCAATCCAATTTTCTTCATGTGCCTAGCAATCCAATTTTTCTTCATGTGCCTAGTAATCTAGTTTTCTTCATGTGTCTAGCAATCTAGTTTTTTTCATGTGCCTAGCAATCCAGTTTCCTTGATATGTCGAGTTACTGTAGTAATTCCTTCATGTGCCAAGTTACCTAGTGTATGTCGAGTGACTCTTCATGCGCCAAGTTACTCAATGAATGCCGAGTGTTTCTTCATGTGTCAAGTTACTCAGTATATGCCGAGTGTTCATTCATGGGCCAAGTTATCTAGTGTATACTGAGTGCCAGTAATTGGATGTGATTTTTGCAGGCTGACTTGCGAGATATATTTCATTCATGACCTTTATGTTAAGATCTTTTCTTGGGATGAGTCTAGACCATTTTTGGGTAGGATTTCCTCTTATGTAATGTTCTAGAATGATCTATAAGCCATTTTGGAAAGTATAAATAAAGTGTTTAGGCTTAGAGTTAGGAAAGTTTTTAGGAAGAAGATTTTGGAGTAGAATTGAAGGTGCAAATTTGACGTTGGATCTTTGTATATGAATGTATTGTAATTGGTCGTAACCTAGAAGGCCTTACAGTTAGGCATGTATGTTGAATATTTGAAGAATCAATAAAAGTATTCTCTCTTCTTCCTCCTTTGGTTGTTGTTCCTTGTGCTTGCTTTCGTTGTGTTAATTCTTGCAAGGTGGTTTGGATAGCTGGGTGAGCCTTTGGCCCTAGTTATTTAGCCCCTTTTTTTTGCCTATGTCAGTTGGTATCAGAGCTTGAGGTTCATCCTTGTGGATATTGGATTATGTAGAATCCTAATTTAGATTTGGTTGTAGAGTGGCAGATCTATGGATTTGACCTATAACTTGTAGAGGGTTACGATTTTGTAGAAACCAGATTTGTAAATATGGTTCATGGTAGAAGAAATGCTGATGATGCTATATTGGATCAGTTGAGAAAAAATGCAACTAGATTAGATGTTGTGGAGATAACCTAGAGGAGAAGAGCACACCTTGATGATGTAAGTGATGATGAAGCAACAACACCAAACCATAATCCAGAACCTGAAGAAGATCAAGATGAGGAAAGAATATTGTGAGTGTTGTCTAGGGAAAATTCAAAGCTTGCTATAGAAGTTGTTCCTTATGATGAAAAACTAGACACCAATGCTGTGTTGGTTGGATATTTGATATGGAGAAGTTCTTTGAGTATGAAAACACTCCTGATAATATAAAGGTGAAGATTGCAGTCACTAGGCTGAAAGGTCATGCATCACTATGGTGGGAGCACTTGCAAACTAATAGACAAAGGAGAGGAAAGGAGAAGTTTAGAACTTGGCCAAAGATGGTGAACAAGGTAAAGAAAAAATTCCTTCTTGCTGATTACCAAGTTAGCTTGTTGAGAAAGATGCAAAATTTGAAGCTAAAAGACATGATTGTGAAAGAGTGTACTGAGGAATTCTATAGATTGGACATTAGATCTGGACATGTGGATGATGATGTTAAGAAAATTGCAAGGTAAATAATTGGATTGAGATCATGGAATACAAGATGAAATAAGTTTTGTGAAGTTGGATAGTGTGGAAGAACCATACCAATATGCCTTGAAGGCTAAGGAGATCTTGACAAAGAAGCATGAACAAAGACAAAGAGGTAGAGGTGGAAAATTCTAGAGAGGCACAGGTAGATCTTATGGTGAAGGTGGTAGATCTGAAACTTCTATGAAGGATAAAGGAAAATCTCAATGGAAGAATGATGAAAAAGGCACGACCGAATGGAAAAGTGGTAATTCTTATCAAGGAGACACTAGTTCTTATCAAGGAAGAGGTAATTCTCATTCTAGAGGTGGATTTCATGGTAATTGTTTTAGATGTGACAAAGAAGGGCATATGTCTTTTGAATGTAGATCCTCTAAAAGTAGGAAAGGTAACAAAAATGCTATAATTCAAGAAGATGATGAGGGTTCACCAAGTGGATGTAAGGCCAGATAAAATCTGATGGTGAGATGAACCCTATGAGTAAAGGAAGTGATGAGGAACCTATTTAAAGGAGGAGTCTTTTCAAGACAAGATGTAAGATGACTAGAAAATGCTGCAAAGTGATCATTGATAGTGGAAGTTCTACAAATCTGGCATCAGAGGAGTTGGTTACAAAGTTGTAGTTGTAAAGGCTAAAACATCCCAAACCCTATCATGTTTCATGGATCAAAGATGAGCATAAGATATTGGTAAGTGAGCAATGCCTTATGAAGTTCAAAATTGGACATTATTTTGATGAAGTTTTGTGTGATATTATGCCCATGGATTGTTGTCATATTTTGTTGGGTAGACCTTGACAATATGATAGATATGTTGTACATGATGGAAGATTGAATTAATATACTCTTTGGGTAAATGGGAAGAAACAAACATTACTACCTTTGATTGAAAGTATAGATGAGGTTAATTGAACTACTATAAAAATTTGCATGGTTAATGGGAAACAATTTGAAAAGGAAATGAAAAGGAATCAAGTTTATTTTGCCATAGTTCCTAGAGGACCGAGTTTTGGTAGTAATGGCTAAGTAGTAGAAGCTAGTAATGACTGAGTGATAGCAGATAGTGATAATCGAGTACTAGTAGAAATTACAGAATTGCTGAATGAGTATAAGACATTATTGCTAATGATATTCCTAATAGTTTACCTCCAGTAAGAAGTATAAGTGATTGTATGGATCTGATTCTTGGAGCTAGTTTTCCAAAAAAATCACCATATTGATTGATACCTGTAGAGAATGAAGAACTTAATAGATAAGTGCATGAGTTGTTGCCTAAAGATTTGATCAAAGAAAGCTTGAGTCCATGTGCTGTACCTATTGTATTTGCATCTAAAAAGAATGGGGAATGGAGAATGTGTATTGATTCTAGAGCCATTAACAAGATAACAGTGAAATATAGGTTTCTTATGCCGAGGATGGATGACATAATGGATTGTTTGAGTGGAGCAAAGTATTTTACCAAGATTGATTTGAAGAGTGGCTATCATCAAATCATAATTAGAGAAGGTGATGAATGGAAGACCACTTTCAAGACAAGATGGTTTGTATGAATGGTTGGTTATGCCTTTTGGTTTGACTAATGCACCTAGTACTTTCATGAGGTTGATGAATGAAGTTTTGAAAAGATTCTTAGGTAAGTTTGTGATTGTTTATTTGGATGATATTTTGATATTTAGTAAGACTAAGGAAGAAAATCTTGAGCATATTAGACAAGTATTGCAGAGGTTGAAAGAGGAAAAGTTGTTGATTAATCTAAAAAAGTGTTCTTTTATGCAAGAGGAGATTGTGTATCTGGGATTTGTGATTTCAACTGATGGTTTGAAGATGGATCCTGAGAAGGTTAAAGCAATTTTGGAATGGTCTACACTTGAGAATGTGAGTGAGATAAGATCATTTCATGGTTTGGCTAGTTTTTACAAAAAGTTTATAAAGAATTTTAGTGTTGTTTGTAATGATATGACTGAAGCAATGAGGGGAGATAAAAAGGAATTGAAGAGGACACATGGAGCTGACTAGAGTTTTGAGACTTTGAAACAAAAAGGTTGCTAAATTACCTATATTGGCTTTGCCTAATTTCAACAAAGTATTTCAAGTTGAATGTGATGCAAGTGGTAATGCAATAGGAGCTTTACTAAGTCAAGAAGGTAAGCCTATTGCTTTCTTTAGTGAAAAGTTGAATGATGTTAAAAGGAAATATTCTATGTATGATCAAGATTTTTATGCTATTGTTCAAGAATTGAAGAAGTGGACAGATTATTTTATTTCTAAGGAGTTTGTGTTGTATACTGATCATAAAGCTTTATAATACTTGGGAAGTCAACAGAAACTTAATCAGAGAAATATGAAGTGGGTTGAGTACTTGCAAAATTTTACATTTTTCATTAAGCATGAGAGTGGAGTTACTAACAGAGTTGCTAATGCATTGAGTAGAAGACATTCTTTGTTGACTAAAATGAAGGTTGAAGCTCTTGGTTTTGATGAAATGAAAGAATTGTCTGATGTTGATCCTAATTTTTCTGAGGCATGGAGAGAGTGCATAGCACCAAATTTGACAAACCACATAAGTAAGTATGATGAATATTTCATTCAAGAAGGTATGTTGTTCAAAGGTATTCAATTGTGCATTCCTAGAAGTCTTATGAGGTTGAATCTAATTAAGGAAAAGCATAGTGGTGGATTAGCTAGACATTTTGGAATTGATAAGACATTGAGTTTACTGAAAGAGAAGTATTATTGGCCAAAAATGTATAAGGATGTTCAAAAATTTGTAAAGAGTTGTGGACTTTGTCAAGTTGCAAATGGAGTAAGTCAAAATAATAGTTTGTATACACATATTACTATTCCTGAGAAACCTTGGACTGACATCAGTATGGATTTTGTGCTTGGATTGCCTAAGACAGTGAAGGGGTATGATTCCATATTTGTTGTAGTGGATAGATTTTCTAAGATGGCTTATTTCATACCATGTAAAAAAGCATCAGATGCTAAGCATGTTGTTGAAATTTTCTTTAAAGAGATTGTAAGATTGCATGGATTATTGAGAAGTATTATTTCTGACAGAGACAATAAGTTTGTTGGATACTTTTGGAAGACTTTGTGGAAGAAGATGGGTACTGAATTTGAGTTTAGTTCTACATTCCATCCAAAAACAAATGGATAGATAGAGATAGTGAATAGAAGCTTAGGAAATTTGCTAAGATGTTTGGTTGGGAATAAGCCGAGTAATTGGGAGATGGTATTGGCATAAGCTAAATTTGCATATAATAATTCTATGAATAGGAGTACATGGAAGACACCTTTTGAGATTGTTACTAGAATGCATCCTAGAGATATATCAAATTTGAGAGATGATGCCGGTGAAAAGAAGAAAAGCACTGTAGGAGAAGAATTTTCTAATTTTATGGAGTCTTTGCATAGGGAAAAGTTCAAGTTGGAGCAAAGTAATTAGAAGTATAAGGAGAATGCTGATCAGTCTAGAAGACACCATGATTTTCAAGTTGGTGATGAGGTGATTTTTCATCTAAAGAAAGGAAGATTCCCAGTTGGAACATACAGTAAGCTAAAGATGAAGAAATTTGGAACTTGTAAGATCTTGAAGAAGTTTGATAGTGGTAATGCTTATGAAGTTGAGTTACTTGATGACATGGATGTATCTCGTATATTCAATATTGCTAATTTGTATAAGTATCATGACTTAGAGGATGAAGTTGTTGTATCAGATGATTATTCTAAGAAGTAGATTAAAGAAGTTGAATAGATATTGGATTAGAGAGTTGGCAAGAGTACAAGAGGAAAATATTACTATGAATATTTGGTGAAGTGGAAGAATAGACCTATTGAAGATGCTTCATGGATTTCTCAATTTGAGTTGGATTTAGCTCAAGTTGGGACATCTAAATGATTCAGGAGAATCATTTCTTTCAACCGTGGTTGTCTGATGCAGGATCATCTTGGGTTGCCTTGTTATCCTATTCATTTTGTTCATTTTGTAGTTTCTTCATGTGCCTAGCAAGCCTTCATGTGCCTAGCAGTTCCTTAATGTGCCTACTAGTTCCTTCATGTGCCTAGCAGTCCTTCATGTGCCTAGCAGTTCTTTCACATGCCTAGCAATCCAGTTTTCTTCATGTGCCTAGCAATCCAATTTTTCTTCATGTGCCTAGCAATCTAGTTTTATTCATGTGCCTAACAATCCTATTTTCTTCATTTGCCTAGCAATCCAATTTCCTTCATGTGCTAAGTTACTGTAGCAATTCCTTCATGTGCTGAGTTTCTATAGCAATTCTTTCATGTGCCAAGTTACTGTAGCAATTCCTTCATGTGTTGAGTTTCTATAGCAATTCTTTCATGTGCTGAGTTATCTAGTGTATGCCGAGTGACTCTTCATGTGCCGAGTTACTCAGTGTATGTTGAGTTTTTCTTCATGTGCCGAGTGTTCCTTCATGTGCTGAGTTATCCAGTGTATGCAGAGTGCCAATAATTGGACGTGATTTCTACGAGCCAACTTGTGGGATTTATTTCATTCGCAACATTTATGTTAAGATCTTTTTTTGGGATGAGTCCAAACCATTGTTGGGTTGGCCTTCCTCTTATGTAATGTTCTAGAATGATCTGTAAGCCATTTTGGCAAGTATAAATAGAGTGTTTAGGCTTGAGTTAGGCAAGTTTTTAGGAAGAATATTTTGGAGCAGAATTGAAGGTGCGAATTTCATGTTGGATCTTTGTATATGAATGTATTGTAATTGGCCATAACCTAGAAGGCCTTATAGATGGCATATATGTTGAATATTTGAAGAATCAATAAAATTATTCTCTCTTCTTCCTCCTTAGGTTGTTGTTCTTTGTGGTTGCTTCCGTTGTGTTAATTCTTGCAAGGTGGTTTGGATAGCTAGGTGAGCCTTTGGCCCTAGTTATTCAACCCCTTTTTTTTCTTGTGTTAGGAGGGATGAATAAATTACCACAAAAATAATTCCCAAATCCCTTAGATGTTAGTACAAAACACAATCTGTGAAAATTGAACTTTTTTGAAGCTCGACAAACATACAGACAAAATGTTGTAACTTGGTAACACTAAAATAACTTGGCAAAATTCTTAACATGAAAATCTTAAGATATTATCTGTAATTAATATTACTTTAACTTAGCTACAAACACATTGGAGAAATAAAATGAACACAATTGACACCAAGATTTAATGTGGAAACTTAATTTGAGAAAAACCACTTATTGCAACTAGTTACTAATTTTTAGTCTTCTAAAGTGAGCCCTGCTAGGAGCCAACCTATTAAAGGTTAGAAACACACTGTTAGGTTTGACTCTATTAGAGGATTTAATCACCTTGTTAGGAGTGGCCTTGTTAGAGGTCTTTAGACAGTTCAATAGAAGTGTCACCTTGTTAGAAGATTTACAAATAACTGTTAAGAAAACTTTGTTAAGAGATTTAGATCACTACTAAAATGGTTAGAGAGTAATAATGAGATGACCTAATTCATGATGCAACTGAATTTCTGATTATAGATAGTAGTTCTAACTTGTATACTTGGTCCTTCTTGATCAAATGTATCTTTGCATCTCAACAAGGATATTCTACTTATCCTTCTAATTCACCTCCTCTTGGCATCATCAAATCTTCAATTATGTTCCACACATTCAATCCTCATCTTGACCTTATATTTATATCTTATATATTATCAAGTCAACTTGAATATAACTTAGAATAATTAATATTCATCTTCCTAGTCAGCTAGAACCAATAGACAATTTGATTGAATACAATATGCCAAAATAAGAAAATCCTGCATTAGCCAACCTTGCTCAGTAGATACTAACTCAGAAATGATTTTCCTATGTTAACCAAGTGAACCTAGTTAAGACTACATATTCAAAAAGTTCCTTTGGTAACCAAGTAAGCTCGATTAACACTAGTTCCATCCAACATTTCCTTCATTAACTGAGTGAGATCGGTTAACACTTAACTTCCATGGACTTTCCTTTATCACCCGAGTGAACTTAGTAGATGCTGACTTTTGAACTAGGAAAACTCTAGAATACTCAAGAGACATAGGAAATTGTCTTCAATGCTTGAGTGAGCTTGACATACACTGACTAGCAATGATATGACATTTTGTGTAACATCAAAGATATTACACAATTATTCAATTATTTTCAAAAAAATATGTGAAGCAAAAATCAAGCATAGATAGGGGTAGTTGTGGTTTTGGCTAAAGAGGATTTCAAGTGCAAAATTGTAAACATGTAGAGGTGGTGAAAATGTCAACATATGATGGAAACTAGATTTGATGACAGAATAATGAAAGATTATTGGGCCACATGGCAAGGTTGATTATTCAAATGCAGACACAACTTACTTGGCATGGTTGTAGACATGGAAACAAGAGGCTCTTTAATGGTAAACAGGTCCTTGACAGCTTATAGCCACTTTTTTGGGTGTTCCCCATGCTTCTTCAATACATTTCCTTTCCTCTACCACTTTGTTCTCCATCTACCTAGTTTGACTGGTTATTGACATTGTTTCTATCTTCTCAGGTATCAAATTTGTTTGTAGGATTAGATATCCTGTATTTAGATGCATATCCCAAATAGATCTTCCCCAAATTTTTAGTGATTGTTCTCTACAATTTTAATTATAGTAGTTGAACTTTGGCTTAAGGCAGAAGTTTCCCAGTTATGATTGAACTATAAAAGAAAGTTTTGTAAACCCTCTAAGGGTTAGTCTTTTTTCTCTAATTCTATAGTAGTTTTATCATATGCTCTGCTATTGTAATTTCCTTTCACCTATGAATGAATATATCTCTCTACTGTACCTCATTCTCCCATTAATATACTGTGAAACTTTCTTGCCTTTTTTAGTGTATTGCTTCCATTCTTCAATCTACATAACTATATCTATTTGGCCTTGAATGATATAGAGTGAAGTTCCTTATAGCATCCATTTGGTTCCTGATCTACATGTGATTGTTAAACAAGGCAAAGGTTGAATTAGGGTATTTTGAGAATGTGTTGGTGAATAGTGCATTGTTAGGGAAAGATAAGATTGAAAAAACTATTTTAGTGTAATGCCCCATTTAGATTAGATTAGGTAGTTTGATTTTTCATGCATCTCCTTCTCCCTTCTACTTTCAAGAGTAGTTAGGTGCACCCTAGTAGTAAGGAAGCTGACTTTCTCTAGAGACTCAATCTCTAATTGATAAGTCCCTCACTTTTGAGATTGTTTCCATGTTACATGAGGTTGCCTTTAGGTAAAAACTTTAGGTGAGGGTGCAAAATTTTGTGTCAGCAGTTTTTGGCATGCCCGGTGGGATAGACATTGAAGAATTTCTTAAGTCTACTGGTTCACTAGTGTCAAAGAAAAGAGATTCAAATTATTGCTGAGAAGCTAGTGCTACTCTTAGTATTCCAAGCCTTCAAGAGGCTCCCATTCAAATACTTGATGACTCCATCTCAACATGTTGGTTTCTAGACCAAAGTTGCTATGATTCATGCCCAAAGCTCAAATAAGGCATCTTCTAGAGGTATTTTTCAATATATTGAACTTAAATTTTCAAATCCTAGAAGAAGAAGGAATAGACTTTCTCTATCGCCAGTTAGGAGATCGGTAGTAGAACATACACTAGCTAGATCTCTTTCTACCCTTGTTGATAGGTCACAACCTAGGGTACCATATTTTCATCTAAATAGATCATTATTCCATTGGCCCTCCCTAGAGTGTATGATTTTTCCACCTTCAATGGTGGGAGTCCTCTCATTTTAGCTCAAAGACATGATGTCCCAATAGCCATTCTTAAATGTCTACTAGACTTCACTAGTGAAACCTCCATCTATGACCTCATCACTTCTTCATACTAATTTGTCCCATTTTCTCATTGTACTAACTTCGATCTTTTGGCCAGATTGACCATATTTTGTCATTTGTATCCCCTTTCACATCAATTTCATATCAACTCAGAATCATATCAAATCAACTCAGAATCATATCAAATCAACTTGGAATCATGCCAAATCAACTCGAAATAACTTGAAATCGGTCCTAATCAATCCAAAACATATCAAAAATCCCAAATCAATCATCATTTATCTACTCCTAGGCATTGTTGTGGCTTTCAGTGTCTTGGAAACCTATCAACTTATCAATCTTATCAATCTGACCTTAGTACTATCATGGCTCTCAGTACTAGGTCAATATATCATTCATGTCATTCAATCTTTGATGTTGTTGAGGCTTTCAATGTTAGATCATGGCATCATGAACCATTTTAATAATATTGATAGTGTTCGTCAGTGTTATTATGATCAAACCTTATCAATCAATTTCAATCCTGTAGCATTTACAATGTCGGTTAAATGTTACATATCAATTTATTCATGTCATGTGTCCTTGGCATGTTACCAATTTGAATCTATCAATTAATTTGACCATGGTTTTGGTCTGCCTTTTCATCATCTTATTCGATTTCCATCATCGTCACATTTTCATCAAAGGATACCGTCGCATTCATTTAATCAATTTGGCCAATCATCTGCTAATTTTTTCTATAGGATTAAATAACCCATAATTTAATCCTATTCTTTCTAATTATCCTTCCTAATTATCATCCTCAATTAATTAATTTTATTAATTAATTGGTTTATCATCTACAAACCATGGAAATTCTTAATTTCCTAAGTTCCATTTTTCATCATTAATTCCATTTTCTACTAATTCTTATTTTGTGGAATAAAAGGATTTTAAATTCAAATATTCCATAAAATATTTCATCATCATGACACTTGGATGTGACACCTCGTGGATTCTCCTTTGACACTTGGCTGAGATTTGTCATAATCAAATATTCTTATCTCTTACGCAAGTCCCTATTTGGCTTATTCGTCATAGATTCTTGGCTTTAAGTGGGTTGAGGAATCTTATGACACGTCATAGATTCTCTTCCAAATTTGACTCTCGTGTGTCATAGAATCTTACTTTTGGCATATTCTATCATATGCGTCATAGGAATTATTATTACCTCTTATGCATGTCCCTATTTGGCTTATTCATCATAGATTCTTGGCTTTAAGTGGGTTGAGGAATCTTATGACACGTCATAGATTCTCTTCCACATTTAGCCAAATTTGACTCTCATGTGTCATAGAATCTTACTTTTGGCATATTATGTCATATGCGTCATAGGAATCTCTTGCCACATTGCATATCTGTGGGTGACAAATCCAATGCTCTCAACCTCCATAAAAATTATAAAATGGACACTCTTTCTCTCATTTTGGGGTCTCTTGAATCCTAGAATGCTTAAGTCTTGAATCCTTGAATCTTTGAGTTTTTGAGTCTTTACTAATTTGCATTTTGCATTCTCTCTCTCACATAAAATCACACTTCAAGTATTCTCATGGCATTATCACTATCATAGGCTTTTGCTTCAATTTTGTGTGCACTATAGGCAACTTTGGAGCTACAATCATTTGGAGAAGAAAGAAGGACATGGGAGCTACAAACAAAAAAGGGAGTTTTTGATTATTTTTTCTTTCTTTTGTTTAGTTTGGCTTTCATGGTAGACTAGTGGGTGCTAATGTATGATTATTGAGTTTGTGATTTGCTCATAGTATGTTATGCTTTTAGTCCATTTTCCTAGTCCTATAGACCCAAAATAAATATTTCAATTGTGTGCCCTATACAACCCCAAATTAGTCATGGATAATTGTTCATCAAAATAACCTTGCTAAAGAACAATAAGGATACATGCATGGTTATCAATTCATTGACCAAGGTAAATTTCTTAGGCCTTGACTGTATAAGAGAAACCAACAAATTCAACACAATAGTATGATATAAATTAGTTCAATGTTGGATATCAAGCTCAAATGCAAGGAGGTGCTTCTTATGCCATCTTCGATAGGAAAGATTTTGGTGGTTAGAACAATAGTGTTACACATATGCATTTCATGGACCTAGGGATAGAAAATGGGGTAGCTATACTAGTTCAAAATTAGAGTAAAGGAAAAAGTTGCAAGAAGGAAGAAGAGTCTAAGGTTGGTCCTATATCAACAAATGGTGAATCTTCAAATTCAGCGATCCATGCACAACCCCACAAGGAGGAAAATCACAGTAAGAAAATAAAGAGTCCTTATTTTTTGATGAATAGACCTCTTCCATTAAATTAAAACTTTAAAGATACATATTCAAAAAAAATGGGCTGAGGGATATGGGATCACCCCACAAGTTCAAATGGCCCAAGGTTAGAGATCAACTATTCATTAAAAAATACATATAAATAGGAATAAAAAACTTCAGGCTATAAGAGAAGTTCTAGCCAAAGGAGGGTCTTTGTCATTAGAACCCCATAAATCCTTGGGGTTATTCATTGGCTCAAGAGGAGCCCAACCACTAGTAGTAGTAGTATCTTTATCTTTATCTTTATATTCCTTAGCTTTGGGAGGAGAAATGGCTAAATCCAGCTAGGTAGATAGCCAACCCACATCAGCAGTAGTAGGGGGAGCTACCAGGGACCAACCTGAACCCAACCTCTAGAAAGTTTAAGTCAAGTGGTGATGGTGACAAAAGCCACCACTGAGAGAGCAATGATGAGGCTATGACCTAGGGTTCTGCGAATGACAAGCATAATTGCACTGGCCTCTCTAGCCACTATGAGGAGGAGTACAGTCACCAGATAAAGCATCTAACATTTCCCTAGTGAGCAAGTAGCTCCTATAGGTGATTCAATTCCAACATGACTTTTTTAGTTTGTACTAGTATCTGCATTATGACATTATTACATATATGTACTTTAGAGTACATTGCAACATAAATATCAAGAAATCTATGAGAGAATAAGACAACATTGCGATCTTTCTAGATTGTGAACAATATCTCCATTTTGAAAGCATGCCAAATCTAGGCATATCTAAAAGGGAGTCTGGGAGCATCACCTAGAACCACCATATGCCAAGTAAAGGCGTTCAGATGAAAAGACCTAAAGAAGTAAAAAATCTAGAGCCAGTAATTCTGAGCTCTTTTGTAAAACAAAAATATATGCAAAAGGCTTTCAGTTTGGCCACAAAAAGGACATCTAGGATCAATAAATCTAAGATATTGGGGCCAAGGACCCAAAGGAAAGCCCTAGAAGAGGAGACACCAGGCACAGTGATCAATCTTTGGCTCAATGATAGAATGCCAGATAGTGGAAAATCTAAGGCTCCAAGTCTTATGTGAAGAATGCAAATGCCAATGCTGCTTGAGAGTATCAACCATCAAAAGATGGGGCACTATCCACCAGTACCCCAACCTAGGCTTGTAACTAGCCATTGGAGTGATAAGATACCACTTCCAATCTTCCCACCAAGGGTAGGATGAGTGAATTGCATGCTCGTGTAACAAATTTGGAGGAACTTCATAAATTAGAAGATCAATTGTCTGTCAATTTGGATAGATAAGCCAAAACTACACCTATAAATCTCCCCATGAGTGAAGGCTCATTGTAACCCTAGAGAATAAATATTTGGGTGTATTGATACCCCTTTAAAATAAATGCAAAGCACTGGCTCCTTTAATGTTGGCTAAAGGCACCCCTTGAGTGGAAAATAAGGGTGACCACCAAAGCTTTTGTTGATTCACAGAGATCCCATCTCTGAATCCATTACTTTCCCAGTGAAGCCAAGGTTTAATGGATTCCTAGGATTTTCAAATTCTCTTAGCAAGAAAAGTGCCCTAAATCTGAACAGGTTTAGAAGTCACAAGAAGGGTTTGAAAACCAATCCCCTTCCAAGATGGACGGTAAACTAGAAAGCCTAAAGAAATGTAGTGACGTAACAATATTTTCCAGGACTCATCTCTAGTGAGAGCCTGTATGACCCATTTGGAACGGAGGACTATCCCCTACTTGTGGGTGGAAAGCAATCCAAGACCACCAGAATTCTTGGGTAAATAACAAAAGTCCTAGGCCACTCTGTGAAAGTCATGATGCACAATATCAGAGGCCCAGAGAAATTCCTAGAGAAGATGTTCAAGCTTAAGGTATGAGGTGTTGGAGGGTGCCCAACAAGAAGAATAATAGACATGAGTAGTAGCAAGCACTTTGGAGCATATTTGAAACTTTCCCACATGTGACAGTGGCTTATCGATCCAATATTCTAGCTTCTTCTCAATTCGAGCAAGCACAACATTCCACAACTCCACAGGGGATGCTTGAAAAGTAAAGGGAATTCCTAAGAATTAAAAAATTTCACCATGTTGGACCCATTTCCATCCATAATGCTATAAGAAAAAAAGTATCTAAACACTATAAAGCATTGGAAATATGCTCCTCATCCTCAATCAAAGTGAGGAAAGAATCATCTCCAAAATGGCCATTAACTAGTTGAGTGCTCAACTTTGGTAAAGAAATACCATGCACCAGACCTCATAAGATGGAATTGGCCAATAGATTACCAAAGCCCTTGCTTGCCAAAAAATAGAGAGAAGGTGAAAGAGAACAACCTTAGTTGATAGATATGAAGATCCCAAAAGCTTTAGACTGACAACCATTAATGGTGATGCAAGCAGAAGCATCCCCAAACAACATCTGCACTGATTGACAAAATATTAGGCCAAAAACGAAAGCTTGAAGCATAGCAAGAATGAAGGGCCATTCAATACGGTTATAGGCTTTGGTAAAATCAATCTTCAGGAAAAGGGCCTGTTGTTTGGATTGCCTAGCCCATTCCATTCCTTCCCAAACAAAAATCATGTTGTCTAGGATGTAGTGGGATTTGATGAATCTAGTTTGTTCAAGTTGAATAATTTGAGGGAGAAAATGCCAAATTTTAAGAGGGAGAGCTTTGGTAATGATACTATAGGAGACATTCAACAAAGTGATGGGCCTCTAATTGCAAATCTCTTTAGGATCTCTAGCTCTAGATATGAGTTTAATATTCCCTTTGTTGATGATGCTTCCTAATGAATTAGAATTGTAAGGTTCAAGATAAACCTGAAGAAAATTAGGGCCAATGTCATCCCAAAGTGTCTTGTAGAACTCACAAGGGAATCCATCACATCTAGTGGCTTTGTCATTAGCCATGGATAAGATACCTTCCTTTAAGTCTACAAGAGTAAGCTTTTTCTCACAAAAGGCATACTACTTAGGAGCAAGCCTATTAGGAATAACATCAAGGAAGGCTTGCGGTGCTTGATCACACACAAGAGAGGGGCCCTAAGCCATAAAAACCTATTCATAATGACACACAAAATCTTGGAGAATATTTAGTAGGTCAATGAAAACCTGACGATCTTCTTGGATGTGTTTAATAGCCAAAGTAGAATGACAAGCCCTCAAAGCACTAAAAAATTCCTTTGAAGCCTGATCACCAACCTCCAACCAATGGAGATGGGCTTTCATATGAGCTTCCCTAGTAGTATAACTATCTGTAACCTACTTCTGGTGTTGAAGGTTGGCAAGTTGAACCTAGAGATCCATATCAAAAAAATTTATGGCAAGAGCCTTAGAGGTCATATGCAAATCGAGAGTAGTGGCTTCATAAGATATCCTAAGGTAGATAGCTAGTTTTCTACTATAAATGTGAAGAAATCTCACAACACAAAGGATAGCATCATTCCACCATTTAATCCATCCAAGATGATTTTAGGGTTGAGGCTTAATATTCCAGACACATAGGATGTGAGCAACAGTTGGAAGATGCGACAATAAAGAAGTGTTGAGGTAAAACTAGGTTTTATTTGGGCAAGGCTAAGCTGTCTATCAAGTGATGAAAAAAAGGATGAGGGAGTGGTCTGACAATGTCACATTAGGAAAATGAATGGCGGGAAAGGCATGCTTTTCAGAAAAGGAAAAAAAGGACTGCGTAGAAATCATAGCCCTGTCAAGCCTTTTAAAAACTTTTTCAGGTCCAACTCAAAAATTGGACTAAGTGTGCCAAAATCCATCAAGGCGGTGACAAGTAACATTAGGATCAAAAAGTCCTATTTTTTTCACATGTAAAACTAGGCTTCTAATTCACTAGCTACCCATCTAAAGGGAAGAAGGCCTTCCTTGTCAGAGGCCAGCTCAACCATATTGAAGTCCCCATAAAGAGCCCATGTCATAGGAGGAAAATGATCCACAAACCAATGCCATAGGTGTGAATGTTCAACAACATCACTGGGAGCATAAATGTTAACAATACCAAAAGAATGGTTCTGAAAAGATAGAAAAATCCAAACCACCTTGTGCAAAGGGTCATAACCATGCAAAACAATAGAGGAAATTAAATGAGGGGAGAGAAGAGTAACAATACCACCTTGACCAAATTCATGCTAAGAAGAAAAAATGGCACTATTTGGCCAAATAACATGATAGGCTGAGGTAAGAAGAAACCCAACAACTTTAACTTCCTACAGGCAAAGAACATCAAGATCAAACTAATGCTTGGTATCACACATAGAAAATTTTCTAGGTAGGTCTATTAGCCCCTACACATTCCATGACATACAATTTATGGTAAACCATCTTGCATGTAATCCTCATCCCTAAGAGAGGAGAAACTATTATGAAAAAAAGAGGGAGGCTCAAAAGAGGGGTCATCAATAGCAATGATCCTTCAAAGCTTCTCCCCATTGTCAAAAAACTCATTGCGATCATCTAGGTTGCGAGATCAGCGTAGCTTTTTCTAGGAAATCATCAATGCCACTTTTAGTGTTTGAGTCCAAAGAGGGCATGGATCTAGGGTATGAACACCCATTATCCCCTAGCCTCCAAGGTTTGAAACAAGAGGTGAAGGGAGCAATGGAACTAGGGATTCAATGGGCATCTAGCTTGAGCTATATTTACCATGATCCAATACAATAGAGCTCATCTTAGCCACAACTGAACCTTTCCATTTTTTCTCCATGGTAGTCCATTCATCTTTCATGGTAGTCAAAGTAGGCTTGGCTTTTGAAGTAGAGGGATAGTTACAGTCCAACAAGGGACAATCCCTAATCTTATGCTCAGCTAGCTAGTATCGGTAGCAAGTATTCAGAAGGTTAAGGTAAAGAACCTTCTAAGTAAAGGTGGTACTGCCTATCTATATATCCATTGTATCTTTGAGGTCCTTAGATAGGTCAGCCTCAATGCAAACCCTACATTGGGGATGCATGTTGAAAAACTTGTCTAGTTCAAGTCTAACAACCTTGCCAATGGTTTGTGCACTAGTAGGTAAAAGACCAACAAGGAATGGGAAGCCCAAGGAACTCCACCCAAATGCGTACCTTAAGTTTTTGATCATTAGAAATAAAAAAATCTCATGACCAACACTGGAAAACTAGGAGGGAGCATCTTACAGTCCAGGGGCATCTCACAAAAACATGTTCAGCTTGGCCTACATTGCTGAAGTGAAAAAGAAAAAGCCTTTGTTAAGGCTTTGAATTCCTTCAAGATGAACACCCTAAGGTGTCCAAACCTTGGAAACCCATTCAAAAAGCATGCTTTCACAAGGAGTATGACCCACAAAATACCCAATAAGGGTTTGTTGTTCTAACTAGATGCATGCACTATCAAACTCCTTGGCATTCATCAAGAGAGGAATCAACTTGTGGAACACTTTGGGCATGAACTTGCATGGAGTTTAGTCGATGAAGCCATTATCTCTAGTAGCAGCAGCAACTCTGGCACCAACATCAACTATTGGGCTGAAAAAGGCTGAACTCATTATAAATGAAAATATTCCTATAGTAAATGCGGTATGACAAATAGTGGAAACTAGCAAGGATTTAGATGGAAGTCGTACAAACTCTAGCAGAGCTCATCTTCCACCCTTTTCAATAAAATCATCTTCATATCAAGCCTCCTCCTTTTGATATCTCTTTAATCATAGGATATAAAAAAGTTCATAATTTCATGATAGACTCTGGTGCTAGTACTTCAGTCATGCCTAAGAGAATCGTTGATCAACTAGGTATAAAATACAAGCCTATGGCTAATGGTATTACTCAATTGGATGATAGTTCTTGTAGAATAGTAGGATTATTCTGTCATGTCCCCTTTTCAAATAATTAAAAATAATAATCTTTGCTAAGGCAGGCAGGCCCAAAAAGGCGAAGTTTCAGCAAAAGGGGATAATTTTGGAAGCGAATGGACTAATAAATAAAAATTATTATTAAAATATGTTTTATTAACCCCTCTTGGACGTGAGATAGGGTTATGCCCTCTTTTAAGGGGTTTGGAGGCATTCTGGGCTCATTCCAGAACTTGATTTTTGCTCATTTCTTTGTTATTCTTCAGAGGCTGCCAAACTTGTGGAGAAGGAGACCCAAGAACGGGAGTTTGCAAGTTTCCAAGGAGACCCAAGAATGAGAGTTTGTAGGTTTCTAATAATTCTAAGGATGGGAGTTTGAAGCCATTCCATGTGCATGCTCATGCAGAGTTTTCCTTTGTGCTAAACAGTGCAGATTTGTGAGTTTTCGGGTGTATTTTTTGTAAGAGTTTGGTGTTTCTGGTTGAGTTTTTCATATCAGTTTGGGTTGCTTCTATATATCAGACCTTTAAATGTTAAAATAGAGCTGAAAATATGTATTTGGATATGATTATACTTCTGTGATAGATTATTAAGTTTTTGTGGTGATTTCAGGCTATTTTGTGCTATTTTCGAGAGCCCGATGAGCATTGTTTTTGTCCTCTGTTTGGGAGCTATTGTGTGCATGTTATACAGATCTAGAAATTTCATTTTATAGGATGTTATTCTATTCAAATTTCTGTAAAAATTTCCACTTTCAGATTTATTAATAATAGGTGAAGCTGTGAAGCTTTTGGCACTATTTTCGGCATACCCAATTTGGGGTTTCTTGAAAAATTTGGTGGATCTTTGTGATATTAGTTGTTTGATTTTGAAAATCTGATTAGAGGCATGAAATATCATATAAAATCAGTAAAGGGACATTTTAGTGGTATCAGAGCCATGATCTTGCCAGCCTGAGGGTTTGTAGAAGTTTGCATGTCAGTTTTGACAACTACCCAGATCTTGCATGTCATAATTTATGGTTGCATGTTGCTTCTAATCAGCTGTATGTCAAAATTTATGGTTGCATTCTACTTCTAATCATTTGCATGTTAGTTCTTTGTGAATTTGGTGGTTGCATGTTGCTTCTAATCAGCTGCATGTCAAAATTTATGGTTGCATGCAACTAAGTGAAAGAGAAAAGAGATATTTACAGCGAGAAAAGAATAAAGAAATTTTGATCAAACCTCCAGTTGAAAGTAAAAGTATAAAATCCAAGGAAGGAAAAAGTATGGCTAATCTAGATGAGATGGCAAAGAAATTCTTCCAAGACATCCAAAATACTCAGAAGCAAAAAGTGGATAGTTTGGCAAAAACTAGAGAGGCTTTGCGAATATTGACAGAAAAATTGCAAGGAGTTGCATCTATTAATGAGAAAGGGAGCACTTCAGAGGAGTCAAGAAATCTGAAACTCACACCCTCTCAATCAAAAAAAACTATTTTTCTGCATGTAGATGAGCCACCAGTGCCAAATCCAGCCCTTAATCCCATGGAAGAGGTTACAGGTAACTTGATTGCATTAAGAGCTACTTACAATGGTTTCGATGATGACTTTCGCAATTTAGTTCCTCTTAGAGAATATGTGGATATGATGAACACTTTGATGCCCAAGAAAGAGTACAGAAGGGAGCATGACATAAGTGGAAGAGAGCTCAAAAATAAAATAATCAAGTTTATAGCACCTACTTTTGATGGAACAAATAAAATTTCAGCTAGAGCATGGCTACAAAAATTACAAACCTTCTTCACACTTAACCCCATGAAGGAGAGTGATGCTGTTCAAATTGAAAGTCTACACTTGGAAGATGCAGCCTATGATTGGTGGTATCATGGAATGACTACTCAAGGTCATGATCAGGTAACTACATTTGATGATTTTAGTCAAAGAGTGATTGATAGATTTGACCTCAAGGATGATGATTATGAGGATGTTGTTGTGCATGATGGTGAGATACCTGGTAGAGATGAGTAGACATTAAGCATTCATGAATTTTTTGAGAGAGAGTATCAGGCACAGTTAGATGCTTCACCACATGAGGTTGAGACTGGTAGTACTTCACATGATTTGTCCAGCCAGCTGAAAGTGAACAAAGACAGTATTTTGACTTCATTATCTCATCATGACAGGTATGTGGAGTTAGTTGGTATTGGTCATATTACTCAGGTGAGGAGTTTTCTTGAGTTACCAGCTGATTATAGTTTACGTATATGGACTTGAGATTGTTATATTGGCATTTGGGATTCAGTTGGCTCGAAATCTTTAACACTTTTTGGTAGTAGTGATTGTTTGGGTGCTATCATGGATTTGATTAGCAGATTGCATGGTGTTGTCTTTTCTTGTGCCAGGAGCTTATTCAATGTTGGTATTAGTTTTTATACACCGGTGTTGGGCTTTGTTCATATATCCAGTTGACCATACTTGCTAGAATGTGTTGATGATCTTTCATATTTGGCAGTGTGTACAGATGAGTCCCAGGATCATATTGGCATTGATGACATGCAGGAGGATGCAGTGGGCAGTTGTGAAGACTTAGTTTCCTTCGGTACAGAGGAGTTGGACAGCAGTGCTATAGTTTGTGATACTCCGTATGTTGATATGAGCTTTAGAGTTGATTCACAGGACATGGATGATAATACTCTAGAGACTAGTAACTTTGAGGATACTCCTTTAGACAGTGCATCAGAGGAGGTTTGTAGGAGATAGTCAAGCTAGTGCCATCATGTGTCTAATCAGTCGAGAGTTAGTGACCAAGACATTGCTATCACTTGCCAGCATTTCGATGCTGCTTGTTAGTTGTTAGCAATTTATGGATGGGGTTCTCCTACTAGTGATGAGCAGGAAGGTAGTTATATTTCCTTGATAGAGTTCCACTCTTTATGGGAGGCTATCCAAATTTTGAGACAAGATTATATGCAGTTGGTAGCCGATAGACATTATCTTATGGAGTGGGGTAGTACAACATATGATGCATTGTTGGCCAAGGAAGATGAGGTGAGTGAGCTTACTCAGCAACTTGAGGTGACTTCTGAGATTCTTGAGAGTACACAGTTGACTTTCAAGGAGTCACAGTTTCATTTAGCTAAGGTGACCATGGAGTTAGAGAAACTATAGTCTTTACCTGATTCTATACAATCACAAGCTGTGGTGTTTGGTGATCCGAGGATGTCCATGGCCGAGATTGTCAGAGACAGTGGAGATGGGGATGCATCCATCCTTGATACTAACATTGGCATATCAGGTTCATTCCCACTAGAGTCAGGTTTAGTTGAGTTGGGTGTTGTAGCAGATTGTTGTATGCCTAACATGGTGGTGCCCTCTAGTACTGATGGCATGGAGACAAGAGATGTATCAAAGATCATGTGTGATGTTGGTTAGTTGGCAGTTGGCATGGTTCCTTCTAGTAATACTACTCCCTTGGTGATATCTTCGAAGGTAGTAGTTAGTTCCAACATGGTTAATGATCAATTGCAGTTAGTTTCATCTGGATTACAGTCTGAGCCACTGACTGAGATTGGCGCATTCTATCAGCATTACACTGTGAGGTACGCTCATCAATTTACCTTTGATGACCATGTTGATGAGATGATGATATAGAGATGTACTTTGGTTCCTAGTGCTTATCATCAATTATGGGACAGTTTGATGCCTCAAGATGAGAGTTGTGATGGGCATGACATGGTGATAGGTTTTGTAGTTGACAACTTGATAATATGTGACTTAGAGCAGGAGTCTGGGAGTGATGCTTCAGTGGGTGTTGTTATTGATTCTACTCCTTTGGTTATGACATCTTCTGACTTAGCTAGTGATCAGTCACAGTGGGTTGTATCACTTGTTCATGGTGAGTTGTTGACTGAGGTTGGTTTTTTTAATCAACATTATATTGCAGGGTATGTACATCAGTTAGCATTTGATCCTTGTTTTGAGGAGTTGATGGCAGGCAAATTTGGTTTGGGTTCCATTTCTTACTCTTTATCTTGTCATGTCTTTTCACCATTAGCAGTGCATGGGAGTTATGGTTATGAGATAGTGGCTGGTGATTTGCAAAGTTGTGTTGACTGCAGGAGTTGTACAGTGTGTGGATACTCCATACTTGGTATAGTTTCATTCGAGAGCATTCACCATTGTTGCAGAGTTGGATTGTACATTCCGTATAGGCCAGTGGGATGCATTGATGGTATTTACTGTGTTGGTAGTTTGATTTGTCCACTTTACTTGGGTTTTGATGTTCTAAGAGTTTGTGTCTCATGGGTTTCTAACTATGGTAGTGGTGATTTTGGAGTTTGGTTGAGCTATAATTGTCAGTTTGATTATGGATTCCTCTTTGTCATATTGCAGAGGATATTGCAGGAGCCTGTGTTAATTGGCAATAGTATAGTTCATGACTACATTTGGGATCCAGGTGGATTGATTGTTTTATTGTTTAGCCATTTCTTGAGGACAAGAAATATTTGGGAGGGGAGGACTTGTCATGTCCCCTTTTCAAATAATTAAAAATAATAATCTTTGCTAAGGAAGGCGGGCCCAAAAAGGCGAAGTTTCAGCAAAAGGGGATAATTTTGGAAGCGAATGGACTAATAAATAAAAATTATTATTAAAATATGTTTTATTAACCCCTCTTGGACATGAGTTAGGGTTATGCCCTCTTTTAAGGGGTTTGGAGGCATTCTGGGCTCATTCCAAAACTTGATTTTTGCTCATTTCTTTGTTATTCTTCAGAGGCTGCCAAACCTGTGGAGAAGGAGACCCAAGAACGAGAGTTTGCAGGTTTCCAAGGAGACCCAAGAATGGGAGTTTTTAGGTTTATAGGAAGGCTAAGGATGGGAGTTTGAAGCCATTCGATGTGCATGCTCATGCAGAGTTTGCCTTTGTGCTGAACAGTGCAGATTTGTGAGTTTTCAGGTGTATTTTTTGTAAGAGTTTAGTGTTTCCGGTTGAGTATTTCATATCAGTTTGGGTTGCTGCTGTATATCAGACTTTTAAATGTTAAAATAGAGATAAAAATATGTATTTGGATATGAGTATACTTATGTGATAGATTATTAAGTTTTTGTGGTGATTCCGGGCTATTTTGTGCTATTTTCGAGACCCCAATGAGCATTTTTTTTGTCCTCCGTTTGGGAGCTATTGTGTGCATGTTATATAGCTCTGGAAATTTCATTTTATAGGCTGTTATTATGTTCAAATTTATATAAAAATTTCCACTTTCATATTTATTAATAATAGGTGAAGCTGTGAAGCTTTTGGCACTATTTTCGGCATACCCGATTTGGGGTTTCTTGAGAAATTTGGTGGATCTTTGTGATATTAGTTGTATGATTTTGAAAATCTGATTAGAGGCATGAAATATCATATAAAATCAGTAAAGGGAAATTTCATATTCAAATATTTAGAAGTGACCCTACATGCATTTCCTAGGTACACTATATTGTAGGGTATAACTATTATAGATTTCCCTACACACTATTCCATTTTCTTATCCATAGATTTCACTGCTAAAATCAGTGTTGTGTGTATTGCTACTGATTGGTCCTAGAGGTTCTTCAAGTCTAGAAATGGCACAAAGACCCTCATCATGGTAGAAGCATTCAATATTAATTATGTTAAGCCTTACATGGTTTACCCTATAGGCATGAATTGTACTCTCTTTTATAGGGAGGAAGACCATTTGGATCCATTAAAGCACATGGATGAAGCTAAACTAAGGGTCTATGTTATCCATGAACAAGATGTTATCATGCCAAATCTAATCCAAGGAATGAAGGGGTAGTTGGGGTAGAAGATTTTGTTAGTGCATGAAAAGGATGAGATGGAAAATGCTCTTTTTAATGAGCTCCCTAAGCTTACAATTGAAAATGAGGAGGTTCTACTCAAGTCAACACTAGCTGAATTCTTTGAGCAACAAGAATAAATAGACAAACTAGAGGAAATATGGTTCTCTCAAGGATTTTTATGATGATATTTTTGTCTTCAAAGACATAGAAGATGCTTTATTTCATCAAGGTAAGAGATATGAATACAAGGGCGAGCCACCTTGTGTGTTAGATTGTAGTGGAGTGTGATATTATAGTCAACCACGTAATGGTGAGAGGATGATGCTTGAACATGTGAAGCAGTCCAAGGTAAAGAAGAAGAGAAGCTACTTCAACAAGCTAGTCAATGGTTTTGTTTGATTTATTTTCTCTAAAGTTCCTATACATAGTAGATTAGGTGTTTTTTAAGTTTTTCTCTATTTTCAAGAAGTGCATGAGCACAAGCTATTTCTCTAGACATAATAGAGTTTTTGAAGTTTTTTTTAGTTGTAGTAGAAGCAAAGTTTGTTGGCTTCAAATAGTGTAAAGGTTTACTTTTTTGTGACTCCAACCTAATAGATTGCTCAAAGATCATTGGTCCATGCTTAGTAGGCAAACATCCCCTCTGAGTCACCAGAAATGTTCACCATTTTTGCCCCCTTCCTAAAAATCCAATTTATCTAGGGCAACAAGCCATGGTCATGTTCATTTGATTATTATTCATAATTTCCATGTAGACCAATAAGGATATGAAAAAATCTTGACTTTTTCTTCTATTTGTAAGCCCTCACATTTTTCATATCAAATGAAGCATTATGCCTGCAATGATGCAATCTTTCCTTCCTTGCATGATCATAGGCAGTTAAAGCCTAAGTTTTTTCCAGTTGTGACCACATGAAACTTACCCCACAGTCATTTAGATTCATTCCTTGTTCGCTTAGTCACAAGTGGTTAAGCTTAACCTAGAGTAAGGGTTGTGAAGCTGTGAAATGCCTTTGGTCACTTTGTCTAAGGGTTAAATGCTAAACCTCAGGTTTAAGTTGCAAATGGGCGAAGAGATGACACCTAGCTTTGTGGGCCCTCTCCTATTTATGAGAAATGTAAATCTATGATTTTTCGTAGCTTTTAGATCAGATACAAATCAAGGGTTGTCTCTTTCTTTCTTTATGGAGATGCATGAAGTTTAATCAAAGTGAGATAGTGACACAGTGGTGCATGTAAATGGTGGGGCCAAGTGCATAGAGAATCCTTCATCACACAGCTACATGAGGTTAAGGGTTAATCACCTTGTTCAGTCATTCACAGTGTTTAGAATAAGGTTAAGACTTCAAGTTGCAACTTGGAAAAAACATAATGAGTCACGTTGTCAAAATGATTAATGGAAGAAAATCATTTGGTAATTATGAAACAATGATCATAGTTGCAAATGGTTTTCACATGGTCACGAGGATCTAAGCCACAATCAAGTTTCAAGTGGTGACCGTGCAAAAGGCAACAATGGTAGTTAAGTTTTAGTAGTCATAGTGTCATAGAAATTTTATGCCACCCTTAGTCTTAAGGCGCGACTAGGTGAAAGTTGTCAAGAATACCTAACATAATGCTTGTTCAGCTGGTAGCTGATTTTAAATGCTAAGGCATAGATAGACTATGAAGCGATGATCATAATAGTCACTGGGTCACTGTAGTTAAGGGAATAAATTAAAAACAAGCTACAAAGTAGTGATCTGGCATAGATAGGGGTAGTCATGATTTCGCAGGGCCATGCAGTTAAAGAGGATTTCAAGTTACACAATCACAAACAAGAAAAGGTGGTTAATGGGTCAACATGTGATGGAAACTAGATTTGATGGCACAATGCTGAAATATTATTGGGCTACGTAGTGAGATTACTTATTCAAATGCTAACACAACTTACTTGGCGTGGTTGTAGACACAAAAACAAGAATCTCTTTAATGGTGAACAGTTCCTTGATTTCTTATAGAAACTTTTTTGAGTTTTCTCCATGCCTATTCAATACAATTACTTTCCTCTGCCACTCTGTTTATCCATCTACCCAGTTTGATTGGCTATGGATGTAATTTTCATCTTCTTAGGGCTCAAATTTGAATGTAGGATCAAATTTCCTATATCTAGATGTGTACCTTGAATAGATCTTCCCTAGATTCACACTAAATGTTCTTTGAGATTTTAATGATAGTAGTTGAATTTTAGCTTAAGGAAAAAGTTTCTCAATTATGCTTGAACTATAAAAGCAAGTTTTGTAAACCCTCCAATGGTTAGTCTTTTTTTCTTTGATTCTATAGTAGTTGTATCGTATGCTCTTGCTGAATACACTTGATTAATTTTGTATTATCTTTAATGTTACAAAAAATGTCATATCATTGCTAGCCAATGCATGTTGAGCTCACTCAAGCATTGAAGATAGTTTCTCATGTCTACTGAGCATTCTAGAGTTTTCCTAGTTCAGAAGATAGTATATACCAAGTTCGCTCAGGCATCAAAGGAATGTCTACAAAAGTTGAGTGTTAGCTGAGCTCACTCGATTAATGAAGGAAATGTTGGATGGAATCAATGTTAACTGAGCTCACTTAGTTACCAAATGAACTTTGAGAATATGTAGTGTTGGCCAAGTTCACTTGGTTAACATAGGAAAATCATTTTTGAGTTAGTTCATACCAAGTAAGGTCAGCTAATGAACAATTTTCTTGTTTTGGCATATTGAGTTCAATTGATTTGTCTGTTGGCTCTAGCTGATTGAGAAGATGAATATCAATTATTCTAAGTTATATTCAAGCTGAATTGAAAAAATGAAAGATATAAATATAATTTCAACTTGATGATTAGAAAGTGTGATAGTAGAACATAATTGAAAGATTTGATGATGCCAAGAGGAAAAAAATTGGAAGGATAAGAAAAATATCCTTGTTGAGATGCAAAGATACATTCGATCAAGAAGGATCAAGTATACAAGCTATAATTGAGATCTATAATCAGAAATTTAGTTACATTAGGAATCAGGTCATCTCATTGTTACTCTCTTACCATTGTAGTAGTGATCTAAATCTCTTAATAGAGCTGGCTTAACAACTATTTGTAAATCTTTTGAAAAGGTGGCATTTCTATTGAATTGTCTAAAGACCTCTAACAAGGACACTCCTAATAGGGTGATTAAATCCTCTAATAGGGCCACACCTAACAATGTGTTTGGTAATATTTAATAGGGTTGGTTTCTAACTGGGCTTACTTCAGAAGAGTGAAAATCAGTAACTAGTTGCAATTGGTGGTTTTTCCCAAATTGGGTTTCCACATTAAATCTTTCTATCAAGTGTGTTCATGCTATTTATTTTATTTGTTTGAAACTAAGTTAAAGTAATATTAATCACATATAATATGTTAAATATTTTCATGTTATGCATTTTTAAAGCTATTTCAGTATTTTCTGAGTTCCAATAGAGTTGAGTTTTCATAGAGTTTGTTTTGTCCTAACTTGTAAGGGATATGGGAATTATTTTGTAGTAACTGATTCACCCCTCCCCTCTTAGTTACTCCTCTTATATTTCTAATAATTTGCATCTTAGTGTTTGGTGCTTGTAGAGAAGATTTTAAGGATCAAAGCTAAAGATCAAGATGTCTTACAGAAGAGAGATTACCAAGTTGAACCGAGACCACTTTGTAGTATGGCAAGGACTTATGAGGTTACATCTAGCAACTATTGATGATTCAAGTTGTAAGTATCTTGATAATGAATACAAGACTCCTACTGGAACATTATTAGTTGAAGATATTGTTGAAAAGAAAAATCATAACATCATGATGATTGATATTGCTTCTGCTCTTAATTATGCTAAATTTGATTAAGTCAAAAGTTGTACTATAGGTTATGATATTTGGATTAAACTGAAAGAAATCTATGGAGGAGATGATAATGTAAGAAGAGATAAAGCTAAAAGTATTAGAGGATAATTTGATTAGATGAAGATGAGAGAAGATGAAAACATTAAAAAATATGTTGATAGAATTAAAGCAAGCGTGAGCGCAATCAAAGCATTTGGAGGATACATTGAGGAAAAAATAGTTGTGAGCAAGGTATTCCAAACCCTTCTTCCTATCTATGCAATTAGAGTGTCTTCTATTCAAGAGATGAAATGTGATCCAAATAGAAAAATAACTTTGGATTCTCTAGTTGGAAGATTGATAGCTTTTGAGTTGGATAACTATGATAACTATGTCCCTAGCTCCAAAGGTATTGAGTCTACATTTGGAGCCAAAATTTCACTCAACAAAAGTAGTAAGAAATCAAATGCCAATCAATCAAGAAGTGAAGAAGAAGAAGAAATTTTAGACAATGATCTTGAAGTTGTTGAATCCCTACTTGCAAAGAAATATTCCAAAGGCAAAGGAAAGTACAAAGGTAAGATACCTATAATCTATTTTTCTTGTGAAGAAGTTGGTCACATTGCTACAAGGTGCCCAAACAAAAAAGACAAGGATGAAAAGAAAAGAAATAAGTACAAAGGCAAGAAGGAATTCAAAAAATACAAGGACTACAAGGAGAAAGGTAAGAAATCTTGTTTTATGGCTAAAGGTTCTGATAGCAATGAAGATGAAATGGTATATATTGCTGTAAAAGTTGAATTTGATGATGAAGGAGATAAAATGGAACTTATCTCTCATGTTAGCAAAAATGACACATGGATTATTGATAGTGGCTACTCACATCATATGACTAGAGACAAAGCAAAGTTTGAGCACATGGAACATTATGATAGTGGTAGTGTCAGATTTGAAAACAATGAACCCTGATGCATAAAAGGAAAATGATGTATCTCATTAATCAATGAACTTAGATGTGACAATGCTTATTGGATTGAAGGATTAAAACATTATATATTGAGTTTGGTATAGTTGAATAACATTGGATTCAAGGTAGAATTTATGAATGGGAAGGCCAACTTGCTGAATGGAAAAGGAAATCTAGTTGGATTTGACAAACAAACAAAAGGTAATCTATCCTATCTTGATCTCAATGAAAGTTTATGTTTCATTTCTTAAGTAGAATAAAGATGGTTATGGCACAAAAGATTATGTCATATAAACTTTGATAACCTGGTCAAGATAATCAAATGTAGAAGAGTAAGAGATATTGCTAGCTTGAGGAAACCTGATATGAGTCTATGCAAAAATTGTTGAATTGGTAAGATGGGAAAAACTAGTTTCAAAAGCAAGAACTATCATTTTGAGGAAGTATTAGAGCTTGCACATACATACTTATGTGGAACTATTGGTATATAAAGTTACAGTGGAGATAAGTTTTTCATTCTTTTTGTTTATGACTATTCTAGAATGATGATTGTAATGTATCTACGAGAAAAATCTGAAGCTTTTCAAAAATTCAAGTGGTATCTGGCAAGAGTAGAAAAAGAAACTAGAAAGAAGCTGAAATGTTTGAGATCAAATAGAGGTGGTGTATTCCTTTCCAATGAATTCAATAAATTTTGTATTGAAAAAGGAATTAAGAGATAGATATCAACCTCTGGTACACCTTAGTAGAATGGTATATCTCAAAGAAGGAACAAATCCATCATTGATTGTGCAAGAATATTGATGGTAGAAAAGAATGTTACAATAAAATATTGGAAGGAATAAATCAGTATTGCAATGCATACCTTAAATACAATATAGTTTAAGAAAGAATCAAATCAAACTCCTTATGAGCTATGGTATGGTTACAAACCTAATGTAAGTTACTTGAAAGTATTTGGCAGAAAATGTTATATCTTAAAAGAATCTAGAAAAAGTAAATTTGATGTCAAAGGTGATGAAGGCATATTCCTAGGATACTCCTACAAAAGTAAATAATACAAATGTTTGAATTTATCTTCTTATAAAATCATAGAAAGTGGACATGTGAGAATTGATGAGTTTGCTGAAAAGAGTGAAGAAGAAAGCAACAAAGAGCTCGAGGATTATAGAAGATTTTTTTTACTATGAACCTGATACTCTGCCAAATCTATCTAGAAGAAAGGAGGCCTCACCTTTCGAGTCCCCAAAATCTCCAAAAGTTACCAAGTTGCAATTAGTGCAACTTGAGTCATAATCTGAAGGACCCGAGTCACAATCAGAAGCTACTGAGTTGTTACTAGAGCAAACTGAGTTTGATGGACCCGAGTCACTAACAGTGGGACCCAAGCTTATCACATAAGATCATGAAGAAATCTATGAAACAAAATCCAAATCCAAAGTACCTGTGATAGCAAGATATGTTAGAAGGCATCATGTAATGACAAATTTATTGGAGACAAATCAGATGGAATAGTGACTAAAAACAAATTGAAAGGTACATGTTTACTTGCTGAATTTGAACCTAGAAATATCAAAGATGCTTTGGATAATGAAAGTTGGATTGAAGCAATGAATGAAGAAATAGAATAGATAGAGAAGAACAAAACTTGGACTCTTGTTCCTAGACCCAAAGATAAAAATGTAATTGGCACAAAGTGGGTATTCAGAAATAAACTAAATGAAGATGGAGAAGTCTCCAGATACAAAGCAAGGTTAGTATGTAAAGGTTATTCTCAAGAAGAAGGTATTTGATTATGGTGAAACTTTTGCTCCTATTGCAAGATTAGAATGTGTTAGAACTTTACTAGCATATGCAACACACAGAGGATTTAAGGTTATCAAATGGATGTAAAATCTACATTCTTGAATGAAATTCTTGATGAGGAAGTCTATGTAGAACAACCCGAAGGTTTTGTAGATCCTAGCAAAAGAGACATGGTTTGAAAATTACACAAAGCATTATATGGTCTCAAGCAAGCTCCTAGATCTTGGTATGAAAGACTTCATAACTACTTGGTACAGATTGGTTTTCAAAGAACAAATGATAAGAGTAGTTTGTATATCAAAGAAGGACCAAACAAGAAGATTATATTGGCAAAAATATTCATTGATGAAACTTTATTCATAGGAAATGATGACTTATGCAAGGCATTTTTAGAAGAAACAAGTAAATAATTTGAGATGTCTATGTTTAGAGAGATAAAATTCTTTGTTGGATTGTAGTTCCAATAGAAGAAAGATGGTATCTACATTACTCAATCTAAATATATCAAGGAGATACTAAAAAAATTTGGAATGGAAGATTCAAGACCAATTGGAACCCCTATGTCTACTGGACATAATCTTTCCTAAAATGATGATTCCATAGAGGTGGATTAGACCACATAAAGATCAAAAATTGGAAAATTGAAGTATGTAGTACATACAAGGCCTGATATTGCATTAGCAATCAGTATGGTGGCAAGATTTTCAACAAATCCCAAAGAAAATCACATGATGGCAATTAAAAGAATCATGATATATCTTAAAGGTACTAACTTAGACTATGGTTTATGGTACAAAATAGGAGGCAATTTGGATTTATAAGTATTTACAGATGTTGATTAGGTAGGAAGTATTGATGACATAAAGAGTATTAGTGGTGGAACATTCTTTCTTGATAAAAGACTAGTGTCTTGGACAAGCAAGAAAAAAAATTGTATTTCTTTGTCCACAGTAGAGGTAGAATATATGGCAACAATAGTTAATTATTCTAATATTGTTTGGTTCAAACAACTATTGGCAGGTATGAAAATAGAGATCAAGGATCGAGTGGTTATATACCAGTGATAACACTAGTGCAATTAATATATCAAAGAATCTAGTGATGCATACCAAAACAAAACACTTTGCTATAAAATAACATTTTTTGAGAAAATTGGTACAAGATAAAGAAGTCAAATTGGAATATGTAAACACTAAAGAACAAATAGCATACATATTCACCAAGCCATTACCTAAGGATGCATTTATGTATCTAAGAAGTAAGCTAAGGGTTATTCCCCTATCTAAAGCTTGTTCGATGAAGCTTAGCCATGCATCAATAAGAGCATGTTAAAGATCAATCAGTTGGTACAGTATTGACAAAAGGCATATTGCAAATGAATCAATACATATGGTACATTGATATTCACTGAATATTGTCTTTGGCATGATATGTCAAAGAGGGAGAAGTTTGCTGCCATATCTAATAGAAATTTTATAAAGATAAAGAGAAAGAGATGTCAAAAAGGGAGAATGAAATTGGTCTAATATCATAAGAAAAAGTTTGCTATTAGAAGTAGATGTTCAAGATAGAAGTTTTCTAATAGAGGGAGAAGCTAAAGGTAAAAGGAGTTCACACCGAGGATGAGAATCATAATGAAACTAAGGATATGTTCCTTACTTTATTCTTGCTCTTAAAATTTCATTGCATTATGACATGTTGTGTTTCCATCACTACAAAAGAGGGAGATTGCTAAATACAATTGATTAATTATGTATTGTCTTTGATGTTACAAAAAATGTCATATCATTACCAGCTAGTGTTTGTTGATCTCATTCGAGCATTGAAGACAATTTCTTGTGTCTGCCAATTATTCTAGAGTTTCCCTAGTTCAAAAGATATTGTCTACTAAGTTCACTTGGGCATCAAAGGAAAGTTTGTGAAAGTTGAGTGTTAACTGAGCTCACTTGGTTCATGAAGGAAACGTTGGATGGAACCAGTGTTAACTAATCTCACTTAGTTACCAAATGAACTTTGTGAATATGTAGTGTTGACTGTGATCACTTGGTTAACACAAGAAAATCATTTCTAAGTTAGTGTCTACTAAGAAGGGTTTGTTAACGAAGGATTTTATTGCTTTGGCATATTGAGTTCAATTGATTTGTTTGTTGGTTCTAGCTAGCTGAGAAGATGAATATTAATTATTATAAGTTATATTCAAGCTAACTTGACAATATGAAAGATATAAATATAAGGTCAAGTTGAGGATTAGAAAGTATGATAGTGGAACATAATTGAAAGATTTGATGATGCCAAGAGGAAGAAAATGATAAGGATAAGCAAAATATCCTTGTTGAGATGCAAAGTTAATTCAAAAAAGAAGGATCAAGTATACAAGCCAAAATTGAGATCTATAATCAAATTCAGTTGCATCAGGAATTAGGTCATCTCATTGTTACTCTATAACCATTGTAGTAGTGATCTAAATCTCTTAATAGAGTTGGCTTAACAATTGTTTGTAAATCCTCTGACAAGGTGGCATTTCTATTGAATTGTCTAAAGACCTCTAACAAGGCCACTCCTAATAGGGTGATTAAATCCTTTACTAGGGTCAAACCTAACAGTGTGTTTTGTAACCTTTAATAGGGTTGGCTTCTAATAGGGCTCACTTCAGAAGAGTGAAAATCAGTAACTAGTTGCAAATGGTGGTTTTTCCCAAATTGGGTTCCCATGTTAAATCCTGCTATCAAGTGTGTTCATGCTATTTCTTTTATGTGTTTGCAACTAAGTTAAAGTAATATTAATCATAGATAATATCTTAAATATATTCATATTATGCATTTGCTGAGCTATTTCAGTATTTACCGAGTTAGAACATTTTCTTGTCTGTTTACCAAGTTCCAACAAAGTTGAGTTTTCATAGAGTTTGTTTTGTACTAACATGTAAGGGATTTGGGAATTATTTTGTAGTAACTAATTCACCCCTCCCCTCTCAGTTACTCCTCTTATATTTCCAACAAATTTTCTACTGTAATTTTCTTTTTCCTAAGAATGAATATATCTCTCTATTGTACCTCATTCTCCCATTAATATAAGTGTAAAACCTTCTTTCCTTTGTTAGTGTATTGCTTCCATTCTTCAATCTGCATGACTATATCTATTTGGCCTTGAATGATATAGAGTGAAGTTCCTTCCTTATAGCATCCCTTTGGTTCTTGATCTGCATGTGATTGTTGAACTAAGGCAAAGGTTGAATCAGTGTATTTTGAGAATGTATTGGTGAATAGTGCATTTTTAGGCAAAGATAAGAATGAAAAAACTATTCTGATAGTAAGGAAGCCAACCTTCTCGAGAGACTTGATCTCTAATTGCAAAGCCACACACTTTTCAGATTGTTTCCATGTTACACAAGGTTGCCTTTAGATAAAAACTTTAAGCAAGGTTGCAAACTTTTGTGTCAACATTTACCCTAGAGTCTTTTTTTAGAGTTATCATATAAGTTATCCTCTTCAACATTGTTAGATTCACCCTCCTTTAGAAGCACATCTAAAATCCTTTCCTAGTTACATCTTGATCCATATTCTCTATCACATTATATCTTTGGTATCATCATCCTAGTTACCACATATCTTATATCTCGCATCCACATAGAATTATAAATATCCCTTGGCTAACACACTTTTCCAAGGTAATTTATCTCATCATTTGTGTCACTCATCACCTTGATCAAAAGGTTGGGCTCCACACTTGACATCTACCATCATCCTACAACTCCTACATAGATCACATTATATCCACATTTGATACAAAGATAATCCTCATAGTCCTCTAGGTATCACATCCTTAGAATAATCCTCCACCATCAAACTATCTTCCAACATTGGTCACCACCTTTAACCTCTTTAAAAAATTGTGAATTTTAGAAAGATCATAAACTTTGTGTCCCAGGTTGCACCCACTATCATATTGTCTTGTTGTACCCCACATCTAGGTTATAGTGGAATTTTATACCGCAAACCACACATCTCAGTAAAAGGAAGAAAAAAGAAACTGCTCCATATCCTCTTGGCACAAGAACTAGCGCACGTCTCAATCCTTAGAAAACAATAAACATCTAGGACCCAACATCCAAAGATCCATAACCCAATACCAAAAACATCATGACTTTGCAACATATAGATTCTTCCTTAGAGGCATTTATGGGTTGCCTTGGGAATGCATCATTTATCAGTGCCATCATTTCAAAGTATAAATATACCATCAAGGCCCATTTTCAAAGAGAAGAGATTGGAGGTTTTGACTTCAAGAAAATGCCACAATCTAGAACTATTACAGATCCCACTCATCCTATTCCAATGATGATGAGATTCTTATTAACCATGATTCGTATGTTGAAAGCCTTAGAAATCCTACTCCAGACATCCTCCAAATTCCAAAAATTCCTCCAAATTATCCCATTATGCTTCCATGCATACCCACTAGAACTCCTTATCCTAAATTTGATAAGGGAAATCCATATTTGTATTCATTGACATGTCCTTCCTATATCGCACCCATGTATCCTTCGAATACACCATTCATGTCTCCATCTTCCTCCATAGCTATATCCCAATCTCCACCTTTCCATAATAATGCTAGTATCTATATTCCTAGTCTAAATCCACCACCTTCATATCCTCCAATCCATTTTCCAAATCCTCAACTCAATCATAGTTATTGATCTCTATCAACCTGACTTGTCTACTCTTTTAAATCCAATTCCATCCACTCTATCCTTCATAAATCCTCCACTTTGTATTAATCTACCATATTCCATTCCATCCTATGTAACTCCAAACCCCCTTTCAAAAATAACCTACACCCCTCAATTCAATTCATATTCCATAACCCAATCTATCACACATCCTCCAATAGAAAGAAAACTACCCAACACCAATAACCTAGTAATGCTTCCTCTCAGAGGTGGCCAAACCATTCCACCACCCCAACACCAAAAGATAAGGGCATTCTCTTATGTCCACTATCTAGACATGTCATCTTATATATCCATTTCTAAACCTACACTAATTCAGCCAAGCCTATAAAATGTCACCCCACCTTTATGTATCTTTCCACCATCTCCTTCTGCCAATTCTCCACCTCAAAATCTAACACCCCAGTCTCCAAGGAAATTTACAAGCAATCCAATAGAGAATACATCTCCTAAATTTTATAAGTCATTTCATCTAATTCCATCATGGGGTGAACCCACAATAGTGGATAGTTAATGTTTTGGTATTGTTTAGAAAGTAATGATACAAAGGCCAGTTGGATAGTGAGTTTGTTAGGATTTACAAAGTCTCCAAACAATAACTAATATGTATCGAGTGTATTTCATTGGCTCCTAACAGAGTCCATCCTTTTGCAAGGAACTTATATATTAGTACATCATATTGTGGGTACCATCCCAACTAAGGTTTTTCCTTTGATCAAAGGTTTTCCTAGTTAACAAATATGGTGTCATTGTGTATGGTTATCTTCTTGTGGTTTTTACACTTGTTGATTACATGTTTCAGATTTGATAAGGTTAATAAAAGTTGTTTTGATTGCACAACCAATTCTCCCTCCCCTATCAATTATCTTGGTGGACTTTACTTTCTAAAAAAATGTTCTACATTTATTTACAAATATAAAATTAAGAAATTCGAGTTTTTAAGGTATTGAGGGAATGAAGAGACCTTGAGACAAGGAATGTAAAACACAAAAAATGTTGATCTGGGTCACTATTGTGAACCTAATACCAATTTTTCTCTAGCAAACCATTTGGCATGAATGTAATCTAGTATGTTCCCATGTTGAAATCTTTTCTTGTTCTACTTAGATCTTCTTCTTTTTTCTTATGTAAAGCAACAAAGAAAGATAAAGTAGAGACACCAAGGATGGAAATGAAGAGTAGTTTCTTTTTTCCATGTAAAAAAATAGTACAACAAACTCTTGATGTTCCCTACAATATAAAAATTATGTTAGGAGAACTTTTTTAGCAAAAACAAAAATTATTGATTCGCACTAAAAATTTTCCATTCAATAATCGAATCAAAATGGTACATATTTTTATCGTCAAAATCAATATTTAATAACTTGTACATTTTTATTGTTTATATAAAATTGCAATCATGGCCTTTTCCTCACTATCATTGCTAAACATAAGAACTCCATGATATGATTTTGATAATGATAACTAAGCAAAACAAAACAAATTCATGAATAATATAAAAAATCATGTTTTATTGATATTTTAGAATACAGTGGGAAAAAAAGAAAGCTTCTATTTCTTATTTTAGAATGGTTTGTTAATTTTAAGGAATTAAGAAAAAAATGCAACAAGACTCAAGAATTTAAGTTTCCAACAAATCTTTAAAAAATTAGAAAATTTTGAAAAAAAGAAATGGTAAGTTTCTATTTTTCCATTATGAGAAAAAAAATTGTTAGTAAAAAGGGACTCTCAATTTTTTGGTAGAAAATTTATTTAGGCCTATCGACTTAAATTAATAATATATGCTAAAAATCTCGCTTCCTATAATAAACTTATGTAAGACTTATTTAGAAGTCGATGGAAGGAGTCATATACAAACTTAAGTAGCATAGCCCAAACATTACAGAAAATCCAAACCATATAAGTCCAATGTGATTATCTATATGATATTTAATTTTAAGCGTAGTTATGTCAAGATCTACTTCTTTAAAAATTTAAATTTCTTATTAATATATTTTTAACAATAAATAATTGTATGTATAGGGTTTCATCTCATGCTATTTCTTGAAGATAAACAAGTGGATCTCTTATCCTAATAGTGACCCAACGAACAATTCTAGAGGCCTTTGTTTCATAACATACGAGTTGTAAATGGCCTTGTCTATGTGAATATTTAACTATTCATAAAAAATAAATATAATGTTGAACATATTTTTCTCAACATGTCTCTTACCAAATTGTCAAATGATCTACCAATATATTTATAATAGTGAACATCTTTTTCTTAATATGTTTTGTAACAAATTATCAAACATGGTCCCTAACATAGGCAAGAGCCTATAACACAATGGTAAATTGTGAGCCTCTCATCTTGGAAGGATTGGATTTGAATATATTTGAGCTTAATAAATAATAATAATTAATCACAATACTTAATAATCAATCTTCAATTTGACACATATCTAACTATTTTTTAAGCTAACATACATCTACATACTTAGAATTTCTAAATATCTTAATGATTGACATTTCTTGAAATATTAAAGTTAATTTAATTAAGATATCTATATTGATTGAATTTAAATAATTAATAATAATAAAAAATAAAAAATATATTTGAATTAATAATGAAAATGCATAATAATACCAAACACATTATAGACAAAAATCAAAACATTATTGACATAGATTCAACATCAACTATAAAATAATAATCAACTACATGGAATAATTCCACGATGAAAAATTAGAAGACAAAGACACCAAAGTAAACTAATTAAATTATAAAATAATAATCTCCAAATTAATCAATACTATAATGAAATTTATATAATGATTATAAATGAGTATTACTAAACTAAATGAAGCATTTATTATCATTGGCATGTTAATAGTTGAGATTTTTTATTTAAACAAATCTCTAAAATGATTCATTATGACAAATAGGTGAATTCTACATGATCCACTCACGCATACTCACTTAGCTCATTCATAATCACTTAGAGTATTATTATATCTTTCCACTCACTCATACTCACTTAACTCATTCATAATCACTTAATATTATTATTATATCTTTCCATATGAAGTGGATTTACTTCAGATTATAGATGATCTATACCGGAAATTGGATATTGATTGGAATAGTAAAATTATATGATATTTATTTGGTTGGAAAGATTATATATATGTGGAGAATAGTTGTTAATGGAGAGATAAAGAGGAAGGGAGTGGAAAGGGGAGAAAACTTAGAGGAGAGAGAAAAGGGGAATGAAAAGATATATAAGGTGATAGATATAATGTTAGGGATAGGGAGAGTGTGTGAGTTAGAGAGACATATCAAAAGAGAAATAGAGAGATATAGATTCATAAATACATTACAATATGGTCATTTTTTATATATTATCTTCTTCGGAATTGTTTCTCAAAACTTGAAATATTTCTCAAATTCTCATGGTTAATTCGACTCTAGCAATCAACAATGAAGTCAAGAGCCAAGGCCGAAAAGGGATGAAGAAAGGACAGAGTGAATATAAACAATGTCTCTAAATTTGTCAAGGTTGGCCTTAAATTTTCTATGGGAAGTATAGCCAAATATCTAAAAAGGATTGATCTTCTAAGAGAGATGGATCTCATGTCCCTATTTTCATTGTTGTTGGAGTACTTGGTGGAATGATGAAGAATCCATGAAATTTCTTGGCAAAGCGAGCATTGCTCATGGTAGTGTTCTATCAAACATTTGCTAGGAATTTTTTGGCTCGTTTGATTATTCATGATTTCTTGATTTTCATTTGTGTCCTCATGGAACATATTAATAAGCACAATAATATCATCATTTTATATATTGCACCATTGGCGTAATCTTTGCACCCGTCAAAGGTGCAAATGATAGCATATTTAAGAGCTTTGGCATTGACAATGATGATGGAAGAAGAGTTGATGACAAAAAAACATTTATGTTTATGTTTTGTAGAATATTTTTTAGTATTATGACATGCATATAAGAGATAAACCATTGTCTCTCTTTTTCCAACAAAAAGTTGAATATGTGATAGTTATAACATGGATAACATGTTGCAGTATGAATGAATAATATTATTTGATTCAATATAAGAGAAGGAAAGATGAAAACAATATTATTGATCAAAAGAAAAGTCAACACATTGATATGAGAAGTTATTTAATAAAAGAGTTCGTAAAAAATAAAGAAATAAGTTTGAAATTTAGATAAATTATTATTTGTGTGATTGATATTCTTAAGAATCCATACAAGACATAAATTATTATTTGTTGAATCTCACCTTTTTACTGTTGAAAATCAAACACATACACTTCACGTTTTCAACTTTAAAAAATATATATATATATATTAAAATTAATAAGAAATTGTTTAACATACATAGAGATTGATAGATGGAATATACATTCTATTTATAAATGTAGATAAAACTACCATTTATATATTTTTAGAAATATTATTTAAACAATTTACAAATTGATAAAATATAAGCATGTGTCAATAAGTTTGACTAACAAAAACTAGACTATTGAATTTTGATAACAATATCACATTATAAATTATTATCAGCAGAAAAATATTTCTGTCAATTAACCAACACTAAGTCTTTTAATTATTTAAGTCAATGGTACCCTAAATAGACAAGGTTTCGGGTAACCAGAACTGTTCCACAGCAATTAACATTTTGCAATCGTTTCATCATCCTGCAAAAAAGATTAAGCCGTTCATATTGCGGATCAAATTCGATTCAGTCCCTGCTGCTTCACTGTCATTACAAAATCCAGCATCAACAGACGCAAAATAAGCCTGTGAATTGAGGAGCTCCGCTTTAATGGCTGCCAGTTGCAATTTAAGCTGCAATATTTGCTTTTGCAGTCGACAAACTGCGCCAGCGCAGCCGTAGATTGGATCATCCCTTCGAGCATTCGCTTCATACACCATGGTTGTTACGGCATCTGCTCTCTTCTCAACCGGAATGCCCTAAAATATCATAACATAAAATGTCGCCAACGGATTCGATCAAGCTTCTTACTTTATAACCTAATTTGGCAAGGGTTTCCGCCATTTTATCGATTCTACTTGCGGAAAATATGTTGAATCTCACGAAAGGAAATATGATAAAGGCGGCATTTTGGAAAAAAATAGGAAAATTTAAGAACATTTGATCTGTACCTGAAGAATTTTGACAATGTTTTTTGTTCCGAATAATTTGTGTGCAGCTAAATATTTCTGAGATTCGCCTGGTGGAAAGTATGGAGCAAGAATGCATTTTTCTCCACATTTTCTCCGTTGAATCTTGCAAGCTGCGCAGGGATAAAAATTTCGTGGCATCTGATTCATCTGCAGAAGAATTTCAAACAATTTTACGAAGTAATTTTAGAAGATCAGAACCGCATTCAAAGGTTAAAGTAAATATAGATTGTGCGACTGTAAATCGCTTTCCAAAACTAGCAGTTTGTTGTAGATGAGAACTATTTGCGACATGAATGTGATTGATATGTCTGATGGTGTTGAGCATTCCAGAGTAATTACAGTCGTTTAAATTGAACATGTTGTAATGATAACCACTGACTTTGAGAGATGCATCTTTCAAAGTGGGTGGTTACTGGAAGAAGAAAATGTTCAATCTGCATATTCTAGAATATTCTTCACCGTCAGTTATATATTCATTCTATTATAACTCATTCAGTTTTTATTATTGATTATTAATTAATTATTGTTTACAGACAGCAATTAATTATTTATAATGATAGATAATAGTTTAACTTTTATATTATAGTTTACATTCATTCATTATTAAATTTAACCATTTAAAATAAACTTGCACCCAAAGGAGGTGCAAGGATATATCAATTGGTTTGTTGATGTGAAAGTATAAATGAAGATTTAAACAATAAAGGGGAAGTACTTATAAAAGTTATGGGACACATGTAGAAGAGAAAATTCTATAATTGGTAAGAAGCTAAAAAAATTATCAAAGGAAATTCAAATAATTTTGTAGTACTTAGAAAGTGGGTGTATAAGTGACTTCAGGTGCTTGGATATTTTGTGAGATCATTTGCATACGATTTTATCTCTTTCTTTCTAATAATGTTGTATCTAAATTCTTTTTATTTTGCAATATCAATCCCAACTAAATGAAGATTCTATAGAAAATCTTTATTGGGATTTGACTCTAAATACTACTATAAATGTGAGGCCTTGTATTTCAATCTTACCTATATCAATTGTGGATCTATCTAGCGTGAGACCTAGTGATAGGCCATATAACTATTAGTAATTTATTTGTGTACACCTATCAATTGTATTAGAATTTTAATTTTAATTTTCCTTCATACCAAGGGAGTCCCTTGTATAGTTACCATATTCAATTCATCGTGTTTTTTCGAGGGATGTCATGCTGAAATCTACATGATAAGCCTCTTGGGAACATGTGTTCACCTTATAGTTACTAACTTCTATAAATCTATATCCCCCACTCCTAAGTTGATTACATGTTCCTCAAACTACAATATGGTACACTTGACATAGAATCTCATTATAAAGTTACATTTTCCATCATACATTAAGTTGTATTTGTATTCATGTTATAGAGTCTTAATAAGTTACTAACATTTAACTATATTTTATATCTAGTTGCATTCATTCACATTTCTCATATTTACATTTGCATTATTACTTGCATTCATCATTAATTGTATTCATCATTAATTGCATTCACTATTTCCATCACATCATTAATCATTATACACTAGAGATATCAATAATATCAAATGTCTTTTATTCATCAAGAGAAATGGTTAACTCAACGAAAAAATGAACAAATTTTAAAGAGTCATCACGCTCTCCTACAAGAGCCTGACTTTCTACATTTTAAACAAGGGACACATCAGATCTAGTGCAACTTGTGACAATGACGCTTTTCATGTCATCATACCTCATCCCCAATTCCTACTTCCTATAGGTCATAGTCTGCCTCATCCCATTAGCCTAGTCATATGTTTAGTATGTTAATTTTCAAAGCATATCATTTGTTGTCGATCTACTAGGACCACTTGATGGTATACTCCCACATAGTACACTAGACTTGACCGGCTTGACCTTAATCTTTCATGGAATCTATTGTATGATATAATACTTGTGCTACACATGGGAGAGTTTTTTCTTGTTGGACAACATTGCACCTACTTTAGACATTATTTGTCATCAATTCCCAATGATTTTTGTCTGCAGTCATTGCATCCAACTGTTGCCTCAACTCACTAACATTTTTTTTAACCTCCACTAGTTTTTCTTATGTCCTTGTTGAAAACAAGTTGCTCTCTATCATGGTATCTCTAAGCATCTCTACTTGAGCTTATAGTAGAATATTCCTAGTCTCCACACTCTTTGTTAAAGTAAGTTTTGTGTCAATTATGACTTGGATATAATTGGCCTCTATTCGAGCACTATCAATATGAGATCACTCTATTAGAAAATGCAAAATGAAGATCTCGCTCATAATGGTATCAAATCATTCTCTTTTTGCCACCAATATCAGTTGTAGGCCAACTTGTTGAGAAATCACTATGTCATGGTAATTCTAGAATACATAGTCAAGTTGAGAACTTTGATAGGGCCTAAATGATTGACTTGGAACTCTATACACTCTTATATTGGTTGTTGTATCCTTTGAATCTCAAAAAAAAAAGGTGACCCCCTTGTAGATACTCTTAGAGGCTCCCCACTCAAATTTTTTAGCTTGGCAAGAGGATCTTGGTCTGTATGTTGAGATGCACCTTCTATCGGTAGTGGTGGACTAACTTGGGGAAATGATTCTATAGGATTATCCATATTACTGGGTCAATACTGAGAAGATTCAACTAAGTGCTTCTTGGTCACATCTCTCACAAACTACTTCAAATCCATGTGAGAGAGCAGATGACCCTGATCTCACCACTCACATTTTTTTTTATTCATAGAATCACCACCCTCAATGACATCTTTAGGGCTACCTATTCTTCTGATTGATCCTTTTTTTATATTGTAGTGACTGATCATGGAAGTACTTTAGGTACTCCATAATTCCTCGATGGGGTTTGGGGGTGGCAGCCCCCAATACAATCAGGGTCATAAGGCCATGGTTGTTAAGGATTTAGGGGCAAAGCCCTCGATAAATTTTTTTTGGGGCTATTTTATCAAGATTTTATGGCCGACATGTTGTAACTAATTTTAACCCTAAAGTGACAAAAATAATTATATAAAAGGGCTTAAGGTTAGGGATTGTTTCATCAAGTGTGATGCAAAAATTACTTCTTGCTGAGCTGTAAGGGATTATAGATTTCAATCAAGTTTTAATCACTAGATCATAATAATATTGGACTTTTTGTTTGGTGGACGTAGCCCAAGGTTTGGATGAACCACCTTAAAACTTGGTATCTTGTTTTCTCTTTTGTGCAATCTATTATTTATATTTGCACGTAATTGTTATTTCTATCTGAGGTTAATCCTAACAAGTGGTATCACAGCTAGGTTGTTTTTCAGTTATCCTCTACAGGAAATTCTCATGGTTGAGTGGGAGCGATGACACACAAGGGTAAGCTGAAAGTGGAGAAGTTTAATGGGTAGAACTTTCAGTTATGGAAGATGCAAATGGAGGATTATCTTTATCAAAAGGACTTATGGAAGTAGTTGGAAGGAAAATCCAAGAAACAAGGAACTATGATAGATGAGGAATGAGACATTTTAGACAAGAAGGCACTTGGAAGTATTTAGTTATGCCTAGCACCATCAGTGACATTTAACATTACAAAAGAAAAGATGACAGAAGAGTTGATGGAAACCCTAGCAAAATTGTATGAAAAGCCCTCCACTTCAAATAAGGTATTTCTCATGAAGCATTTATTTAATACAAAGATGACAGAAGGTGGATCTGTTGTGGATCATTTAAATGAGTTTAATACTAGTAGAAGTTAGTTTTCTTCTGTGGTTATTAATTTTGATGAAGAAATTAGGGCTGTCTTGATTTTGTGTTCTTTTCTTGAAATCTAGATTGACTTGGTAATGGTTGTGAGTAATGATGTTTTTGGATCTAATACCCTGAAATATGATGATGTGATCGGTGTTATTTTGAGTGAGGAAACTCATAGGAAAACTTCAGGTGGATCTACATCAAGAAGTGCTTTGAATGTACAAAGAAGAGGTAGAATGAATAAGAGAGGAAACAATTTTGGAAATTGTGGGAAATCAAGAGGAAAGTCAAAGGGAAAGAGGTCTTAATCGCAAGGACCAAACAACTGCTAGCACTGTGGGAAACTAGGGCATATGAAGAAAGATTGTTGGACTTGAAAGAAAAATAAAGGAGATAAACTAGAAGGGAACAAGGAGGTAAATGTGGTAAGTAAAAAATCTGAAGAGGATGCTTTGCTTTTATCTTTATAAAGTGTTGATGGTTCATGAGTTTTAGATTTTGGTGCTTCATTTCATGCTACACCTCATAGAGGTTATTTTATTGATTATGTCCAAGGGGATTTTGGGCTTGTTTATTTAGGGGATAATGAACCCTGTCGAATTGTTGGAAAGGGAAAAGTTAAGATTGAGTTGTAGAATGGGAATCATTGGCTACTACATGAGGTAAATCATGTTCCAAGGTTGAGTAGGAATTTAATTTCAGCAGAAAAACTCGGTGATGAGGGCTATGTAGTTACCTTTAATGATAAAAATTGGAAGGTTTCAAAAGGTTCCCTTGTAGTAGCAAAAGGTGTGAAAGTAGGTACCTTATATCTTTGTATAGGTCATAATATTCCTTCTACGTTGATTGTTTTAGAGAAAAATGAATGTTTAGGAACAATTGCTGTAGTTGAGCAAGGAGAACTGTAGTTGAGCAAGGAGAACAAACAATTGCTTTAGATTTTGATACAACGCTATGTCACAACAAACTTGGGCACATGAGTGAGAAAGTTATGAAATTAATTCATTCAAAGAAAGTTTTACCAAGTCTAAAATGTGTTAATATGGATTTCTATGAAAGTTGTGTGTGGGTATGTGTAGGATCATGGTGTTTCAAAAAGTGGTGATGTGAAAAAAATGGAGTTTGAAAACATCTAAAAGTGTTTCAAATCCACTCTAACTTTTTAAAGGTAAGTCTTTTTTAAAAATGTTTTAAATGAATATTATTATAAATTAGTCATTTTTAAATAGAATATGTTTAAAATTAGGTTTTTTTAATAGAAATTGTTAAAATTTAGGTTGTTTTTAATAGAAATTATGTTTTGCTAATTAATAGGTACGCTTGACCCAAATGATGATACTGAGGTAGGAAACAATGTTCCTTGTAACCCTCCACCAAACAATCCAATACCTCCTCAAAACCAGCCGCCAAATGATCCCCTACCCCCTCAAAACCTTCCTTCAATTGAAGATTTGATATTTGAAAATCTTGTCAAACTGAGGGTTTTGCAACCACATATAACAATATACCCACATTGGCTCTGATGTTATCAATGTTAAACACCATAATGGATACTATTGAAACATTTACCAATGAACAAAATGCTTCTCTTCATTGGTGTGAGCAAATGAAAGCCATGTTTGATGATGGGTTGGACTATGATGAGGTTTTAGCATTAAATATAACTAAAGATGATATAGTTAGCCTTTTTGCAAACTCAAAAATTGGTAAACAAGTAGAATGCACAAAGCCCAAATTATCAATTAAATGGTGCACAAATGAGGCTATGCGTGTGAACTTTTGGGATTTTTGGTGGATGGTTTTTGACATCCCTCTACATAGAAATTTAGAGGTGCCATTCTATTTCATTTAAAAATTTGTATGCCAAATTTGTGTTGCACCTCAAGGTAAACTATTAGAGCATGTGGCTCAACATAGGTATAGGAGGAGGAGCTCCTCAAAATAGACCCTTTGCCTAGCGGAAGAAAGCTGGCACTTTTTTACCCCCTACTGATGTCTCCCCCCATCCTCTAGTGCAACATCCTAATATCACTACAGAAGCTAGCTCTTAGACTATTAGAGTAATCCATAAATTGAGTAGCCTATTAATATCCTAGGCTAGGTCAGTATTGCCTCCTCATGTTGATGATGCTAGCGTGAGTTCATCATCAATGAGCTCATCACATATTTGTGTGCCCCATAATTGCATAACATGCAAGAATATTTGGTTGGGTCCCATAGGTGATCTTTCTGAGTATTAATATGTATTTGAGGAGGATACACTAGATGTGCATACAGAGGCTACACACCCTGACATGAGAGAGGAGGGGCGTATAGAGGCATGTAATCCTATGTCAATACATGTATACATTTTTTGTTACGACATGCGATTTAAAGTTAATTTTTATAATAAAGTAATTTTAACCCATATTGACTTATACATATATGTGATCTTCATTCATGTTTAGTTGATGACTGAGGAGGAGCTCAGATAGGTTGATAATGCCACACACTTTCGACTATTTCATTTGGCCTTGAGACATCTATGGTACATTATGTTGTGTTCTCGTTATTTTTTCTATTTGATATTGGAGCATATATGGTTTCTAATCTTTCTTTTCTCTTGCAGGTATCACCTATTAGTGGGGGACAGAGTGCGGGGGGTGAGGCATGACCCATTAATAAGGGAAAGGTAATTAGGTGCTTTTAAAGTGATTAAATATCGATGCATTCTTGTAAAATTTTTGTGGTAATGAAATTTAATTGCATTCTTTATTGTATAGGGCATGGCTACTGGTGATGAGTCTAGGTAGATTCTATGTCACAGACCCTTTGGTGTTTCCATTCATAGTGAGAGCCCCATTGTATGTATAAGTATCATTTATTTTTTATTTTCCTTATTTTCATAAATAAATTCAAAACTGATTTTTGTGATATTAACAACTAGTATTTTGTATCTCATAGGAAACAATTAGTGCGCAGGAGGTTGGATGCCAGAGTTTTGTATCTTTGTTGACACAACCATTATATCTAGAGGAGTCAACAAAGGTAAGTTATAGTTTGAATTCTTGATCATATGTTATAAATTTAGCATACTATGAATTATAATTCTATAGTTTAAGTTGTAGATTCATCTGACAAACATACTTGAGCATACACAGGCCACAATCAATGAGGTTCAAGCATTGCTAAGGACATATGAGAGGACTCCTAACCAACGTAAGAGGTCGATGAGAGAGGTATTTATGATGAAATTTTTATACTATAAATCTTCATTAGAAAAAGGATCATTATGCATTTGAGTAATTCAATGTTAGATACATAGAATCATATAAATTTAGTAGTCTAACCTTGAGTTTTCCTTTTTTGTTTATGTAGGAGGCATCCGATCCACCTAGTGTAGTGAAGAGGCTACATTTTGATCATCCACCAGTAACATAGGATAGTATAGTTGTCATAGGATGAATCATGAGACATATTGAGATGGCATATGCCATATTGTATATAGAAACATTAATATTATACACATTATGATGGCACAATCAACCACATTTTGTATATGGATCTATGTATTTTGATATATATATATATATATATATATATATATATATATATATATATTTGCGTAATTTGTCTATGGATACATGTATTATGATATATTTTTTTCATTTATGTGCACAATGATATACATATTAATTTAGTATAGTATTGTTCAATTTATCATGGATCATGTGTATCATTCATGTTTATGGAATATCATTCATTTTGATCATGTTTGTTATATTTGATTGAAATGCAATAATTTTTGAATAACATTTTAAAAACCTTTATTATCAAATTTTGATGCAATGTTTAATTTGAAATGATCTCTGCAATCCCTTAAGATGCCACTATGGTTCATGCCCGCCCAAAAACACTTAGAGAACCTTGGAAATGAGATAGGTTATTGTAAACCTTAGCATGAACATGTTGTAGCATTTGATATTTCATTGATAGCCTCCACAAGCTCTGAGTTACAACCCTCAGAAGATTGACCTCGAAACACACTTAGAGCACCTTAGAGACTCTTTGGTACGAGGTGGCCGTGAATGGTGGAGGCTCTCCACAACTGGAACAAGAGTCTCACTAGGGTTCACCCACCAATCTTGAGCTAATGGAACTGATGATTTGATGCCAAGATCAAAAGTTTAAAAGTTATGTAGTGATGCACCTATGAATTGAGGCACACTGTGAGTTTTGGCATTGAGTGAGATCGTTGTGTCGAATCCAAATGGAATGTGATCTCTCAAAAATGAGATAGGTTATTGTAGGCCTTAGCATGAACATCCTATAGCATTTGAGATTTCATCGATATACCCCACGAGCTTTGAGCTATGATCCTCAGAAGATTGACCTTGAAATGCACTTAGAGCACCTTGGAGACTCTTTGGTACAAGGTGGCTATGAATGATGGAGGCTCTCCACAACTAGAACAAGGGTGTCACTAGTTTTTACCCACCCATATAGAGCTAATGGCACTAGAAATTTGATGACAAGATTAGCAGTTTCAAAGTACGCATTGATGCACCTATTAATTGAGGTATACTATGAGTTTTGGTATCAAGTTAGATCGTTGTGCCAAATCCAAATGGAATGTGATATCTTAGAAATGAGATAGGTTATTCTAGGCCTCAATATGAATGTCATGTAGAATTTGACATTTCATCGATATCCCCCATGAGCTTTGAGTTATGACTTTCAGAAGATCAACCTCAAAACACACATAGAGCACCTTGGAGACTCTTTGGTATAGGGTGACCATGAATGATGGAAGCTCTCCATAGATAGAACAAGCATGTCACTAGGGTTCACCTACCCATCTGGATCTAATGACACTGATGATTCAATGCCAAGATCAATGGTTTCAAAGCTATATAGTGATGCACCTATAAACTAAGGTACATTGTGAGTTTTGGTATCGAGCGAGATCATTGTACCAAATCCAAATGAAATTTGATCTCTCAAAAATTAGATAGGTTATTGTAGACTTTAGAATGATTTTCTTTTAGCATTCAATGTTTCATCGATAAACCCCACGAGCTCCAAGTTATAACCCTTAGAAGATCGACCTTGAAACACCTTGGAGACTCTTTGGTATAGGCTAGCCATGAATGATGGAGGCTCTCCATAGCTAGAAAAAGGGTGTCACTAGGGTTCACCCAATTATCTAGAGCTAATGACACTAACAATTCAATGCCAATATTAGCAGTTTCAAAGTTACGTAGTGATGCACCTATGAACTGAGGCACATTATGAGTTTTGGCATCGATCGAGATTGCTGTGCTGAATCCAAAAGGAATATGATCTCTCATAAGTGAGTTAGTTTATTGTAGGCCTCAACATGACTATCCTATAGCATTCAACATTTCATCAATAGCCCCCATGAGGTTTGAGTTATGATCCTCAGAAGATCAACCTTGAAACACACTTAGAGCATCTTGGAGACTCTTTGGTATGGGGTGGTCGCGAATGATGGAGGCTCTCCATGACCAAAACAAGCATGTCACAATGGTTAACCCACACATTTGGAGCTAATGACACTGGCAATTTGATGCCAAGATCAACAATTTCAAAGGTACACAGTGATGCATCTATGAACTGAGGCACACTGCGAGTTTTTGCATCGAGCAAGATCACTGTGCCAAATCCAAATAGATTGTGATCTCTCAAAAATGAGATAGGTTATTTTATGCCTTGGCATGACCATCCTTTAACATTCAAAATTTTATCAATATCACCCATGAGCTTTGAGTTATGACCCTCAGAAGATCAACTTTGAAACACACTTAGAGCACCTTGGAGACTCTTTGGTATAGGGTGGCCATGAATGATGGAGGCTCTCTGCAGTCAAAACAAGCATGTGACTAGGGTTGACCTACCTATGCAGTGTTAATGGAACTGAAGATTCAATGCCAATATCAACAGTTTCAAAGTTATGTAGTGATGCACCTACGAACTGAGGCACACTGCAAGTTTTGGTATTGAGGGAGATCATTGTGTCAAATCCAAATGTAATGTGATCTCTTGGAAATGAGATATGTTATTGTAGGCATCGACATGATTGTCCTGTAGCATATGTTTCATCTATAGCCCCCACAAGCTCCAATTTATGATCCTCAAAAGATTGACCTTGAAACGCACCTAGAGCACCTTGGAGACTCTTCGGTATGGGGTGGCCGCAAATGATGGAGCCTCTCTGCAACCAAAAAAAGAGTTTCAATAAGGTTTACCCACCCATCTAGAGCTAATGACATTGATGATTCGATGCCAAGATTAGTAATTTCAAAGTTACATAGTGATGCACCTATGAATTGAGGCACACTACAAGTTTTGGCATCAAGCGAGATCGTTGTACTGAATCTAAATGGAATGTGATCTCTCAAAAATGAGATATTTTATTGTAGCACTTGGCATGATTTTCTTGTAGCATTCAATGTTTCATCGATATCCCCCATGAGCTCTGAGTTACGACCCTCAAAATATCAACCTCGAAATGTACTTAGAGCACCTTGGAGACTCTTTAGTACGGGGTGGCTGTGAATGATGGAGGCTCTCCATGACCAGAAAAAGGGTGTCACTTGAGTTAATATTAAGAAAAAATATTATTTTTTAGCTCTCTCAAGTTTTTGGCATTGGGCACAGTGCAAGTTTGGTGTGAGTATGTATTAAAATCATCATTTTTTAGGTCTCTCCACATAAATTGCATTAAGTAAAATCATCTTTGTTTCTTGCATTAAATCAACAATTTTATATTTACAATATCTCAAGTGTTTAATCATTATTACATCAATACACAACTATCAAAAATTGTAGTGTCAAAAATAGAATAGATTTTTCCTCATTCTGCTCCTTATTTAGTTTTTTATCTTCATGCATGGCTACTCTTCATGATGCACCTACATTCCAATATCATAAAAAATATTAGTAACTTATTGTATTAAACAGGATAATCATTGGTTCACCAAATTATTATGAACAAAAGAACATAAGAAGTAAATATACCTAGTCGAGTGTTCTTGTAGGGTCCTCTCTCTATTTTAGGACCTCTAATAGGGCTTCATGATTAACATTAGTAATAGTAAAAAGTTCTTTTACTTTTGGTTTTCCTTGATGCTTCAACAAATTCACATTTTTTTCTATAATAAGATGTGAATATATGAGAATTGTTTATTGCTTCTAATAGTCTTTGAATGTAGGAATTCCATTCCTTCTAAGCATGTATGTCCATAGCCATCTTCTAGAAAGAAAAAATGAACCAATAGGATATGTGAATCCATCATCATATGTGATCAGTTGTGCAAGCTTTTATGTACCTTTTACACAACGTGCTAACCAATAATATGATTTCTCATCATTCCCCTATGGTGCAACCAATGCAAAGACATATCCTGGCTGAAGAAGATTTGATAGATGGTTATGCTCAAGTGAACTTTCCATGTCATAATTTGTGACAGAAGGTATGATAGAAAATGGAGTAAGATGATGTGGAGCCCATGTGTCCACCCACTCACTCAATTCACAGTGATCCTAATCACACTGAAAACAACTAGGACAAAATCAAGCTAGTTGTCATGTCCAAATGGTCCATGTACTAGAATTAGAGCTCTAGAATGAATGCATTTTTGATGAGTCTCTAAGTATAGCACAATTTGATCTATCACCTATGGACCCTTCCTCAACCAACCAAAAGAACCTACGTACTACTAAATGAAGAGTTCTCCTCTATGATAATGCTGAACTACACCAATCAAAAATCATACGAGTATCAAGAAGCTTTGCTCCTAAAATTTTTTATTGCTCCTTAACTAGAGCTCTCTTCACACATGCCCCTGCTCCATCATGTTCTCCTTTCCCATGGACAGACTCAAAAAAACTCCAAATATGAGGCACCCCACTATCTATGTGCATCCTACACAACCAATAAAACATGCGAGCATTCTTGAATTGATCTGTGCAATTATTTGACCAAATGATAAGTCTATCCATAGCAATGTCATGCTCCTATAATAAATCAAAATAATTCTCAAAACAATGTTGCACAATCTCATGAGAGTGAGATCTATCATCACTCATATAAAAATGGTACTCTCTAATAATCTTCCAATTATCTTTTGCACTATTAGGGGCATGTATATATGTTATGTGGACAAAAATAACAATCTGAATAGAGTTGTAATACTGAGATTGTGTTTCATTTTGAGGCTGTAATGTATAGTTCTTAGAAAAGTCAACAACTAATATAATAGTGCCAATGGGAAAAGTCTCCTTACACATTTTAAATTGTTGATCCAAACATTGAGACCTGTGACTATGCCTTGCATACTTGTAGAAAAGATTTGTCTTGAAATATGAAATAAAACTAGCCACACTAATTTCTTTTGCAACCATTTCACATTTAGAGCCCTCACCCCCACTCTTCAATGTGTATTTCACCATTTCACATATCATTTATTTTTACTATTGTCTTCCCAAGATATTGTTTGGACCCCTCATGGAAACATTTGCCAAACTTGGATAAGCCACCACATTCTGAACACTTCTCATTTAAGCAAGCATTTCTATAAAAGAAATAACCATCAACTCAATGACATAAAAATTCATCTAGCAAGTCTCTTAATGATTTTGGAAGCCCACTAGCATCACAATTTTTCAAATTTTTTTTACTATGCAAAGAAGAATAGAAGGAGCATAATAGTTCATGGTGCATAGAAAACTTGACATGATATTTGCTATTGGAATGTCTTAATGGAAAGAATGCTTCTGAAGGGGGCGGGGGGGGGGGGGGTGAATCAGAAGTACTAGCTTTTAACCTATTTTTCTCAAAACCTTAATAAAAAATTATTGTAAATGAACATACATACATATCAACATTAAGAAATTATGAGAAACACATATGCATCATCACATAACACTTCAGATTTTGGTAACCTAGAAACCCTCCAAGAATAAGAAGGTAAAATTAGGGTGGGGATGATACCCACAAAATCATTGCAGCAATAATGTTTGACCACTTTTGATGGTCTGCCCTGTTAAAGGTCTGCCCTATTAAAGGCTTTACACTGTATTAGGTATAATAAGCCTGATGGCTTACAATCCTTGATTGCTGAATTCAGGCACTTGATCTACTTTCTCTGATCTTGATTCTATGAAATCTGATGTCTATTTGTATATCTTGCTTAGTTCTGATCAATTGAATATTTAATTGCTTCTCTCTTCCTTTAAGTCTTTTACTCTTCACTCTGAACTCCACTAGAGTTTTTCATTCACTCCTTCATCCATCTATATAATTCAATGAGATTTTGTCTTCCTTATAAAGACATTCGAAGACTTAGGGTTAGACATGGATCTACAATCCATATTGAATCTCTGTTTCCTGCTCCTTCCTTGCACATTTATTATTGGTTGCATGTCTTCTCCATTTTTCTTATTGGTTGCATGTAGACTGCATAGAAGATTCGATCTTATCACTTAAATCCTTTGAGATTCACCATATGTCGGCCATGAAAATGGTTTACATAAAAATTAGTGAAGTTACAAAATCATATGTGCATTCTGTGTTACTTGGCACTCACTGATTCCTGATACTCAACATCGTCTATGACTCAGCGCCTAAATGTTACTTGGCACCTATATCATGCTCGGCACCTGAAGTCACTCGGCACCTGAAGATCACTCGACACCTGATGGATTTTCTAACTCGGCACAAGTTGTGGCTCTACATACATAGTGTCCTTGATTCCAATGTAGAAAATGGTTAACTTGTGTTGGCACTCAAATGTCAAAAGCATTCTGAAACTAACAATCTCCCCCTTTGACATGAGTGGCAAAAACACTTAACTAAGCATTATTCATCTGACCTTACGAGTACATTAACTAATCTGCTTGATATATATACAAAGGTTTTAAAAACTTGATCAAAATTTTGTAACTTACAATATATACCTCAAAATTATTATAACTCCCCCTGAGTTAAGTGAGCCATTATCTATTCTATCTTTGTGACCAAAATTCTGTGTTGAATATGTCTCTTATACTGATACTCTTTGTTTGTTCTCTGTTTATAGTTCCCAAAGACATTATATCTCCCTTTACTTATATATATATATATATATATATATATCCCCCTTTTTGACACAAATGTCAAAGGGCACTAAGGGTTAAGACCATATTTTGCAAAAAATGTACTATTTACATCCATAATCATCTTGAGAGTTGCATCCCAATTATTCAAGGCAATTTCTAATGACTTATGCTAGATGGAAGTCTTTGCAGCAAGGTGACCAAGTCCGTCTAACGTAGAAAGATTAGAATCTTTCTTGAGAACCATTTCAGCATAGACTTGTTCTTTATGTAGTACTTCCAAATGTGGAGTAATGGAAGATTGAAGCTACATCAGTTTGGCCTTGATGGTAGCCTCTTCTACTGTTAATACAACTATTTCCCTTTGGGTGTGAAGCGTTTGAGCAAAATGCTTCTCACTTTGAGTTGGATCATTTGGTAGCTGCATGCTTGAAATATTCAAATTCCTCTCCATGCTCATTATTTTTTGGCTTGTCTCCTATGTGAAGTATGAAAAGTCACACAACTTTTTGTACAATAAGAATATATTCTCAAGTACCTTTTTAACTTTGTCTATTACCTTGGCCAATTCAACTTGGGAAAGTGCAATTTGACTAGATATTTTCTCATTTACTTTCCCCTGGAATTTTCTTTCAGACCATTCCATAAGTTTTGCATTTGTCTCTTGGTCTACATTTGTCACCTGGTCAACAATATTTTACAATTGTTCCATTATATGCTTGGACTCATCTGGTGACTACAAGCTGAAGGTATCCATAAAGATGTCTTTAATCTCATGTAATGTTTTCTTTTGTTTGTATTCCTTCCTAAGTATCTCCTGCCTCTTTCTTCTATTCAATGCTTCTTGCACCTCATTGATTTGATCAATGCTTTTTTTTTGGAGTCATAACTTGGTATGACTATCTCCTCATCTAATTCAGGGTCTCCATAGTGAAGCACCCTTGCAACTTTTGTAGTACTTGACCCTGGTGCTGACATCTATAGTGGCATTGCAACATTTATAGGTTGTTTAGGAGGAGTCCCAGAGGTAGGAAAATTTACCAATGCTTGTATAGCCTCTCACTCTTTGGGGGTTTTCTCTACTTCCTTCTCCTCCTGTCTACTACTTTGATCAATAATAAGAATGTGAGGAGCTGCAACTTGTGTTTGTTCTATAGGATCATAAACAACAGTCTGTCTTGTTTGTGCTATATTTTTGTCTCCTTCTGCACTGCAGTGTCAACTATTCCTGATGTAACTTTTGTTGGCATTTGGTGTTGACCACTAGTAGCTATAGAGATGATGGAAGGTGGTCCTTGTGGTTTCACCTTATCTCTAACTGTGTTTTCTACTAACTTTTGTAAGTCATCCACATTGACCAAAATTGGACTTGTACATAATTGTGGTTGTAGAGTTGTTTGGTTAAGGATCTTAGTGAGATCCTCTATAGTTAATGGGTTGATGTTCTAACATGAGGTGTTAACAACATCCTTAATTTTAATGAATTTTGTAGGTGTGGTAGTAGAGTGAGGAGGACTAGGAGGTGGAAGTTGTGTGTCTTGCACACTTTGATCTTCTTGCTACTCACCAGTACCCTCGTCTTCATCTTTTCCTTCCTCTTCAATCTTTTTCTCTACTTCTATCTTCTCTTCTCTCCTTTTTCTTCTCTCTTCTGATAGAGCAGTAGCTTCTTCCTTGTATTCTTCTTCAAGAAAATCTTCAACCTTTTTGTATAAATTCTTCCATGATTTTATTGTTCTTTGTACAATTTCTTCCATTTTGTTTTGGAGAATGAAGAATGCCCTATACTTAGGTTTAAACCTAGTGTTATGCCTTTTGACTGCTTTCTCTATTTGCTTCTTAGTCAAATCAGGCAGTATGCTTGCTAGGGTTGATTCTCTCATCTCCTTCTCCATTTTCAAACAAAAGTGCCATCTGTCTTCTACAATTTTAGACAATTCCTTTGGCAATTGTCTATCTAGTTCAAGAGGAGTATACTTGAACTGTGCCATCATTCCATAAACTGATTCTTCTATTCTATTTTGTTCCTCTTTAGTGAACTTATTGAAATCAACTTTATTTATGTTACTTAAGTCTCCATTACCAATCTTTTCACATAATATGTCAATTGAAGACTTAGGAGAATGGCTTACCTTTTTAGATTGATTTTCCTCATTAGTGTTAGGTTGAGCCACATATTTTTCTTTTCTTTAGCTCTTCTTGTCCCATCTTGATTGTTTTCTTCTTTGTAGCCTTCTCTTTAGCCTTTTGTGTGGAGGCCCTTGTGGCAGCTCTGGTTGTTGGCTTTTGAGGTGATGGCATGGTAGTTTTCTTTGGTTTGGGCTAAGGTGGAGGCTGTTCTGTTGCCTTTCTTTTCTTTGACTCGTCTTGAGTTGTTGCTTCCTTGGCTTCTTCTTCCTTAGCACCTTCCTCCTTATCTTCACCTAGACCTTGAGTTAATTCCATTGGGCCTTGTTCTTGTTCATCATCATTGTCATCATCATCTTCTTCATCTTCTTCTTCTGCCTCAATTCCTTTACCAAATTTCTTCTTTATTTTCTTCACCATTTTATCTTTCTTCTTGATTACAAAGGCAATCTTTAATTCTGTTTCAATCTTGGATTTAACCATATCATATGTGCCAAAAGATTTGGCAAACTTGTCTATTTCATCTGCAAGCAAAGTAGTGATAGCTGCAGATGCTTCATCCACATCTAGTTCATAACCAAATGGCCTCAGCCATCTCACCCTTGGAGTTGCTTCTTGGACATAGGTGTAATCTATGTCAACTAGGAAACATATGTCATTAATGTGTTTTTCCACTAAGGAAACTGGTATTCTTACCCTTTGCTTCATGGATTTCTTAAAATCCTCAAAATAGCTTGTCATTTGGGCTTCAAAGTTATCACCCATTTGATCAATGAACTCATTGATTTGTGTTATTGTAATTTTGTTAGGGTCCCAATTCACCTTTCCTATAGAAGGAAACTCTTCCATAACATAAAAGAATATACACATAAAAATTGAACCAAATTTGCATTGAGCACCTTTTGATCTCCTTTTAGCCCCTAGGTTTTCATTCATCTATTGCAACATAAGTTCTGACAAATCATATGTGTGATCTTTCTTTACCAGTTTGTATGCTACATCAACAGCTATGCATGGCACACTGTTCAATCGACTAGATTGGTAGAATTTATGGGCAATGATTCTAACAAAAAATTCAACAAGAGGATCCTGGATGGTGTGAATTGTCATCCCTCTTTTATTCCACTGGGTACCTGTGTTTTTCTCAATAACCTCCTTGGATTTACTGTGTAGGGTCTTAGTCTGATCTAGGGTTGGGAAACCTATAACCCTATGTACTATCCCTTTTGTAATCTTAACTGGACCTATTTCCAACCATAAACATCCATTGTGATTTTCTACTTAAAATAATATGTATCCATTCAATTTTGAATACTATAGGATAAACTAGGGCATTGGTCAAACCCCTTCTCTTAACTATCTTGTATTCATCCTTCAAAATCTTATTCTCGCACAGTTTGTCATAGGCATGGAAAATTTCAAGATCACATATGACACCAATTTTACATTTATAACACTTCCTTACATCCTGCACCATAACTACTTTGGATGGAATAATGGATAATGTGCTAGCAGGGTCATTTTTATAGGCGACTTCTGGAATGGGCTTGAATATAGGTTGTTTGACTTCATTACTGACTAGTTGTACTTCATGACTTTCCTTCCCTTTAGTGGTTCCTGACCCAGATGCCATTGTTTTCCAAACTAGGGTTTTAAAATATAAACAAGCTTTTGTAGCTCAGTACTTGAATGAAATACCTTTGATCGATGAGATTTATGCTTAATTGCTGTTGAAAGAAATTGAAATTTGTTTGGAATACTGGATTCTTCATTATGAAGTTGCTTTTCTCTTTTCTTCTCCTTTGCTTCTGGTTCACAATGAAGAAAAAGTGATTAAAATCATGATAATATACCCTGTTTCCATCGCATTAAATTCTCAACTGCACACTCGGCTTGCACTACTCACTCAACTTCCATTGGAGTTGTTTAACTTGGCATCAGTTATCAACTCGGTCACTTTTAAGAACTTAGCATCCACTAGAATTTTACTCAGCATCCAAAGATAGCTCGGCATCATCATTTTAAAATTTTGTCTTGGCATCTTGTTTCATGCTTGTTTCTTCTTTTCAGTACTTCTTTGTCTTAGGACTGATGTCTGATGTAACTTTGCATATTAGTCCCATGCACCTCTCTTATGCTTAGTTTGATGAAGTTTGATCACTTGACCCATTGGGTGAAGTGATCCCTCCACTTGATGTACTACACTCATCTTTCTTCTTCCAAGTCTTATTCATTTGTCTTCTTATTTTATCAACATCAATCTTTTCTTTTCCTTTGTTGAATTCAGTTTTTGGTGCTTTGGACCTTGTAGGACAGTTTTTGCTAATATGACCAATTTTCAACTAGCTAAAACAAGTGGTTTGACTTAGCCACTTGCTATAATTCCCTTTGAAGTGTGTCCTTATACAATTTTCAAGAATATGTCCATATTCTTGACAATAATGATAGCTATACCTGGTGTTATAATCTCAATGATAGTGACTTTCATTCCCTTTTATTTTTGCTAGTTGATTTGATGTCCACATAGGCTTTGATCTGAATTCAAATGCTTTATGTCCATACTTCTTACAATTATGACAATGCCCATCAAATCTTTGTGTCCTTGTGACTTTGGATCTGCAATCTTGTGTCATATGTCCTTGCATGTTACACTTGTGATAGTAACTCTTGCTTTTGGGTGTGTTTAGCTAATTGATTCTTCTACTCCTGCAATCATTAGCAGTATGCCCCTTCTTATTATAGTAATGACAAGTGGGTTTAGAATCCTTACCTTTGTCACTTTTTTTCTCGACACTTTTTGATGATTCTCCAAATTTAGTGTTGTTGTATCCAAGTCCTGATGTATCATGGGCTGATCTTGGAATTTCATCAACTGTTCAAACTACTTGATGGCTTCACTTGACTTGTTGAGATTCTCTGCTATTTCTTTTTCTCTTTTCAATTCATTTTGTAATTGTTCATTTTGCATTCTCAAAGTAGAGATCTCAATATCTTTCATATTAAGTTTATGATGAAGGTTCATCATTTGGGCAAGTGTATCCATCTGCATGTTTGAGATCCTTGTTAGTTCAATACATTTTTTCTCAAGTCTATTTGCAAGATTTCTTTTGTCATCTTCCATCATGACTCTATCCTCAACTGCTCTTTTCTTTTTCTCAGTGATTTCAAATAACATTATGGCCTATGATTCATGTTCCATCTTGAGAGATCTTATCTCATCTGCTTGAACTTTGTTTTTCTCCATCAGTTCTACTATTGTTGCATCAAACTCTTTAGTGTCTCCATTGGCAAATAGTTTTGTGGTATCAATCTCCTTGTAGTTTATATAATTTTTACCTATGGCTATATCCTTTCTTCTTTTCAAGGATTTTCTCAATTCCTGCTTGGCTTCCTCTACTTTGTGTAGAGCTAGTTGCACATCAATCACTTGATTGTCAATAATCTTCCCAAGTTTGAAGACTTCCATATTTAGATCTTTTTCTCCAAGCTATTAGACTTCTCCTTGTGAGAACCTATCTACTCTTATACCAATTGTTGGAATGTCTTAATGGAAAGAATGCTTTTGAGAGGGGGTGGGGTGAATCAAAAGAACTAGCTTTTGACCTATTTTTATCAAACCCTTAATAACATATTATTTTAAATGAACATACATGCATATCAACATTAAGAAATTATGAGAAACACATATGCATCATCACATAACACTTGAGATTTTGGTAACCCAGAAACCCTCTAGGAATAAGAAGGTAAAACTGGGGTGGGGATGATACCTACAAAATCACTGCGGCAATAATGTTTGACCACTTCTGATGGTCTACTCTGTTAAAGGCCTGCCCTATTAAAAGCTTTACACTGTATCAATAGTGACCTAGTTAAAGGATTTAAAAACACTTTACATGAAGTGTTACCCTGTTAAAGGATTTAATCACCCATTTAAAGAATCAACAAAATAGTTGTTAAGCTAACCTATCTCCATAGGATTTCCTTTCTAATACAATTGCTAGAGAGTATTAGGTATAATAAACCTGATGGCTTACAATCCTTGATTGTTGAATTCAGGCACTTGATCTGCTTTCTTTGATCTTGATTCTATGAAACCTAATGTTTGTTCGTATATCTTGCTTAGTTTTGATCAACTAAATATTTAACTGCTGCTCTCTTCCTTTAAGTCTTTTACTCTTCACTCTGAACTCCACTAGAGTTTTTCATTCACTCCTTCATCCATTTATATAATTCAATGAGATTTTGTCTTCCTTATAAAGACATTCAAAGACTTAGGGTTAGACATGGATCTATGATCCATATTGAATCTCCATTTCTTGCTCCTTCCTTGCACATTTATTATTGGTTGCATGTCTTCTCTATTTTTCTTATTGGCTGCATGTAGATTGCATAGAAGATTCGATCTTATCACTTAAATCTTTCAAGATTCATCATATGTCAGTCATGAAAATGGTTTACATATGAATTAGTGAAGTTACAAACTCATATGTGCATTCTGTGTTACTTGGCACTCACTGATTCCTGATGCTCGACATCATCTATGACTCAGCACCTAAATGTTACTTGACACTTATATCATGCTCGACACCTGAAGATCACTTCACACCTAATGGATTTCCTGACTTGGCACAAGCTATGGCTCGACATACATAGTGTGCTCAACTCCAATGTAGAAAATGGTTAAGTTGTGTTGGCACTCAAATGTCAAAACCATTTTGAAACTAACAATTTGCAACAACATGTGTTTTCAATTTTAAATGGCACACAATAAAATGACTTCAAAGATTCAAAAGCCCTTTGTGATATACACAATCTTGGATGAATCTCTCTAAATTCTTTGAACAACATAGTTTGACTTACCTCCAAATAATGTTTAGGATGTGGCATGTGGTTTCTGTTGCCAATTCTCAACTTTAACACATCTTTAGCATTGGGTGATACTTTTGAGCTAGAGTGCCAAAACTATATAATTTCTTCTTTCACATCATCAGATAGCTTCTTATCAAAATGTGGAAGTCTCCCACCAAAAGCCCATGTTTCATTTCGAAGAGGATCATCAATTATCTCTCATCTACTAAGTGCTCATCTCAAAGTAGTAATTTTTAGGTTCAAGGCAATAAAAGTTTGTCTCATATATCTACCCTTTCTCAAATGACAACTTACCAAAGAGGTTTGAATAACCCTTCGAGCAACTCTCTTATCCTTCTACCTTCTATTTTTCTAAATGCTATTGAGAGCACTGAAAAGATTCTTCACAATAATTACATTTCTTTCTAATTTTTTATTTGACACAAATCTTTAATTTGGAAAGCATAGGTCTCATCTTTTGCATTTTTAATAAGTGCATAAAAAGTTGACATTGCTCCACCACTATCTTGTTGTCGAAAAACATCTTATATAGTCTTGAAGCCCATAACCAAATGGTTCTTTGTGATTTTTTCCCTTCCAAATTGACAATAAATGTTTCATTAATTTCAATTATCCATTTTAGTGTTCCAGCACTTTCATGTCAATTATAATTAGGAGATATATAACATCCCTGCACATTTTCTTTTTCAACATGGTCAATCATGCAATTTACATTATGAACTAGTAAATTTTCATTCTCTAAATTTTCAATCCTGACATTATCATTATAAATTGGTACATTTTCATTCCCCAACTATACATATTCATTATTTGACTCTATGATTTCACCTTTGATTAATACATCATCAACTTGACTCACATTAAACATACCTTGTCTCTTCCTTCAGTGATTTACCTTGTCCCTTTCCCTAAATGATGCAATGTCTTCATTCGATACCTTCCTTTTGCATTTATCCTTTTGATTACTACTGCTCCCCATTTAGAAAACAATATTAGACACCTAATCATACATTATAACAACTTTTTCGATTGTATGGGCCCAAAGAAATCATTTTTCTCCAAACCGATGAAAATGGCCTCCAAAAAACATGATCGTCAGGTCTGCAATGAAAAATAATATTTTGGAAAAAGTATGCTAATATTTCGAGTACCCAATCCCATATTGGGTACCTAAAATGGACACCCAAATTTTGGAGGGAAATCAAAATTTGGCAAGTGTGGGAAATGTGAACAAATTTGTATATTATTATATATTAGTATTTTGTTAAATATAATATAGTAATATAATTATTATTATGATTATTATTATTATTAAATATAATATATTAATATATATGATTATTATGATTATTATTATTAATATTAATATTAATATTATTATGATTTTTACTATTATTATTACTATTATGATCTATAAATATAATATTTTAATATATATGATTATTATTGTTATATTTAATAAGATTTTGACACATTTCTTGATAACATATGTCCCTATGGGTCCTAGGACCCATAGGGACCTATTTGGTTTGTTTGAATGTGTCAAAAGGGGTCATAAGATAACCTACAACCCCTTTCAACGCATTTCATGACAACATATGTCCTTAGGGGTCCTATGACCCCTAGAGACCTATTTGGTTTGATTGAATGGGTCAAAAGGGGTAATAAGATAACCTATGATCCCTTTCAACATATTTCATGACAACAGATGTCCCTAGGGGTCCTAGGACCCCTAGGGACCTATTTGGTTTGATTGAATGTATCAAAAGGGGTCATAGGATACAATGATAACTTTAGTGGCTAATATTCACCAATTGGAAATCTCACTTATCAAGGACTCTAAATTTGGCTAATTGTTTTGCACTTTTGGGGTGGCCATGTCACCTGCACTTCACAAAAATTTGGTCCCATGCTTAGGCCAATCACCAATAATAATATTAAAGTATTTGTATTTTAGTGATGACTTCACCAATGCAATCTATTTTTTCCACGCAATAAATTATATGTTTTTGCCTAAAATTTTCAATTCTTATCTTAATTGATGTCATATTCACCAATATTTGGTAAAAATCTAAGTTATGTTATAGGTTGAGTATGTAGATTTGATATGCGTCTCTATTCCAAAGACTTTTCATGAAACTTCTTATCCTTTCTCACTTTGGCCCAAAATAGATTTGATTGGGAACATGTGTCTTTAGTTTTGGCACTTTCTTTAAAACTTGGTATCCTTTTAAAAGTTTGGCCCAAAATAAGGTTTAGACCATTGATTTAGGATCCTCCAACAATTATAAATAATAGGGATCTTGCTTCCATACCACCATTCATTTGGAGGGGAATTGTAATGTTAAAAGTGAGATAAATTTAACCTTCAAATTTGACAATCACTTAGGATCCATATAATTATAGTAATAAAATCATGGTTTCTAGGTATGTGTACTTATGTCCATGATTTTCATCAATAATGAAAGATTTGCCCCATTTTTTTATATAATTCTCTTACAATTGAAAAAATATTCCCAATAAAATTAATTTTTCCCTAATAAAAAAATTAATTTGCTAATAAAAACTAATTTTTTCCCCTGAAATAATGTTTGATTGCCTAAGTTTTATACATTTTTCAAAAGGGGGGTTTCTTAAAGTTAGCCTTGATAGGATAACCTATGACCCCTTTCGATACATTTCATGACAACATATGTCCATAGGGGTCCTAGGACCCCTAGGGACCTATTTTGTTCATTCGAATGTGTCGCAAGGGATCATAGGATAACCTACGACCTCTTTCAATGTATTTCATGACAACATATGTCCTTAAGGATCCTAGGACCCCTAGGGACCAATTCAGTTCAATCGAATGGGTCCAAAGGGGTTATGGGATAACCTACGACCCCTTTTGACATATTTCATGACAACATATGTCCCTAGGGGTCCTAGGATCCCTAGAGAACTATTTGGTTCATTTGAATGCATCGAAAGGGGTCATAGGATAACCTACGACCACTTTCAATGCATTTCATGACAACATATGTCCCTAGGGGTCCTAGGACCCCTTGGGACCTATTTGGTTCATTCAAATGCGTCGAAAGGGGTCATAGGATAACCTACGATCCCTTTCCACATTTTTCATGACAATATGTCTCTAAGGGTCCTATGACCCCTAGGGACCTATTTGGTTTGATCAAATGGGTTGAAATGAGTCATATGATAACCTATGACCCTTTTTGACATATTTCATGACAATATATGTCACTGTGGGTCCTAATACCCCTAGGGACCTATTTGGTTTGATTGAATGTGTCAAAAAGGGTCATAGGATAACCTATGACCCCTTTCAACATATTTCATGGCAATATATGTCCCTATTGGTCCTAGGACCCATAGGAACCTAGTTGGTTTGATTGAATGGGTCAAAAAGGGTCATAGGATAACCTACAATCCCTTTCGACATATTTCATGACAACATATGTCCCTAGGGGTCCTAGGACCTTTAAGGACCTATTTGGTTCAATTGAATGTGTTGAAAGGGGTCATAGGATAATCTATGACCCCTTTTGACATATTTCATGATAACATATGTCCCTAGGGGTCTTAGGACCCCTAGGGATCTATTTGGTTCAATCAAATGGGTCGAAAGGGGTCATAGAATAACCTATGATCTCTTTTGATGTATTTCATGACAACATATGTCCCTAGCAGTCCTAAGACCCCTAAAGACCTATTTGGTTTAATTGAATGTGTCGAAAGGGGACATAGGATAACCTATGACCCCTTTCGATGCATTTCATGACAACATATGTCCCTAGGGGTCTTAGGGGCCTATTTGGTTCATCTGAATGTATTGAAAGGGATCATAGGATAACCAATGACCCCTTTCAACATATTTAATGACAACATATGTCTCTAGGGGTCCCAGGACGCCTAAGGACCTATTTGGATCGATCGAATGTGTCGAAAGGTTTCATAGGATAACTTATGACTCCTTTTGACATATTTCATGACAACATATGTCCCTAGGGTTCTTAGGATCCTTAGGGACCTATTTGGTTTGATGGAATGGTTTGAAAGGGGTCATAGGATAACCTACGACCCTTTCAATGCATTTCATGACAACATATGTCCCTAGGGATCCTAAGACCCCTAGGGACCTATTTCGTTTAATCAAATGGGTCAAAAGGGGTCATATGATAATCTAGGACCCCTTTCAACATATTTCATGAAAACATATGTCCCTAGAGGTCCTAGGAACCCTAGGGACCTATTTGGTTTGATCGAATGGATTGAAAGGGGTCATAAGATAACCTATGACCCCTTTCGATGCATTTCATGACAACATATGTCCCTAGGGGTCCTAAGACCCCTAGGGACCTATTTGGTTCATTTGAATGCATCAAAAGGGGTCATAGGATAACTTACAACCCCTTTCGACACATTTCATGACAATATTATATTTAATAATACTAATAGTAATAATATATTACTAGATTATATAACGATAATAATCATATATATTACTATATTATATATTTGATAATAATAATCATATATATTACTTTATATAATAATAATCATATATATTACTTTATATAATAATAATCATATAATATTACTATATATATTTAATAATAATCATCATATAATAATAATCATATATAATAATAACGGTTAATAATAATAATGCCCACACTTACCAAATTTTGGTTTCCCTCCAAAATTTGGGCTATGAATGTTTGAAATAATTTTGGCACCACTTTTTAGGTACCCAGTTACTTGGTATTTACCAAACCTATTTGGTCAACTCAAAAAATGTGTTTCAAATAGGTTTCACTCACAGTCAAACTTTGAATAGCCATTTGACAATATTATTTTCATCGAAATTCAATGAAATGCAAAGTGTTTTTTTATAACACTCTCAAGATTCCATTGATATAATTGTTGTCAAATTCTAAGTTTGATAAGTATTTATTAGTTAATTTTTACTGAAGATGTATGTAAAGTGTTGATTGACATATTGATTGAAAAATAGCTATAACTTTCAAACAATATAACATATTTGAAATCCAAAAGTTGTGTCACATTCTATGTTTCCCTTAGTATAAGGAAAAAAAAATTAATTTGGTAAAGTTTTCCATTAGTTAAGGTGGTTAGACACAAAAAAAATTTTATTCTAAAAAAGTTATAGAGGAAAATTCATATTTAGTTATTTATTTGGAGTAAAAATACCCAAAAATATGTGTCACATCTAGCCATGAGTCTACTTTTTTAATCTATAATTATACTAAAAAATATTATCATTTAATTTTGATTAAGGTGGCTAGGTATAGACCTACTTTTTATTTTCACCATAGATTTTTTGTAGTACTGCATTAAAATCCAAAATTTGACAAATCAAATTATGTTTTCTCTAGATAAGGCCTAGTAGTTTCGAAATTACATTCAATTTCCTACATATTCTTTTGTTACAAATTTTTGATATAAAGCCCATAACTACTTTAAAATTATGTGTCAATTTAACATAATCCTAATTTGCTAGTTTTTCACTACCACTTAAGGTCATAGTTTGGTTGACCATGATCTTGCACATACCTGTGTATGGAAAATAAAAGAGAGTGAGTTTTGTGAAGAGTGGGAAGGAAAAGAAAAGTGAGAGAGTAGAGCTTGTGCATATAGATGTATGGGGACCAGCTTAGGTATCTTCCCTTGGTGAATCTCATTATTATGTTACATTTATTGATGATGCAACTAGAAAAGTATGGAATTTTTTCCTTTGCTAGAAATCTGATGTATTTCAAACTTTTAAGAAATGGAAATGCTTGGTTGAAAATGAGCCTGGTAAGAAATTAAAATTTCTTAGATCTAATAATGGTGGTGATTATTGCAATCATGAATTTCAATATTATTTCTCCACTAATGGTATTCATAGAGAAAAAACTATTCCAAGGACTCTATAGGAAAATGGAGTGGCTAAACACATGAACATGACTATAATGGAGCACACAAGGAACATGAGGATACATGTTGGGTTTCCCTTAAATATGTGGGCAAAGGCTATCAATATTATTGAATATTTGATTAATAGAGTTCCCTATACTCCTTTGGGCTATGGTATTCTAGAGGAAGCATGGATTGGTAAGAAGGTGACTTATTCTTTTCTCAAAACCTTCTATTGTGAAGCATTTTCTCATATAGATTTTGAAAATAGAACCAAGCTAGAAGCTAAGTCAAAAAAATGTGTATTTTTTGGATATGCCATTGATGAATTTGGTTATAGGCTTTGAAATTTTGAAAATTGTAAAATTGTAAGAAGCAGGGATGTCATATTCAATGAGAAAGTGTTGTACAAAGATCTATTTCAGCAACATGAGAAGAAATAAGATGATTATGTAGTGTTAGATGATACTCCAAAAGATGATGTTCTAGCAATTCCTCATGATCTGCAACAACTGCAACAACAAATACCACACACACCAGTAAATGTTAGACAATCAACAAGGCTAAGTAGGCCTCTAGAAATATTTTCTCCCTCTTTGTATTCTATTTTACTTACAATGCCGATGAACTTGAATGTTATAATGAAGCTTTGCAGGTGAATACTAAGATTCAACGAGAGTCTAAAATGGAAGATGAAATGGACTCCTTAATGAAAAATAAGACTTGGAATTTATGCAAGTTTCCTATAGGTAAATGAGCTTCACAAAATAAATGGGTTTACAGGTTGAAAGAAGAGGATGGAGGTAAGAAAATATTTAAAGCCAAGTTAGTTGTAAAAAATATTTGCACTAAAAAAGGGCATTGATTTTGATGAGATATTCTCTTCTGTTGGAATAATGACTTCAACTTGCACTAATTTAAGTATTGTGGCTAATAAAGATTTTCATTTAGAGTAGCTTGATGTTAAAAAAAACCTTTCTTCATGGTGATTTGGATGAAGAGATATATATGACACAACCATAGGGATTTGGGGTCAAAGGTAAGGAGAACTTAGTGTACAAATTGAAGAAAAGTTTATATGGCTTGAAGTAAGCATCTTGGCAATTATATCTAAAATTTGATAGTTTTATGCATGAGCATAGATATAGTAGGTGTCATTCAGATCATTGTGTTTAGTTTAAGAGGTTGGATGATGACAACTGCATTATTTTATGTTTATATATTGATGATATGCTTGTAGCTAGGTCTAACATGGATCACATTAAGGGGTTGAAATGCCAGTTAGCACAAGCATTTGCTATGAAGGATTTGGGGGCAGAAAAACAAATCCTTGGTATGAAAATTTGTAGAGATAGGAAGAATAGAAAATTGACTTTATCTCAAGCTGATTATATTGCAAAGGTGTTGCAATATTTCTCTATGAAGAATGTTAAAGCTATCAACACACCTTTACCTAGTCATTTGAAGTTGACTAAGGAGATGTGTCCAAAGACACAAGAAGAGGAGGATAAGATTTCCAAAGTACCTTATGCTTTAGTTGTAAGAAGCTTGATGTATGCTATGGTATGTACAAGGATATATATTGCACATGTAGTGGGAGTTGTTAGTAGGTATATGAGTTATCCAGGAATTGAGCATTGAAATGCAGTCAAATGGATTCTCAGATATTTCAGAAGATCTAGTAAGTGTTTACATTTTGAGTTCTCTACTACTAATTTACAGGGCTATGTTGACTCATATTTAGTAGGGGATATTGATACCAAGTGGATTACTATAGGTTATGTATTTACTATTGGTGGGGCAACAGTGAGCTGAGTTTCTCGGTTGCAAAAGGTTAATGCTTTATCCACTAAAGAGGTAGAGTATGATGCTACTATAGAGGCAACCAAGGAGATGATATGGCTTTAGCTCTTCTTGGAAGAATTGAGACACCCTCAGATGGATAATTATTTGTGTATAGATAGTCATAGTATCATTTATCTTGCAAAGAATTATGCTTTACATTCAAAGACAAAACACATATAGTTGTGCTTCCATTTCATTTGGTTAGTTCTGGATGATGGATAGTTAAAGTTGGACAAGATACATATAGATGACAATCCAATGTATATGTTTATAATTATAGTGACAAGGGAGAAGCTAAACTGCTCTTCAACTTTGGTTGGTCTTCTAGACTAAACAACATAATTGAACAACAGAGTCCAAGGTGGTTTGATCCAGTGAGAGCCTCATGGGGTAGTGGCATAACTATAGGATCAATCTCCAAGTGGGAGATATTGTTGTTTAGTGTAGAGCTTGATCAGTCCCCAAGTGGGAGATTTTTAGATTGTGGTAACTAATTAGGGAAGTACTTTACATACTCCATAATTCCTTAGTGGCATTCAAGGTTGGGCAGGGGTTTGGGGGTGGAAGCCCCTAATTTTTTGGGGGCTATTTTATTAGCATTTTATGGCTGAAATGTTGTAACTAATTTTAACCCTAAAGTGACACAAATACTTGTATAAAAAGGCTTAAGGTTAGGGATTGTTTCATCATGTGTGATGCAAAAATTGCTTCTTGCAGCAGTATTGAGCTGTAAGGGATTACAGATTGTAATCGGGTTGTAATCACTATATTGTAATAATATTAGACTTATTGTTTGGTGGACGTAGCCTAGGGTTTGGGTGAACCATGTTAAATATTAGTGTCTTGTGTCCTCTTCTATTTTGATCTATTATTTTATGATATTATTTATATTTGCATGTATTGTTATTTCTGTCTGAGGTTAATCCTAACACCTTTTTGGTAGACTTTTCCAACTCGCTTTTGCAAAACTTCAATGAGTTCTAAAATACTTTCTCTAAAATTCTCATTCAACTATTTACAAATATAAGGAGCTTTATGATTTAAAAAAAAAGAGAGGGCCTTTTATAAATGTAAATCTCGTTGTGGGATAAATTGTGAGCCAATATCATCCAATCAAACTTGGGAAAATTGAGATTATTGCATGTCCAATCAAGGTTAATGACACACTACTATGGTTGGGTTATCTTCTTCTTTTGGTAGCTGTTACCTCGAGTCATTTCACATGCAGCTAATGCTATCAAAATAAATATTGGTTGATGCTTGATATCTTCAATCTCTCCTAAACAAGTCAATATTCCATCTATCTATTTATTAAAATTTCAAAAATTAATATTGATGAAAATATTAAATATATTATCATTTATAATATATTAATTGATAGCTATTTTGTAAAGTCTATCATTTATTATATTTTAATTTATCAAACAACAAAATTAATTACTATATAATTAATAATAGTAATAAAAATACCTTTAAAAAACTAATTATAAATAAATATAAATAATTTACAAAGAAAACTAATTTTATTTATGTTGACAAAAATCTATGTCTAAGATTTTTGTTGTTGTTGCTTTGATGATAATAACATTAAGTCCAAATCTTTAGATTAGTATATAATGGTTATTTAGATTAAAAAAATAAATTGTCAAGATTGTTTAGTTTAATATTTTGTATTTGTTGAATAGGTTTTTTATTTTTCATCAATCCCCCAAAAATAACTTATTCTATTCACTATCGTTAGTATTTAGCTCTCTACAAAGATGAGATTTAAAAAAAAAAACCTATTTTTTCAACATTTTCCATTGTAAAATATATTAAAGAAGATAGGTAGACTTCATTTCAATGTGAAACAATAAATGATATGCCATTTAAACTAAATTTAATTCATATTTTAAGAGGGCTTATTCTTTTAGATAGGGAAAAGTAACAACATGTATATGCATGGGATTGTTAAAATGCAATGTGTTGGCAAATGGTTTCTTTTACATGTAATATAGTAGGTAGTTATACATTATACTACTTAGAAGATTAAGTACTTTAATATTGTTTCTTTATACTTGAAGTGTGTCTTCTTCATTATTTTATTCCCTTTTCCTTTCTATCTCTATGGTGATTCACCTTTCTTTATGGTTCCATAATCAATGATCCACTTAATGTTTAATTTAAAGAAACTTTCCAATTTTTCCAACTCATGAAGATGACTGACCAACAAGGGAAATAAGCTTGAAAAAGGAAACAACCAAGTATGCTTAGTCAAATATGAGATTGACACTCAGTCAATACTAAGAACAACTCAGTCAACACAAACTGAGTTAAGTCGGCTAACAAAGGAACCAAGTGAGCTTGGAGAACTCAGTCATAGAAAGGACCAAGACAACTTAGTTAACATAGTGATCAAGTGAACTTGGTCAACATAGCTTGGATAACATAGTGACCAAGTGAACTTGGTCAACATTGCTTGGTGGAAGAGACCCAATTAGTAGAGGAACAAGAAAATGACCAAGCTAGGATAAAGGACTCAGTTTATATAGGGACCGAGCTAGATGGCAATCAACTAATAGTCTAGTTTATCCACCATTAAAGCATGAAGGCAAGATCAAAGACTTGAAACTCTATTTTTCATAACCATCAAGATACACAAAAAAATAGATATGAAAGTAACAAAAAAAATGCAATACAAAGGATGGACAAACTTTCTTTCTTTCTACTTTCTATTAAACTGAATCAAAGCATTACAAATCTGGAATGTAAACTAAAAACCTAGAAAACTTAAACAACTTACTACTATCTGTGATCATAAAACTAAGCTTGTAGCTATAAAGGGCTACATACAATAAGCTTGGAGAAATCACTTCTTCAATAGAACAATAATTCACTTACAAAACACTTAGAGAGAGAGATCCAACATATTGTTGCATGCTCTGATATTCCTCCATTGCTGCTACTCTACAACTTTTTCTTCTACTCTCTTCTGTCTTCTCTATCCCACATCAAATTGGAAGATATTCCATCCTTTTATCTTCACATAAAAAATTTCCCTCTCATTCCAAAAATTTGAACTCACCTACAGAGTTAAATTCTTCTAGATGTTGTCTCCTATTGAATAGATGAGCACAGGGCTCTAGGGACAATAAAATATATTAAAATTTCAACAAGCCCCCTTTGTCCTGAGATGATAAACAACACATCACTACTAATCCAATTCAACTATGTCAAGGCTCCTTCTTAGGTACACATAACTTGTTATACCTAAGGACTTAGTGAAGATGTCTACTAGATGCTACTCAGACTTACAATATTCCATTTTGATTTTTCCATTTTCCACTATCTCTCTAAAAAAGTGATGTTTGATCTCAATGTGCTTGCTTCTCCCATGGAAGATTAGATTCTTTGTCAATGCAATTGAGGAAATTCTATCATAATAGATTTTGGTTCCATCCTCTTCTTTTACATTCAAATCTTCCAAGATTCTTCTTAGCCAAATATATTGACATGCTAGTGCATTTTCTACTATGTATTCAACCTCTTCTATAGATTGAGAAATAATTGATTGCTTCTTGGATGGCCATGAAATTTCACTTGAGCCCATATTAAACAAGTAATTGGAAGTGCTCTTCCTATCATCTAGACATCCAACCCAATCACTATCAATGTAACCAAAGTTAGCCTAAATTCATTATCAACAATATACAAAATACCAAATCCCTTCGTGCCATTCACATACCTTAGGATCCTCTTTCCTACTTTCCAATGGGAATCCTTTGGAGTTTCTATGAATTTGGCTATCAAACTTACTGCATGCATCATGTCACATTGAGTTGCTATCAAATACATCAAACTTTCGACCATGCTTTTGTATAATGTTTGATTCACATTGTTGCTACAATCTTCCTTACTCAACTTCAGACCTATTGTTTTTGGTGTTGGGGTTGTGTTACTATTTTGCATTTCAAATCTCTCCAAGATCTAATTTGCATATTTTTCTTGAGAGACAATGTCATCATGATTTTTTTTTTTTACTTCTATGCCTAGAAAGTATTCTAAGAAACCCAATTCTATCATCTCAAATGAACTCTTCATGGCCTGTTTGAATTCACAAATTAGGAAATTATAATTTCCATGAAAATTAAGTCATCTACATACAAGACAACAATAAAAACCTTACCATTTTCTGCCTTGATGTAGAAAGTGGGTTTGCCATCACTTTTGCTAAAGCCATTTCTCATCAAGTACGATTCAATCCTGCTATAGCATGCACGTGGAGCTTTCTTGAGCCCATATAGAGATCTCTTCAACCTATACACTTTATTTTCCTCACCTACAACTTCATAACTAGGTGGCTTCTCTACATACACTTCTTCTTTCAATACATCATTTAAGAAGGTGAACCTCACATCCATTTGATATACCTTCCCCTTGTGTTGGGCTGCAATTGCTATGACAACACAAATGGTTTCCATTCTTGAAAATGGGTCATAAATCTCATCAAAATCTTTTCCATACTATTGTTTGTACCCCTTGACCACTAGTTGTGCATTATGCCCATCAATTTTTCCTTCAGCATTGCACTTGGTTTTATAGAACCATTTAACTCCAATTACTTGTTTCTTGGGAGGTAAATCAATTAACTCCCATGTTTCATTTCTCTCTATAGCATCTATTTCCTCATCTATAAAATTACACCATTTCTTTTCTTTCATGGATTCTTCAAAATAGATTGGATCACTACAAGAAAATAATGCAAAATTAACACTCTCATCATAATATTCATCATACCTTTCATCTTGGTATATATCACTTAGACTCTTAGTCTTTCTTGGCAATAGGGAGACAAGAGTGGGATCAAAATTTTTAGTATTGTTGCTGCTACTATTTTGCATCCCAATCTGGGGCTGTCTAGAACTACTAGGAGAAAATTATATTTTTGAGGTTGCTTGCTTTTTTGCCTCTATCTAGAGCTCTTTATATCTGCCACTCCTTCATTTTGTTGATCATCAAATTCATCTTCTTCATCAATGGTTCACACTTTACTTGAAGTTCTTGAAGATTCATCCATTGAGTCATCCCATGACTACTTTTCAAGAAACTCCACATCTCTTCAAATGATGATTATCTTGGTGATTGGATTATACAATATACAGGCCTTTGATTGCCTACTCACCTCGAGCTTTCTCCTCCAACATTCCTTTGTCTAGATTTTCGATGAACTCTGCCTCTAGAGCCTCTACCGGAGCCATTTCTTCCTCTCCCCCTACCTCTTGAATTTGACTGAGCTTTGAAATCTTTCTCTTGGGAAGATGTTGTTGATCTATTAATCCAGTGCTCATGGGTTTGAAGAGTACCCGTCAACTCATCAATTGTCAAGGTAGTAAGGTCCTTTTCCTCTTTAATGGTCATCATAATATTATCATACTTTAGAGGAAAACTCCTCAATATCTTCTCCACTATTCTTTTCTCCTCAATCTTGTCTATTTGATTTCAACTAGTTTATCACACCACAGGGCCTTGAGCTAAAATCTACAATAGACTCATTATCCTTCATTTGAAGGTTCTCAAACTCCCTTCTAATCATTTTTAGCTTCATTACACAGACTTTATCAGTCCCTTTGAAATGCATCTTAGGGATATCCCATGCTACCTTTGAATAACTAGCTATTGCTATCTGAGAAAAAATTGTTTTGTCATGGCTACCTGAGTCAAACTTAAAGCTTTTGCATCCCTTCTTCTTGACTCCTTCAGCTAAGTCTTTGGTTTTTGGTGAAGGAAGCATATTGAGTTGGGTTGATTACATAATTAAACCCATTTACCACAAACTCCCACAAGTCATTTGCAACCATAATGGCTCTCATCTTCTTTGCCCAAGTGCCATAATTTTTTCCATTAAAGGATGGTGGCTACTACCATGTCTTTCTTGCATCTCTAGTCATGTCTCCTATAAGTTCAAACACCTAGAAATAATGCCCAAACTCACAAGGATGTGAGGCATAATAGCTCTGATACCATGAAGAAACTTTCCAATTTTCCTAACTTAGTGAGATGATAGACCAATAGGGGAAATAAGCTCAGCAAAGGAAAAAAACAAGTATGCTTAGTCAACTCTGAGAATGACACTCGATCATTACTAAGAACAACTCAATCAACACAAATTGAGTTAAGTTGGTTAACAAAGGAATCGAGTGAGCTTGGAGAACTCAGTCAGAGAAAGGACCAAGACAACTCGGTTAACACAGTGACCAAGAGAACTCAGTCAACATAGCTTGGATAACATAGTGACCAAGTGAACTTGGTCAACACTGCTTGGTGGAAGAGACTCAATTAGAATAGGAACAAGACAATGACTAAGCAAAGATAAATGAATCAGTTTACTTAGGGACTGAGCTAGATGACAACTGACTAATATTCTGGTTTATCCACCATTAAAGCATGAAGTAAAGATCAAAGACGCACAACTCTATTTTGCACAACTATCAAGATACATACTAAAATACATATGAAAGAAAGGAAACAACAATGTAATACAGAGGATGGAAAAAATTTCTTTCTTTCTTCTTTCTATTAAACTGAATCAAAAGATTAGAAATCTAGAACATAAGCTACAAACCCAAAAAACTTAAACTTACTACTACTTCTGATGATAAAACTAAGCCTTTAACTATAAAGGGTTGCATTTAATAAGCCTAGATCAATCACTGCTTCAACATGACAATCATTCACTTACAAAACACACAAAGAGAGATGCAATGTGCTAATACACAATCTAATATTTCTCTACTACTATTGCTCTGCAACTTTTTCTTTGACTCACTTCTGTCTACTCTGTCTCACATTGAATTGCAACATATTCCATCCTTTTTGTATTCACGCAAAAAAATTCCCTCTCATTCCAAAAATTTGAACTCACCTACCAAGTTAAATGCTTTTTGTTGTTGGCTCCTTTTGGGTAGGTGAGTTCAAGGCTCCAGGGACAATAAAATATATTAAAATTTCAACATAATGTAGCATTCTTTATACAATGTTTTTCTAGAGAAATTTTTTAGATGTGGGTTCTTCCTTTTGATCGGATATCATTGTGATATGTGTTAGGTAATTTTTTATTTTTTTGGGTGGGTGGGGGAGGAGGGGTAAGGCATCGTGGAAAATGTGAATACAATATTATCATTTGACTGAACATCACTAGATGACTGTAATGAGTTTTTATTCTCTTATAGAAGTTTTGTGAGTGAACTTAATTATGATCTGTAACATATTATTATTGTATTGTAAGTAAACTTAGCATCAATTAAATGTCTATAAGGTAAACTTATGCTAATAAATCTAATGTCTTTGAATAGTGTAGAATTTATAGTAGAATACCTTTTTATTTGTAGAGTTTGTTATATTCTGTCAGATCTAATATCACAAGAAAATGGGGATTAGGTCCATGTACATCTCACAGGCCCAATTTGGGCATGGAGGTTTCTTGATGGATCAATTGGAAAAATTTGCAAGAAATTGATTGGAATTTAATGGACATTTAATCGAGTGTTTAGGTTTGCTGATATAATGACTTTGCATTTGTCTTTTAGATATTCTTTCTTACATTTCTACAACTATTTTCTATACACATTGAAAATAAATTATATAGTTGTGAGGATAGAATGTGGACTAATGGATATTTAATTTAATTAAAAATATATATCTAACATTGGATGTTGGAACTATAGAAGTCAATGTTGAAGGTTGTTATGCATTGATTTGGAGATGAACAACCATGGTGTCGACCCTAAGGAGTGTGGATGATGCAATACGATGAGCATACGATGAGCATGGAGGCTTCTTTATAAACTAATACAAATTAAAACAATAAATATTGTATTTGGCTGAGTGCTCTAGATGGTTGAATGGGCTGGTGTTTGGATGAGTGCTCTTGATGGCTAATTGGGTTGGATGATTGGTAAAGTGAGTTTAAAAAACTACTTAACAATAGTTTGAAAGCATTTCCTTGGGGTAATATTTAGGTGTGATACAATTGTCAATTGCAAGCAACCTCAATGGAAAAGCCTATCGGCTAATTAGTTGGATTTAACATTATATTGACTAACAATTTTTACTCATGCCATCAAAATAATTATTGAAATTGTGGCAGAATTAAAAAGATAGAAAAAAATTTGCACTACATATAATAGTGGCTAACAAGCTGAACTAATTATAATCTTTACTTGTTAGTTAATAGAATATGTTTGATCTCACAATAACTGTCTATCATACCAATGGACGGGGAATACAATCATGACTCATTCAAGAAAATAAAAAATAAGGATAGAATAATATATTAGATAACTTTGTAATCACTAATTTGGTCACATTTGTAAATAAATTCAAATTTAAAGGAAAAATAGAAAATAAATTTTTAGAAATGAATCCCTTGTCTGATTGGCATGAGTATCCATTCATTCCTTATAGTCAATGATAAGAACACATGGCATTCATTGGTCTTTGAAAATTTTTGTACTTTGTCAATGACCCTAATATTGAGAAAAGAAACCTCACAACACAATCAACAATAAAATCTTCTTGATAGAGAGAAATAGAAAAAAAGTAGAAGATTATTTTATAATGATGTTAAAACATGAACTGGCAACCAATATTTCATCTCATAGAATGCCAATTTAAAATCTATGCAGTTCATAATCTTTATTAAGTTATGATTTATGATTAGAACTTAACAATAAGAAGGCACTAAACTTGTTTCTCGATTAACATCTCAAGTATCATGAGATATTCATGAGTTATCAAATAGTAAATAAATATCTTATTAAGTCAAAATTATTAGAAAATAGTTAATTCATTCATCATTAGAGGAATGAAAATAAATATCATGACATACATAAGGAACATCATATTCTTTCTTGTCAGAAGTAATCATAACTCAGAGATACAACAATCAATGCAATAGTCTATACTTATATCCATAGACTAATCTTATTTTGACTTATAGTTGTGTAACTTGGGGTCAAAACTAAGCACAGTGAGCTCAAGGTCCTAGTGTGGTATTAAGAGCTCTAGTCCTCATGGTGACAAATCAAACACCTACACCCATACACATTTGCACATATTAGCACAATAGCCCAAGGTCATAGGGTTTACATTTCTAGAAAGATAGAAATAACACAAGTGCTGACCTACATGAATAGTTAACTATACAATTCATTAAACATAATCTAGATTATCAAATGATTATCCATCAAAGAATGAAATTACATAAAATTATCCCAAGGATTTTGACCTTTACATCATTCATTCATCACAATACACAAATTTAATAATAAATTCACTGATTATTATAATACATTATCCATTACACATAATTACATCCAAATGATCATGATAAGATGATAAAATACATTACATCATATGAAAGTTCAACAAAAGGTGCCCTTGAACAAGTGTTCATTTGCAAGTCTTGGTCTCCTTAGCCATCAGATATTGTCCATCAGCTATCTGAGATGAGAGTGTGGCCCTGGTGATTTTACCATGCCAACCAAAAAGTGTTTATCTCCCTTGAGGTTCTTCTTGACATGAAGAATTCCCCAAGAATAGCATTAGAAGTTTAGCCACTCTGAACAAGAGGATTAGATGGATCTAGTGCACCTGTGAAACATACTACTTTTCACACATGTCTAAGTATCCTAATCATGAAATGTGGAAGGGAAAATATTAAAAAAAACATATCTACACATATGTAGTAAGATTTACAGCTTTTTCCAAAGCACTTAAAGAGTTATATTTAGCTAATAAATGAAACAACACATATTGTATCAATTCTAATCAAAATTGGAAGATAGAAAGAAACAAAGCATAGTGTATCCATTTCTATCCATCCCAATTTACCACATTACACCCATTCCATAAGGAAGTATAAAGTGTACCCATTCAAAAATGAGGAATAATAAAGATCAATGATAGTTCTAAAGTAAAACAATTTCTTATCCATTATCTACATAGGAATTCCATCTTTTGTGAATATGATACTGAAATCAACACACTCAAGATTTCATAATGAACTGTATAGGATTAAGATAATTTCACCCTTGTTTTACAATGTAAAATTCATATTTCTTGTTCTACTAAAGTTTTAAGGTCTTGTTGAGTTTCATTCCATTCCAACAATTTTTCCAAAACAAGACCCAATACTTGAAAGAGCTTTGCAATTAAGTCCTATTGCAAAAATGAAATCAACCAACTAAGAGGATAACAACTTACTTACTATGGTTTTGTTTAATCCAATAATTTGTTTTCTTAGTAATAAAATATTGTATACATTTTTGGGAAAATTCTACAGTTTCCAACTGATAACAATAGTAATTCAAGGTAGATGCCTAAATTGTTGTGGGGGATTTGATAATTCTTCTCTAATTGAGCTAGATTAACAACATAATGATTTAATTGTAAAGGAATTATCAAAAAAAATTCCAATAGAATGGAGGTAATGGTAGAATGTTCTAACTTGATAGGATAACAATGAAATATGCCTCCAAAATTAAATGCACTCCATATGCACAGACAAAGTTCAAACCAAAAAATCAAAAGAGCATCTTTTATATGCTTCTCCCAAAATCAATAAATTTTAATACATATAAGATATGATTCTATGCTTTTGTAACATTAAATAGTAATGAATAAGGGGAAAAACTTCCATGTAAAAAACATGCATTGATACTCATGTAATAACCTCAACAATCAGCCACTTCTAAAAGTCAAACATACTTAATAATAGAGAATAAAATGCATTACTTAAATTCATTAGTCCAACATTATTTTATAGGCTAACAATAAATATTTATTTTCTTTCCTAATGCATGCCATTCTTTCTAGTGGTCACAATCCAATTTATGCAAATCAATCTTTCAAGGAAGACTTATTAATTTCCATTCAAACTTTATGTTTATCATTTTTGCATGAACTTGAGTGGAGAGAAATTTGACCTGCAAGCTTTTTCCATGTATATTTTATATTAAAATGAAATATTGGTCTTTTTCTCTGTAGCATGAAAGAATTGGTAATATATAAATCATCATTTTAGTACTACTTTTACCACTATGGCTGAATCAGTCATTGAATTGCACTCACATATATTTGGTTTTGAGCAACAACTGAAAGCTTTAACAAAGCTAAATATAGGCCCTACCACCTTTATAAGGTTTTTCTTCAATGAAGTGAACATTGGATAGTTATGAATCTAGTTTGAATTTTCACTTTCCATTTTATAATCTTTGAATTGTGTTGCCTAGTTTTTAGTTAATCCTCCAAGGATTTCTATAGCTTGTGTGACCTCATGACCCAATAACATCACAATCCCCCCTTTCCAATATGGACAAAATTTTTCTTAAAAGAAAGGTTTGCAGATGGTATGCTAATGGTGTTTTGAAACCTACCTCTCTACACATTGAGCTTACAGAGTTTGACCATATTGGCCTGGAGTCTTCATGAGATCGACTCTACAACATGATTGCCAATAGTAGAATGATATTTTCCAAATGGTCCCAGGCATGGAATCAACTTAAATTTAGTAAGAAGAATGTCAACCACATAAAATTCAAGGAAAAAGATAAAAGCCAACATCAAAATAGGTTGGTTTTCCCACTTTCAATTTGGCTCAAGACATTTGGAACACCATTTAAGTTGTTGAAATATGTTAGTTGACCCTTGAGCCAACCATTCACCTACTTGTCTGACACATTTAACTCGGTAGGTGAGTTTGAATCTGGAAAAGAGAGGGAAAGTTTTTGATACAAGTCAAAAAGAAAATATGCTCATTCATTCAATAAGAGGAGAAGAAGAAGAAGCAAGAAGGAAAGAAAATATCAGAGTAGAGAACATTGTGTTCAGAGATTAGAAGGAAATTGAAGAGGATCAAAGTGCAACAACATAGGATTAGTTATTTTGTCCTTTGTAAGCTGATTTTTTTTGTCCTGTGAAGCAGTGATTGCTCCAGGTATTATTGTATGTAGCCTCATAGTGTTGTAAGTTTATATTCCAAATAGAATCAATTAAAGTATTTTGATTCTGGTTGAAGCCATATGCTCCCATATTTGTAATAGTTGAATTAGTTTTTGAATAGAAAGAAAGAAAGTAGGCATATTAGTCGGTCCAATTAATTTATCTCATTGTTATCTCCTTTCTATCTATTTAGTATTGTGATAAGTATCTGGGCAACTCTTTGTTATTATAAGTGTGTTTTAATAGTGGAAAAAACTAGACATCAAGTATGTGATTAACTCACTCAGTTTCCTTTGTTAACTAAGCTTTCCTTGTGCTAACTTGATTAGTATATGTTTGTATTCTCTCTTCCAAGTTAAAACTAAGTCCACTAAGTTCCTTCCTTGTACTTATCAAGCTTAGTCAGGTTCTACTCTTACTAAGATCACTTAGTTCCAACCTAGCTCACTTGGTTTCTATAACGACCTGCCAAGGGATCCAAAAGAATTAACCTAAAATTTTACTAAGTTTTCCAAACATTTTTTTTAAAAGAAAGAATAATAGACATGTCAAACACAAAGTAGCGAAAGCAATAACATACAATCATAATTAAGCAAACATCACATATTACATTCCTTAAGGATCCCAAAACATTAAGTCACATTTAAATTTAATTAATACTAAATCTAACAGATACCACATCCACATGAAAGAATAATTAAAAGTCCAAGTCCATTTAAATAATATACATTTGTTCTAAATGCCACTTGGCAATAAATTCAGAATGCTCAATCATCCATTATACATTTCACATGGTATGAAAGACTGAAAGAATATACATTTAAAACTAGGTTACATCATCCCTTTTGGATTATGAAACAAAGTACAATACAACAAGTAAAGATCATCCACCATAAAGATATAATCATCCATCATAAAGATATAACCATCCATCATAATACACAAAGATAGAATGAAAGAAAAAGTAGACAAGAAACTCCAATCACAACATCAACGGATGGATCTCAATGGTAAGAGTAAAAAGCACTACCACCTGACCATGTGGTAACCCAAAAAGGCCCACTCCCACCACACTAAGGAGATAGTCTCAAGTCCCAAACAAGATATCAATCCAAAAATCAAAAGTAATATCTAAGTCAAGGAAACCCTAAAAGTAATCTAACTCAAAGGTTCCAAGATAAATCGACATCTAGACTTAGAGGTAAACACAAACACATAGGAAATTTATACTACTAGTGGGCAAGTGTCATCCCAAAAACCAACTCTAGGGTTACCCAACTAGTCTTTTAATCCTCTGACCCCCCAGTGACTCTATGCAGCACTAGTATCCTTTTGTATTCAAAAGGTGTACTAATGAGTCAACTCTAAGGTTACCCGACTAGTTTTCTAATCCTCCGGCCCCTTAGTGACTTTCTATGGTACTAATATCTTATTAATTCATTTTAAACCCATTTAATGAAATGTTATCACTTATTAAAAAACTTACAATGGATTACCCTGGCAGCCACTTTGGGCCCCGACCTCCATTGCAAGCCACTTCCCAACTTAACATATAGATTACCTACCCTAGGCTCATAAAAGTAAAAATCAAAGAATCATAATATTCACCTTAGTCCTATATAAGTGACTAGAAAGCATCAAAAGGTAATTCACAATAACTCATTAGTTCTTTACAAGCGACTAGAAAACATCCCCAAAAATATTGATCAAAGACTCAAAAAGGTTAAGTCAAATATGTCATAGCATCCCTCTCGTTATCCCACAATGACACTGAAAGAAATAACCAACAATATAATCAAACTCATCATAGAGCATACCAACATATTACCATGGTTGAATTTAAAAGATCAAGATCAAATCAACATAATACCACAATCACAGAACTCCCAAGCCTTTGGTAGATGTCCTAAAATTGGTCAACACTCTAGTCAACCCAAACCCAAAACATAGATAAAACATACATACAACATAGCAATTCCATAGTTTGATTTGATTTTGAAATCACATAGTTAAGTCAATAGTAAGGTTTAAATATTTGTTTCAATGTAAGTTTGTGAGTACCTATGATTTACAATTTAACCCTTACTATTTACCCCATTCCTATATTTGAATAGAATGCACAATTACACTAATTCAATTTTAAGTCCATTATACCAAAATAACTTAAGGATAATTATTTATTTAAATAATTAAAATAATACTTATTAATTTTTAAATAAAATAATTTACAATTTTTAAAGGCACTGTCAGCTGCAACAGCAATACCAAGTACTACTACTACTGACGCAATTTGTACTTCGATTAGTGCAACACTTACTAGTGTCGTCGGGAGGTAGGGGGTGGGGTAAATCCGCCTCCCTTTTAATAAATGTATTTTATAATTATTATTTTTAATTTTTAATTTATTTTTTTGTTAAATTAAAACAAAGTCCCTCCCACAAGCTTTTTAATATATATTTTTATAGCAGTCCTAGCAAATCTTTGATAGGGAAAATATGACCAACTAGTCAAATTTTCAATTTTCAATTTCCTTTTCAATTCAAAACCCTTCCTAGTTTAAATTCTAATTTTTAAATTTATTGAATGAGGATTCCATGATATTTAATCTTTACGTATACAAAAGAAACTTGATACGAAAGAACAAAAAGATTCAAAACAAAGATTGAAAGATTCATACAATGAAATTTGGGAAACAGATTTCAACAATTGCAAAGAAGACAAGAATAATAAATAACATAATTAACTAGGTAAATCAAAACACAAGAATCCACCTGGTTTTGATGCTAAAATTGCAAACACCCATAAGATTTGTGAGAGAAATTTCTATTCTCAAAACCTTATCTCTGAAAATTCCTTCTCTGAAATTCATGATCCCTCAAAAATGAACCCTCAATTGTTAATAACGAATTCTCTCCTAAATTCGGGGCACTATTTGTGTGATCACCCAAGAGGACTCCTTGCTCACAATTTTTTAACTCCTACTTAACTTTTTTCAAAACTTCATGCACACTTTATGCAAATATTTGTAATTAAATTCACTTGCTTTCTCTTTTTTAATTAATTTATTATATTTTAATCTCATGCATATGTTATGCAATTTTAAAATTCTTTAATAAATTAATATCTTTTCCATTCTTTAATTTATTTTCGAAGCGTTAATTCATAAAATATTTATTAATTTAAGTAATAATAATATTTAGCATTTATTTACAAATGATCTCCTTAATATATTATTAGTAAATTATATAAATATTTTAGGCTCTAAAATTGAACTTGTACTTTTATCTTTTAATTTAATTAATTTCCTAATTAATTAAATATTTAAAATACCATAATAATTTTCTATTAAATTAAATCATTAATTTAATCTTTAATTTGACTTAATTAATAGAAAAATCACAAAAGACTTACAAGATGAAATATGAAAACCTATCATAAAATACCACATACAAGATCAAACTAAAGGGTTATAATCATGAATTTATGTTATATGACAAATTCAGAAGGGTAAACATCACAGATACTTGTCCAAATTTTCTAGGATAAATGGTTTAAAGGTTAGGATTTAGACTTCAAAATCTATCTCCCCTCTCTTACCATTGGGATAATGCGATAGGGTACGCTCATCCTAGCAATTCAGAGAAGTCAATACCCAGTACTTACAATCTGCATAAAATGCATGCATGTACAAACACATATATACTAAACTAAATAGGCAATGGTAGGAAGTGGTGCATCATGTAGATCTTGACTACCAGGTGACTACAACTCCCTTCCTTAACCACATCAAAAATTCCATACACATGCAATATGGGGTAAGTATTCATAAGAAAACATGTATAATAATCCATCTAACTGATCATCATCATGCATACATGAAGTAAATAGTACCAAGTAGTCTCATCATAAAATCAACTGAATATGAAACAATTTCTGATAATCTGAAAGATAATGCTACTAATCATCAAGCATAAAACTAGCCTAAAAGAGTTCACCAATAAATAAAAAAATGTAAACTAGGGGTAGGCACTACAGTTTCTATGTCAAATGAGCTCACTCGATATCATGTTATCTGCACCCATTATTGCCAAGCTCTTTCCTTTGGTGACTAAGTCACTTAGATCCCATTGTTGTTGAGCAATTCGACATTACCTGTCACTCGACTACTTAAGGTTTTGAGCAACTTGACACACACTGTGGTTCTTTTTTGCTGAGAAAAAATTATTGTGAAGTTTTTCACATGGTATTGGAGCTTTAAGTCCCCATATCCTTGTGATTTTGGGCATTTTTTATAGGTATTTTTCATGGCAAAAGATGCAAGAAAGACATGGTAGCAACTATCGTCCTTTAAAGGAAAAAATTATGACAATTGGACAAAGAAAATGAGAACCATCATGGTTGCTAATGATTTATGGGAGTTTGTGATGAATTGGTTTAGTGATACAACTAACCCAACATATTATATTGCCCTCACCAAACCTCAAAAGAATTAGTTGAAGGAGTCAAGAAGAAAGGATGCAAAAGCCTTAAGTCTTATTTAGGTAGCCATGATAGAGACAATCTTCCATAAGATAGCAACAACTAATTATTCAAAGGAATCATGTAATATTCTTGAGACAAATTTCAAAGGGATTGATAATGTCTGAGTAGTGAAGCTACAAATGATTAGAAGGGAGTTTGAGAACCTTCAAATGAAGGATAATGAGCTTATTGCAGGATTCATCTCAAGAATCTCTACTTTGATAAACCATCTCAAAGAAAATGGAGAAGAGTTTGAAGAGCAAAGGATTGTGGAGAATATATTAAGGAGTTTACCTCAAAAATATGATAATCTTGTGATGACCATTGAGGAAGAAAAGGACCTCACTGTATATGAGCAATGTTAGTATGCTAATAGAAACCAAATTTAAATAAAGCTTCTACAAACTAAACAAAATTCATAAACTTCAAGATAGACTAAGATGAACTCTCAATTGAGAATATGAGCCATTAATGGACTCTCTCAATGAGAAGCTCTCTTGTTGAGTGGCTTTGTCTAAATAGATAGGATGTATGCTCAAGCTTATGCTTCAAAAAGGGCTTCAAATGAAGTTGGAATTTGGGTTTGAGTGTATGGTTTTGATGTAAAATGGCTTCTTAAAATGGCATTATGACTTTACTTCATGGATTGTGTTATTTTTCAAAGGGGAAGGATCCAATTTATAGGCAAGAGGCTTGAGGGATTGAGGGCTAAGATGCAAGGATGGGAAAAAGCTCATGGAGGGCTCAGATTGCATGAGAAGAGAGCACATGGATTGTACTTCCTTACAGCCAATCAGAGAGTGACACATGTCACAGGGTGAGAGGATGGAGGAAAGGGGAAGGATGAGTCAACAAAGGAGGCTCAAGGGATAAAATCTTCATAAAGACCCTCATAATGGCTTGTAAGAGCAATAAAAGGGCTTGGAAGAGTCATTTATGGCCTAGTGGGCTTCATAAAGTTTTATGGTTGAGATATTTTGAGAGAGATGAGAGCAATTTCAACTTGGGCTTGATTAGGAGGGTTTTAAGCTTGCTTAGGATTGTGCAAATGATTAGAGGATGGATTAGGATGGTTTAGGATTAGCTTAGGGATAGGCAAGTGGATGGCATTTAATGAGGGTGGGTGAAGGAGGAGATATTTGTTAACTTTGGCTTGGGTTAGTAAGTTTTAACCCATGTTTAGGGAATGTGACAAGGTTAGGAGGGGATTAGGATTAGGTTAAAAGACATCTTCTAGAAGAGTCTAGACTTTGGATGAGGATAAAGACTTTCTAGAATAGTCTAGAACTTCCTAGGATGAGGATGAAGACTTTCTAGAAGAGTCTAGAACTTTTTAGGATGAGGATAAATTAGATTTTTAGAAAATAAATAAAGTTTTATTTATTTCAAGGGTTTGGGTTGAGGAGATATTTATTAAAACTTTTTTAATAAACATGAGGATTAATATTTAATCTTAATTAAATATTTTGAGTTGGGATTAGTGGTAGGAAATGATGGGATTAGCTTTTAATCAAAATTAAAGAAGGATTAGAAGATTTTGGAAGAGGTTAGTGGTCTTAAGGAAATTGGCCAAGTTTTGGGCAAAAAATAAATTTTTTATTTATTTTGGGTTTTTGGGTCAATTTATTAATTAAATAATTAATAAATAAGGAAATAATGTATAAATAAGATTTAAACATTTTTGGGAGGGATTCCTTAATTAAATATTTTTAATTAAGATAAAGGGTTTTAATGGCATAAAAATAAATTAATTAATAAATGATGTCATCAGGAATTTTTCAGAAAATAAAAATACTTTATTTTCTAAAGGTTTTTAGGTGTCTACATTTTGCCCCTCTTTGATGTGATGCCGCAAGTGGCATGGCATCAAAGATCAGAAAATAAGATGCCCAAGGCTAGAGCAGAAGAGGAGAGAATGGACTGCAAGATGCCCCCTCAAGAAGGCGGCGGGGAGAGAAAGTGAGGCTCGACGACTTCTTGAAAAGTACAAGAATCTGAGATAAGCAAGAAGACTCAGATTGGCAAAGAGAAGGGGCTGAATTAGCTCAAACTCTCACTATGGGAGAATGATAAAGGAGAATCAGATGCACAAGAGGAAGCAAGCTTAAGACTTTAGGGAAGGTGGAGGATGAAGGAGCGGAGCGCTATAAAAAGGAATCCAAGATAGGGAGATGGATGAGGGGATTATAAAGATGATGCAATAGGATTTCAAAGAGTCAAATTGGCGGAAGATGGGTTTTGGAGATCCCTAGGACTAGGATTGTGGATCTCGAAAGATGAGGCTTGGTGGATTGATTTGGATTGGTGGATCCCTAAGACTAGGATTGTGGATCCCTAAAGCTAAAGGTGAGGAGTGATTCAAAGAGATACTGATGCATAAGCTAGGGTAGGAGAGATGGATGTTGGATATGGATGGGGGATAATGGAGATCAAGGAAAACCATTGACGCTTTTTGAGTGGGGGGATACTTCAAAGAGAAGTACCACCATATAGTTGAGCACTAGATTTGCTATAGGACTATTGGTTAATTGCCAAGGTTACCAAGAACATCAAGGCCTTTTCACCAACTGTCCAGAGGACTGACGAACTGACTCAAAAAAAACACGCAAGGATTGCCCCAGTATCACACATGAATCCCAAAGGAAGCAGTGTGGAAATGACACTGGGTAACCCACAAGTAGAAAAGAAAACAAGCAAAAGACATGATCAAGACCTTACGCTCTGATTGCCCCATTCGCAGTATACCATGATATGGAAGATCGTGGCAACCTTGAGGAGGGAACAAGGAGATTGCTTGGAAAATATATTTCAAGACCCAATAGGGAAGAGTCCAAATAAAAAGAAAGCAAAAATCCAAAAGAGAACCGTTTGCCAATGAGATGGGTAGGACGAGGTACTAACGGACCAAGATCAGACATGAGGAAAGCTATATCTTGCAAGGACCTATCGAAGAGCACCTAAGCTAGTGGATTTGGATGAGTGATGCATCTGGCAAGCTGAACTAAGAAAGATAACACTTTGGTGATAGGAAATCTAGCTAAATGATGCATTGGAATAGCTAACCAAGATGTGCGATGGGTGCAAGATGTTGATCAAGGATGAACTGACATGAACGTTAGATAGATACAATGGTACTAAGCTAAAGAGGATGTACAAGCTGATGGACCAAGATATGTTACAAATGTACAAGTTTGTTCATGTTTTGGTTTTTGTGAGATGGAAATGTTTGTGAAGTATGGGATGTCTATAATAGGTGATAGGTGGATAGGTAGATGGTTTGCGAAAAGCTTAAGTGAAAATGGGGTTTTGTGTGTGCACGTGATAGTATACAAGCTAGGATACAAGATTATTTACAGGCTGGAATATGGTACAAACTTTGGACAAGATTCAGATATACAAGGTATGGTACAAGATTTAAAAGGTATAATAAAAGCTTTGGTACAAGATTTTACAAGCTGTACAGGAGGTATTTACAAGCTCCATTAGATTTTGGATATTTCGTTGGAACACCAAGGGAACAAACAGGTGTTTTATGGGATGGTGGGTGAATGGATGAGGGATAGGATAGTGATAGATAATGGATTAGTCTTAGTACACAAGGTGCCTAAATTACCAGGTTTTCACCGAGGTACCTATCCAAGGCGCTTGAATTGCCAAGTTTTCACCATTGGACGCTTATTTCTCTTTACTATTTTTTTTTGTATTTTTCAAAAGCTGGGTATACCAAGGATCTTCAAGCATAGAACTTCTTGAAATGAATGATGTTAGTAGGATCATTCAAGAGTTCTCCTTCCGGTGTAGATAGCTGATAGGCTCCAAAGCTAAAGGAAGTAGTGACAACATAAGGACCAAGCCATGTAGGTTCAAACTTGCCTTTTTTTTCTCGATCTTCTTGGACTTTCATATTTTCTTTGAGGACCATGTCACCTGGCTGAAAGTGTCATGGAAGCACCTTCTTGTTGAAATTCCTTTTGAGATGAGTTTGATAGACTGTGAGATGATCATAGGCTTGTTGTCACTTCTCATCTAAGAGATCTAGCTGGGTGAGCCGAGCTACTCTGTATTCTTCATCTGATATTTTCCCTTGCAAAGATATGTGCAAGGAGGGAAGTTCAACCTCTATAGGTAGTACTGCTTTGGCACCATAGACTAGGGAGTATGGAGTTGTGCCTATGGATGTATGGAAGGAAGTTCGATAGGCCCATAGGGCTAGATATATTTGTAGGTGCCAATCACGGTTGGAATCATTGACAACTTTCTTTAGGATTTTGAGGAGGGTTTTGTTAGTTGCCTTTGCCTGGCCATTACCTTATGGGAAATATGGGCTAGAAAAGTGGTGATGGATGTGGAGGGAAGTGCATAATTCTTCCATGTTGAGATTTTCAAAGTTACCTCTGTGGTCGGTGAAGATGGTGGATGGGATGCTGAAGTGGCAAACAATGTGGTACAAGATGAACTTGGAGACTTGAACTCCTATAGCTGAGACTAGGGGGACTGCTTCCACCCATTTAGTGAAATAGTCTATAGCTGTTATTATCCATGTATGTCCATCAGATGAGAGGGGTGTGATAGTTCCAACTAGATCAAGGCCCCAACAAGCGAAAGGCCAAGGTGGTGCAATAGGCTGTAGATCCTGTGCTGGAGCGTGCACAAGATTTGCATGTTGCTGACATGGGAGACACTTTCTGACAAAGTCACAGGAGTCTTCTTCAATGGTAGGCCAATAGTAGCCTGCTCTAAGGATTTATCATGCTAGGAAAATACCACTCGTGTGGCCACAAAAAAGTCTAGAGTGTACTTCCTTTAACACCATCGCGGCCTCATTTTGGTCTAAACATCAAGAGAGAGTATCGTGATAACCTCGACGATATAGGGTATTGGCTATCATAACATAGTGGGATGATTTTTGGATGAGGTTCTGGTGTTGGGTACGTGTGAGGTGAGGGGATATGATACCATCATTAAGGTAAGCGTAAATCTCATGGTACCAAGGGGATTGGGGACCAACCAAGATACAAACATGGTTTGAATCCTCATTCGCATAGGCGAGTGTGAGGAGTTGCTCCACTAAAAACTCATACTATGTAGCTGCTTGGGGAATTTCCAAGAGCGAGCCTATAGTAGCCATAGCATCTGTTGCTTTGTTTTGTATTCGAGGCACTTGTGTAAACTGAAGCCTTGTAAAATGTTGGGTTAGCTGATCAACTAGATCTTTGTAGGGTAATAGCTTTTCATCTTTGGTTTGATATTCATTTAGGGCTTGCTCGATGATGAGCTGAGAATCGCCAAAGATTTATAGCTTAGCAATGTTCCATTCTACAGCTATCTTTAATCCTGCTATGAGGGCCTCATATTCAGCTATATTGTTGGTGCTAGGGAATTGTAGCTTGAAGGCTTTTGGAATGTAATCTCCTTGAGGTGTGACCAACAATATTCTTGCCCCTGATCCATGAGATGTGTATGAGCCATCAAAATAAATTTTCTATGGGGGTTGTTCTTCAATTAGATAGATATGCTCATCTAAAAATTTTGTGATCAACGGATAAGCATCTATTAGAGGTGCATCAGCTAGGTGATCTGCTATAGCTTGCCCTTTGATTGCCTTTCTGTCCACATACTGGATGTCAAATTTGCCAAGGAGCATAACCCATTTGGCCAAACGGCCTGTAAGTGCTGTTCTGGAGAGCATATACTTGAGAGGGTCAATCTTGGAGACTAGTTGGATGGTATGACTTAGCATGTAATGGCAAAGCTTTTGAGTTGAGAAAATAACTACCAAACAAGCTTTTTCCATAGGAGTGTAATTGAGTTCATAACCAACTAGGGTTCTACTGATGTAGTAGATAGCTCTTTCTCTGTTGTAGTCATCGAGCTGTGCTAGAAGTGCCCCTAGAGCAGTAGGTGTTGCTCATATGTACAAAATCAGGGGATGACCAGGAACTGGTGGAACCAAGATAGGGGGATTGATGAGATACTGCTTGAGATGGTCGAAGTTGCACTGACATAAAGGATCCCACTTGAAGTTCTCATCCTTCTTTAGTAAATGTGAAAATGGTGTACACTTATCTGCAAGCTGGGAGATGAAGCACCGAACAGATTGAAGCTTTCCCTAAAGAGAACAAAACTGTCGCAGTGTCTGGGGAGGAGGCATGTCTAAGATAGCCTTGACCTTCTTAGGGTCGATCTCTATACCTCGTTTAGAAACTATAAAGCCTAGAAGCTTGCCAGATGTGACCCCAAAGACACATTTCTTGGGATTCAGCATGAGATGATATTTGGCTAACGTATCAAAGACTTTCTCTAGGTTAGCAAGATGATCCATGAAGGTATGAGACTTGACCAAGATATCATCCACGTAATCTTCCAAAATGCTATGGATGAGATCATGAAAAATGGCTGTCATAGCTCTTTGATAGGTAGCCCCAACATTCTTTAGGCCAAAAGGCATCATGTTGTAGCAAAAGGTTCCCCAAGGGGTAGTGAATATTGTCTTATGCTGATCCTCTTCTGAAATATTGATTTGATTATACCTAGAAAATCCATCCATGAGGGAAAAAATTTCATGTCCAGCTGTAAGATCTACAATCATATCGATGTTGGGCAAGGGAAAATCATCTTTTGGACAAGCTTTGTTAAGATGTCTGAAATTAGTGTAGATTCTGATGTCACCAGAAGGCTTAGTGACGAGGACCATGTTGGAGATCCACTCTGAATAGTCAATAGATCGGATAACCTTAGCAGCTAACATTCTTTCTAACTCATCTTTGACCAGTAATGCCACCTTGGGGTGCATTTTTCTAAGCTTTTGTCTGACGGGCTTGATCTGTTGATTGACTGCAAGATGGTGAACTACAAGCTTTGGATCAAGCCCTGGCATGTCCTGATATGACCATGCAAATTGGCCAATGTTCTCTCTTAAGACCTCAAAGAGGAGATCAACTTGGTCTTGTGATAGGGATGTAGCAATGTGAACAAGCCTAGGGATCTCTGAAGAACCAATGTTGACTTCCCTAGTATCCTCAATTAGAATAGAAGATATCTCTGGTCGATTATCTTGAGGAGGTAATGCTAAATCCTCATGTTCTGCTTGTGGCCCTGGATGTTCTTGCTGAGGGGTTCTCTTCGCTGCCTTAGCTAGTCTCAGATTCACCTTAGTTCCAGTTTTGGGTGTATCGAAACTAGGTTGGGGATTTTCTCCAAAATACCCCTTGGGATCTAGCTTGTAGATATAGGAAAAATCTGGCTTTATTTTCTTGTGAGGTGTTTCAGCTCCCATGAATCTCAGAAGTGCTTCCTCTGATGTGAACTCATCAATGTGTATGACGCTTGGTTGGTCCCAATCTATGAGTTATGGATGGGTGAGTGGTAGGTCAATGAGGTGGATGGATAGTTCTTGGAGAACAGAGTCTCTGAGGGAGATTTGGTCTAGGATATCATTGTAGGCTCTCTTTTCAACTGTCTTAGGAATGTCTTTGATTTTGACAAGGTCACGGTGAATGTTCAAAAAAGCATGATCGTCTGTATTGGTGCCCTCAGTTGTGGGTATGCCAAAGCCAAGACCTGACTTCGATTCCCACTTGTGTGCATCGATGGGGCATTGGATGCCTCTTTCTTCTGGTCCTAGACCACCACCTTGATAGTTCCATTTGTCAGTGATGTGCTTATGTTCTTTGGGATACTTCTGGCTGAAGTGATCAAGGCGTGCCTGATTCCTTTGAGGTGCATCCTTATGTAACCAATTGTTGATATCTAGAGTGAGCTCCTCATGAAGAGGGATTTTCGAGGATACAAAGGTTGTTGGGCCAAACTGTTTGTATCAAGGAGATGGAATCTCCTTAGCTTTGTGATATGTCGGTCATCCATGGGCATGTGGATCAAGTGGGAGTGCCCCAATAGCAAATGCATCCGACAGACTATACTCTCCACAACCCTTGTTATTGATCTTCATGGTAGACAGGGTAGAGGCGAGGATGGTTTTTGGGTCATTACAAGTGTGGGATGAGCTGGCAATGGATGTGCCGATATCAATTCCAGGGCAATAGTTTGTATATGAAGCTTCAACTGCATTGCAATAAGCAAAGGGTTCTAGATCGGCATGGTTGGTTACCTCTGTGCCTTGATGCAGAAATTTGATGCACTGATGGTAAGTGGATGGAACGGCTTTCATGGAATGAATCCATGGGCGACCAAGGAGGATGTTGAATGGTAGGTTTAGATCAATAACATTGTAGAGTGTTTCTTGGATGACTAGCCCAACCTTGATTGGTAGCAAAATAGTTCCTTCTGTGGTTCTTTCCAAGTTGTCATAAGCTTTGATGGTGATAACCTCACTGATGATATCTGCCTCTATATACCCAGCTTGTTTTATGAATTTTAGGGTGCAAATATTCAAGGTTGATCCATTATCTATCATTACTTTTTTCACAGCAAAATTAGATACCATGATGGCTATGCGAAGCAGAAGGGTGTGATCTGGCTCGACCATGGGTATGTCGGTGGGTTTGAACGATAGGGCACATGAGGATGAAAGGTGTCCAACAAGATTATGAAAATTAGTAGCATTGATATCAGAAGGGACACGGGATTCTATGAGAGCACTATCAAGGATGTTCTTGTACACAGGACTAGTGCGAAGAAGGTCTAAAATGGAGATTTGGGCTGGCATGTTCCCAAGGTGTTCCAAGATATTGTACTAGCTTTTTGATGGAGCTGATGGTGCTGGTGAAATAGGTGGGCCTACGATGTTAAATCAGGCTCTTCAAGTGGTGAGTGTACACTCATTGTTTGGTCCTTGGATATTGATAACATTGACAAAAGGCTCTTTCTCAGATATACAACCTATAAGGCTACCATAGTCTATATAGGATGAAGTGTGGTCATTGTTCTTCCCATGCTGTTGGTTTGGCTGACAGTTGTTGGTGTTGTTGTTGTTGGTTTGGATAGGTGCTTTTCCAAGATTTTGATTTTTGTGAGGAGGAAAAGCATTTTGATAAATCTGTAAGCCTGCATTGGGAGAGGTTTGGGCACCAATAGTGATTTCCTTCCGATCAATGAGGTCCTGCACATAGTCTTTCAGTTTCATGCATCTGAGGGTAGTGTGACCTTTTACCCTATGAAATTTGTAGTACTCATTGTCTTTGTACCATGCAGCTTTGGATTGGCTTGGGTCAATTTGCTAGGTAGGAGGAAATTTGATGAGGTTTTCCTTGACTAATTTCTCAAAAATGACATCCAATGGCTCACCAAGGGGTGTATAGTTTCTAGGTGTAGGTTGGAATCTGGGCTTTTGTCCTGCAACTACATTGATGGCATTAGCTTGATTTCTAGACCCTTGAAAGTTTGGTCTTGGATTGTGGTTTTGATAGCTGTGGTTATTCTACTGTTGGTAGTTGATAGCTTGTTGATTCTTTGGTTGATAGGGTGGGTTGGACTGGTTGTGAGAAGGACCAACAATATTCACATGTCTGGTGTTAGTGACGCCATCTGTTGCAACATGCTTGTTTTTATTCCAATACCTAGACTTGTCATTGGAATGTGATTGATTTTGGTTGGCTTCCTTGTAAATCTTGACCACACCATCTTTAATGAGTCCTTGCTCAAGGATCATTCCTTTCTCTTTGATATCTTTGTAGGTCTGCAAATAGTTCATGGTCATGTGGTGAGCCAAGCTAGGATAGGCATTATCAATAAACATTTTTACCAAATGGCACTCTCACAAGGTGCAAGATATGCAGGTGGTAAGGGTTTGCCATCTTTGCAGATATTCAGGAAGGCTTTCTCCACCTTTTTGCTTGGTGTAGACAAGATCAACTACTGATAGCTCTGTTTCAACAAGATGGGCATATTGGGCTACAAATGCCTCAGATAATTCAGCAAAATTTTTAATTGTGCCATAGGGGATTCTATAAAACCATTCAAGAGCTGGTCTGGCCAAGCTTTTGGGAAAGAGACGCAAGAGGAAAACGTCATCGTATGCCACTTCTTGGCAGTGCATGTAAAATTCTTTGATATGTGTGACAGGGTCTCCTTTTCCTCTAAATTTGTCAAATTTGGGTGTCTCAAAATGCTTGGGGAATGGTGTCATGGTAATGGCTTTGTCAAATGGGTAAGGGCACACATTCTCAAACTTGAAAGTTTTTAGATCATTTCCCTCTTGGATGTTCTTCAAAGCTGTTTTCATGGCTTCCCATTCTGAATTAATGGGTGATGGCTGGGGTGCCCCCAATGTAGGAGTGCCTTGAGGTAGGTATGCACTAGATGGGGCCATTGAATATGGATGGTTGTAAGGGATTTGCTGATAGGGATTGTACATTGTTTGGGCAGCTACATGGTGGATGATAGTTTGCTGAGGGGGAGGTGGCGCATAGTGTTGCATGTGTTGCGAGGCTTGCTATTGATATGGGATTTGAGGTTGGGATTGAGGAACATAAGCTGGTTGTGGGATAAATGAATTTCTTTGTGGAGGTAAGGTATAAGATGGTTGTGAAGCTTGGGGAAAGGATCAGGGGGCTTGTGGGGTTTGACCAAGGTATGTGGGTTGTGCCCCCATTTGGGATGGTACCTGCAAATAATTGGTGGTTGGCTGGATTGGTGGGTTACCTCCTAGAAGTGGCATTGAAAAGTAGTTTGTAATAGGAGGTAATGGATTAGTTGGTGGTGGAGGTGGTGGGAATTGAAAGATAGGAAATGGAATTGATGGGGTTTGATAGCTTGGTGGCTGGATTTGGAAGCTTGGTAGAGTGGTGGCGGGAGCTTGGGTCACTTGAGAGCTGGGTAGAACATTGGTAGTAGCTTATGGGGTTTGATAGCTTTGTGGAGTGAGGGTAGTAGCTTGTGGATTTGTGGCTAATGGCACTGAGCTCCCAAGACCTAATGGAAATGATGGGATTGTGCTTTGGGCTATGGTGAACAAGCTGGGGGTGATGAAAGGTTGATTACTTGGCCCCATAGGCGGCATCCCTGTTGTATATTGCTGAGGTTGGCCAAAGATGCTAGCATTGATTTGGGAGATGGGTGGATTTGGAAGGCTGGGTTGGGGAGCAGTAGCAGCAATAGTGAAGGGTGTGAACGGTGAGGTGTTTTGGGTAAAGGGGTTTGGAGCAGAGAGGTATGAACCAAGGATGGAGTGGTGGTGGCTGGGTTGGCTTGCGGCATGGAGATTTCAACTTGGGTGGATGATGGTATGTTTGGGTCTGTTGGAGCATATGGATTGGTTGGAGGCTCTTCTTTTGGCATATATTGAGGATAATTTGGATCATAAGAGCCTATGGCTGGTGGCAACTATCCAAACAATGGGTGAGATGGATCTAATAATGGAGGGGGTCTTCCAAAGTCACAGGTTCCTACATTGTCCCTTCAAAAATTAGCCATGATTGTCTCTTTGTTTTTGTCTATAATGGCATTTACCAATACTGCATTTCCTGGTTGATTCATGAAAGCTTCAATGTCAGTAGATGATGGCATAGCTTTCTCTGGGCTAAAGGATGGCTGAGTGCTCAAGGGGGGTGAGGTTGTTTGATCCAAATGATAGGGCTCCATTGTTTCTTTCTTCTTGGCTAAGCGAGTGACGGGTGGCATGAAAAATGCTCCTAGGGATGAGATGCAACAAATGTTGGTGGATGCAAAAGGGAGGAAGGCTTTTCTATGCAAATGATTTCCTAGGTTGAGGAAAAGCTATATGAAAAAACCTAAGGAGGATTGGGTTGGGGATTCTAACTTCAAAGATATGTTGCCAAAGCACAAAAGGTCTACTTTCCTATGTGCAAGCTTGGTGGTGATTGTCTCAACTTAAGGATAGACTGATAATCCTTTAGGAAGAACACGAGATTGACCACTTGTGGATCCCAACCTTTAGCTCAAGGTGATGAGGGATAACAAGTGGCAAATCTAGATTACCCTAGACAAAGCTTTGTCAAAGGGATAACCTTGGTGAGATTGGTAGTTTTGAAAGATTTTAGGAATGGCAAACTTTTAGCAAGGTGACAACAATTTTTGAAGGCTTGGATGTGAAGATTTTGGATTGCTGGCTAGATGGTTTGGTCCTAAATGAGATGGATGAGCTAATAATTCTTAAGGGGATAACCTAAGATGGCTGACTTTTCTACAAATATGACTCTAAGGTGAAGCTTATCCAAGAAGGTGTGGAGAAACAAGGGTGTCTAATCATAGAAATCATGCCTAGTTGGTAAGGCATAAGCAGGATTAACTCCTGGATGTTGGTTAAATTTGATGGTGCACTCTAACCAGGCCTCTTGAAGTGCTTCGTCAACAGCTTTATCCTCCGCTTTGTGGAGTTTGAAAATTCGAGGACTTGGTGTTAGTTCCTTTCTCTTGGCTGAAAGTTTTTGGTATGCCTCAGATAGTTTGAGTTTAACTTTGTGGAACTTTTGTTTGGGTTTGGGTTGCTCTGACATCAATTCTTGAATCCGCTTGGCTTTGAGAGACCTCAATTATTTTGCTTCAACTTGTTCAACTTCTGGCATAGGCAGTGACTATGCTAAGTGTACCCTAAGCTAGGATTGACCAATTTTGGAAAACATTCAATCAACAAATAAAAAAGCAAGCAATAGATAGGAACAACCAAATAGAAGTTTTTGATTCTCAAAATGTGATACTTGCGCTGAGGAGTGTGTATGTTTTACAAATGTTTTGATCAGTCACTTCAAACACATTAATACTCTAGATGGTTGTATATAAGGCTGATAGTTGGTTTAGCTAGGGAGTCCTTGATATACCCAAAGGTACGTGAGGCCCAAATTCGTAGATGAAACCAACAAGATGTCACACAGCCGAGAGGAGCGGTAACCCACTTCTCCTCTTTCACTTCTCAAGGGTATAAAGTTCCTTGAGGCTTAGCCCGAGTGACAAAAATCTTGATTCCAAGAGAGGTGTCTTTCAATTCACCTCTCGATTCTTATACTCCACCAGAATGCTGGAGTTTAGGTCGTCCAAGGGGTGATGAAATCCTCAAGCAGGCCTCCTAAAAAGAAACAAGGTTTTGGATCCTAATTTTATGCACCCAAGATGGCCTCGAAAGACGAAAAGGGGAGAGAAGACTTGGATGACCTTGGACTATAAAAAAAATGCTTTTTCTTTTACCAACTGACTCTTATGTGTGCTAATCTAGACTTTGCAAGCACTCATGTTTAAGAGACAATGTTCAATTCCAACTTGAAGCACCAACAAAATTAAATTGATCAAAGAATGCAAACAAGAAGAAGAGTTAGGGTCAACAAAAGAAAACTCACATGCCCAGAGGCCTTCCATGTCAAGTATCGATTAATTTCCTTTAAAGCATTCAAGAGTTGGTGTGATTTTGTTTTAAGCCCAAAGCAAAGATGTGTGAGACTCGATTTGTCAAGCACACGCCCAGAGGCCCTCCACGTCAATAGTTGCTCAATTTTAGTGCCCAAACTTGAAGTGTGATCGATTTAATCTAAAGTTTTGGTCATTTAAAATTTTTGATAAAGTTAAAGCAAACGTTCAAAGACCAAGTGAGTGAGTTAGATTGTGGAACATTTAACACTTTTTTTCAAATAGACCCATCCCCATAAATGGCGCTGAGATTGCAACCAATGGTTGAATTGATGGGTGATTAGAAAAGAGGTGAGTCCAAGGAACTACTCAAATTGATTTTTGCAAATTTGTATTTAACTTAACAAAGTTTCTTAAATGTCCAAAAATGAAACTTTACCTAAATTGCATGTGGAAAAGAGATTTGTTTTGTTCAATTTTAGAAGCTCCAAATGAAGTGTTTGATATTGCAATGGTTAATTGATCCTTGGCATTCAAGATTGGATTTGTTGTTTTAATCATGCATTCAAGGAAAATTTGATTTTAATCCATGGCATTCAAGAGTGTGTTTGGCAACATGCATTCAAAGACAAGTGATTAAACATTCAAGTTTTTTCCTTTGAGCATTCAAGATTGAGATTTTGTGTGTTGTTTTAAAAACTTTGAAGTGCTTTGTTTTAACCTTAGATCATTCAAGATTGTTTTGGACTCAAAAGTGAAAATGACTCTTTGGACTTTAGTTTTCATTCAAGATTTTGTGTTCTAGTTTGCATATTTTAAGCCCAAAAATGATATTCCTAGATTGTTTTGATGCATGAAAAACCTAAGGAACATTCAAGATTTTGCAACAAGACATTTGTTTGGAACAAATAACAAAGCTTTTATGACAATTTTTGGCAACCATTTAGGACTCTTAGTTTTCATGAGATTTTTAAAAGAACTTTAAAATATTTGCAAATGAGGTTCATTTTATCCTTGATTGATGCTTTGAGTTTGATTTAGATTTTAGTGTGCACTTAGTGTTGATTTTGAACCTTTTGAAATGGAAACTTGAAGTTCTTTTTAAATTTCCAAAAATGAAGTGTTCCTAACTTTGCATGAATGCATCTAAAACCTTGATGTTGCAAGGATGCAAATGATTGAATTGATTTAGTTTCACTTGTTAAAAGGCTTTTTTTTTTTTTGCAAATTTTTAGTTTTTAATGGATTTAAGTATGATTTAGGGGCTCATTTTAAGCACTAAAAAGAAGTGTGTATGATTTTGCTTCCTTCAAAAAAAATGGCCAAGATCTCCCACAAGAAGAAGAAGAAGAAGTAGATGGAATAAGAAGAATATAGACAAGAAGAGGAAGAAGAATTGCAAGTGCTTTGTCCACCTATAAGCTTGAAAAATTTGCAAACACTATGAGATAGATTATGAGTTCCTTTGTCTTTTTCATGCTCATGTGGACCTACAAAACCAATTTATACAATCCTACCAATCAAAAAAACAAACAAAATTAGCCAAAATTAGAAAATGACATACAAAACTTGACTAAAAAAACTAATTAAGATTACCCATGCGGGGTCCCACCGGGCGTGCCAAAATGTATATGAGCAATGTTAGTATGCTAATAGAAATCAAATTTAAATAAAGCTTCTACAAACTAAACAAAATTCATAAACTTCAAGATAGACTAAGATGAACTCTCAATTGAGAATATGAGCCATTAATGGACTCTCTCAATGAGAAGCTCTCTTGTTGAGTGGCTTTGTCTAAATAGATATGATGTATGCTCAAGCTTATGCTTCAAAAAGGGCTTAAAATGGAGTTGGAATTTGGGTGTGAGTGTATGGTTGTGATGTAAAATGGCTTCTTAAAATGGCATTATGACTTTACTTCATGGATTGTGTTATTTTGCAAAGGGGAAGGATCCAATTTATAGGCAAGAGGCTTGAGGGATTGAGGGCTAAGATGCAAGGATGGGAAAAAGCTCATGGAGGGCTCAGATTGCATGAGAAGAGAGCACATGGATTGTGCTTCCTTACAGCCAATCAGGGAGTGACACATGTCATAGGGTGAGAGGATGGAAGAAAGGGGAAGGATGAGTCAACAAAGGAGGCTCAAGGGATAAAATCTTCATAAAGACCCTCATAATGGCTTGTAAGAGCAATAAAAGGGCTTGGAAGAGTCATTTATGGCCTAGTGGGCTTCATAAAAATTTATGGTTGAGAGATTTTGAGGGAGATGAGAGCAATTTCAACTTGGGCTTGATTAGGAGGGTTTTAATCTTGCTTAGGATTTTGCAAATGATTAGAGGATGGATTATGATGGTTTAGGATTAGCTTAGGGATAGGCAAGTGGAAGGCATTTAATGAGGGTGGGTGAAGGAGGAGATATTTGTTAACTTTGGCTTGGGTTAGTAAGTTTTAACCCATGTTTAGTGAATGTGACAAGGTTAGGAGGGGATTAGGATTAGGTTTAAAGAAATCTTCTAGAAGAGCCTAGACTTTGGATGAGGATAAAGACTTTCTAGAATAGTCTAGAACTTCCTAGGATGAGGATGAAGACTTTCTAGAAGAGTCTAGAACTTCTTAGGATGAGGATAAATTAGATTTTTAGGACATAAATAAAGTTTTATTTATTTCAAGGGTTTGGGTTGAGGAGATATTTATTAAAACTTTTTTAATAAACATGAGGATTAATATTTAATCTTAATTAAATATTTTGAGTTGGGATTAGGGGTAGGAAATGATGGGATTAGCCTTTAATCAAAATTAAAGAAGGATTAGAAGATTTTGGAAGAGGTTAGTGGTCTTAAGGAAATTGGCCAAGTTTTGGGCAAAAAATAAATTTTTTATTTATTTTGGGTTTTTGGGTCAATTTATTAATTAAATAATTAATAAATAAGGAAATAATGTTTAAATAAGATTTAAACATTTTTGGGAGGGATTCCTTAATTAAATATTTTTAATTAAGATAAAGGGATTTAATTGCATAAAAATAAATTAATTAAATAATTAATTAATTAATAAATGATGATGTCATCAAGAATTTTTCAGAAAATAAAAATACTTTATTTTCTAAAGGTTTTTAGGTGTCTACACTCACCACATTGACAATGGATGAATTGATGGAAACTCTTCAAACTCATGAGCACCATATTAATAGGTCAACCACATCTTCCCAAGAGCAATATTTCAAGGCTCAAGAAAATTCAAGAGGCTAGGAGAGAGGAAGAAATGACTCTGGTAAAGGTTCAAGAAGTAGAGGTTGTGGAAGAAATAGTCAAAGGAATGCTAATGCAAAAAGCTCAGAATGAGAAATCAATCAAGAGGGAGCAATCAACTCTCAAAACAACTCTAGAGGAGGTAAAAAGAATTACAACTCCAACAAGAGCAATGTAGAATGCTATTACTTTAATAAGTTTGGGCATTATGTAAGTGAATGATGAAAGAAGCAAGGTGATCAATTAAGACAAAATGCAAATGTGGCTAATGTGAATATGGGAAATGCAAACAATCCCACACCCTTCATCATGTGTAACATTAGTGAAGAAGGCATCCTTGAGGTATGGTACTTGGACAATAGTTGCAACAACCACATGAGTGGTAATGCAAGTTTTTTTTTTCATTGATAGAAATTTCAAGTCTGAAATTAAGATGGGAAATAATGGAACCATTCCAATTATGGGCAAAGGATCTATCATGGTCCACACCAACCAAGGTGAGAAGAAGGAGATACAAAATGTATATTTTTCCCTAGGTATGAAGTATAATTTGATGAGTGTTGGATAATTCATTCAAAATGGTTATAAGGTGTTGATGGAAAATGACAAGTGTTTCATTCATGAAAAGGATGGGAGTAGCAAGATACTTGCAATAGTCCAAATGATAAAGAACTGGATGTTCCCCTTGAATATGGAGACATGCTTCTCTTCTCAAGTCAGTGTTGCACCTCCCAAGCATGCATATAGACTAGTACATCAGATATCAGCTCTTAGGAACATGATTAAAGACCCCTCCAAGCTATGGCATCTCAGGTATGGATATCTTGGCTTTTTTGGTTTAAATTTATTGTCTAAGAAAAGAATGGTATATGGTTTTTCAAGCATTGTAGATTCATGTGACAAGTGTGAGGCTTGTATTTTTGGTAAGAAATATAGGCTTCCCTTTAATTCTAGTAATTCTACAAGGGCAAGAGCACCATTAGAATTGGTGCATTCTAATTTATTTGGCCCTATGAAAATCACTTCTATTGGGGGGAGTACATATTTTATAACATTCATATATGATTTTAGTCATACGACATGGGTGTATTTCTTGAAAAGAAAATCTGAAGTATTTGATAAATTTATTGAATTTAAAGCCTTGAAAAAAAAAATGTGGACACTATGTAAAATTCCTTAGGTCAGATAGAGGAGGGGAATATACCTCCAATTTGTTTTTAAATTTCTACAGTAAGAATGGCATCAAGAAGGAGCTTATAGCCAATTATACTTTGTAGCAAAATGGAGTGGCTGAGAGGAAGAATAGGGCCATTATTTAGATGGAAAGGAGCACAACGAAAGAAATTGGACTCCAAACATGATATTAGGGAGAGGTTGAAGCAATAATAGTATACTTGATAAATATATGTCCTACAAAGTTAGTTCATGACAAGATTCCTCTTGAAGCATGGTCAAGAAATAGATGGACAATTGAGTACTTGAGAGTGTTTAGATGTGTAGCATATGGACATATGCTAAAGGAAAAAAGGAAAAATATGGATGAAAAAGGTGTGAAGTGTATCTTCATTGGTTACAACTCAAAATCAAAGGCCTATAGGTTGTATGATCCAATTACCAAGAAGATTATCATTTCAAGAGATGTGTATTTTCTTGAAATTAGTCATAGGATGGCTCAGTGGATGAATCTTCAAGAACTTGAAGTAAAGTGCTTACTATAGACGAAGAAGATGAAATTGGTGATTAGAAAGATAATGGAGCAGAAAACATAGATAGCTACAAATAATGACAAAAAGGCAAGTAGCCTCAAACATGTTGAGTTTCAGCTCCTAGCAGTCCAAGACAACTTCGAGTTGGTATGCAAAATAGTAGCAGTAGAAATACTGAAAATTCAAATGCCACTCTTGCCTCCCTATTACCAAGAAAGACTAAGAGTCTAAGGGAGATATAGCAAGAAGAAAGGTATGATGAAGATTATGACGAGAGTGTTAATTTTGCACTATTTTCTCATAGTGATCCAATCTATTTTAAAGAAGCTATGAAAGAAGAGAAATGGTGTAATGCCATCGATGAGGAAATAGATGCTATTGAAAGAAATGAAACATGGGAGTTAACTAATTTGCCTCCAAAGAAACAAGTAATTGGAATTAAATGGGTTTACAAGACTAAGTGCAATGCTAATAGAAAATAGATAGGCATAAGGAATGATTAGTGGTCAAGGGGTACAAGCAGTAGTACGGAAAAGATTATGATGAGACATATGCCCCAGTTGCAAGAATTGAAACCGTGCTTGTTGTCATAGCAATTTTAGCCTAGCACAAATGGAAGGTACACCAAATGGATGTGAAGTCCTTCTTGAATGGTGTATTGAAAGAAGAGGTATATGTGGAGCAGCCACCTAGTTATGAAGTTTCATGTGAAGAATACAAGGTGTATAGATTGAAGAGAGCTCTATATGGGTTCAAGCAAGCTCCATGGGTATGTTATAGCAAGATTGACTCATACTTAATGAGAAATGGCTTTAAAAAAAGAGATGGTGATCAATGAAGCAAGTGGTAAGGTATTGATTATTGTCTTATATGTAGATGACTTAATCTTCCCTATAAATAATAATTTCCTAATTGGTGAGTTTAAAGAAGCCATGTAGAATGAATTTGAGACAATAGACCTGGGTCTCTTGAAGTGTTTTGTAGGAATATAAGTAAAAAAAATGCATAATGGAATCTTCATCTCTCAAGAAAAATATGCATATTAGATCTTGGAGAGATTCAAAATGTGGAAAAGTAAGGCAAACCCAAAACCAATAGTAGTAGGTCTAAACTTGAGCAAGGAAGATTGCAGCAAAAGTGTGGATCCAACATTATATAGAGTATGGTTGGAAGTTTAATATATTTGACAACAACTCATCCTAACATGATGCATGTAGTAAGTTTTATTTCCAAATTTATTAAAACAAAAAAAGAATTTGTATTAGCAAGCAGGAAAGAAGATCCTAAGGTATGTGAATGGTACCAAGGGATTCAGTATTTTTTACACTATTGATAATGATTTTTAGCTAGTTGGGTATACTGGAAGTGATTTGGCTAGAAGCCTAGATGATAGGAAGAAATTTTTTAGATACATGTTTCATATGGGCTCAGGTGTAATTTCATGGGCATCCAAGAAGCAACCTATTTTTGCTCAATCTATAGCAGAGGCTAAATACATAGATGTGAATGTAGTAGCATGTCAAGCTATTTGGTTAAGAAGAATCTTGATAGATTTGAATGAAAAATAAGAGGATGAAACTGCTATCTTTTGTGACAACATTTCCTCAATTGCACTGTCAAAGAATCAAGTCTTTCATGGGAGAAGCAAGCACATTCAAATCATATATCACTGCATCAGAGAGTTGGTGGAGAATGTAGAAATTAAGATAGAATTTTGTAAGTCTGAGCAGCAACTAGCAAACATATTCACTAAGTCATTTAGCATAGCAACTTATGTGCATCTAAGAAGCAGTCTTGGTGTAGCTAATTTGGATCAGAAGTGATCCTTGTTTTTTTTTGTCTTGAGACAAATGGGGAGTGTTGAAATCTATCAATTTCCCCTTGAACCAACCACCCACCCACCCATCTGACACATTTAACTTGGTAAGTGAGTTTGAATCTAGAAAAGAGAGGGAAAGTTTTTGAGACAAGTCAAAAAGAAACTATGCTCATTCATTTGATGAGAGGAGAAGGTGAAGAAGCAAGAAGGATAGAGAATCAAAGTAGAGAACATTGCATTCAGATATTAGAAGGAACAGGAAGAGGATTAGAGCGCATCAACGTAGGATTAATTTTTTTGTTCTCTATAAGTTCATTTTGTTTTTCGTATGAAGTAGTAATTACTCTGGGTGTTATTGTATGCATCCTCATAGTGTTGTAAGTTTATGTTGCAAATATAAGTTATAGGCTAAAGTACTTTGATTCTGGTTGAAGCCAAGTTGAATCAATTTTTGAATAGAAAGCAAGCAAGTAAGCATATTAGTTGATCTAGTTACTTTGGCTCATCTATTCAGTATTGTGATAAGTATCTATACAAATCTCTATTATTATCTCTATGTTTTAATAGTGGAAAAAACTAGACAACAAGTCTGGGATTAACTTGCTTGGTTTCCTTTATTAATTGAGCTCTCCTTGTGCTAACTCGCTCAGTATAGGTTTTTGTTCTCTCTATCGAGTTACATCTAAGTCCACCAAGTTCCTTACCTATACTTACTAATCTTACTTGATTTATACTCTTACAAAGCTCACTTGGTCTTGGTTGAGCTCACTTGGTTCCTTTATCAACTGAGCTCACTCAGTATAGTGTTATCCACACCCATTATTGTTGAGCTCTTTCCTTTAGTGACCAAGTCACTTGGGTCCCATTATTTTCGAGCAACTCGGCATTTCCTGTCACTCAAATACTTAAGTTGCCAAGAAACTTAGCACACATTGTGGCTCTTTTTTTCTGAGAAAAATTTGTTGTGAATTTTTTCACACAAGTTTCAAATTAATAATTTAAGCAAGGAGAAATAAGGACATACAAGGAAAGTTTTGAAGAAAATTTGAAACACTTAAACAAAGCCATAGTGCAAATTTTTATATGTAGCACATGTTTATTTGTTAAGAAATGTTGCAAAATTCCCTCATACATGTTCATTGTATTTATGGAAGGGAGGAGATGAGTTTCCAAAAAGGCTAAAAAAAACCACCTGGCTTTTTCACTTCCAGATCATGGCCTACTCTTCCCAACCCTTGTCACTCTCTAGTTCCATTTCCTACCCCCCAATCTTCTCTTCCTATCCACTATTCTTTTTATTTTAATAACTAACACAATCTTGTTGTCTTATCCAATAAAAAAAATCATATTTAACTAGTTATTAGAAATAGATAATACTAAGTAGGGGGGGTGAATTAGTATTCTACAAAATTTTGTCCATAACTAAATATTGTTAATTACTTTTAACTTTCATATGAAAGTAAACCAAAAAAATTGAATAGTAAATATAACCATGCATATAGAGAACTCATAACACCATTATTTTTTAACTAGGGAAACCCTGACCAAGGGAAAACCCTGATGGGGATAATACCCACTAGATGATTCACTAAACAATAGGATCATGTTAAGGATATTGACCCTATTAGGAGTCTATGAAATACATATAGTATCTCAAGTCCTTGTTAGAAGACTAGGCCTTGTTAGAAGCCTCAACCCTATTAGGACTTGGTAGATCAAACACAATGTATGCAAGAAGAGCCTACTACCCTAACATGCAATTATACACTTTAGCTTCACAATAATAGATATACATGCAATACTTTTTGTCTATTTTATTTCACACTTGCTCTAAACATCATTAGATGTAGTTTGCATATCATCTTATCAACTTCACATCAACCACAAATATCGCATAGATCATACATATGTTGCACACTTATCTTCACAAGATAAGAACTTTACTTATACCTCACACATTCATAATTCACTACTTAGTTGACCCCCATGTTTTTACATGCTTGTAATAATCTAAAATAACTTATGGAGTAATATCCACATAGTTATCGCATCATGACTTAGTAATTTTTTTTTTACCAAAATAATTCCTCAAGTCATACAACTTTGATTACTGGTATGCTCTATTTGGCACTATTTAATACCTATATTGGTATTTCAATCATATCTCGTGTCTGACTATCTGTATACGCCTGCACACTAGTACGAATAATCATGACACTATCATAGAACTTTCCTCAGCTGTGCATAAGCTAACTCTCAATGAGTCATCCGTACACATCACATCTGCTCTCTATGCTACTGCAAACTATCTAATACTTAGATAATTTTCTATCTCTAAATGCATAAATAAAATGTTGAATATATGTTGCCATAAATGACAACTCTTAAAATATCTATCTGACCATATTGCCAACAATCTCCTCCTTTGGCATTTATGGCAACATTTGGAAAAATTGGCTAAGTCCCAAAATGATGTCATACATAACAAAAACAAATAAAAGTAACTATACAAAATTTCCTTCAAAACATAACAATTGTATTCATTATTGATGGATCATTACATTCCTTATCACTCCTTTACATTGACACATAAGTACATAAGTGTACTCCCCCTACATATATAATAATACAATTTTCCTTTACATATTACTACCCCTTTGACATCAATGTTAAAGGTGTCAAAAAATATGTCCAAAAATTGTGTAGCTTGTTGCTAATCAACTTGTCATTCTAGAAAAACAATTTGCATAAACAAGTTTTAGCTTGTTTACTTCTTTCTACTAGTTTTCCTTTACTAAATCAAAAATACTACTTAGTGCGCATAGTTCATAGGATGCCACTTCAACTGTGCATAAGTAAGTATATGCAAATTTGTCATAGGAAGTCTTTACTGCAAGACATTGCTCTAGATTCCTCTACAAGGTATGTATCTTAGGTGACAAAATTTCTCTAAGACTAGAGAATCTCTTTGCTACCTTCTCCTTGTTAGTTTCCAAGCCTTTGATCACACTATGGATCTTCTCTACTTTTGTTCCACTCTCTTCAATGCTAGTTTCTAGGAGCATTAATCTCATAGTGAGTGATTCAAGTTCACTCATCTTACCCATAATTTGACTCTCAAAGTTAGTCAAGTATTTATATGATAGCACACATTGTCCATACAATCTCTTCCCTTCATCAATGTGATTAATGAGTTATTTGATGCTTCCATCAAGTGCTTTCAATTCATTTATCACATTAGTGCATACTATATCAAATAGTGATACATCATGCTTCACCTACGCTTGCATTGAAGCTACTGCTAGAGTTGTGAAATCTTCATCAAAGATCTTCACCAACTCCTTGGCCTTTAATTGCAAGTCTGGATTGGCTATAGTAGTAGTAACTATCTTTAGCATTCTATCAAATACTTCAGTTAGTGTCTTCTCCAAAGATGTTACTGATTTATTCATTTCAAATAACTTGCTCAGTGAGTTCATTAAATCTTTTTATTATCATCATCAACTAATGGCACTGATATCACTATTGTTACTATGATTGGAGTTACAGTAGGAATAGGTGTAACTACTTTCTATTTTGTCTTTTTCTTCTCTTCTTCCAATCTTTTTGCTTCTTTCCTTTTCTTCTCCACTTCTTCTTTCTTTTTCTTGTCTTCTTCTTCTTTCCCTTTCTTCTCCTCCTTTTCCTTTTTCTTTTCTTCATCTAACATTTTTGCCTCTATTATCCTCTTTGTTTCTTTTTGTTTCTCTTCTTCTTTCTCTTGCATAGATTCAGTACCCATAACAATGTGTGGTGGTGAGGGTACCTATTCTTTCTCTTCCACTTCTCCCTCATCACTAGATGTTGTGTTTTCTTGCACATACACTAGACTATTAGCAATGGGTTGGACACTCACCTTTGGCACTGAGGTCATGACTTTCACAATTGAATCCTCTATTTCTTTCCTAACATCCTCATAGTTGCTTCCCATCAGAACAATTTCTCTTCTTTTTTTCCTCAACAAGGGTTCAATACCCTTCAAAATTATGTCTGAGTCCTCCTTGGAGTCAACTTCACATAGTTTATTTATCATTGTGATCCTCAAATTCATATATTCTTCCAATACTCTATTCTTCCTATTTATCAACCTATTATATAGGTCTTTAGGTATCTTATTTTGATTATTATCAAACTTCTTATATTCAAAATCATGTTTCTTACAATGGAATTTTCCAATTGCCTTCTATCCATGTTACTGTACAAGCTATAATACTTATTTAATTGAACAAAATTATCATCATTTATTATTTGCATGTTAAGATTCTCTACCTTAGGCTTCCATTCTCTCTTTCTAGCTGATGCTCTACCTTCATGCACATCTTGTTCAACTAGTCTATCTTCAGTTTCTTCTTTTGGTTCTCCAAAATCACTTATTTGCATCATTTTCCTTCTCTTTCCTAGTGCACTTGTGGTCTTCTTGACCCTTTTCTTGGATGGTGGTGGAGCTTCTTGCTTTACCTTTACCAATCTCACTAACTTTCTTAGCACAATAGGTGCTTCCACCTCTAGTTTTGTCTTAGGCGGATCACCTCTTGTCCTCACAGGTTGCACTTGCACAATTGTTTCATATGGCATAATGTTGGCCTACACACATTGTTGTGTTATACTCACACTTTCTTAAGGTCCTACAATAGCAATAGGAGTTGCTGAAATCACTTTAGTCTATTTGCTTGCTTTCATTTCCAATGCAATGCCTTTGACTTCATTTAATTCCTCTCTGGTAATGCTTGATTCCTTGAGGATAGAATCTATCGCGTTTTCCACTTTCTTCTTTCTTTCCTTGCTATGTAATTCTGACTATACTATTCTCATTTTCTCCTCATAGGTTCTCCATCTAGGGTACTCTGTGTCCTTCTTTAATTGGAGTATGATCTGCACATACCCTTCTATGAGCTATGCACTCATCTCATATTTCATGGCTTCAATAAACTTAACCCTTGGTACCACAACTTCAATACAAGTGTTATCTAGCTCCACCATGAAGCATATCTCATCCTTGTATTTCTCTACCATGGACGAAGGTATTCTATACCTCTATTTCATTTCAGGCTAGAAACTCTTCAACATTCTATCAATGTCATCATCTCTGATATTCTCCAACTTAGATCTAAAGTATTGAGTCACCATCTTGATTGTGCACTAATTGATATCCTAATATGTTACTGCTAGGAACTTCTTTTTAGCATAGGAAAAGAAATGAGTCAGTAAGGAATCAAATCTGAAAACTGTGCTCTTTGTTTTCTTCACTTTGGCAATGTTATCCAATAATTGTAGTCTGTCTCACATAGATTAACTTTTCTCCCTTGAACTACCATTACCTAAGCCACATGTAAAAATCCAGTTGGTGCTAAGTTTACCCTTGATCCATGGTTGAACTTATACCCTAATATCTTTGTTAATAACTTTACTCCTTTGTCTTGAATGAAGTCTACTTTCATGTTTCTTCCATCAAACCTTGTGTTCAGGTTTGTCTCAACCATCTTTCTTACATTCTTCTCATTTACAGGATTGCATCCCTCATTTCTTAAACCTATGACCTTATGAATTAGGTCATTATCAATAACTATCTACACATCACCTAGCCATAACAAATCTTTATGTACCCTACTGAGAATGATTCAGGTCCAATCATGATTATCAAATTTTGTATAAAAAATATAGTTTACTAAATTCAACTTGCTCAAGTGTGCATACTCAGATTTCAAAGATACGTCACTATTATACATAGTTCCCAAATCTTTGTGAATATCTTTATCTCCTATGCTCTCAACCTTGCACTGGATATAACTTCTAATATCCTCAACATGAAGCACATTCTCTAGAAATTTTGAAAATTTCCCCAATGAGTCATCCAAAAGTGAAATAAATAGATTTTTCTTGAACACATATCATGGTCTATCACTCACATTATAGATAGTCTAACTATCCATTGAATTGTAACTATAAGCACTTAAAAATTGGATTTAAACTTCGTAAAATACCTTAAAATTGTGTTTTAGGGATTTTTTAACTTTTTACTTCACAAACTTCTCTTCGCACTTTAATTCACCCAAGACACTTTGCATGAACAAATGATATGCATAATCTTGTTCACGATCCTTAAATCATTTCAAATTAGACTGTGCATTAAATGTGTATCTACCACAAATTCAAATATTGTCCTTGTTTACTAGTAAGGTTGTTTCTAAATTCCTTCTTACTGAGATCATATCAAGACTTGTGCACTTGACCATAGCTTTCTCTCTAAGTCCTTTACCTTTTGTTAACTGTGCAACTTCCAATTCTCTCTCTAACATTAGTTCTAACCAATTGATGCCCTACCTCAGCTAGAGTAGCTTAATTCATATAGGATGAGTCACAAACAATCTATATTTTCAATATCTCATCAGCTACATCAAAATTCTATTCCTCCAAAATTGTATGAAAGCTTTCTAGATCCTTAGCTATCAGAAATGCTTCCTTGAATTCATCCACATGTTCCTTAATTGCTTCCTTTTGGCTATTATCACTTCCATTTTCATTACTTCTACCATTACTATTATTGTTCCTCCTATTATTAGGATTCCTGTTAAAGTTTCTTCTATCCATTCTACAAAATCTTGTTGTGTGTCTGAAGTTAATACATAATTGACATACAGGTGTATTTCTTTTATGATTTGTTTCATTCTGATTCTAAGGTGCTCTGTAATTCTTTGCAATGTGTCCAAGATTGTTACACATGTAACATACAATATTCTCCCTTTTACCATCAGGTTTATCACCATCATTGGGTCTACTGTGGGATCTACCTCTTTCATTACCTGTAGGCCTAGCATTCCTAAACATTCAACTATTTGCATTATTACCATCAAACTTAGGTTTCTTACACTACATATTTATGTCCATAACCATGACAATTATAACAATAGAAATTGGTAATAGATTTAAAAGACTTACCTATGCAATATCTTTTTATATGTCTAACTTCATTACATATGAAGCATCTACCTTTGAACTCATGTCTTACTTCCTTGGGTGGTTCATCTTGCTTAGTTTTATCAACTTGTTATATATTCTTAGGTTCATCATGTTTCAATGATAAATCCATTAATTCAACTTTCTTTGATACTTCAGTAGATGTGCTTGATTCTACCTTATTGAGATCATATTCCTTGGGGAATTCAATAACTGGATCTAGTTCTTTTTTTATTTCAACTTTCTTGGCCTATTTCTCTTCAATAAGATATCCAAGTCTTGTCTTGTTAGAAGAAGGTCTCTAGTGAAATATTTGTTCATCTATCGTCTCACTACTAGAATAAAGTTTCTCTAACTATTTCCTAGCTTGTGTCAATTCTCCTTTCACAATTATATTGCATTTTTTTAATTCTACATGCTCAATCTCAATAGTATCTAGTTTAGATGTAACTTGAGTTGACTGGGATCTAAGGTCTACATTCTCAATTTTTAGTTCAGGTTCATTCTTGCCACTAATTTTCTTAAGACTCAACTTAAGTTCAACAATTTTCAATTCGTGTTTCAAAATCTCATTATCTTTCTGGATATTTCCTACTTCATCATTGTCACTAGTCTGCATAATTATTCCTTGCCAAATTTTAGATCATCAATCTTGTCTTTCAATTTACCAATGAAAACTTTTGCATCTCCATATCTAACTTTCATGTTATCTCTTTCTTCATTAAGAAGGTCAATCTACTCTAGAGCTTCTTCAAGGTTTTTCTTCAACTATTCCATATCTATAGGGATCTTGCTCAAGCTATTAAACCTCCTTAGAGTAACTAGGCTCTGATAGCAATTTTTAGAAATAGATAATACTGAGAGTGGGGGTGAATCAATATTCTACAAACTTTTGTCCACAACTAAATATTGTTAATTACTTTATAACTTGCATATGAAAGTAAACCAAAAATGTTGAACAATAAATATAACTGTGCATATAGAGAACTCATAACACCATTATTTGTTAGCTAGGTAAACCTTGGCCAAGGGGAAATCCTAGTGGGAGTGATACCCACTAGATGATTCACTAAACAATAGGATCTTATTAAGGATATTGACCCTGTTAGGAGTCTATCAAATACATATAGTGTCTCAAGCCCTTATTAGAGGACTAGGCCTTGTTAGAAGCCTCAACCCTATTAGGAGTTGGTAGATCAAATACAATGTATGCAAGAAGACCACACTGCCCTAACATGCAATTATACAATTTAGTTCTTCACAAGAATAGATATACATACAATACTTTCTATCTATTATATTTCATATTTTCTCTATACATACATTAGATGTAGTTTTCATATCATCTCATTGACTTCACATCAATCACAAATATCACATAGATCATACATATATTGCATACTTATCTTTGCAAGATAAGATCTTTAATTATGCCTCACACATTCATAATTCACTTCTTAGTCATGCTTTTACATGATTGGAATAATATTAAATAACTTATGGAATAATATCCACATAGTCAGCTCATCATGACTTAGTAATTATTTTGTTACCAAAATAATTCCTCAAGTTGTACAACTCTTATTACTGGTATGCTCTTTTTTGCACTGTTTAATACCTATACTAGTATTTTAATCATATCTCACAATTTAATATTTGCGCACACCTATGCACTAGTATACGACATCATTACACTATCATAGAACTTTCCTCAACTACATGTAATCTAACTCTCAATAAGTCATTCATACACATCACATATGCTCTTTGTGCTGCTGCAAACTATCTAACACTTAGACAATTTTCTATCTCTAAATGTAGAAATGAAATGTTGAATATATGTTGCCATAAATGAAAACTCTCAAAACATCTATCTGACCATATTACAGACACTAATTATGTCATTAATAAAAGAAATAAATTTATCTATTAATCAATTCTCCTAACAATATTTATGTGGCAATAAACTTTCCATGAGACGAGTTATGACACATTTGAAATTTCCAAGAGTTAGCTTTTGTATTTAATGTGTTAGGTAAATGTCATGCTTTTCTGAGCTAGTATTTCTGTTTTAAATCATGATGCCCGTTTATTCCTTTATTTTTTATATTTTAGATGCATTATGTAAGGGGATTCTATGTTAAGTAATAGAGATAATATGTCTGCCTATATTTCTCATGTTATGCTCTATTTTTCTCTATTCTAAAAATATCTATTATGTTATTAGAGCTAATGATTGAAAGGTAATGGGTGAAAGGTAATGGTTGAGAGCTAAGAGTTGGAAGTTGAATAAGATCAAGAGCTTCCTCAAGAAAATGTTTTTTCCATAATAGAAGTTTGGAGTTAGTAAAATATTTGGGTGAATGAGTCATGTTTTTACACTAAAAAGATGGAGGTTAAACCAATCATGTTCAACCTACACAGAGAGAAGTATCTATAACAAAAATTTATAAGGGTTTACAATCTCTCTTAGTAGAAGAGAAGATCGAGGAAATCAAGTGTCTTAGTGTTTTTTGGCAAAAAAATTTGGTGTCTAGCTTAGGAAAAAGGGGAAAATAGATTAAAATAGTTATAGATTCCAAATGTAATCCTAGCACACAAGGATCAATACTGAATGACAAAAAAATTCTATATGGGCCATTAAAATGAATACTTAGTTGAAGAATTTAGATTGTGGGGAGGATGTAGAAACAAGTATGAAGAGCAAAATACATAAGAACTAGCTCAAATGAAAAATGCACAAAAGAATACAAATATAGAGAACAAAAGGAAAGATTCAAGAGCTTGTGGAACATACATAATGTAGTTGAAGAATCCATCTTTCCCAAAATTTTAGCAACAACCAGTGCAAATTAGACATGGGAGATACTTGCAACAACATGTGAAGGAGTAGAAAGGGTAAATAATGCTAAGCTATAGATTCGAAGAAAAATATTTAAAAGTTTTCAAATGAAGGACATTGAGACAATAGATCAGTTCATGTCTCAATATATGGGTGTAGCGAATCAGCTGAGAGCTTATGGTGAATATTCATAGATAGAAAAGTTGTGGAGAAAATGCTTAGAATTATTCCACAGTCATATGATACTTTGGTAACTACAATTGAAGAATGTAAAGATCTTCATACATATTCCATTGAAGAGTTCATTGGTTCAATATTGAACCATGAGACTAGAATATAAAAGAGAAATGAATCTATAGAGATTTATCAAAAAATACAAGCCACAATTAGTAGAGAAAGAGGTAGAGGAAATAGAGCCAAAGGAAGAAGTTATTTTCAATTTGATAGAAAATATTGTACTAAATATTGATTAGAGGAGGCCCTACCATAGTCACAAAACTAAAGGGGAAGAGGAAGAAGCAATGAAGAGGCAGATTTGATAAATTGAACATACAATGATTTTATTGCAAAAGATATGGACATTTTGAGAGAGAATGTAGGAAGAAACAACAAGCCTAGAATAGAGGAATATATAATGTGTCCAAAATGGAAGAGGAAACTCATTCAATGTTTATATCATGCTTAGTAGAAAAATATAATAACAAAGAAGACACATGGTTGTTGGACAGTGCCTACAATAATCACATGATATGTAAAAAATATTTTTAGTATCTTTCGTAAAACAATCAATGCCAAGATAAAGTTAGGAGATGATGACTTGGCTCATGTTGTAGGAAGAGGTACTGTCACTATTGTAAATATGAAAAATGAAAAAAAAGATATCCATAATATTTATTATGTTGAAAATTTGAAGCATAATATAATGAGTGTAGGCCAAACGAGTTAGAATGGGCTTGAATTCAATTTAAAGGACCTACTTGAATTATCCTAGAAAAAATTTGAAGCAAAATGGTCATAGCTAGAGTCCAAGTCACAAGAAATAGATTCTATCATCTAAGTTTAAGAAGTGTCAAACAATCTATTGGTTATGCACATTATGTTACAAATTTTGATGAAACTTGGCTATTGCATCTTAGATATGGCCAACTAGTTTTTAACAATCTAGATATTTTGCGTAAAAGGTCAGTGTTTGTAGGTCCACCAATAATAGATGTTCATCACAATCCTTGTGAGAGTTGCATAATTTCCAAACATAAGAGGAGTGTCTTTGCAAATGTTGAAACTTATATAGCCAAAGATCTACTACAATTGATGTGTACCCATCTTATTGGACCCACACAAACAAAGTATTTTGGAGTGAGCTATTATTTCTTAAATTTTATTGATGATTGCAGTAGGATGACATGGGTGTATTTCAACAAGAAAAAATCAAATACCTTTGAAAGATTCAAACAATGTAAGGCAATGATAGAAAATTAGAGAGGTAGAAAAATTAAAATCTTAAGGTTTGATGGAGGAGGTGTATATGATTACAAAGACTTTGTTGCATATTGTGGAGAATAAGGAATTCATTGATAATTTACTGCTTGGTATACTCCGTAATGAAATGGAGTAGTAAAGAGAGAAAACCAAACAACAATGAACATGGAAAGAAGTATGCTGAAAGATGAAAAGAATTACCAAATGAATATTGAGATGAGGAAGTTGCATCTTTAGTATATATCTTTAATAGATCACCCACAAAAAGTGTGAAGGATTAAACACCTCTAGAAGCATGGAGTGGAGTTAAACTATATGTAGAAAATTTGAGAGTTTTTTGAAGTGTAGCTTATACACACGTGCTTGAGGAGATAAGAAAAAATCTTGATGGTAGAAGTTAGAAATGTATAGTCATAGTTTATAATGATGCATGAAAAGCCTACAAGTTGTATAGCTCAATCACTAAAAAGATATTAGTAACTAGAGAAGTAAACTTTCTTGAAGATAAGTTATGGTATGAACATGACAATGGAATAGCTCATAGTCAACCCACTCCATTTTTTTTGAACCGAAAGATGTTGGTTAGCCAAGATAAAGACTACCTAGATTAGAGGTTCTAATAGAAGTAGGACAAAACTAAGGACAATAAGTGCACAGTCCTTCTTCCAATAGTATTTCATACCCTACACTAGCACAAGTGAGGAACCAAAAGACTAGAAAAATTAGAGAAATATATGAACAATAGGAAAAAAATGAACAAGTATTATTTTCTTTGATGTCTAGTTAGTATGTATGCTTTGAAGAAGCAATTCACAAGAAAGAGTGGAGTAGAATTAATGAATAAGGAAATTGCAGCCATAGAGAAAAATGACACATGAGAGTTGGTAGACTTGCCACAAGAAAAAATGAAAATAGGAGTTAAATTGGTTCATAAGAAAAAGCTTAATGTGAAAGCCCAAATTGAGAAGCACAAGGCAAGACTAGTATCCAATGGTTACATAGAACAAATAAGTATAGACTATGAAGAAACTTTTGCACCAGTGGAAAGATTAGACATAATTAGAACTGTATTAGTAGTTTTAGAAAAACCTCATTGATCGGTTTATACAATGTGAAATCATAATTTTTAAATGGAATTCTAAATGAAGAAGTATATGTTGATTAGCCACCTGGGTTTGAGATCAAAGGACCAAAAAAAAAAGGTCTATAAGTTGAAAAAGGCTCTATATCCATTGAAACAAGTATCAAGGGCTTGGTATAGTAGAATAGATTCCTATCTACTCAACAAAGGGTTCAACCCTAGTAATAATGAGCTAACATTGCACATAAAGACAAACTTACAAAGAAGACTAGACACAATTAGAATTGTATTAGCAATTGTAGAAAAACATCATTTGACAGTCTATCAATTAGATGTGAAAGCATTTTTAACTAGAATTCTAAATAAAGAAGTATATGTTGATCAACCATCTAGGTTTGAGATCAAAGGAGAAGAACAAAAGCTCTATAATTTGACAAAGGATCTAGATAGATTAAAACAACCACCAAGGGCTTGGTATAGTAGAATAGATTACTATCTACTCAACAAAGGGCTCAAGCATATAAATAATGAACCAACATTGTATACAAATAAAAACTTACAAGGTGGAATTTTGATTTTATGTATCTATGTTGATGATTTACTATATGTACTAGTAACTTGCATCTTGAAGAATTTGGGCTTGACATGGAAAGAGAATTTAAAATGACCAATCTTAGTCAAATGAAGTACTTTATTGGTGTAGAGATTGAACAATTGGAACAGGGTATTTTCATCAGCCAAAAGAAGTATGCATAAGATGTGTCACAAAAATTTAGAATAAATAATTGCAAGCCAATTAGTGTGCCTATTGTTCCAGTTAAAAATTTGAGAAAACATGACGAAGGTGCAATAGCTTGAATCCCACATTATATAAGAAATTGGTAGGAAGTCTCATGTAGTTGACAACAACAAGGCCATACATTATGTTTCTAGTCAGCCTTCTTTATAGGTTCATGGAATCAACAAAGACATCACATTGGAAAGTAGGGAAAATAATCCTAAGATATATTGTAGGAACAATTAAAGATGGTATTTTGTATGTAGGTAATGAAGAAAATTGACTAATTAGATTTACAGATAGTGATATTTCTAGAAATGTAGATGACAAGAGAAGCACAATGGGTTATGCATTTTTTTGGGTACAATTATAGTTTCATGGGCATCCAAGAAGAAACCAATTGTCACCATCTCATTAGTAGAGGTAGAGTATGTAGCAGTCTATCAAGAAGTATGAATGAAGAGAATCATAAGTGATCTTAAATGAACAACAAAGGAGGAGCCAATATTATCTTTTGTGAGAACAACTCATCAATTACACTTTCTAGAAATCCAATCTTTCATCAGAAGAGAAAGCACATTGACACTTGTTGTCATTTAATCAGAGAGTTGGTAACCAATGGAGAAATCAACTTTCAACATCAAAAATCTAAGGACCAATTGGTAGAGCTATAAAAGGAACAATTAGGAATCATTAGTATTAAAAATGTTGTAATGTAGATAGATTAAAAATTAAGGGGGTATGTTAAATGTAATTATTGAATCTATATGTTTTTGGTATTTATCTTTTGGTTAACCCTATCGATACGTTGTGTTAACCACATGTTTGAATTTTTTGAGAGGCATCTTTTGGATTTAATGTGTTAGGTAAATGTCACTCTTTTGCACTTAGATTTGAGTTTCAAATCATGGCACCCTTTTGTTCCTTTATTTTAGATCTTTTAGATGTATTATGTAAGTGGATTTTTGTTGGATACAATTGATTAATTGTGTATTGTGTTTGATGTTACACAAATGTCATATCATTATCAGTTAGTGCATGTCGAGCTCACTCGAGCAATGAAGACAATTTTTTTGTCTAGTGATTGTTCTTGTGTTTGCCTAGTTCAAAAGGCAGTATTTGCCAAGTTAATTTGGGCATCAAAGGAAAGTTTGCGAAAGATGAGTGTTAACTGAGCTCACTTGGTAAATGAAGGAAATATTAGATGGAACCATTATTAACCGAGCTCACTTAGTTACCAAAGGATCTTTGTGAATATGCAATGTTAACTGAGTTCACTTGGTTAACATAGGAAAATTATTTTTGCGTTAGTGTCTACCGACCAGGGTCAGCTAATGAAGGATTTTCTTGTTTTGGCATATTGAGTTTAATTAATTTATCTATTGGTTCTAGCTGACTAAGATGATGAATATTAGTTATTCTAAGTTGTATAGGAGCTAACTTGACAATTAGAATGATATAAGTATAAGGTCAAGTTTAGAATTTGAAAGAGGGTGTAAGAATGTGAATGGATGGAAGATTTTGAAGATCAAATGATGCAGTAAGGAAGCAAATCAGAAGGATAAGCATAATATCCTCATGAAGTTGAAAAGATATATTTGATCAAGAAGGATCAAGTACAATCCAAAATAGAGATCTTTAAACAATTCAATTACATCAAATATCAAGTCATCTCATTGTTACTCTCTAACCATTATAGCAGTGATTTAAATCTCTTAACAGAGTTGGCTTAATAGCTATTTGTAAAACCTCTAACAAGGTGGCAATTTCTTTAAATTATCTAAAGACCACTAATAAGGCCATTCCTACTAGGGTGATTAAATCCTTTAATAGGGTCACACCTAATAGTGTGTTTTGTAACCTTTGATAGGGTTGGTTCCTAATAGGGCTCACTTTAGAAGAGTGAAAACAATAACTAGTTGCAATTGGTGGTTTTCCCAAATTGGGTTTCCTCATTAAATCCTAGTGTCAAATGTGTTCATGTTATTTTCTTTTATGTGTTTGCATCTAAGTTAAGATAATGGTAAACATATATAACATATAATATTTACATGTCAAGTACTTACCAAGCATATTCAGTATTTACCGAGTTACAACATTTTGTTGGAATATTCAAATATGGAAAGAGTACTTATGAGAGGGGGGGTGAATCATAAGTATCATACTTTAGCCAATAAAACTTTTAACTGAAAGTAAATTGCATGCATGTAAGTATATCAAATAATCATGAAATTAGACACATGCATCAATAACACTTAACATTGGAATTTGGTAACCCAGAAACCCTCCAGAAATAAGAAGGTAAAACTGGGGTGGGGATGATACCCACAAAAATTACTGCAGCAATATTGTTCAACCACTTCTGATGGTTTGCCCTATTAAAGGCTTTACACTGTGTCAATAGTGACCTGGTTAGAGGCTTTTAAACACTTAACATGAAGTGTTACCCTGTTAAAGGATTTTATCACCTGGTTAAAGGATTTATCGAAATAGCTGTTAAGCTAACCTATCATCATAGGATTTTTTATTCTAATACAATTGCTAGAAAGTATTAGGTACAATAAACCTGACTGATTACAATCCTTGATTGCTGATTGTAGGCACTTTTTCTGCTTTCTCCGATCTGGATCCTTTTGTGATTTGATAATCCTCACTTTTGAAAATAGACTTCCTTGCGAACCCTTGTATATCTTCTCATACCTCTTATCTCTCTCTTGCACTTTACAATGAAGTTTCGTCTTCCTATATAGAAGTTTGATTTGCCTTTACTGCTCAATTCTCCCTCTTCAATTTTTTTAGGGTTTCAAAATTGATTAGGTAGGATATAGTGTATCTACCTCATATCTTGTTTTCTTCTTGAAACTTTGCCAGTTGTATCTTAAAAACATTTTACATGGTGTTTTGTGCCACCAACTCATCATTCTTATCTTCCTTTTAATTCACAGATTTTTAGATAACAACCTTGTCGGCTTAGATCTGGCAAATCTTTGATTTCCTAAATAATGCGGCAACTCGACACTATTGAGTTACTGGTGCTCGGCACCTCTGTGTTACTCGGCACCTATACCAGCTCGGCACTTGAACTTACTCGACACTTGAACTTCACTCGGCATCTGAACTTCACTCGGCACTTGAAGTTACTCAGCATCTGAAGTTACTCGGCATCTGAAGTTACTCAGCATCTGAAGTTACTCGGCATGCATGATATACTCAGCATCCAATGTGGAATATGATTAAGTGTGTTGGCACTCAAGTGTCAAAAACATTATGATGTTAACAATCTCCCCCTTTGACATGAGTGACAAAAACACTTAACTAGCCTTATAAGTACATTTACTAATCTGATTGGTATGTACATATTGAAATCTTTGATCAAAATTTATGTCTTACAAACTTACAATATATACCTCAAAAATTTTGTAAATCCCCCTGAGTTGGTTGTGCCTTATCTATATATTATTTGTATATCAATGCTCCTCCTTTGTATTAACTCCCCTTATTAATCTGTATCTCCTCCTTTACAATCTATATCTCCCCCTTTTTGACACTTATGTCAAAGAATGTTTAAGGGTTAAGACCATATTTAGCCAAAAATGTTCTATTTACCTCCATAATCATTCTGAGAGCTGCATCCCAATTATTCAAAGCAATTTCTAGTGACTTATGCTGGATGGCAGTCTCGGCAGCAAGATGAACAAGTCCATCTAATGTAGAAAGATTTGGATCTTTCTTGAGTACATTTTTAGCATATACTTGCTCTTTATGGAGTATCTCTAAATGTGGGGTAATGGAGGACTAGAGTTGTATTACTTTGGCCTTGATATTGACCTCATCTACTATTAATACAACTATTTCTTTGTTTGTGTGAAGCGACTGGGCAAAATGCTTCTCACTTTGAGCTGGATCACTTGGTAGTTGCATGCTTGAAATGTTTAAGTTTCTTTCCAAGCTCAGTATCTTTTGGCTTGTTTCTTGTATGAAATATGAAAAATCACACAACTTTTTGTATAGTGAGAATATATTCTCAAGTACCTTCTTCACCTTATCAATAAGCTTTGCCAATTCTACTTGTGAAAGTGTGATTTGTCTTGATATTTTCTCATTCACTCTCCCTTGAAATTTCTTTTCTGACCATTCCATAAGTTTTGCATTGGTTTCTAGGTCTTCATTTGTCACATGGTCAACAATATCTGTTAATTGCTCTGTGATATGCTTTGACTCATCTGGTGATTGCAAACTGAAGGCATCCATAAAGATGTCCTTGATCTCATAAAGTGTTTGCTTATTTTTATACTCTTTCCTGAGTATTTCTTGTCTTTTCCTTCTATTTAGTGCATCTTGCACTTCATTGATTTGATCAATGGTTATTGATTTTGAGTCATAACTTGGTATGACTATCTCTTCATCTAATTCAGGGTCTCCATAGTGAAGTACCCTTGCAACTCTGGTGGTGCTGGATGATGGTACTGAAATTTGTAATGGCTTGTGTGAAGGAGTCCCCGAGGTAGGAAAATTTATTAGTGTTTGTATTGCCACCTGTTCTTTAGGGGTTTTAACTATTTCCTCCTCTTTTTGTTTACCATGATCAATTATTGTTATCTATGGAAGTCCACCTTGTATTTGTGCTGTAGGATCAGATGTAATGGTCTGTCTTGTTTGTTCCTTTCCTTTTTTTATAGCTACACTCTGCTTTTGTCTTGTAGCATCAGTTATACTAGTTGGTATATCAAATTGACTACTAGTAGTTGTGATAGAAGGTGGTTCTTGTGTATTCACCTTATCTTTAACTATACTTTCTACTAGTTTCTGTAACTCATCTATATTGACCAATACTGGTTCTATACATAATATTGCTTGTTGTGTTGACTGGTCAAGAATTCTTTTCAGATCTTCTGCAGTTAATGGATTGACATTCTGACTAGAAGTATCAGGAACATCAGTAATTGTTATTGTATCTGCAGGTGGAATGGATGCTTGTGGAGGGCTAGGGGGTGGCAATTGTGTGTCTTGTACATTCTGATCTAGTTGCTCCTCTTGTTCAGTTGTTGCCATTGTATCCTATTTTTTTGTCTTTCCCTCCTTTTCTTCTATCTTTTCTTCTTCTCTCTTCTCTTCTTCTCTTCTCTTTTCTTCTTCTTCTTTACTCTTTTTCCTCTTTTCTATTGGTATGGCTGCTTCTTCCTTGTATTCTTCCTCAAGAAAATCTTCAATCTTTTTATACAAATTCTTCCATGATTTTGTTGTTCTTTGAACAATCTCTTCCATTCTATTTTGAAGTATAAAGAATGCCCTATATTTGAGTGTGAACCTAATATTATGCCTTTTGACTGCTTTGCTAATTTTTTCTCTAATCAAATCTGGCAATACACTGGCTAGGGTTGATTCCCTCATCTCCTTCTCCATTTTTAAGCAAAAATGCCATCTGTCTTCTATAATTTTTGACAGCTCCTTTGGCAATTGACCATCTAGTTCAAGTGGGGTGTACTTGAACTGCGCCATCATTCCATACACTATTTCTTCTATCTTATTTTGTTCTTCTTTATTAAATTTACTAAAATCAACTTTATTTAAATTATTCAAGTCACCACTTGCAATCCTTTTACATAGGGTATCAACTGATGAGTTGCTTACCTCTTCTGGTTGTTCTTCGTCATCAGTGTCAGGTTGAGCCACATACTTTCTTCTTTTTCTTGGCTCTTCTTGAGATTCCTTGACTTTTTTCTTCTTTGCAACTTCCTCTTTAGCCTTTTGAGTAGAGGCTCTTGTTGATGCTCGTATTATTGGCTTTTGAGGTGATGAAGTGGCAACTTTCTTCATTCTGGGCTTGGCTAAAGTCTATTTTGTTGCCTTTCTCTTCTTTGGCTTCGCTTCAGTTGGTGCTTCCTTGGCTTCTTCTTCCTCTGCACCTTCCTCCTTGCCTTCTCCAAGACCTTGGGTTTGTTCTATTGCCCCTTGTTCCTGCTCATCTTCATCCTTACTATCATCTTCTTCTTCTTCTGCCCCAGCCTCAATTTCTTTGCCAAACTTCTTCTTGATCTTCTTGACTAATTTATCTTTCTTCTTCAATGTAGAAGCAATTTTTAATTCCATGTTTATTTTTGATCTTACCACATCATAAGTGCCAAAGTGTGGTGCATTTTTATCAGCTTCTTCTGCAAGTAGAGTTGTTATTGCTGCAGAGGTTTGATCAACATCAAGTTCATAACCTAGTGGCCTAAGCCATCTTATTCTAGGTATAACTGCTTGTATGTAAGTATAATATATGTCAACTAAGAAATATATTTCATTTGTATGCTTTTCTACCAATGAAGCTGGTATCCTTGACCTTTGCTTCATGGATTTCTTGAAATCCTCAAAATAACCTTTCATTTGGGCATCAAAATTTTCACCCATTTGCTCAATGTATCCATTAATTTGGTCAACAATTGTTTTATCTGGATTCCATTTTACTTTCCCTATAGAAGGAAATTCTTTCATCAGATAGAGGAACATACACAACAAAACTGATCCAAATTTTCATTGAGCTCCTTTACTTTTCCTTATGGCTCCCAGATTTTCATTAATCTATTGAAACATGAGCTCTGCCAGATCATAAGTGTGATCTTTTTTTATTATCTTGTATGCAACATCAACTGCTATACAAGGTACACTGTTCAACCTGCTTGATTGATAGAATTTGTGTGAAATAATTCTCACAGCAAAATCTATAGGGGATCTATGACTGTGTCAATAGTCATTCCTCTATTGTTCCATTTGGCACCTATATTTTTCTCTATTATTTCCCTTTTATCACTTTGAAGGGTCTTTGGCTGATCTAGGGTTGGAATACCAGTAACCCTATGAACAATTTTCTTGGTAAATTTTACTGGCCCTGACTCTAACCAAAAAACTCTATCATGTATTCGGCTCAAAATTATCTGTACCCATTCTATTTTGAAAACAGTTGGAAATGCTAGGGTTTTGGTCAATCCTTTTCTTTCTACTATTGAAAACTCATTTTTCAGTACTTTGTTTTCACACAGTTTATCATATGCATTCTAAATTTCTAAGTCTCCTATGGCACCAATTTTGCAATTGTAACATTTCCTCACATCTTGAACCATTACAACTTTTGGGGGAATGTGGGAGAGAGCTTCGGCTGGGTCATTTTTGTAGGCAACTTCAAGAATAGGGCAGAAATTAGGTTGCTTCACTTCTTTTGAAACTAACTGGACTTCAAATGACTCTTTTTCTTAGGTTTTCTTTGAACTTGACGCCATTATTGTGAACTAGGGTTTATACAACAAATGGGTATAAAACTGTGTAGCTTGGCACAAACAAAAATACCTTTTGATCGATGAAAAATGTGTTGAATGAGTTTGCAATCTTCTTGAAATATTGGATTCTTGCTATGAAGTCGCTCAGCTCTCTTTCTTCTCCTTTGCTTCTTGATCGCGATGTAAAAAATTGATTGAAATCGTGATAATATACCCTAATTTTATCGCATTGAATGCTCAACTGCCAACTCGGCTTCTAAAGAAATTTTGACCTAACTCGACTTCTATTGGAGTTATCCAACTTGGCATCAATTTTCAGCTCGATCGCTGTTGGGAGCTTGGCATCCAAAGGCAGTTCGACATCAATATTTAGTTTTATCTTAACATCTTGTTTCATGTGGATTTATACTTTTCTTAACTTCCTTTTCTTGGGATTGATGTATGATATAGCTTTGTATATCAGTCTTGTGTACTTCTTGTGCTTAGTTTGATGAAGTATGATCACTTAACCCATTGGGTGAGGTGATCCCTCCACTTGATGTGTTGCATCCTTCCTTCTTTTTCCAAGTCTTATTCATTTGTCCTCTTATCTTTTCAACATCAATTATTTGTTTCTCTTTGCAATCTTCAGTCGTGGGTGCCTTTGATTTTGTTGGGCAATTCTTGCTAATATGACCAATTTTTAAGCAATTGAAACATGTGGTTTGATTCAACCATCTTTTGTAGTTTCCTTTAAAATGTGTTCTTATACAATTTTGTGGTATATGTCCATATTCTTGACTATAGTGACAACTGTACCTAGTGTTGTAATTCCAATGATAATGACTTTCATTTCCTTCTATTTTTGCTGGCTGATTTAATGTCCACATAGGTTTTGATCTGCATTCAAATGCCCTATGTCCATACTTTTTGCAATTATAACAATTTCCATCAAATCTTTGAGTCCTTGTGACATTGGATCTGCAATTTTGTGTCATATGTCCTCGCATGTTGCACTTGTGACAGAAACTTTTGGGTATGTTTGATTGATTAAATCTTCTACTCCTGCACACATTAGTTGTATGTCCCTTCTTATTATAGAAATGACAAGTGGGTTTTGAATTCTTACCTTTATCACTTCTTTTTTCAGCACTCTTTGATGATTCTCCAAGTTTAGTGCTGTTGTATCCTAGTCCTGATGTATCATGGGTAGATTTTGGAGATTTCAGATGCTTTTCAAAATACTTGATTGCTTCACTTGATTTGTTGAGATTCTCGGCTACCTCTTTTTCTCTGTTCAATTCATTCTGCATTTGTTAATTTTGCATCTTCAAGGTAGAGATCTCAATATACTTTACATTGAGTTCATGATGAAGATTCATCATTTGGGCAAGTGTATCCATCTGCATGTTTGAGATCCTTGTCAGTTTAGTACATTTTTCTTCAAGTCTGTTTGCAAGATTCCTTTTATCATTTTCCATCATGACCTTATCATCAACTGCTCTTTTCTTTTGTTCAGTGATTTCACATATCATTATAGCTTGTGATTCATGTTCCATCTTGAGAGTTCTTATCTCATCTGCTTGGAATTTGTTTTTCTCCATCAATTCTGTTATTGCTGCATCAAACTCTTTAGTGTCTCCACTAGAAAATTTTTTAGTGGTATCAATCTCCTTGTAGTGTATATCATTTTCAGCTATGGCTAGATCCTTCCTCTTTTTTAATGAGTTTCTCAACTTGTTTCTGAATTCCTCCAAGCTATGCAAAGCAAGTTGCACATCTATCACCTAATTTTCAATGATCTTTCCAAGTTTGAAGGCTTCCATCTTTAGATCTTTTCTTCCAAGTTGTTAGGCTTTTCCTTAAGAGAACTCGGATTAAGCTCTGATACCAATTGTTGGAATATTCAAATATAGAAAGAGTACTTATGAGAGGGGGGGTGAATCATAAGTATCATACTTTAGCCAATAACACTTTTAACTGAAAGTAAATTGCATGCATGTAAATATATCAAATAATCATGAAACCAAACACATGCATCAATAACACTAAACACTGGAATTTGGTAACCCAGAAACCCTCCACAAATAAGAAGGTAAAACTGGGGTGAGGATGATACCCACAAAAATTACTACAGCAATATTGTTCAACCACTTCTGATGGTTTGCCTTGTTAAAGGCTTTACACTATGTCAATAGTGACCTGGTTAGAGGCTTTTAAACACTTAACATGAAGTGTTACCCTGTTAAAGGATTTTATCACCTAGTTAAAGGATTTATCGAAATAGCTGTTAAGCTAACCTATCATCATAGGATTTTTTATTCTAATACAATTGCTAGAAAGTATTAGGTACAATAAACCTGACTGATTACAATCCTTGATTTCTGATTGTAGGCACTTGTTCTGCTTTCTCTAATCTGGATCCTTTTGTGATCTTATAATCCTCACTTCTGAAAATAGACTTCCTTGCGAACCCTTGTATATCTTCTCATACCTCTTATCTCTCTCTTGCACTTTACAATGAAGTTTCGTCTTCCTATATAGAAGTTTGATTTGCCTTTATCGCTCAATTCTCCCTCTTCAATTTTTTTAGGGTTTCAAAATTGATTAGGTAGGATATAGTGTATCTACCTCATATCTTGTTTTCTTCTTGAAACTTTGCCAGTTGTATCTTAAAAATGTTTTACATGGTGTTCATTGCCACCAACTCATCATTCTTATCTTCCTTTTAATTCACAGATTTCTAGATAACAACCTTGTCAGCTTAGATCTAGTGAATCTTTGATTTCCTAAATAATGTGACAACTCAGCATTATTGAGTTATTGGTGCTTGGCACCTCTGTGTTACTCGGCACCTATACCAGCTCGGCACTTGAACTTACTCGGCACTTGAACTTCACTCGGCATCTGAACTTCACTCGACACTTGAAGTTACTTGGCATCTGAAGTTACTCAACATGCATGATGTACTCGACATCCAATGTGGAATATTATTAAGTGTGTTGGCACTCAAGTGTCAAAAACATTATGATGTTAACACATTTTATGTGTGTCTGTCGAGCATCAATAGTATTTTGTTTTCATAGTTTATTTTGTATTGATATCTAAAGGGATTTGACATATATTTTAGTGGTAACTAATTTTCCCTTCCCCTCTCAATTACTCCTCTTATATTTCCAACAATTGGTATCAAATCTTTTGGTGCTTACAGAGAAGGTTTCAAGGACCTAAGCTAAAGATCAGGATGTCTTACAAAAGAGAGATTCCCAAGTTGAACAGAGACAATTTTGCAACACGGCAAGGACTTATGAGGTTACATTTGGATACCATCAATGATTTAGGATGTAAATATCTTGATGTTGAATACAAGACTCCTTGGAATGTTATTAGTTGAAGATATTGCTGAAAAGAAGAAAAATAACATCATGATGATTGATATTGCATCTGCTCTTAGTTATGCTAAATTTGATGAAGTAAAAGATTGTAAAACTGCTCATGAAATGTGGACCAAACTAAAAGACATTTATGGAGAAGATGGAAGTGTAAGAAGAGATAAGGATAAAAGTCTAAGAGGTCATTTTAATCAGATGAAAATGAGAGAAGATGAGAACAGTGCAAAATATGTGGAAAGAATCAAAGCAAGTGTGAGTGAAATCAAAGCATTTGGAGGAGACATTCAAGAGAAAATAGTTGTAAGCAAGGTAATTAGAAATCTTCTTCCTATTTATGTAATTAGAGTGTTTTCTATTCAAGAAATGAGATGTGATCCATATAATAAAATATCTTTGGATGCTCTAGGTAGAAGATTGATAGCTTTTGAGTTAGATAACTTTGATAACTATATTCCTAGTTCAAAAGGTATTAAGTCTACATTTGAAACTAAACTCACACTCAAGAAAAAGAGTAAGAAATCAAAGTCTAGTCAATAAGGAAGTGAAGAAGAAGAATTAGAAGAAAGCTTAGATAGTGATCTTGAAGTTGTTAAAGCCCTACTTGCAAGGGAGTATTCCAAAGGTAGAGGAAAGTAAAAAGGTAAAGTTCCTCTTATCTACTTTTCTTGCAAAGAAGTTGGTCACATTTCTACAAGGTGTCCAAAAAGAGAAAACAAAGATGAAAATAAAAGTGATAAGCATAAAGGCAAGAAGGATTCCAAGAACTACAAGAACTACAAGGGAAAAGGTAATAAATCTTTTTTTATGGTTAAAGATTTTGATAACAGTGAAGATGAAATGGTATATATTGTAGTAACAAATGAATCTAATGATGGAGATAAAATGGCACTTATCTCCTATGTTAGTGAAAATGATACATGAATTATTGATAATGGTTGTTCACATCATATGACTAGAGACAAAACAAAATTTGAGCACATGGATTATAATGATGGAGGTAGTGTGAGATTTGGAAACAATGAACCTTGTAACATAAAAGGAAAAGGATGTATTTATTTGACAAAGGAACTTGTATGTGACAATGCTTATTGGGTTGAAGGACTAAAAAATAATCTACTGAGTGTGGCATAGTTGAATAACATTGAATTCAAGGTAGAATTCATGGATGGACAGGCCAAAATATCAGATGGAAAAGGAAATCTAATTGGATCTGGAAAGCAAACAAAAGGTAATCTATTTTATCTTGGTCTTAGTGAAAGTTCAAGTTTTATTGCTCAAGTAGAATGATACAAGATCATCTTGGGTGTAAAAGGAATCTTGCATCACCCTAAAATTATTTTTATTTTAGTCTTTTCTATTTTAATAAGGACTAGTAGACAGGGTGGTTACTATTTATGGAAACTTGCTATTTTTAGTAAGTTTGTCATATGAGCTCAGAATGTCCTCATTTTCTACAACAAGGTTAATTTTAGAGTTGTAAGCCTACCATAAAAATCTCATTGCTTAAGCATAAGTATCAAAGAAGTTATTTCAAATATTTGGTGGAAAATTTTACAGAAAAATCTTCAGGCTCACTGTTGGAGGCCTTAGAGTACCTAGATGAGGTCCGAAAACTCAATGGAAGGGCATTAGCACCATTCCAAGCCTATAGATCATGAGCTAGCATTTCCAAAAAGTGGTTATAATAGCCAATCAAAGAAATAGTTTGTGAGTTATGGCCTTTCAAAGTTGGGCTACCCGAAATATCTAAAATAATTGTCAAGGATGTATTTGGCTGACTCTATATGTATTATTAGGGTCTGTTGAACCTAGGTATTAAGTTTCAATGTCTAGAACCTTCTTAGGTGGCATAAAATTGCCTATTTAAGAACGGCCCAAATATTGTCTAGGACAACTCTAGGTGATAGTTCACAACTTGTCTTGTAGATTATTGTAATGAAGGCACCCATGTGGGTTAGCATATTGTACATGATAATTTCATAATTCTGCATTTCTTGTGCAAATAAGAAGTCCATATTTTGTTCTCACTTTGGCTATTATTTCTTTCTTTCTATTATGAGTTTATGGTTTTAAGGGGAGCATCCTTCATCAAGTGGTATCAAAGCTAGAGTTCTTGAGTGTGTGGACATATCACCAACTATAAGGCAGTTCATACTAGGACCATAGTTTGGGTTGAGCATGTAGACAGATCACCCATTGTGAGGCAATTTGCACTAGGGTCTCAATAAAAGCAAAAAAATGTCTCCATGAAGAGACCATGGCTAAATAGCTATAGATGTTACACCTCATGGTTTTAGAGCTCTCCAAAGAAAAATGTAAGCATTGGAAGAAAAAATGCATAGAGGAATAAATCTTCTTGTAAGAGATGAAAGTGAGGATGAGGACGAAGTAGAAGAAAATGTTGAAGCAGAAGCAGTTTTAAATCCAGAGGAAGAGAGGCTTTTTAGGGCCATCTTCAAGATTAGAAAATGACCTAAGTTTGAGGTTCCCACATTTTCAAGAAATCTTAACCCGAAAGAGTTGATCGATTGGATCAATGAACTAGAGGAGTACTTTGACTATGAAGATAATGAGGATCTAGATAGGGTCAAGTTTGTGAAGGAAAAATTGAAGGGACATGTAAAGATCTGGTGGCAAGAGGTTCAGTTAGAGTGAAATAGAAAGGGAAAGGACAAAATTCCCAGATGGGATTGGATGATAGCTAAAATGAAGTGTCAATTCATTCCTATGGATTAAGAGCTTGATCTGTTGAAGAAGATGCAAGGAATGAAACAAGAAAGAAAACCTATTCAAGACTGTACCCAAGAGTTCTACCAAGTTCTCATTAGAATTGGCCATGTAGAAGCTGATAAGAAGAAAGTCACCCATTATCTTAATGGATTAAGGCCAAGCATTTAGGGTGAGCTGAGTCTGGTTCAAATGAGCAGTATTGAGGAGGCATACCAATTTGCCCTAAAAGTTGAGGAGAAACTAAGCAAGAAGTTTGACAACAAGAATAATGAAAGAGGTCACGATAGAAGATCTATTGGATGATCTTATGGAGGTTGTAATGATGATCAGAAGAACAAGGATGAGGCTGGAAGTAGCAATTAGAATAATAGAGATCAGAGAGGAAGAGGCAGAGGACAAGTATCTGGAAGAGGAGGCTTCCATGGGAAATGTTTTCATTTTGGAGAAGAAGGACATAGAGCATTTGAATGTACCTAGCACCAAGAAAGGACAAATTGAATAATTGAAGGTCTGACTAGAGTTGCACATGTTGATGAAGATGTCAGATCCTCACATTCTAAAGATGCTAAAAGAGAAGAAGTCCTAGTTAACAAAAGAATCCTGCTAAGTGGTGAGGATGAACCTAATCAAAGAAGGAGTTTGTTTCACACAAGGTTCACATGTGAAGATAAGTGTTGTGATGTGATCATTGATCATGGAAGTACTGACAATCTGGTGTCAAAAATGATGGTCACCAAGTTGAAGCTGAAGAGATAGAAACACCCACATCCATACCATATTGCTTGGGTGCAAGATGATCACAATGTTATAGTCAATGAGCAGTGTTCAGTGAAGTTCAAGATTGGAAGCTACTAGGCTGAGGTACTATGTGATATCATACTTATGGACATATGTCATATGTTTCTCAATAGGCCATAGCAGTTTGATAGGCATGTTGTACATGATGGGCGAAAAAATACCTACACTCTGACCAAGGATGGAGTGAAACATAAGTTGAAACCATTGAAGGATAATGTAGAAAAGGTATGTAGTGCTTCCAGAATATGTCTTGTTGATGGAAAAGAGTTTCTCAAAGGTGTGAAGCATGAGCATGAGTGTTTTACTATAATTCCAAAAGATAGTAAAGAAGAAGTAGAGGAGGTACTTGTAGAAATTGTAGATATGTTGGGAGAATTTTTTGATATTGTATCAGATAATGTACCTGATGGATTTCCTCCAATGAGGAAGATCAATCACCAGATGGATTTGGTTCCAAGAGCCACTTTTCTAAACAAAGTATTGCACAGAATGACACCAATAGAATATGAAGAGTTGAACAGACAAGTTCATGAGTTGTTGCAAAAGGGGTTGATTCAAGAGATTCTAAGTCCATGTGTTATACTAGTAGTATTAGCACAAAAGAAAATTGGAGAAGGGAGGATGTGCATAGATTCTTGCACTATAACCAAGATCATAATAAAGTAAAGATTTCCATTACCAAGGATGGATGATATCATGGACTATTTGAGTGGAGCTAAGTATATAACAAAGATAGATCTGAAGAGTGGATACCATTAGATTTGTATCAAAGAAGGTGATGAGTGGAAGACTGCTTTCAAGACAAGGGAAGGAGTATATGATTGGTTAGTCATGCCTTTTGGGCTAACCAATGCATTGAGGACTTTCATGAGGCTCATGAATGAGGTACTAAAGGAATTTCTAGGTAAGTTTGTCATTTTTTACCTAGATGATATATTGATCTTTAGTAAGACATTGGAGGAGCATTTGATCCATATTTGCAAGGTGTTTAATAAGTTGCGGGAAGAAAATCTGTTGATAGACTTGAAGAAGTTTAATTTTGTAAAGGAGTTGGTGTACTTGGGATTTGTTGTCTTAGTAGAAGGTCTAAAAATGGATCTAGAGAAAGTGAAGGCTATCCTTGAATGGCCTACTCCAAGGAGTGTGATAGAGATAAGATCTTTTCATGGACTAGCTACATTTTACAAAAAATTCATAAGAAGTTTTAGCAGTATTTGTGGACTCTTGATTGAAACAATTAGAGGGGATAGGAAAGAGTTTAAGTGGAATGTAGGAGTAGATAAGAGTTTTAATCTGTTGAGTAGCCTATTTTAGCACATCCTAATTTTAACAAGCTATTTCAAGTAGATTATGATGCTAGTGGTACTGCAATAGGAGTTGTTTTGAGCCAAGAAGGTAGAGTTGTTGCTTATTTTAGTGAGAAGTTGAATAATGCAAAAAGAAAATATTATGTTTATGATCAAGAATTTTGTGCTATAGTTCAAGCATTGAAGAAGTGGAGACACTGTCTTCTTCCTAAGGAGTTTGTTTTTTATATTGATCATCAAGCTTTTCAATATTTGAATAGTCAAGGAAAATTGAACCAAAGGCATTTAAAGTGGGTTGATTTTTTGCAGAGTTATACATTTAATTTGAAACACAAGAGTGGGAAGACTAACAAAGTTGCAAATGCTCTTAGTAGAAGACAACTTTTGCTAATAGAAATGCAGATAGAGGTGGTTGGGTTCAAGGAACTCAGTACTTTGTATCTAGATGATCTTGATTTTGGTGAAGCATGGAAGACTTATACAGAACCTATTACACTTGATAGGACAAGGTGGTTGGATTTCATGATCCAAGATAGTATGTTGTTGAAAGGAAGCCAATTGTACATTCCTAGAAGTTCAATGAGAGAGAATCTCATCAAGGAGAAGCAATGGTTCATGAGTTATGGCTTTTCAAAGTTGGGCTACCCAAAATATCTAAAATAATTGTTAAAGATGTATTTGGCCAACTCTATATGTATTGTTAGGATCTGTCAGCCCTAGGTATTAAGTTTCAATGTCTAGAGCTTTCTCGGGTGACATAAAGTTGCCTACTTAAGAAAGGCTTGAATATTGTCTAGGACAACTCGAGGTGATAGTTCGTAGCTTATCTTGTAGATTATTGTAATGAGGGTGCCTATGTGGGTAAGTATATTGTACTTGAGAATTCTATAATTTCGCATTTTCAGCACAAATAAGAAGTTCATATTTTGTTCTTGTAGTGGCTATTGTTTCTTTGTTTCTATTATGAGTTTATGGTTTTAAGGGGAGCATCCTTCATCATAGAAGAAAGCTGGTTATGACGCAAAATATTATGTCATGTAAACTTTGATAATCTAGTTAAGATAAGAAAACATAAAAGAGTAAGAGGCATTCCTAGTTTGAAGATGCCTGATATGGGTCTATGCAAAAATTGCCAAATTGCTAAGATGGGAAATACTAGTTTTAAAAGTAAGAACTATCAGTCAGGGGACTTGTGCATATAGACTTATGTGGACATATTGGAATAGATTGTTACAATAGAGAAATTTTTTTCATTCTTTTCATTGATGATTATTCTAGAATGATGATTGTAATGTATCTAAAAGAAAAATTTGAAGCTTTTCAAAAATTCAAGTGGTATCTAGCAAGAGTAGGAAAAGAAACTAGAAAGAGATTGAAATGTTTAAGATCAGATAGAGATGGTGCGATGAATTCACCATCTCTATCTGATCTTAAACATTTCAATCTCTTTCTAGTTTCTTTTCCTCAATAAGTTTTTCATTGAAAGAGGGATCAAAATACAAGTATCAGCCCCCGGTACTCCACAACAAAATGGTATAGCTAAAAGAAGAAACATATCCATCATGGATTGTGCAAGAACACTAATGATTGAAAAGAATGTTGCAATCAATTACTGGAAGGAAGCTATCAGCACTGTAGTTTATACCTTGAACAAAGTACAATTTAAGAAAGATTCAAATCAAACTCCTTATCAACTATGGTATGGGTACAAACCAAATGTAAGTTACTTAAAAGTATTTGGTAGCAAATTTTATATCTTGAAAGAATCTAGAAAAGGTAAATTTGATGTCAAGGGTGATGAAGGCATATTTTTAGGATACTCCTATAGAAGCAAAGAATTTAATTTTTTGAATTTTTCTACTCATAAAATCATAGAAAGCGCACATGTGAGAATTAATGAGCTTGCAGAAAAGAGTGAAGAAGAAAGAAGTAAAGAGCTAGAGAATTATAGAAGATTTGTTTACTATGAACTTGATACCGTGCCAAATCTATCTGAGAGAAAGGAAGCTTCTGCCCTCGAGTCCCCAAAATCTCCAATAGTTACTAAGTTGTAGATAGTACAACCTAAGTCATAGTCTAAAGGACCTGAGTTACAAGTATAAGCTACCGAGCTAGTTCAAACTAGGTCTGATGGACCTTACTCATAGACAGTGGGACCCAAGCTAGATACTAAAGTTCATGATGAAAATAATGGAACTCATTCCAAATCCAATGAACCTATGTTAGCAAGATATGTCAGAAGGCATCATGCACCTGATCGGATCATTGGAGATAAATCTAATGGAACAATGACAAAAAGAAAATTAAAAGGTACATGTTTACTTACTAACTTTTAACTTATAAATGTTAAAGATGCTTTGGATAATAAAAGTTGGGTTGAAGCAATGAATGAAGAAATAGAACAAATAGAGAAGAACAAAACCTGGACCCTCATTCCTAGACCTAAGGAAATAAATGTAATTGGCACAAAATGGTTGTTCAGAAACAAGCTGAATGAAGATGGAAAAGTTTCTAGAAAAAAAGCAATATTAGTTTCAAAGGCTATTCTCAATAAGAAGATTTTTCTTATGGTGAAACTTTTGCTTCTGTTGCAAGATTAGAAGGTGTTAGAACTCTACTAGCATATGTAGCACACAGAGGATTTAAAGTGTATCAAATGGATGTTAAATCTACATTCTTAAATGGGATTCTTGATGAAGAAGTCTACATTGAACAACCAGAAGGTTTTGTAGATCCTAACAAAAAGAGACATGGTCTGCAAATTACACAAAGCATTATATGGTCTCAAGTAAGCTCCTAGAGCTTGGTATGAAAGACTTCACAATTAATTGATACAAATTGGCTTTCAAAGAACAAATTATAATAGTAGTCTTTATATCAAAGAAGAACCAGACACAAAGATTGTGTGTTGGTAGAAATATTTGTTGATGATACCTTATTCACAAGAAATAATGACTTATGCAAAGCATTTTCAAAAGAAATGAGTAAAGAATTTGAGATGTCTATGTTTGGTGAGATAAAATTCTTTGTTGGATTGTAGATTAAGTAGAACAAAAATGGTATCTACATCACTCAATCTAAGTATATCAAGGAGATATTAAAGAAATTTGGAATGGAAGATTCAAGACCAGTTGGAACCCCTATGTCTACTAGACATAAGTTTTCCAAAAATGATGATTTAAAGGAAGTAGATCAAATCACATACAGATCAATGATTGGAAAATTTTAGTATGTAGTGCATACAAGGCCTAATATTGCATTAGCAGTTTGTATGGTGGCAAGATTCTCAGCAAATCTAGGACAAAATCACATGATGGAAATTGAGAGTATCATGAGATATCTGAAAGGTACTAAAGACAATGGTTTATGGTACAAACTTGGAGGCAATTTGGACTTAAAGGTGTTCACTAATGTTGATTCGGCAGTAAGTATTGATGACAAGAAGAACACTAGTGGTGAAGCATTCTTTCTTGGTAAAAGAGTAGTGTCTTGGACAAGAAAGAAATAAAATTGCATCTCTCAATCCATAGTAGAGTAGAATATGTGGCAGCAATAGTTAATTGTTCTAACATTGTTTGGTTCAAACAACTATTGGAAGGAATGAAGATAGAGATCAAAGATCCAGTAGTCATATACTGTGATAACACTAGTGCAATCAATATATCAAAGAATCCAACGATGCATACCAAAATAAAGCACATTGCAATAAAATATCACTTCTTAAGAGAATTGGTGCAAGATAAAGAAGTCAAATTGGAATGTGTAAATAAAAAGAATAGATTGTAGACATATTCACCAAGCCATTACCTAATGATGCATTTATGTATTGAAGAGGTAAGCTAGGGGTCATTCCCCTATCTGAAATCCACTAAATTAAGTTTAGTGATGCATCAACCTAGAACTTGTTAAAGATCAATTAGTTGGTGCACTATTGACAAGGGAATATTGCAAATGAATCAGTACTTAAGGTACATTGATATTAATAGAGTTGTTGTCTTTGGCATGTGTTGTCAAAGAGGGAGAAGTTTACTATCATATCTCATAAAAAAATGTAATTAGAAGGAGAATTTTTCTATAAGAGGGAGAAGTATGCTATCATAGAGATGCCTATGAGGGATAGTAAACTTAGCAGAAGTTATCTGATAGAGGGAGAAACTAAAGGCAGAAAGAGTTTATACTAACATGTTTTGTTGCCATCAATGCCAAAGAGGGAGATTGTTGGATACAATGGATTAATTGTGTATTGTCTTTGATGTTACACAAATATCATATCATTATCAGTCAGTGCATGTTGAGCTCACTCAAGTAGTGAAGATAGTTTTCTATGTCTATCAAGCATTCCTATGTATGCCTAGTTTAGAAGGCGGTGTCTACTAAGTTAACTCAGGCGTTAAAGGAAAGTCTGCAGAAGATGAGTGTTAACCGAGTTAACTAGGGCATCAAAGGAAAGTCTGAGGAAGATGAGTGTTAACCGAGATCACTCAGTTACCAAAGGATCTTCATGAATATGTAGTGTTAATCGAGCTCACTTGGTTAACATAGGAAAATCATTTTTGAGTTAGTGTCTACCAACCAGGGTTGGCTAATGAAGGATTTTCTTGTTTTGGCATATTGATTTTAATTAATTTATCAATTGGTTCTAGCCGACTGAGGTGATGAATATTAGTTATTCTAAGTTGTATATGAGCCAACTTGATAATATGAATGATATAAGTATATAAAGTCAAGTTAAGAATTTGAAAGAGGGTGTAGGAATGTGAATGTATGGAAGATTTTGAAGATCTAATGATGCAGAAAGGAAGTGAATCAGAAGGATAAGCATAATATCCTTGTGAAACTGAAAAGATATATTCAATCAAGAAGGATCAAGTACAAGCCAAAATAGAGATATGTAATCAGTGATTTATTTGCATTAGAAATTAGGTCTTTTCATTGTTATTGTCTAACCATTGTAGTAGTGATGTAAATCTCTTATCAGAGTTAACAACTATTTGTAAAACCTCTAACAAGGTGGCAATTCCATTGAATTGTCTAAAGACCTCTAATAAGGCCACTCCTAATAGGGTGATTAAATCCTTTAACAGGGTCACACCTAATAGTGTGTTTTTTAACCTTTAACAGGGTTGGCTCCTAATAGGGCTCACTTCAGAAGAGTGAAAATAGTCACTAGTAACAATTGGTGGTTTTCCCAAATTGGGTTTCCACCTTAAATCCTGGTGTCAAATGTGTTCATGCTATTTTATTTTATGTGTTTGCATCTAAGTTAAGATAATGGTAATCACAAATAACATTTGATATTTACATGTTAAGTACTTACCGAGAATATTTAGTATTTACTGAGTTACCACATTTTATGTGTGTTTGTCGAGCATTAGCAGTATTTAGTTTTTAGAGTTTATTTTGTACTGACATCTAAAGGGATCTGTGATTTATTTTAGTGGTAACTAATTCACCCCTCCCCTCTCAGTTACTCCTCTTATATTTCCAACTATATCAAGAAATATAGATAATATTTCTGCTAATTTTCATGTTATTCTTTGTTTTCCTCTATTATGAAAATATATAATAGATTTGTTAATGTGAACACAACTAAAATATTTATGTGCTAAAAGTCAAACCAACAAAGCCAGAAGAGAGAGTTTGATCATCTCCAGCAAATTCTAAGGTGAAATAATTTTTGACAACAAGAAATTATGGGCACTTTAGATCCATGTGTTATGTGGTTCAACTTTTAGAAGGAAAAAATAAAAAGACTATCATCAAAAATCAAGAGAGCCAATTGGAAAATAGGAAATTTTGAAAATTCCATTTAATATGAAATTTTGCCTAGACCATAGTACAAAATAGAATAATTGGAATATGGTACACACCCAAGGTGGCAATTAATATGAAAATAATAGTGAAAACATTAGTCGTTGCCATTATCAGACATGGACTAGCAATTATAGAATTACTTATTTTTGTATTTAGAATAGATGATACACACAATATTATAACATGTAATGATTTTTAATAGCGCCTAGCCCTTCCCTTTTTACAACCATACATGTTGTCCACATTGGGTGAAATAAAGAACCTACAAATCTAAAAAAAATATTTATAAGCTATTAAAAATAAACTTCAGATTTGGTGCCTCAATAATATTCGTAATTAATAAAATTTATTGAGATTTATAAGAAGGAGGAAAATGAATAGTTAAAATTAGCCAAATTAAAATATTTGTACAGCTAAGTGAGGCTTCAAAGTTGGATGAAAGAAGACAAGTGATAAACATGAATATCTCCCTGCTAAACTCTCCCTTAAAAGGCATTATGGAAAAGTAGATTTAAATCATTCTCAATAGCATGGAAAAACATCATCTCACCCACAAATATGGTGTTAAATCTAATATTTAGTAGCTGCAATAACATTTCTAAAGAAACGGTACAAAGGGAAGGGAAATTAGAAGAGAGGGATGATGTACTAGGTGCAATAAAATTTGCAAAATAAAGTCTAAATGAAAAAGTCAAGGAAAATACACTTCCAAAGAAATACTATTCATGATGTCATGATTGGAAGGAGTATAGTATTTTTTAAATACATAATAAAATCAATTTATTATATTTGGTGACAAATTACACAAAGTAAGTTAAGAAAATTAAGCTTTCTAGTTTATCTTGAGATCACCAAAATCTTTAACATAATAAAAAGGCCACTCAGAAATATTAATCTCCTTTCTAAAGATAAGGACTACCAATGATTTTTAAATACTAGGAATGAATTCGTACACAATTTTTTCAAAGTTGTCACAGATATTCTAACCAATCCATACAAAAAGTAATAATTGAATTAAGACCTCATATTTGATGGTGGTCCCTACTGTCATATATTATTTTATGATAGGTAACTTATTTTTAATTCCTTTCATTTTAGGTTTCAATAAAATATTGTTTGTAATTTTTTAATTTATAAATTGTTCTAAATATAAATATTTTATAAATTTAAAATAATAATAAAATTAATTCCATTCTGATACAAATACATCAATTGAATGCATTCTAATAAAACAAACATCAATTGTGAGAATAGGTTTCGAGTCAATTTCAAAGGACCTAATTACATTATCCTAGACAACCCCTGAAGTAAAATGGTTAGAGATAGAGTCCAAATCACAAGAAATAGATTTATTATCTAAACTTTAGAAGTGTCAAACAATGGATTGGTTATGCATAGTATGTTACAAACTATGATGAAAATTGGTTATGGCATCTTAGATGTGACCATCTAGCTTTTAACAATCTAGATGTGTTGCAGAAAAGGTCAATGGTTATAGGTCTACCAACAATTGATGTTCATGATAATCCTTGTGAGAGTTGGATTATTTCCAAGCATAAGAGGAGTTCCTTTCCAAATGCCACAACTTATAGAGCCAAAGATCTACTAGAATTGGTGCATACCCATCTTTTTGGACCCATGCAAACAAACTCTATTAGAGGGAGCTATTATTTCTTAACTTTTATTGATGAATTTAGTAGGATGACATGGGTGTATTTCATCAAGAACAAATCAGATACCTTTCAAAGATTTAAATAATTTAAGGAAATGGAAGTAAATAAGAGTGGTAGAAAAATTAGAGTTTTAAGGTTTGATGGAGGAGATCAATTTATAATTCCAAGGCTTTGTTGCATATTGTAGAGAACAAGGAATTCATAGATAACTTAGTGCTTGGTATACTCCACAACAAAATGGAGTAGTAGAGAGAAAAACCCAAACAATCATGAACATGGCAAGAAGTATGTTGAAAGCTAAAAATTTATGAAATGAATATTGGGCTAAGGTGGCTACATGTTTAGTCTACATCTTGAATAGACCACCTACAAAAAGTGTGAAGGATATGACACCTCAAGAAGCATTGAGTGGAGTAAGACCACATGTAGAAAATTTGATATTTTTTGGAAGTGTGGCTAATACACATGTGCTTAGGCTAGGGAAAGAAATTGATGATTGAAGTGAGAAATGAGTAGAAAATTTAAATTGTCCCAAACACTATATTAATTTATTAATATTTCCTTTGATATTATAATTGATTATTTATTAATTAATTATATTTTTCATATTCTTCTACTCATTTAATTAAATTTATCTAATTAAATAGGTTCACTTCCCTAACATTTTTAAGTTTAATTTGGATACTTCACCCTAATGTGTTAAATTTATTTAATACATAGTGCTCCATAAATTCCCTTTTAAATAATTTCCCTCCACTTTATTAAATTCTATAATCCTATGATTAAATTAAATCCTATTTAATTTAATTCTAATCCTACCTAAAGCTTAACCTACCACCCATCACTCTCATCCTTCTAAGTTAATCCCACTAGTTAATCCCACTTTATTATGTTAAATACCCTCTTAAACCCCCTTTAGCCCCTAAGTGTATGTTCATACATGTATGAGCAACTCAAAGCCAAAGAAAGCCCCCCTTTCATTAATTCCTCCAAAAAGCCTCTTACACACTTGTCCCCCTTTCCTTTCTCCAAGGTTTCTCACACATGTGAGCACACCTTGAGCCATCTTAATCACAAAAAGTCTTATTTTGACCTTTGCATGACTTATCCCCTTAACCCATGTGTCTCTATTGTGCCACCTATGTGGATGCTACATAGATGCCACTCTTCAAGACCTCTCTCAAGCCTATAAATAGAGCCCTTGTCTCAAGTATTTTTCATCTCCCTCATTTGCATTGTTAACATGCTAGTATAATTCTAGAGCTCTTAGTAGTTTTATGCATTTTTCTAACCTTTGGTAGTATCTAGCTTCATTTTATTTTTATCACTAACTTAGTTTATTTTCTTGCATCCATCTTCACCATCCTTGAATTATTTGAGCATGGTTGCATCCATAACCATTGTTGAAGCATTCTCCTCACATCTAGTTAGCTTCATGCATCTCCCACTTCATTTCAATCATCTTGGGATTCAACCATTGTGTTTGGTAGAGCACATCCACATCCCTCCAACTAGAGCACATCAACAAGGTTCACATGGGTGCCCTTGTTGAGTTGCTCCAAGGTTGTGTGGGACTCATATCTATTGGTTGATTATCTTAGTGAAATGCAAGTAGTTTTAGTTGTTTTCATTGTTTGAATCTTGATATATGAACATGTACAACTAGCATTTTCCTTGTATAAGCATTCTCGCAACATGTAGGTTTTGCATGTATGCATCTTAGCACACCTAATTTTTCATTGTTTTCCTTACAAGATGAATCCTTCCTACACAAGCTTAACAAATTTACCATTAGAATAAATTTCATGGCAAGAACTATGGACTAAATGACTACTTGGTCATAAGGTCTTTTGTTGATTTTGTCTTTGTGTGTCAGCGACAGCCTCCCCAAGTGTCCCCCGATTCTTCAATATCTTGGTACTGTTTGAATGGCTTAATATGATTACATGGTTAATTTTGTGATATCATCTATTTCATAATTATTAAGCATATCTATGTCAGTTTTGAGATATGGTTATGCATTTCTCATTGGGGGCAATGGGTTAGCACACTTTATACCAAGATCCTTGAAAAGACTTTGGGTGTGCCCAGACCTCTCTAGTGTATATTTGTCATAGCTACCAAATATATATTGTGTTTTAAGAATGTAGTCCATGCAAAGGAACCTTTCCATCTGTGCTACTATAGCATCTAGTGAATAATTCCTATTGCAAAATCAAACTAGGGTGTGCTCTCCCATATGAACACAACTGAATCCCTCACTATCATGTATTTATGATGCATTTAGATTCATTATCTAGTTAAATCATTATCCAGTTCACCCTACTTCATTCTAGTCTTACCAACAAGTCATGCAAGGTCATCTTTTAAGCCTTTTAATTTTCTCTTTTCCTTCTCATGTCTATTTTCAAGAAAATGGGGCAAAATATATTACTCTTTTACCTGATTTCTTCAAGAGGGCACCTTCCTCCCTTTTCGTCACCATGTCAAGACTCTTGTGACTCCTCTCCTCACTTGGGCAACTTGTCTTTTCTTTTCTTTGATGCAATGTCATCCTGAGACTACATCAAAAAGGGAAAAAAATGTAGACACTTAAAATTATCCCAAATACTATATTAATTTATTAATATTTTCCTTGATATTATAATTGATTATTTATTAATTAATTATATTTTTCATAGTCTTCTACCTATTTAATTAACTTTATTTGATTAAATAGGTTCACTTTCCTAATGCATTTAGATTTAATTTGAATACTTCCCCTTAATGTGTTAAAATTATTTAATGCATAGTGGTCCATAAATCCCCTTTTAAATAAATTCCAATTTATTTAATTTCCCTCCACTTTATTAATTTCTATAATCCTATGATTAAATTAAATCCTATTTAATTTAATCCTAATATCACCTAAAGCTTAACCTTCCACCCATCACTCTCATCCTTCCAAACCTACCCACTAGTTAATCCCACTTTATTATCCTAAATATCCTCGTAAACACCTGTTAGCCCCTAAGTGTTTTCTCACACATGTGTGAGCAACTCAAAGCCCAAGAAAGACCCCCTTTCATTAATTCCTCCAAAAAGCCTCTTATGCACTTGTCCTCCTTTCCTTTCTCCAAGGTTGCTCACACATGTGTGAGAACACCTTGAGCCATCTTAATCACAAAAAGACTTATGTTGAACTTTGCATGGCTTGTCCCCTTAGCCCATGTGTCTCCCTTGTGACACATATGTGGATGCCACATAGATGGCACCTCCTCAAAGCCTCTCTCAAGCCTATAAATAGAGCCATTTTCTTAAGCATTTTTCATCTCCCTCATTTGCATTGTTATCATGCTAGTATAATTCTAGAGATCTTAGTAGTTTTAAGCATTTTTCTAATCTTTGGTAGCTGTTAGCTTTATTTTATTTGCATGGTTAACTTAGTTTATTTTCTTGCATCCATCTTCACCATCCTTGAATGCTTTGAGCACTATTGCATTCATAACCATTGTTTAAAGCATTCTCCTCACATCTAGTTAGCTTCATGCATCTTACACTTCATTTTAATCATCTTTGGATTCAACCATTTTTTTTGGGAGAGCACATCCACATCCCTCCAACTAGAGCACAGCAACAAGGTTCATACATGTGCCCTTGTTGAGCTACTCTAAGGTTGCGTGGGATTCATATCTATTAGTTGATCAACTTAGTAAAATGTAAGTAGTTTTTATTGTTTGAATCTTGGTATATGAACATGTTCAACTAACATTTTCCTTGTTTAAGCATTCTCCCAATAGGTAGGTTTTTCATGTATACACAAATCACATGCAAAACCCTACTAGACAAACAAGAATGCATCTAAGAATTTTTTTTCTAATTGTCACAAGATTGGATCTATGAATAAGAATTGTAGGACCCAAGTACTAGTACCAAACAATGAACACAAAAAAGGTAAAGGCAAAGTGAATTTTGATTAAACATAGAAGAAGATAAATCAAACTTGGAAGAAAAAAGTAGAGACTAGAAGTAGTGGAACAAATGAAGTTAGGGTCACCCAATCCAATGGAGGAGGTGATCACACCATCTCATATTGATAAAGAAAGGTATGTAAGGAACTATATTATTTAATGATCTATCTTACATCAATTCCTAATAGAAAAATGTACTAAATTTCATATTTGAATAAGAAAAGATGCATAAGAACATATCTATGGAAAGAATAGTGCAAAGGAAACATTTACACAATGAGTGTTGAATGTTGGTAAAATTTTCTATATGACTAATAATTGCAATATGGACTGAGTACTACAATGCCAAATTGATGTATAGGCTAAGTTAGATGGAATTAACCAAGCTATACAATTAAAGTTCAGTTCAAAGGCATAATATCAACCAAAACAATTGAATTCTGCCTAACAGAGAACTTGGCATTAATGGAGACCCTAATTCAAGAAAATGGGAGTATATATTGAAAATTTGAAGGTATTTTACACACCTTACATTCAAATTTTGATAGAACAGAGCAATTTGAGCAATTTGAGCAATGTCCAAAAGTAATTTTACGGCAAAAGATTGATCAAGCAAAGATTTAAGTTGTGTTGAGTTGTTCAGAGGATAAAGTTTCAAAACCCTAACAAGGAAATATGACATCATCATCATCCACAAAAAAAATTCAAGGACTAGAGGTAAGTAATGTTTAATTGGTGAATAATGACACTTTTCCTCCACCAAAATTTTGTGAGATTTCTATGAAAAGTGATCCAATGGGTGTGTTATTGTTGATATCACCTAAAGTCATTATGATCCATGATGTATGGAGTTGTTACATGTGTAAAATTGGAGAAGTTGGTGATTATGAGATTTGTAGGGCATATGAGAAATTATGTGATGAAGGAATATTGAACGATGAATTCAAAATTTTTGAAAGGAAAGGGTTAACTCGTGCCCAAGATTTTTTGAGGAGTTTCAAGATTGAATGAATTAAGGTAGTGCTAAGAAGGATTCATTATATGAATTTGTGGCTATAAAATGGACCTATTAAGATCACAAAGAAAACAATTCACAAGGTTATTAGGTATCCAACAATGGATAAAAAGAAGACTATGCATTGTTTGAGAAGAAAAGAAATTGAGGCTAACACAAAACAATAATTGAATGGTATTCAATCATAGATTCAGTGATTGAGTTCGCAATGATAGTCATTTCTCACAAATTTTAGTAGTTGAGTAGGCTAAATAGTGTGTCATGTATGGCAGTCAATCAAGTGTGGAAGATTGTTATGAAGGATCATGAATATGATCTTTTTGAGTTGCAAAGGTCATAGTTGGTAGAAAACCTGACATCAATAAAAAATGTGAACAATTAAATGTGTAAGTTTGGATCATTGATTATGTGTATTTTCTTTTATGTTTAGAATTATTTTCTTGTTGTTGACAATATTGTTCAGGAGAAAGGTAAACCTATCACAAGAAAGATTAGTGAATATTCAACTCAGTTGGGAGAAAATTTTGAGCATGTTATGGACATGTATTTTGAGGAGTTCAAACAAAAGATGAGAAAAAGGATGAGGATCCCAAGAACATTAGTGATGAAATATTACAATGATGTATGTTTTCTAGTACACATAGATAATTCATTTATTCAAGTAGTCAAGCCTTGGAAAGCATGGCTTAAAATATTTTGATAGTGACAATGTAAGTGCAAATATTGGTGCACTACTTAAAGAAGAAATTGATGCAAAAGTATATCCTTTTGGGAGATATGAAGAAGCTAAGGAAAGGATCATAGTTGATATCAAAATAACTTCAAAGAGAAGAATAGAATGAAAATTATTGAAGATCTAGAAGAGAAGCTAGGCACCCAAAGACAAGGAAAAGAACCTTTGAAGCTTACAAAAGGTGTTGGCGAAGGTGAAGATAAAGTTGGTAGTGATGAGGAAGAGGAAGAGGGAGAAGGAGATTGGGGTAAAGTACTAGTGGTGGTCACTCCACCAATGAAGAAAAATAAAACTATAAAAATCACAAATCCTAAAGCAAAGGAGGTTACAAAGAAGTCAACAGTAAAACTGCTCTCTCCTCCTGCACCAACAAAGCCAAGAATAAGGGTGACAATAGCTAATGTCGAGCCATATAAAAAGAAAGGGATAGTCATTATTACTCAATTGAGTTGCTTTATTATAGAGGAGAATAAAAGGAAATCCACTGGGAGCCAAACAAAGAGAAGAAGGCTAGTCAAGAAAAAAGAAATTGAAGAGGATGATATAGAGAGGACTGAGTTAGATCAACCAAGACATCACTGAGTTGCAGTACCTAAAAGATAAAATAATTTTGATGAGGTATGCACTAACATTAGAAGCTTTGCAAGATTATCAAGTTTTAGATTTGTAAAATATGATACACTGAATAATGATGACAAATCCAAAGTAAAAGAGGCCATGATAGTTATAATGGCTAATAATAAATTAGCTCCTACTAAATTGGAAAAGAAGATTCCAATTGATTTGTATAGTACATTAGCAAGGAGATGGAAACATGCATCAGACATGGAGAAACAAATAAGAGAAGGAACTTTGGCCAAAATTATGCTTGAATTATCAAACAATCAAAAGTCAAATTTTTTTGAAAAGTATAGGAACCAATTTGTTCCTAAGTTTAAATTTTTTATGATTCTTCAAAATAAGATTGAAGTTTTAGTACAAAAAAATGAACTATTGTGGTTAAGTATTTTAGGCTTAACCACTGAAAGAGCTTAACATGAGAATGTAGTGGAGACTGTGACCATCAAAGATGATCATAGTGATGGAGAAAGCTCAGGTGTGTTGAGCCCACAAGGAAGCATATCACCTACATATGCCACCAAACTTAACACTATCATTGATGAGAAAAAGAAGTCCTTAGATGTTGAAAGACAAGAGCAAGAGGCAAAGTAATCAACCAAATAAACTAGTGTAGAAATTTCTTCCATGGGTCAAGAAGGACCAAATGTTTTAGGACCTCAAATTCAAGGAAACAAGGAAACATGATAAGGAGTAGAGAATATAGTGTTGAATGCTACAATTTTTGTCTCATGTACTAAAGTTTAGATAATACTGAGTGGTGACACTCCATCACCTACTCCTACTAGAGTAGTGTCAAGCAACAATACTTAGAAGAAAAGTAAAGGAAAATAAAGAAAGGACAGTTCTCCAAATATTATTGTTAGTCTAAATGAAGTCATCGAGATTCCAAAATGGGATCTAGCCAATCTTACTCTTGAGAAAACTATCATTCTATAGGACATTTTGAAAAAGAAAAGGAAGCAAGAACAAGTGAAAAGAGAACATCAACAGAAGTAAGTGTTGCATGATATAAAACATATATTCATTGATCCTTTTGATGTATAGAATATTGATGGGAAAGCCCCTATTATTTCCTAGCTAGTACAAATTGTTAAATAAGTAAATACTAGAGATATTTTAGTGAATGAGAAATTAATGGCATGGTTAGAAAATAAATTTGAGAATAATTTTATAGAGAGAGTCTCTACATCCATTTTCCAGAGGAAGGTAGAGTTACAGGAATGTGTACAAAATATAAAGGAGCTTTTGCACAAGATATAAAATTTGTGTAATATCTTATGTGATGTGCCAAGGTTTACCAATGATTTTTAGGAAAACATACAATGGATTTAGACTGAAATGAAGCAATTAGGAAGCTTAATCTCACAATCAATAGAATCTAGCACAATGCATTGCAATAAACTATTGTTTGCATAAGGAGAATTGGTCAAACTACAAATAGCTGAGAGAAACATGAGGGCCAAACTAATCTCTATATAGTCAATGTTGATACCATATCTAGAGGTTATAAAATGAGAGATAAATTCAACAAAGGATCTAATCCAAACAATCATAATCTTTTGACTATTGATAGTTTAATTTACTTGGAAGTAAAATTGGAATTGAAGATTCATGTCTTGGAATCAATAAGAACAACATGGGATCATGCTCTTGCCATGATCAATCAAATCCACAAACCATTTATAGAAAAATATAGTTTGATTCCACCCACTGAACCCCAACAATAACCATAAGTGACAAAAACAAGGAGGCATGTAATACTAAAAATTGCATACAAAATGGTAAAATGATGAGATCAGGGAGTATATAGGAATTAGAGATCCAAAGACACAATCAAACTATTTAGCATCATGTAATAAATGTATTCTTATATTGTTCAATTGGAAAAAGTTTTGAAGTTCTATACAAAATTAGTCACAGGCTTAGGGGGAGTAATCGTATACTTTTATTATAAAAATGTAAACATGACAAAGTTATTTTTCCACTAATTTCAAAGGGGTATATTGGTGGTATCTCCAAATCTTGTTGTCTATTAGTGTCAAACACGTAGTCATATATGAGGTAGAGTTAGTTGGTTATCATTGTGACCAAACTACTCTATAGAGGTTGAATCATGTGGAAGAATTGTAAATAAACATGTATATTTCAAGCTCTATAGGAGCCAAGAATTTTTAGTACAAGTCAAGCCTAGTGAATGCCGAGCAGACAAAGAACATAGATGTCAAGTTATACAAAAGTGTTAGAATATATAGTCCACCAATACAACTAAGAGGGGGGGGGTGAATTAGTTATACAACTATAATCATAATTATCAACCTTAATAAATATTAACCATATGAGCAATATAATTAGAAACCATAACAAGACACTCATGCACAATAAAACCAAATATGATAACTATGGAAACCCTTGATCAGAGGGAAAACCCTAGTGGGGATGGTACCCACAAGATGATGTACCAATATGAATATTCCTTGTTAGAGTATGGACCCTATTAGGAGTCGATGAAATAAATTCTATACATATGAGTCAATGTTAAGAGACTTTGAATCCTTGTTAGGAGTTGTGCCAACCCTATTAGTAGTTGTAGAAGGTGGATGGACCCACTATCCAAATTTTTTTAGGGGCAAGACCAATGAACCCATTATCAAAATCATCTTTGCATTATTCCTTGTAGAATAATAGAAATGAATAGTATTTCTCCTTCCTCTTCCTCTATCCTATCAACCAAGCTTCCACTCTTTCAAATCTTGTTACTAGATCTCAAATCTTACATCCAATAATCCTTTTGATTGCTTACTTGCATTCACCAAACACTTTTCTCCTTTTTGCACTTCCTTGAACACTTCACAATTGATACACAAAAATGAATACACTTACAAACAAGGAAAACTTCTTTCCTTTATATCATATCTTCAAAAATAATTCCTTGAGTTGGTCTTGAACCTTTCCCAATTAATTGTAATAAGATAATTAATTAATTCATAATTACAATAGTATTGTCAGCTCATAGTTTATACAACTTCTCACATGTGTGATACTAAGGCTTGTGCACTTGCTAACATCATCATCATCATCATCATCATCATACTATCTTCTATCACTAGCTAACTGCACATCTCCAAATTATATCTTCGCTAAATTATATAATGTAAACCTCAAAAATTACTAATAGTTACTCTATCTCTGCATTGCTCTCTATAAATTAGGTATATCTTCCATACATCTTTGACTTACTTAACGTGCACTGAGCCACATCATCAGGACACAATGTAGAACATGTCCTTGAATGTGCATCACCAAAAAAGAAAAATCTTATCTGTACAACTAAGATCTTTGTCTTCTACTCTATCAGTCTTTATAGATTAACTACTATGTTGACATCAATGAAAAACATAGTCATGAATGCAACATGTCAATACTCTCCAATTCTTAGGATACTCCCCCAAAGGAATACCATCACCATTCATGCTAACAATATACCCCTTTGGAATTCATGGCAACATAGATGAAAACATCTAAATTCCAAAATACTAAATCATATTCTATTGTTGTGTTTCTCTCATCTTGTTAAATCATCTTCATCAATCAAATCTAAAACCCTCTGGAACACTGCTTTGTTCTTCATGTTGCATATCTCCCTCTAGACATACTCTTCCTTCTTACTTTATGAACATTTCTCCCCTATACATACTTAGGAGATGTGCTCTTCTCCCCCATTACTTAGAAGATAATTTTTCATGAATACTTCCCCCTTATTGACACCAATGACAAAGGCCTCATTATGTCAATTTACTACTCAAAGTCTTCAACTAGCTCAAGTGTCCAAAGACACTAGTTAAAACCACATACCAAGAGTCCTCAATGACTCAGTTCATCATCAATACTCCCCCATACAAGAAGCATCAACATTCAGTCTAGTCTAATAATAGTGTTTTGTACCACTAGATTGATGCAATCTCTGCATCATTTACTTTAAATTAGGCTACAAAATAATCTAAAGCATAGCTCTTAGGTACTCAAATGTATCTTTAGGTAAGGGCTTTTTGAAGATATTTGTAATCTAATCTTTAGTACTTGTTGCCCCACTTTTATTTTTTAGATCTTTCTCAAAAGTGAATTCTATGCACCCTAATAGAAACTAAGGTTCGTCCTTATGCGCATTTAATTCTAGGTCAAATCTTGATAGATAGATGGTCTTCACTAAGTTACCCCCATCCCTACTCTATTTTAGAAATATGTCAGGTTGCTATCAAAATTTATGTAATACATTGAGTAGGTTTAGTACTTAACTTGGTGAAGATCAAGATTTTCTCTTTCCAAACAAATCATGTTCATAGGATTGTTTCTAATGCTCTATAATTCTTGAAGATTTCATATTTCTATAGCACCTGTAAAGAAAGAGTATATTGCTATGACTTTAGTGATTATTGGAAGATAAGTAATTTCAAGCCATGTTGATGGCTAATGGAACAAGCATTGGCAGAAAACCTCATATCATCTTCTCTTTGGTAGGTTTTCAACCCATGAAAGTGATTTTTTGTGGGAGCTCAGTTGTGGATACATCAAGCATAATAGTATTTGAAAGTCATAGATTCCTTGCTAAATTGAAAGTCAAATCTTAGATCAGGCCCTCAAGCATAATCTAAACTAACTGAAATTGAAGTATGAAACTTTAGTGGAAATCTCATATTATGTTCTCCTCAATGGATTATCAACCCATGATGATGATTTTTCATGAAACTAATTTAAAAAAATTCAAGATGTTAAGTAATCTCGGAGTGAACAATTATACCTTGATTTGGCATCCTAAACAATAAAATCAAGCTTTAGCAAAGACTCAACCATATAGAAGCATCTACAAAAAATTGGAAATCACCTTCTCCTTCGTGGGTTTTCAACCCATGAAGGCCATTTTCTGCCTCATCAAAGAAATTGAGGCAATCAAGAAGATTTAGTTCAAATGAAAAACTTGATAGATGATAGGATGACAATGGAACGAAATGGACTATCACAAATGGAAGATGTGATTGGGATCTTTCTCGATAGATTTTCATCAACTAAGTACTCCAAAAGTAATTTTATGAAACTAAGGGGGAAATGGAAAAGTAAATAATGAGTTATTCAAAAGTTACCATTATAACCAACATGATGGTGAAAAGTTTTTAAATACCCATTAAACCCTGGCATCTACTTTTAATGGGTATTTCCTTAAATTATCACTTGTGTGGTGTGATCTATGAAGTTTAATGGATGAATTAGGGCTCTCATATAAAAGCACACAAGCAGTTGAATTAGTTACTTTTCTTTCTTGAATTCTCATTTCTACTAGTGTGCATAGCTTTAAAAGATAGTGGTTGTAAAAAGTATGTTGTCTTTTTCACCTTTTGATTCAAAGCCTTATTTGTAAGCTATGGCCACTAAGTTCATGGGTTTTGATGGTTTGACTAGAATAAAGTCTCAACTATAGAACTTCACAGACACATCCCTCTATTTCTTTGATATGGAAAACTTCTAAAAGAGGGTAAAGGCCAAATGCATCTATCCTATCACTAAGAAGCTTTGAGGATGTGGTTTAGTTGAAGTTTTTGGTTTCCCAAATGTAGTCCAAGCCTTAGAACTCATATACAAGTGCATTATTCATTACAATCAAGAAGTGCAGAAAATCATTCTACCTGATGATACTTTTTGATTTCCATCAATAGAGAGATAGTGGTCAAGTGTCTTCATGTGCCAAAATGGGAGGAATTTTTTGACCTAACAATCAGTGGAGTTGTTTCAAAATTCTCAAAAAAGAGGATGATATGGAGGAAGGAGATTATGCTAACATGGTTCCAAAAGCCACGGAGTGACAAGAGCAAAGTTCTCAAGACCTTGTTCAGGTCAAACCTCAAGCCAAAAATAATTGATATTTTGGTTTTTCTACATAGATTCAAAGGTGAAACTGAAGCCCAAAATTTTGATCAACAATAATTCTATTTGGTTCAAGTTATATGTTTTGATATGTAGTATATTGATTGGGTGTAGGAGGTAAGTGAAATTCTACCCCATGCTCTCCAAGCAACCAAATTCTATAATTCATTCTACATGTCCTCATTCCTAATACTTGGCTTCCTTGTAATTTGTAGGGACTTGTAGGGATGCCTAGAATAGACGTTCTCCTGAGAAGCCATGCCTGTCATTAGTAAGTTCCATTATTATTTTAGTTAGTTTTCATCTTTCTCTTACTTGTGTCTTGTAGCTTTTGATAGCTTTCCCTTGAAGCTACCAAGATACCCAAGCGAGATGATGGTGTTAATTGAGATCATTCATTAGGCCATGCAAATGAACATCCTAAGCAGGAGTGTATGGAAGAAAGGGTATGAGTTCTCCATAAAGGTTAGGGCATTCAACCTTGACACCTGGTCTGATGCTAAAAATATGAAGATTTTTGAAAAGAAGTACAAGCTGGATATGTATGAGGTATTGAGACCTATGTTCGACCTTAATTGGTATGCTAAATATGTCCTGCAGATTACAAGTGTGATAAATCATGTTAGCGCAATTAAAGACTATCGAGCTAACTCCAAAGATGAATTTGAAAGTCATGATCATGCTTTTGCAAGGTTGATAGTAGATCAAATTAAGCTATACAAAGTGAACATAGATGTGGAAGAGGTTGAAGATGATGGTTAGAATATGTAAAGCACAAATTACATGACCAAAACACCCCTATAAGCTCTTTATTTGTTAGAGAGATTGTGGAAGACTTGGACATGATGATGGAAAAAATGTATAAGAGGACCGAGAAGTGGGTCAAATGGACTATGACATGAAAGAAAAGAAGTAAAGTTGCATTTGCCCCATCCACCCTAGATGTAGCTGAAACATCATCTTCCCCTAGTGGAACTTCAAGAACAACTCCATCACTCATTCAAGGCCCAGCTCAACCATTGGATAGAGGTGATCAACCTCCTAACAAAAACATTCCTCTAGATAAAAATTGTTAGGATGGTTCGGTCCCTATGACCAAGGTTTAAGTAGATGCAGAAAAGAACAAAGCCAAGGAACCAAAGGATGCTCCTACTCTAGTAGTTTAGTAGCTCCAGGCCAATCCAATTCCAACCATGGGAGTGCTACTAATCTCCCTAAGTAGTCCCTCCATTTAATTATTTGAACTTCACAATGGGGAGAGCAGCAAAAGTGAATCCCCCGGATTAGATGAAGTAGTAAAGAAGACATCTCAAGTGGTAAAGACTAGTGAAATTTCAAAATTCATTTCCCTTGTTTTGGGAAATCCTTTCTCTTCATTTGTTAAGGTCTTTACCTCCATTAGGAGAAACATGTTTAGTGCGAAGACACTATAAATTTTGTCCAAAGTGATAAACACTGATTCATGGCTTGAAAACACTTTGGACAGGAAGAGGAAAAGGATAGAAGATGGAGCTCCAAATAAAGAGACTCTTTCTTTGGCCATCCACTCTAGGTCAACATTAAGTAAAGTAAAGAATCTAAAGACTTTGTCTATCCTCAATAAAGATCTAGACATGAGACACCTTACCATGGAGATTGCCAAGCCCATCAAAGAAGGCAAGATCAAGGATTAGACTACAGCCGACTTTAAATTATAGTCTTTGGATTAAGGAGAGGTTAGGAATGATACCAAGGTGGGATTATGGAAAGAAAATACCAAAGTGATAGAAGAAGAACTTGAAGACTTCAAAATTGCTAAAGTCAAGCTGAAGGAAGAGTTCTATGAGCTGAACTTCTTTATCATGTAACTACTTGCCCCATTAGCAAGCATTTTAGGGATACCATCTACTAGTGATCCCATATCTACATATATTATATCCATTATATCTTAGCTACAAGAGGACAAGCAGTTTGTACAAATTGGTAGAGGTTGGAGTGAAAAACTCAAATATGAAGGACTTGTAGTTATAGAACAACTTGGAAATGTAGTGTTGAGGCTCGATATAGAAAAGGATAACATCCTAGCTAGCTAGGCAACTCTGTTAGCAGAAAAGGAAAAATGTGAAGATTGCAGCTATCTTCTACATATGACCATTCAAATGAAGGCCAAAGAAGTAGTTGAGGCCAAGATTTTACAAAAAGGAGACAAGGCTTTATTTGAATGGCAACAAAGCTTGCAATTGAAAGCTGGCATGATCTCTTCATTAGAAGAAGGATTGCAGAATACAAGAAGCAAGGTCAAAGAGGAGCAAGACAAGGATTATGAGTTGTTGAAAGGCCTACACATGAAATCCCAAACAAGTGGGCAAGGAAAAGGATTAGTTGGAGTCACTATTATGCAAAAGGATTTTTTTGACTACTTAGATAAACTAACAAAGAGATCTTCCAGCCATTACGATAGAGTGTTAGATCTCCAATGACTCAGAGGATGCATACATGTAGCAATAGAAGAAGTGAAGGAGAGCTTGAGTCTAATAAAATACTTGGCTAGAGAACACTCCAAGTGGTTTATTAGATACAACAACATCCACATCAATAGATATAAGGAGCTCATTCTAATCATTGTTGGTGCCAAGGCCTATAAAGTGAAATTGGAAAAGGGGAAAAAGTGAAATCATATCACTTCCACTCTTTTTATGTTCTAATATGACTTTTTAACTAATAATTGGCTTCTTTTTTTATATGCTACTTTAGTATGTTAGAAACACTAAATTAAAAACAATCAAAAAGAATTTGCATACTAATTTAACATAACTTCATGAGAGACAAAGTCAAGTCCTCAAATGAGAATATGAGCCATGTATAGGCTCTCTCAATGAGGATGATCACTTGATGTAGAGGTGTGTCTAATAGCTTAGATGGCTTAATTATGTATGTATGCTCAAATGCTCAAATGGGCTTCAATGGAGGATTTTTGATAGATTTTGGTGAATGGATTTGATGTAAAAAAATAGCTTCTCAAAATGGCATTATGGCTTTACTTTCTAGATTCTGTTAAAATGGCTTGGGAGAGGATTCCTTAAATAGGCAAAGGGATTGAGGGATCAAGGGCTAGGATGCAAGGATGGGAAAAAGCATATGGAAGGTTTAGATTGAATCAGAGGAAAGCACATGGATTGTGCTTCCTTAGAGATAATCAGGGAGTGACACATGTCACAAAGTCATTGGTTAGAGCAAGAGGGGTTGAGGGGTCAACAAAGGAGGCTCAAAGCTCATAGATACCCTCATAGTGGCTTGTAAGAGCAATGAATGGGCTTGTAAGATTCATTTATGGCTTTGTGGGCTTCATAAAGTTTTATGGTTGGGATATTTGTGAGAGAGTTGAGATATTTTGACTTGGGTTGGATTAAGAAAGTCTTAAGCTTGACTTAGGAATGTGCAAATGATTAAGGCTTGGATTAGGCTTGGGTTAAGATTAGATTAGGCTTGTTAGAGATGGGCAAGTGGATGTCATTTAATGAGGGTGGGTGAAGGAGGAGATATTTGTTGGCTTTGGCTTGGGT